>BSBM01000806.1:9182500-9919166 GCA_027924585.1 Larix kaempferi
AATGGGAAGTAACTAGAAAAATGTGGGTAAAAAATTTACTTTCCTTTTTATCTTTTAAACCATAGGCTAAATCAACTTCCCTTTGCGATGAAAGATCAGGAAATTAAAGTCGATGACGATGACTTGTTTTAATCATCTTACTGACCCTTTCCCATGATAACCTACTGAAGTATTCTTCACAATATTCTATCTAATGCTCCATCCAATCATGGTTGTTTGCAATGTATAAATGTAAAGCATCCCACACTCGAGCAACTATATGAAAAAATTACAATTCAATATCATTAATTAGATATCATTAAAGGCATAGTTTAATATAGTTGAATATGCAGGATTAATAAAAAAATAAAAAAAATCAGTATGATAAAATAAAATTGGAAAAATACATGTGTAATATATTAATTCCACAACATCTAATAATTACCTTTCACAATCCTCATTGTACCTTTCCCCAATAGAACCTCCCCTTCAAATTTGTTGATGGAGTCGAGATGCCAAATGCGAGGCACATTCATATTTTCTGCTAATTTAGGTAGATATTCACTAATATACACCATGCATTGATATACCATATATCCCTCAACCATAGAACCCTCAGGACATGCTCTTTGTCTAACAAAATCCTTCAATGACTTCAACTACCTCTCCACAATCCACATCGACCTTGTGGGTACTGATCCACATAATTCAATCTCCTCAACTTGGTGTATGAGGTAGTGTTCTTGTGCATTGAAAAATGATGGAGGTAGATACTGTTGCATTTCACACATTAGTCGGGGAATTTCTCTCTTCTAATACCTTATGTCTTCTTTATGGATTTCTTTGATGAAAGCCACCTACAAATGATGCAATAAAATAATATCAAGGCATATATAAAATTTGTGGACAAAACATAATATGTCAATAAGTTCCGCTACAAATCACAAACCAAGTACATTCTCCATATAAAACATTACTCACCTCATGTATTTTCCAAGAACATAAATAATTTGTTTTATGTTGTTGTCAAAGTCGTATGGGAGAGATAAAGGTAGAACATGCTCTATAAAAAAACAAATAATTATTATTTATTTCCAAATAAGAGAATAAATTAATAAAATAGTGTATACCAATAAGGAAATATATTATAAAATCATAATTACCTTAATCAATGTATGCCAATCATGTGTTTTAACCCCACCAAAATCACCTTTTTTCATTAAGATATTCTTTATGTTAGACGAAAACCCCGTCGGAAACCTGATTTTTCTGATGACCTCTTTTACAATATTGCTCTGTTGCTCCGTCAAGCACCAAGGAAGACTAATATTCTATTGACGGCCATCACCATTAGAATTAATGATCACACTTTGCAATGCATGATTAGCTTCTTGGATGTCACTACAAATCTTTCCAATTCTTTCTTTGTCAGTCCTTCCATCTAATATTCGCCATAACAATTATGTTATGTTCTTCCCAATATGCATTGTATCAAACAGATAAACTATTTGTACGTGCTCATAGTATGGCAACCTACTGAATTGCATCAGGTAAATTTTCATTCCTCGTGGAATCTCATTCGTGCCTTAACGACATTCATGAAACATCAACAAAATCAAATTAACACTAATTAATCAATATAGGTACATACCGCGCTGAACATAATTCACTAAAATATATATTTATATAATATATGATACACAAATAATTTGGCATACCTTGATGATTTCTATTATATTTCAACTTCCATAGGTGAAGTGTCATTCTTCGTGGTTTTTTTCCATTCTCTTATTTACCATTGAATTTTGCTTTGTTTGTAGTTCAATAACTATGGTTCTTAGGCAAAAAGTGCCTATACTCATCAAACACTTCCTTTACTAAACTCCTTGAATGACGAGATTTTATCCTGGGACCGCAAACTGGACATGTAAATTTACCCTTTATTTGAAGACCTACAAGATATATGAATTAGTGTAGAGAATTAGAATTGCCATTTAAAATAATGCATGATATTTTCAATAGATATATATAATATTAAAGAACAAAAGAATGTAACAATATACAACAAAAATGTGTTAACCTGGGAGCATCATGAATTGTCCATGCAAGTATTCCATGGAATTGAAATCATTTTTTCCTTATTGGTCTAGAGATGTCATACATAGTCACGCCAGCCCATAACTTCAACAACTCATCGATAAGAGGCTCAATATATACGTTCATATCTTTAACCCGGTACTTACCTAATTGGTCCAACATACATGATTAATTATATTTAGCTATATGTCGTTATATATTAAAGACATAATTATCATGCACGAAACAAAGAAATGAAATATTTAGTGATCATACTTTCAAGTAAAAAAATACAAATTAATTAAATACCTGGAACAATCATTGCCAACATTGTATGCTCTCTCTTGATCGACATCCAAGGAGGAAGGTTATTGTTTATAACAAAAATAGGCCACAGTGACTAGGTAGAACAAAGCTCTCCAAATGGATTGACACCATCAACTACCAACGAAAGTTTAACATTACGAGGTTCTTCTTTAAAAATTGGCCACTTTTATTCGATGTACCTCGATGCAGAACCATCTGCAAACATTCGAAGAACATCATCTCGACTTTGGTTCTTTGCATGGAAATCCATAAACTGTGCTATACTTTAACACCTGAACAACCACTAGAAACGTGGAATTATTGGAATATAACGATTTGTGAGGCACCTTTTTGGTCGCTTTATTGGTTCGATACCTACTTGTTTGACATTGTGGGCATTCATTTTCTAATGCATATTGTCCATAGTATATGATATGATCATTGGGACATGCATAAATAGCTTGATACTCCTTTCCAAATTCTTTCATAATCACATATATTTCTCGATATGTGCGTGGTAAAATATTTGACGTTGGTAATAGAAATTCACCTAACAATCTACAAAATTCAAAAGAATAAGTCAATGTAAACAATATTAATCATCAATATTGCATCCATACTTTTCAAATTAGATAACAATAGAAATATAGGAAAAAATTCAACCCTTTATGTACTTGTGAACATGCAGACATAAATAAGTAACAAATTACATACCTTAGTATCTATGTGAGACAGGTGTTTGATAAACCATTCAAAACCTTCAAGTTCACTAACAACAATATAGCAGATAGAAGATTTGTTTTTGAGCCTTCATAAAGAGGTTGGCGTGACTTCTCAAGTAGAGGATCAACATCATGACTATCATCCTGGTTGTCCTCATCCATTGGAGCAAATGTGTCTTGGATCAATCTATGTATCTCATATTCCTGAATTGTATCACTAACGTTATCTCCATCCATGTCATCATTAAGAACTTGATCAGCTTCAATACTCTGATCTAGAAGTTCGTCACCCTGTAAATGAGTATTTATGCTAGTACTTGGCAAATAACTCTCTGGAGAGCGACATTTTGGGGGCATTGTCTATATATTTACAAACAACATAGTAAAATTAGTGTGTATAGAACATATAATAAAACGATAAGACATTTTACTGGAATTCATGACATGATGAATATTACAGAGAGTACATTAAAAATTGAATAACCTCTTACCAAGGGACGATATTCATAACCCCCTTTGGCATGCCCCTTCTCCCTACAATGTATTTAAGTTGTTGTTATTAAAAGTCTTCTTCTTTGCAAGCCCCTGCAATCAGAGCAAGGGAAATAACATTTTCCATCTCCCCTCGCCTCTAATGTCGCTCTAAACTGAGCAAGCTTCCTTTCATTTTCATTCATAGTGACAAGTAATTGTCTTACCTACACCATACCAAACAGTAACTTGTCAAATACATTAGATATAAGTATATTTCTAAATACAGTATATTATATACCAATTTCTATAAAGAAAAACCTGAAGACTGAATTTTTCATTGATTCCAACAAGTGTTGTGTAATGGCGTTTGATTTACTCACAAGGATACCTTGATAGTTTGGGCATTGGAACACTAGGTGGACAAAATGGTCCAAATTAAAGTTGTCATTGATGCACGCTCACCTTTTATGAATTTACCAGATGATTGTTGAGTATGACTCTCTCTAGTTTTGGATATGGTTGACAAAGAGTGTATTTAGGAAACACTTGTTGTTGGTATCTGATTGTATGGTTTATATTGGACAAACATACAAGAGAAAACAAAGAACAAGGACAGCAGAACCATGTGACACAGTTGAAGCTCACAATTCAAGTGTTGAAGAATCCAATGCAGTCACAAGCATAACTGGAAGTTCTTAGATACTACTGAGGTGGTTTTCAATTCTGATTTCGGGTTGCTAGAAGTGTAGGTTCTTGCATCAGCAGAATATTATCCATGCATATACATTTCACAAGACCAAGAGTACACTATAAGGGATACATTCATTGTCAATATATTTGATCTCTTGAAGAATGCGCAGATCCTGAAGAAGAAAATATGGGTATAAAAGACATCTACAGCTCTAAGTCTTCCTAAATATTTAGCCATTCTTAGATATTCGGGTTGTTTTTGCAAAAGCACTCAAGTCCTCCCTTGAGATATGCTAGCTCCTTATTCAAATGACTGGAGCAAACAAAGACACTTGAAAACATTTAGAAGGCATGAAGGAAAGTGAAACCTAGCAAGGGAGTGTTGTTCTGAATGATTCTGGGCATGTCAAACTGAATTAGTATAACCTAATGTACTATGAATGATGAACTCTGCCTAATGTACTTGTAACATGAGAAGAAGCCCATATGAATGGTGTATAGCCTAGTGTACTGAATGATGAACTCTGCCTAAGTGTTGAAGTGGAAATACTTAATGATCTTTGATTAAGTTTTAAAGAAGTTGAAATTGGTATTTAGTTTTGGCCCACTGATTCACCCCCCTCTTATTGTGCCACTGTGTCTAACAATACCTTCATGTAATAATTATATTCTAATAGAACTATAGAAAAAAGAAGAGTTTTAATTAGTAATTAATATATAATCACGTATGCAAATCCTATAAAAACATGTAAGTATAACTAATTAATCACACGAAATATATGTAGCAATGCTAAATTAAAAAATAAAAAATAAAAAATAAATTTCGTTCAAACATGCATGTTAAAAAAAATCCTAATTTTTTTTTCTTAACATATAGACAAAAAAATATAAAAATACTAACCTTGAAAGTTCAAAATCCGAGCTATGTAGAATATCCGAGCTCAAACAATCACCACGAAATTTGTCTCAAGTTCAAAATCCGGGCTCAATCAATCACCGGGAACCTTGTCACAACTATAGCAAATGTGTTGAAAATTGTCTTAAAGTATGTATTTATAGATCAACGAACGTCAATCTATCGATGAAAATGCATGAGTTGACCCGTAAAAATACAAGAGCCATCGAAAGCTGGCACATGTGGTTTGGCGTTGTGCAAAGATAGCCATATTTCGTCGATATAGAGACCAAAGTTCGTCGAAAATTAAAAAACGTCGATATTGCCATGGTTTTTCCCCCATGATAAAAAAAATGAAAAGACGTCTTAAATTTCATTGTATTAATCCACGGATGTTCAAAATGTGGAAATATTTCATGGAAAAATCCGCCCATATGTACTAGTGGTAGAAATCCTCACTTGGAGGAAACTCGTCATCAGTGCCATTGAAATCCTCGCTTGGAGGAAAATCATCTTCACCATTATTGATGTCTTCGTCCTCACCAAAGTCATCATTTGTCCCATTAAAATCCTCACTTTGAGTAAAATCATCATCAATCCCATAAAAATCCTAGCTGGGAGGAAAATCATCATTTGTCCCATTAAAATCCTTGTAGCTAGGAGGAGAATTATCATTGGTCCTATTAAAATCCTTGCTTGAAGGAAAATCATCATTCATCCCATTAGAATTCTTTCTATGAAGAAAACCATCAACATTATTTGTATATGCATGCTCAGCAAAAGCATCATTAGTCCCATCAAAATCCTCGCTTTCAGGAAAATCATCATTCGTGCCTTGAGTATCCTCGTTGGGAGGAAAATTGTCATCATCTTGCTTACTATCTTTAGGATCCCCACTTGGAGGAAGATCTTCATCATCATCATCACCATCACATTCTTGCCCTTCATTACTAGTGTCTTCAAAATCTTCATAATTAGGAAGTTCTTGAAGAACATGCTTGATTACATTGCTTGCACTACCAATATCTTGACTAGATGAACAACACAACTCTTCATTGACATTGGAATTTAATTCAGATGAGTCCATGACTTCTCATTAAAAAATGGAATTATAGAAAAATATTAGCAGATAAAACAATAAAATTTTACCATAGTCCTCGCCAAAAAGTAGAATGGTGCAACTATCAACCAACAATCTTATAGCTATGAGAATGAAATTTTTCCTCCAAAATTTCCCTACAAAAATAAAGTGCATATTTCCAACACATTCATAAAATTAGTAAAAATACGAATTTATGATATAAAAAACTTTGAAATAATGTATTAACTAATTACATATTTCTATCCCTGGACATATAAGACTAGTAAAGTTTCTTGTAAAAAAATTTATATACAACTTGTAATAAAGTAATGGCTATTTACATTTTTTTACTCCCATAACATTAGTAATATTTTATGTAAACCCATCTTATATAAAGTTAATAATAATGCATTAACTAATTTCATTTTGTTAATCCCACATTCGTAAAACAAGTAATGTTAAACCTAATCTAGACTATATAAACCATTTAGATTTCATATTATTCATAATTGAATTTGGAGAAATTTAGTAACACTTTCAAGGTTAGTGTGTTTTCCGTTTTTAATAAATTTGTTAGTTTTATTGTTAATTTGGCAATGATTTTTTTTAAGGCTTAATTAATTTAGCAATGATTATTTTATGGCTTTATTGATTTTTTTTTTTACATTTTGTTTATCCCACATTTTAAGAGTGGTAAACTTAAACCTAATATATCTTATTAATACACTATTGTTTAGAATTTGGAGCAATTCACGAAGGGCTTTCAAGAAGAACGAGAAGATTGCAGAGAGGAGCTTCTAGCACTTTCAAAAGAGGAGACTCTACCACTTTCCGGGTTAGTTATTTTTTCTTCTTTTTTTAAATTCATGTAGTATTAATTGAGGCAAGGCTTGTCCCCTATCCCACAAATTTTAGTTTTTATTTAAAAAAATTAAATTAAATTAAATCTACTCAAATGCCCCTAAACTACCCCCTAACCCTCCCCCTAAACTATATATTAAAATTAAAAATAAAAATAAAAACATTTAAACTACCCCCAATCTCCCTAAACTATATAATAAAAAAAATTTAAAAAAACAAATTAAACCTACCCTCTAAAGCCCCCTAAACTATATAATAAAAAACATTTACAAAAATTTAAAACCTACCCCCCTAACCCTTCCCCCTCCTCCCCACCCTCCCTTCCTCCTCCTCCCCACCCTCCCTTCCTCCTCTCACTGCTCCCTCCCCCTTCCTCCCGCCGCCCCTCCCTCCTCCCCCTCCTCCCTTCTCCGTGCTCCTCTGCCCCCATGGTCCGCACTCCCGTCGGTCGCTTACCCCTCCCGCTGCCCCCCTCCCCCTCCCCCTTCTATGTGCTCCTCTTCCCCGTGCTCCATGCTCCTGCCGCCCCCTCCCCCGCCTCCCCCTCCCCCTCCCTTATCTCTCATCCCCCTCCTCCATTCTCCGTGCTCCACTCACTTGGGCGCCAAAGGGTCGGCCCTCACAGGCGATGCCATTCTCATCATCGTGACGCCCGTGAGGGGCGGCCCTTTGGCGCCCAAGTGAGTGGAGCACGACGAATGGAGGATGGGGATGAGAGATAAGGGAGGGGGAGGAGGGGGGGGCAGCAAGAGTATGGAGCACGAGGGAAGAGGAGCACGGAGAAGGGAGGGGGAGGAGGAGGAGAGGGAGGAGGAGGAATGGAGGGGTGGCGGGAGGAGGATGAAGTGAGTGCAGAGAGGAGGGGGCAGGGAGGAGGGGGAAGGGTTAGGGGGGTAGGTTTTAATTGTTTGTAAAAAAAAATTATTTTATAGTTTAGGGGGGTTTAGGGGTTAGGTTTAATTTTTTTTTTAATTTTGTTATTATATAGTTTAGGGGTTGGGGGTAGTTTTTAATTTTATTTTTAAATTTTTTATTATATAGTTTAGGGGGGTTAGGGGGTAGGTTTTAATTTATTTTTTTTAATTATTATGTATTTTTTTATATAGTTTAGGGGGGTTGGGGGGGTAGTTTTTAATGTTTTATTTTTTTATTTTTTAATATATTTTAGGGGGGTAGTTTTTAATTTTATTAATATATAGTTTAGTTTATGGGGGTCAAGAGGGCGTTTTTCTATTTTTTTTAATGTAATGTTAGGGTCAGGGGGTTGGGGGGGTTTAATTTTTTTAATGTAATGTCTAAGGGGTGTTTGTTAATTTTTGTTTTATTTTTTATTATTGCAATGTTAGGGGTGGTGGGAAAAGGGGATGGTGGTGTAGGGCGGGGTTTAATTTGTTTTGAATTTTTTTATTGTTTCCTAAGTTAGGGGGGTAATTTATATTTTATTTTTATGTGTGGGGGGGGGTAGGAGGTAGGGGGTTATTTAATTGTTTTCTATTTAGTTTTATATATGACGGAAAGGGAGGAGGGACAAGGTAGGGTAGGGGTAAAAAAAAAAAAAAAAAATTAAATGTTTTTCAAATACAGTTTATAGTGAATATTGATGTTGATTTTTTTTAGATTATGAATGTTTGTTGATTGTATTTTAAAATTCTACATTTTGGATATAGGGAGAATGACATCAAGAAAGATATATGTAAACATTGATGGTCCACCCTAAAAACTTGCCATAGAGTTTTGTCCATAAATCCTAGAGGACGTCCTCTTTTGAATAAGTGCATTGGGATATGTGAAATCATTGAAATTGAGTAATTTCTAGTTGTTTAGTATTTTTGGTCCACCCTCAAAGTGTGCCCTAGTAAAGTTGTCCTCTTTCCCTTGAGAAAACGCCTTTCTAAGTACATGCCTAGGGAAGTGTGATATTCTCTAGGGAAGGGTGAAATTTCCTTGAAAGGCATGACACTTATTGAGCTTTGTGATAACTAAATAACTCCATTATTGTATGCTTATAGTTTCTTGTTTAATATTGTTTGACTTTGATAAGGCATTGATCATAGCTATTAAGGTTTTGTGGAAGGTATTTGTAGTTTGTTGGTGGTTGTAGGTATCTTTCATTGATTAGGGTCTCCCTTTGGGTTTGGAGCTACCCAAAGTGTTGAGAGTTTAGACTATGGTGACATTGGGTTTAACTCTTTCCCAAGCTTACCGACACTATCCTTGCTCCACATAACCTAATTGTGTTGGGGGATGTTAGTGTGAGCGGTATCATTTTGGCACTGTTGTAGGGGACCCCAAAGAACTGTGACGACATTCCATTGAAGAGGGAATCACGAGTTGAATCCATTAATCCTTCAGATACATCCAACATCTTCATGTGGCTAAGGTACGTTCTTGTTTTGTACGTTGGTGAGATTTGTTCTGATCTAACTTGACAGGTCTCATCTGGCGACTCCACTAAAGAAAAATAAAGAGGTACTCTCCAAGAACGAGTCCAAGAGGTAAGTTTTTATTTGTACTTTGATAAGATTATTATTAAGAGCTAACCTTGCAAATCTTATTTGGAAACTCCATTGAAGAAAACAACTAAAAGAAGTGCAATTCAAAACAACAAACCTCAGCTATTAATAAGAAGATGATATGGCATCCTTTGATGAAACACGGATGCACAATCTGTATGTTCCATTGGATTTCTAAAATATTCCAGGATATCCAAATCAGTCAAATAAATATGGTTGGGACAATTCCATCCCAATATTTCGTGAATATTAAGATACAGTTGCAGAGCATGAAGCAGACCTTGTGTCAAATAAATCCATGATGAAGATCAAGCCTCGGAATGCTTGCTTGAAGAAACCATTGTTCAAGATCTTGTCGATAACATTCTAGGCCTTATGTTCGAGGAGGAAGGTACTCCTGAATCTGAAGATGATGAGGTTCAGAAGAATGAAGATGAAGAAGGATTGATTGATGAAATTGAAGAATGCAAGGAAATGGTGAGTTCTCCTTAGCTTCATTTCGAAAATCCTTATGATATTTTGGGCCTTTCGGAAGAAAATGGAAGAATAATTGAAGACAATAATGATTGGAAGTTCCTTCGTCCTCTGATATACGATTCTTCAAGGCCTAGCAATGTTATATCAAGAAAATTAGAAGAAATTATCGAGTCCTTTCATGCCATTCAGAAGAGAAGGGGACAATCTAGATCAGTTCGAGCCAGATTTTCATACAGGTTTCAAACAATATGAAGAAGTCTTTGTCAAAGAATTGCTTCTAGATAGGACGGATAACAAGTATATGGTTGATGAAGGTGTGTTGGATGCTTCTCCGTGACCTTTTGGTGATGACAATTCGATGAACCTTCCTTTCTCTTTCGCCTGTAGAGACAAATTTTTTGAAGATGAAAGGTTTGAGGATATATTTTAGTTAAAGAAAATGATCTCCATGGATATAATGATGTGCATTTCTCTTATGACGATGATGTGGGTATAGATTGTTGGAAATTGATTGAAGAACCCATATATGATTCCTCTTAGTAAGGGAATTTTACATTTCAAAGACCCCGAAAGACCTACCTTTGAGATCCCTCATGATTTGGTTCGACCATCCTTGTTCACTGCTAGTGATGCAACGAGGTTCCATATGGAGGAATCTATTGCTGATCTTGGGCATCCACGTTTACCCCTATCCTAGGGTGGATCTCATTCATCAGTTTCAGCCATGTATCTCAGAAATTGATGCAATTTTTAGACATCAAGAAGGTGGTTTTATTGTAGAGTTAGAGCAGAAGAGTGCCTTCTCTTGGGGTAGATTTGAGCCCTCTTTCCCAACCATATCTTTTAGGGATTCTTGTTGATTTTGAAGTTCATTAGGGGAAAAAAATCCTAGAAAACAGGTATATGATCGAGACAATGTTTACTTGAGCCCGATTAGGAATAGATAGAAAAAGCTTATGACGGTGATCCTTTCCTATGGAAAGAGCTTGAAGGATTCTAGGTTCTTGATCTTCTCAATCATTCCAGCCCCATTCCAACGGAGGACGTAGTACCATATCTTCAACTCATCATTGACGTGGTTTTGTCTTGGACTACTGCCAAAGATAAAGGAATAAACATTGGCATGAAGAATACGCTCAAGTCGCTGCATTGATGGTATAATTTCACTTGACCCATCTCTGTTATCATAATTAGGGTAGGTAGGTATAGTTTCATTTGAGTACTTTTACCTTTGTATTGCATTTGTTGTGTCATTTGATTTTTATTACATTTCATTTTGAACAAGGCAGGATGGAAGTGTCTACCTTCGAGGAATTTAATGTCTGTTTTTAGATGTGTGTGTAGATCTCTAGGTACCCAAGAGACTCTAGGGGGTCTCATAAACTCTTGAGAAGAGCGCATGTCCCGCAATTGGAGCCAATTGTTACGTCTCAGATTGTCTAAAGCGCTCCTTGCAGATGAACCAAAGTGAGGGGTTTCCTTTTTCTTTTGTATAGGCCAAGTTTTGGGGGCTATATTGTGTAGAGTGTTGATTTGGGGGCTAAATACCCCTGGCTAGGTCATGGAAGGTCTCCTTGGTTTCCACCTCAAGGAGGTGTTGGCCTTGTGGCTCTGTTGACTACACTTTGGGTGGGTGTCTGGTGCCCTTGAGGCAAATCATTGGGACACATGGCCACACTCATATTTGATTTGTAGAGGTGATTGCATGTGTAAGGTTTGTCATACCCGTTTTAGCACACCTTATTTTTCCCATGTGGACCTATTGTTTTGATATAAAACCCCTCCTCCTACTCTCCAGACCCATAAATGCCATTCCTTAAAGAAGAAACCAATATTGTTAAAAAAAGGGGATGTTGAGGGAAAAGCATCTGTTGAGGTTAGTTGGGGGATGGCGTCCTCCTCTTGGCTCACTTTGCACTTGGTGGAGCCTAATTGCACATTTTTATTGTTATTTTATGTCATTATGTGGTTTAGTCCCCAGGTTGAGGGTGCACAAACCTAAAATTTATAATTTCTCATTAACTTGTAGGCTTTAATTTGTAAAAGGTTGAGAGTTGTCTCATATAAACAAGACAACCTCACCTCATTTGTAAAACATGGACACGGGTTCAAACATGAAACTTTTTAATTTTCCTCTTGGTTTATCGGAGCTATTGAACTAATGCACACCTCTCTCTTGGGATAACTATTTTTGCTTGAAGGATGAATGGAATGTCTTCTAGGGTTTGATTTTTCACATGACATTTTGGTGCTAAGACTAGTTGTAATAACTCATGTTCAAGGGTGACCTAAGGTGCACTTCCTTGCTCATTCTTGATTAATGTTGGTAATTTTATCTCCTAACACTAGTTTAATGTTGCCCTTGAATTGCTTTGGACTGAATTAGGGTTTGTTTGCTAGCATTTTATCAACTTACTTGAGGAGACCATCCTACCAAGGATCTCTTCGTTGTCTTATTGGGCCTTGGACTTCTTTATTTTCCCTAATTAAGGTTTCACTACCTAACCCTTGAGGTTGCTACCTTATCCCTAGTTTCAAGTATTGAATACCATCTTAAGAAGAGGGATGTTATCCTTGATCTCTCATAGCCCTAGGGTTTGAGACAAGAATCTAATTGCGATATCCTAACAAAACTCTCCATCTCTTTTTATCAATTCTTTACATGTTTTATTTTATGCAAAAAATACATAAAATTATCTCACTGGGCATAGAATATATTGTGAATGGGTGTATTGTTAAAGCACTCCTTGTGTTAGGTCACCGGTTCAAAACTCAATGGGTACTAACTTACTAAAAAAAAAGAATACATAAAATAGTATATTGTTGGAAAAGCTCTAAAAATATAAATAAATTCAAAAATCCAAAAATATATGTGATTTGGTATTTTTGGTCCACCCTAAAAATTCACCCCAAGGTTGTATCCATAAACCCTAGAGGATGTCCTCGTTTGAGCAAGTGCATTGAGATATGTGAAATCATTGAAATTGGGTAATTGCTAGTTGTTTGGTATTTTTGGTCCACCCTCAAAGTGTGCCCTAGTATAGTTATCCTCTTTTCCTTGAGAGTTCACCTTTCTAAGGACTTTATTAGGGATGTGTGATATTGTCTAGCGAAGCATGAAATTGCCTTAAAAGGCATGACATTTATTGTGTTTTGTGATAAAGTGAATAACTCCATTATTGTATGATTGTAGTGTCTTGTTTAATATTGTTTGACTTTGATGAGGCACTGATCATAGCTATTAAGGTTTTGTGGAAGGTATTTGTGGTTTGTTGGTGGTTGCAGGGATCTTTCATTGATTAGGGTCTCCCCCTAGGTCTAGAGTTACCCAAAGTGTTGGGAGGTTAGAATGTGGTGACATTAGGTTTGACTCTCTCCCAAGCTTACCGACACTACCCTTGGTCCACACAACCTAGTTGTGTTGGGGGCTGCTAGTTTGAGCGGTAACAAAACCCAAAATTATGCAGGTTCATCACAACTCTATATCTTTTGGAGATAGTCAGTCGAAAGACAACAATTGATTTGCAGAGCAGTCGACTAAAGGCATGACTGAGTGGTCGATCGATTGAATGGTTGACGAGGCAGCAGTCTGTTCGACTAAAGCAATCGACTAATCAACGAAACATTGTAGATTTTCAAGCAACCATTAGAACCGACGACCCTTTTTCATGGACCAAATCATCCTCACTTTAAGCGAGTTGTTAGATATGGATACTATAAAAGAACGCCCTTATGGGTAGTATATATAATCAACTTATGATGATGATCTATGAGATAATGTGTTGTGATGTGCTCATCATAATGTCAAAATAATGTAACTATGGAAGATATTCTAATTGTATTTGTTTATTATATTATTATCCCTCCTTCAGGAGATGTCATTGATGTAATTGGTCATGTAAGAGTCATTGAAAGACTCAATGTAAACCCTCATTTGTAAGTCGGGTCAATAGTACCCTCAAGAATTATATTAAATAAGTTATTGAGTCTCCCTAAGTGAAGTCGACCCAATCATTTAGGAGAAGTCGACCCAATCAGGGTAAAGAGTCACCCAACTGAAGAATATAAATAGAGGAGTTGAATTTCTCATTTGGATCACTCTCACTCACTCATTCAATCAAGTTCGCATAAAAGAGAGAGAGAGAAGCTCGCTAGTGAAGAAAGAAGTTGTCTTAGGGGTTTTAATTTATCTTGGTGATTTCTATATTGAGGAAGTTTTGCAGGGTTTTCTCCCTTGTGGTTTCCCCGAGGAAAATATTGTGTTCCTTGTGTTGTTGTGCTTGTCTTTCTTTCAATAATCCTATTTTTTTAGTGTTATTATGGTAAACAAGTAAAAACTTAACATGGTATCAGAGCAGGGCTGAAAGAAAACATTGTGCAACTGTTGCAGCTGCAGAAACTAGGGTTTCTATTTCCAAGAGCTCTCTCCACAGGTTAGCTGAAAAAGAGGGTGCATTCAACTCACCTCACTAGGACGCATCTTTTTGTCGGAGCATAATTCAATTCGGATAATTTTCATTTTTGGGCCCACCAATACAGCCCGTAGAACTAGGGCATCAAGTTTTTGGAGGATCTGCTCATAGATTTGGGAAAGAGAGTACATTGCTCAAATCACCTTGGGGAGGTGCATCTATTTCGCCAATCAGTTCTTCAAGATCTCAAAGTTGAAAAATTAGGGTTTTTCTCTCAAACCCTAGGTCAAGCCAGAAGCAATTTTACCAGTAAGTATTCTCTCTCTCTATTTCCATTTGAGGTTCTCATATTATCAAAATGACAAACAACACGAAGCTTGAGGGAGCTGAGAATTTCAGAGCATGGAAATATAGAGTCATGCACATTCTTGAAGAACATGACCTAGAAGGTTTCATAAAAGAGGAAGTCGAATAACCAGAAGGAGATGAGGCCAAGAGGATCATAGCTGACTCTATCAAATATCACTTGATTCCTTAAGTATCTTCAAGGAAGACTCCAAAGGAAATGTTTAATGCATTGTTCAGTCTATTTGAAGGAAATAACATCAACAGAAAGATGACCTTGAGAAATCAACTCAAGGGTGTGAAGATTCAGAAATCAAAGACCATGCAGTCATACTTCACTATGGTATCCCATATTAAAAAACAATTAGAAGCTATTGGTGACATGATAGAAAAAGCATAATTTGTGATGACCACCTTGAATGGTCTCCCAAGGGAATGGGAACCTTTCGTTCGTGGCTTATGCTCTAGAAAGAAATTTATCAAGTTTAGAAAACTTTAGGAAGAATGTGTACAAGAAGAAGAAAGAATAGCAGTCAGAGAAGAAAAGTTAAATGACAATGAAGACCAAGCTTTGGCAACTCATACCAAAGGAAAGAACAAAAGGAAGGATCGTGAACATTCTCGTAGGAGAACTCAAAGATTTCAAAAGAACAAAAGGACTAAGAGAGACTTGTCATCCTTTGAATGTTTTACTTGTCACAAGATGGGACACATTGCAACAAACTATCCCCTTAAAATTGAACAATTCAAAAAGAAAAACAAAAGATTTCATGCCCATGCAATTGAAGATGATGAACATGATGATGAAAAGAAGACTAGAGAAGATGAAGATTCCAGTGAAGAATGTGTATTAATTTCATCCCTCACTGGTTAAGTTTCTCATGGGAGTGACCCCTGGCTCATGGATAGTGGAGCCTCTAAACATATGACAAGTTACAAAGATTCTCTCTCACATCTTGTGCAGAAAGATTCTCCACACAAAGTGAAGCTTGGAGACGATTACCAATACCCTGTCAAAGGGATGGGAGAAGCCTCTTACAATTTGGATTCTAGAAATTCCATGAAGATGAAGGAAGTCCTATATGTCCCAGGTTTGAAAAAGAATCTCCTTTCTATCTCAGCTTTAGATAAGAAAGGTCTCAGAGTTGCTTTTGTAGATGGTGAAGTCCTCATGTTTCCAAAAGGGAAAACAATAGATGATGCAGTTGTGCTTGGAATTGAAGAAGGAGGACTCTACAAATTGAAGGGACATGCAGATTCAACCCTAATAGCTAGTACCATGATTCCTTGTGAGTTGTGGCATAGAAGACTCGCTCATCTACATTACAAAGCATTATCGATAGTGAGCAAAGTGGTGACAGGATTACTAGAAATCCAGGTTGATCAAGGAGTGTGCAAAGGATGTGCACAAGGAAAGAATACAAAGAATCCATTTCCAAGCAATGACAATAAGCCGAAAGGCATCTTGGATATTATTCATTCAGACATTTGTGGACCAATGTCTACTACTTCTCTAAGCGGGTATGTTTATGATGCTTCTTTTATTGATGATTATTCCCACAAAAACGTGGATTTATTTCTTAAAGAATAAAGATGAAGTATTTGGAAAGTTCAAGGAGTTCACGGCTCTTGTGGAAAACCTCTCTGAAAAGAAGATCAAGATATTAAGGCCAGATAATGGAGGAGAATACACATCAAGTGAATTCAAATATTTCTGTAAGCCTAGCTGGGATTAAGAGGGAGCTCACCATTCCCTATAATCCCCAACAAAATGGTGTGGCTGAAAGAAAGAATAGATATATCATGGAAGCAGTAAAAGCCATTATCCATGATCAAGATCTACCTATGCACTTATGGGCAAAAGCAGCTAGAACCGCAGTCTATGTACAGAACATAATATCTCACAGTGCTCTTGGGAACAAGACTCCATAAGAGATGTTCACTGGTGAGAAGCCTAAAGTCAGTCACCTATAAATATTTGGTTGTCCAATATTCATACATATTCCCAAGGAGAAGGGATCAAAGTTGGACCCTTCAGGAAAGAAGGGGATATTTGTGGGTTACAATGAGCAATCAAAGGCTTACCAAATCTACATCCCAGGATTTCGTCAAATTGAACTCAACAGAGACGTTACATTTGATGAGGATGCAGCATTTAGCAAGTCTAGGAAGAATCATGAGAATGAGGAGGAGCACGAAGCTCCTAGAGTTACAGAAACTAACAACACACCAGTAAGAAATGTTGAAGACGAGCATGTACCAGAGGATCATGACATGACAAAACCTCAAAGACCTGAGGAGTCACCTCATGAGATGATTTCACGAAAAAGAAGACCAGCTTGGGCACGGGAAATAATTCAAGATGCAGAAAAGTATGGTGCTCTAGAAGGTAGATACAGAGAAAGCAAGAAACCAAGGCCATACTCCAATTATGTAGCCTTGATGTGTAACCTCATTGATGAAGAACCTACATGTTTTGAAGAAGCAGCAAAGAAGAAGGAATGGTTAGATGCCATGGTTGAAGAATACCAATCCATCATAAAGAATGATGTTTGGGATGTGGTACCAAGACCAAAAGACAAGTCAATAGTATCTTCAAAGTGGATTTTCAAAACAAAGCATTCAGCAGATGGAAGTATTGAAAAATACAAGGCAAGATTTGTAGTTCGAGGGTTCTCTCAAAAGGAAGGAATTGATTATGAAGGGACTTTTGCTCCTATGGCTAGATACACTTCAATCAAAACCGTCCTTGCTTTAGCAACTAAGATGAAATGGAAGTTACACCAGTTGGACGTAAAGACAACTTTTCTGAATGGTAAGATAGAAGAGGAAGTGTACATCGAACAACCAGAAGGTTTTGAAACAAATGTCAGGAAGACACGTGTGTAGATTGAAGAAGGCATTGTATGGATTGAAACAAGCACCCAGAGCGTGGTATGGAAGAATTGATGGTTTTCCGATGAGCTTGGGCTTTACCAAGAGTAAAGCAGATTCCAACCTTTATTATAAGGTTGTAGATGATGAATCCATGATATTATTGTTGTATGTGGATGATCTATTCTTGACAGGTGAAGATAAGCCCATCAGTGAATATAAAAAGAAGCTTGCTTCAGAATTTGAGATAAAATACCTTGGTATGATGCATTACTTTTTAGGCCTTGAGGTATGGCAGTGTCCAGACGAGATTTTCCTGAATAAAGGAAAATATACTGTTGAGATCCTAAATAGATTTAGGATGATGGATTATAAGGCTATGACTACGCCAATGACGACAAACTTGAAGCTCTTAAATGATGCTTCATTAGAGAAAGTGGATGTTACATTGTACAGACATATCATTGGCTCATTGATGTATTTAACAAATACAAGACCAGATATATGTTTTGTTGTGAACACCTTGAGTCAGTATATGGTGGAGCCTAGACATGTTCACTTGGTTGCATCAAAACATGTGATCAGGTACCTAAAGGGTACATTGGATTTTGGTCTCAAGTATGTATCAGATAGTGATATCTGATTACACGGTTATACATATTCAGGTTGGCTAGGAAGTGACGAAGACAGAAAAAGCACTCCAAGATGTTGTTTCAGTTTGGGATCAGGTATGATCTCATAGCTCAGTAGAAAGCGGACCAGTGTTGCTCTCAGTACAGTAGAAGCTGAATACATTACATCATGTTCAGCTTGTAGTGGAGTAGTTTGGCTTCACAAGGTGTTGGCGGGATTGTTTGATACTAAGATAGATGTGACTGATATTCTTTGTGATAATCAGAGTTGTATCAAGATGTCATAAAACCCGGTGTTCCTGCACGATAAATCGAAACATATTGAAATCAAGTATCATTACATCCGGGATATGGTGCAGAAGGGAGCTGTAAAGCTCAAGTATGTTCCTATAGAGGAACAAGTTGTTGATGTATTAATTAAGCCTCTGTCTCGAATAAAGTTTGAATACTTTCGAGACAAGCTTGGTGTGGTCCGAAAGGACCTCCTCGAAAGAGTGAATGATGATGATGATGTGGTTTCCTGGAACCATGGTGTGGCAGCTCAGTATAGGATTGGTATGTTAGTTTGACAAGGCCTGTTTGATCTCGAAAGGGATTGGTATGTCATCCTGAAAAGGCATGTTTGATCCTAGGTATATTGGTATGTCTGACTAGGCTTGTTTGGTCCGAAAGGATTAGCAAGTCAGACAAGGCCTATTTGGTCCCCAGGTAGATCGGTATGTCTAACTAGGATTGTTTGGTCCGAAAGGACTAGCAAATCAGACAAAGTCTATTTGATCTACCAGAGTGCCCACTATAGAGCAGTTCCAGATGTTTATTGATGTTGTTCCAGCATTCACATGTTGATGATGATGATGTTCCAACATTCATATGTTGATGATGTCCCAGCAGTTCCTTGTTGATGATGACGATGATGATGATGTGCCGATAATGATGTTGATGATGATGATCTAGCAGTTCCATATTGATGATGATGATGATGATGATGATGCTCCAGATATATGATGTTTCAAAACTTCCTATGCCATATAGAGATTCACCAGTCAATTGTATAGTTGTTGATGTTGATGACTGTAGAATACCTTCCTAGTTAAGAGGGAGTGTCAAAGAAATGTAACTATGGAAGATATTCTAATTGTATTTGCTTATTATATTATTATTCCTCCTTTGGGAGATGTCATTGATATAATTGGTCATGTAAGAGTCAATGTAAACCCTCCTTTGTAAGTCGGGTCAATAGTACCCTCAAGAATTATATTAAATAAGTTATTGAGTCTCCCTAAGTGAAGTCAGCCTAGTTAGTTAGGAGAAGTCGACCCAGTTAGGGTAAAAAGTCACCTAACTGAAGAATATAAAAAGAGGAGTCAAATTCCTCATTGGATCACAGCTCACTCACTCATTCACTCAAGCAAGTTCGCATTAGAGAGAGAGAGAGAGAGAGAGGCTCACTGGTGAAGAAATAAGTTGTCTTGGGGTTTTTACTTTGTCTTGGTGATTTCTATATTGAAAAAAATTTGTAGGGTTTTCTCCCTTGTGGTTTCCCCGAGGAAAATCTTGTGTTCTCTGTGTTGATGTGCTTGTCTTTCTTTCAGTAATCCTATTGTTTTAATGTTATTATGCTAAACAAGTTAAAACTTAACACATAACACATTGTGCTTTAGTGTTGTAAATGATGTCTTTAGACACCAACTCTCTTCTTGGAATATTGATCCCTTTTGCTATTTTTTTTGCCCTGTTGTCCAAAGGAGTTTCCAAACAATATATTCAGTAAATTATATATTTTTAAAAAATAAATTATTGTATAAATTTAAAATCTTTTTACTAAATCATTTGTTGTGTGTGCACAAGAATCTAAACCTTTCATTATTACTTTCAACCCTCACCTCTTAACTCTACACTGACCCAACATACTTTGTCAACTATCATGAATGAGAGAATATAGATTAAACTACATGATATGGCATATCTTAATATTTTCTTAATGTGGCATGGATTTTTTTTAAATCTTCCTTAGGAGGCCCATTTTATACCTCAAATTAACTCTAATAGGTTGGATGATGCCTTCTGTCTATTGATCATCCTATGCAAACTAGGTGGTAACAGAAGGAAACTTATACAAGTTACAGGGTGAACCTACTTGAGCCCTAGTTCATAATAAATATAACTTGTGTGAGTTGTAGAGCAAGAGGATGGGGCACTACATCATAGTGCACTTCCTATTTTGAGGGAGATTATCACAGGTCTTCCAGAGGTCAGCATTGAGCCACAAGAAGTATGTAAAGGGTCAATGCTTGGCAAGTATGCAATCAAAGAAGCGAGCATAGGCCTAGGGAAATTCTAGACCTGGTGCATTTAGATGTATGTGAATCGATATCAATAGCATCAATCTTAGGAAGAATCTCACAAAACTTCGATCTACTTTCTAAAAACCAAGGATGAGATCTTTAGCAGGTTTCAGGAGTTCAAAGCTCTAGTTGAAAACCAGATAGGGAAAAAGATCAAAGTTTTGAGATCGAACAATGGAGGTGAGTATACCACCAAGGAGTTTGAGGATTTCTCAAAGATGTAGGAATCAAGAAGAAGTCAACTATTTCATATAGAGCACAGTAAAATGGGGTTGCAAAGAAGAAAAATCAATCCATTATAAGGGTTGCTAAGGCCATGATACATGACTAATGCTTGTCAATGTTCTTTTGGGTAGAAGCATGCAACACAAGAATCTACATTCAAAACAAATGTCTTCATACGATCTTGGAGGACCAGACATCAGAGGAAGCATTCACTAGTGTGAAGCCAAAGGTAAGTCATTCCCATATCTTCAGTTGTCAAGTTTATATCCATGTGCCAATAGAGAAGAGGACCAAGATGGAGCCTTCCAGTAGGAAGGGTTTATTTGTTGGTTATAGTGAGACTTCAAGGGCCTATAAGATCTTTATTTCAGAGCAAAGAAAGACAGTCATACGCAGGCATGTAAATTTTGAGGAAGACTTTGCATCTAGGAATTTTCATGAGCCTATTCCAGTGATAGAGGATGAGGAATAAGAAGCTCCAAAGGTTGAGCCAAGATTACCAATAACTTAGTTTAGGACAACAAACTTCAAGTGTAGAGGAGGAGCCACTAGATCCTACCAGTTCTATCAAGAGACCTCGATGGTTTGCTCAGACATTAAGGGATACTCAAGGACATGTCAAGACTCCTAGGAGCACATTCAAGGATAGTAGACTTCAGAAGAAGTTTCCAAACTACATGGCGTTGACTTCCAGTAGGAAGGGTTTGTTTGTTAGTTACAGTGAGACTTCAAAATCCTACAAGATCTTTATTACAGAGAAGAGAAAGACAGTCATAAGCAGGAATGTAATGTTTGCGGAAGACTTTGCATCCATGAATTCTCATGAGCCTATTCCAATGACAAAGGATGAGGATAAGAAGCTCTGAAGGTTAAGCCAAGGTCACTAGTAACTTATTTCAGGAAAACAACCTTCAAGTGTAGAGGAGACACTAGCTCCTACCAATTCTATTAGGAGATATCAATGGTTCACTCAGACATTGAGGGATGCTCGAGGGCATGTTGAGACTCCTATGAGCACATTCAAGAAGAGTAGACTTCCTAAGAAGTTTCCAAACTACATGGCATTGACAAGTAACATCATAGATTCCTAGCCTTTTGTTTTTCAGGAAACAACAAATCATCAAGTTTGGAGGGATTCCATGGTGGAGTACACCTCCATCATGAAGAATGATGTATGGGACATAGTGCCAAGACAGGAAGTGAAATCAATAGTAAGTTTTGAGTGACTCTACAAGATCAAGGATGTGGCAAATGGCAACAAAAGGGTTGTCCTAGGAAGAGGAAGTGGACTATGAGGAACTTTTGCTCCGATTGCTAGGTACAATTCCATTAGAGAAATTATTTCTTTAGTTTCCATTATGGGATGGAGGATATATTAGATGGTTGTGAAGACACATTTCATCAATGGGATAATTGAGGAAGAAGTGTACATAGAATAGCCTCAGGGCTTTGAGATGAATGGGAAGGGATTTCATGTTGAAAGTTGAACAAGGCCGTGTAAGGACTCTAGCAAGCACTGAGAGCATGGTATTCGAGGATTGATGGATACCTACAAAGTACGAGCTTCACCAAAAGTGAAGCAAATCATAAATTATATTATATATTTGTTGACGTTGATCTATTTATTTTGGTGTTATATGTAGATGACTTGTTTCTTATAGGTTCAAAGAAGCTTATTGCAGGGTGCAAGGAAGATATGGTTGTTGAGTTTGAGATGAAGGACATTGGTATAATGCATTACTTCTTGGAGTTGGATGTTTGGCAGAGACCCAGGAAGATTTTCCTTGGCAGGGAAAGTATGCAATTTAGACCTTGAAAAGATTTTAGATGGATTACAAACCTATCGCCACACCTATGCACTAATCTGAAGAAGGTAACAAATTCAGATTTAAGATGTTAGAACCTACATTGTATAGATAGCTAATAGGTTCCTTGATATATATGGTCAACACTAGGTCGGATATATGTTGTGTAGTCAACACCTTGAGTCAATTCATGGTGGAGCTGAGGTATGAGCATTGGGTAGCAACAAAACATGCTCAAATACTTGAGGGGCACAATGGAGTATGGTCTAAGATATCTTAGAGATGGTGAAGTGAAGTTGAAGGGGTAACATGGACTCAAATTGGGCAAGCGATGCATTAGATAGCCAGAGCACCTCAAGGAGTTGCTTTAGCTTGGGATCAATAATGATATCGTAGTTCAGTAGGAAGCAGACTTATGTGGCACTTTGCTCAATAGAGGCAGAGTATATGGCAACCAATACTATTAGTTGTGAATCCACTTGGTTCCGCATGTTGTTTGTAGGATTATTTGATCAAGAGTTGGATCCCACAATGATTTGTTGTAATAATCAAAGCTCCATCAAACACTCTGAAAACCCAATGTTTCATGCCAAGTCCAAGACCATAGAGATAAGATATCACTTCATTCGAGACAAGATTCAAAAGGGAGCGATAAAGCTCCAATATGTACCCATAGATCAACAAGTTTTTGATATTCTAACGAGCCCTTAGCAAAAGGGAAGTTTGAAGCATTCAGACACGAACTTGGATTGGTGCAGAGTTCCTTCCATGTTAAGAGGGAGTGTTGAAGAATGAAGTTTGGACAAGAACTTCTGCATAAGTCAATGTAAACATGTTGGAAGTGGTTCGAGATAATTATATTTTGTAATTCACTTTTGTGAAAAGAAAAGAAAATCTTATATGTAGTTGTTGAGTCTAATAAAATGTATTTAATACATTAATGGTTTAGATTAATTGCCACCATACATCTCACTAAGATAGAAAGTTTAGACAATTTTTGCTAGACATGGACAATTACCAAAAGAGAGGAGAGAAAATAACAAAAGGAGGAAGAGGATCGACCAATAGTGATTGTAGGTTGAAGATAGTGCAATACAGAAGCACATTTGTACAATTGTACGGTCATATCAATATAGATCTATATTGATGGTGATTTTTTCCTTGGGTTTTGGTGCTGCAGTTTTTATTTCTTGGATGATGATGCCCTGGATGATTTACTTGATAGATTTTATTGGAATGGTGGGTATGGGATGTTTTTCTCTCATGATGTGTTTGATCTCATATGGATGACTGAGGTGGTTTGAGGATGTCACATGAATCATTCCTTTAAAAGCGCCCTAATGTTTGGGCTTTCACATGGCATCTAGTATCTCATTTCATTAAACGCTTGGCACTTGGAATACTTTGATGATGTGGGTTTCCATGGAACACTATTATGCAAGACTTACGAATTGTATTTTTTGAAGCAATGTTGCCTTGGATTTCTTATGCAAATGACATGGAATATTGGAGGTGTGAAGAACCTGGAACAATTAATTAATGAAAATACACCAGATAGCAGAAATAACAGAACTCAAAATCACTTTTATATTGATCGCAGGCCACTTCGAGGGGGCAACCTCCTTTGAGCAAGTTCAATACAAATAACTTCACGGTGCCTTCATAGGCCTCAACACACACTTATACACTAAGTCTAGGCGCCAATACTATGGGTCAAAACCATGGGCCAATACAAACTATGGATCAACAATACTACGGGCGACTTACAAAGCATATGCGCCAAAGAACAATAACACAAACTATGGATCAACAAATACTACGAGACGACTTACAAAGCATACACGTCCAACAACAATACACTAATAAAGTAAAGACGGGTTCCTAACATCCCCTCCCCCTTGGAAAAAGCTTTGTCCTCAAAGCTTGAGATGTGGAAATTGATGCAGAATCTAAAGGAGTGGTTCTCTTGTAGCATCCTCGGGTTGCATGCCGGGCCACTGACGCCTTTTGAGTTTCAAAGAGGATTGCGTGGATGGATATAGACAAAGAAGAACCATATCTACTACATGAAAAATGCGCTCAGAACAGTGCTGATCAACTTGTTGTTTCAGTTGAATTCTTGCCATGTGAAGATTGTCTTGCAAAATGAGAAGAATCTAATCACGGTTTCGAAGAATCCAGTCAATTGCCTAAACTAGGGAGCTGCTGAAGGTGTATGGAAGAAGAATTGGCGGTGCCTGTCCAGAGACTGCTTCATATGGTGTCCTTTTATATGTGGTACTGTACCACTAGAGCGCTTCTAGGAAATCCATAGAAATAGTTGTCCAAATTTGTGTAGGGATGGGCAAGGGTTCGAGTAGTCCCGAAAGGAGTGTCGTTTCACCCTTATTGACCTGGAAAGTATCACAGTCAACCACCATCCGTTGAATTGTCATTTTTAGTCCCTACCAAAAAAAGTTACATTGTTCCCGGTCATACGTTTGGAGGAACCCAGAGTGCCCCCGCCGATGAAGAAGCATGGAGTTCATAGAAGAGATAGACCCGTTGAACAGATTGCAACCAAGTTAGAACAAATAGAGAAATAGTTGTAAGAGAAACTGGGTCATCTAATGTGCGAGAAGGAATATCTGCCACCATATTGTCCTTACTCTTCTGATAAGTGATCGCAGAGTCATAACCCATGAGTTGGATAACCCATTTCAGGTGTGCTGGAGAGGAGACTCGTTGTTCCAGGAAATTTTCCAAACTCTGGAGATCAGTCTTGATGCAAAAATAATTCCCCAATAGGGATGGCTGCCACTTCTGTACTGTATGCAAAATAGTCATGTCCTGCTGAGATGTAGATGCGGCTAAATGCTTACCGGAAAAGTCTCGTGAAGGAGGCAAGCCCACTGGTGCAACAAAGACACTCGCATATCTATCCAAGGAAGTAGTAGAGGTCGTTGGTGGGTGCATCTGAATGGAATGGAGCTGCGCGATGACACCATGTGAATTCCTCTGAAGGATCTTTTCCAGGCGATGTGAACTGATGATGCAGAGAGGTCCTGGTTGTAAACCCGTAAATTTGTGTTGTGTCCCATTGACAGAAAACTGCATCCAAAGTTCAGCAAAATCCCATAAGATGGGGCCAAGTGTGCGTAACCATTGAATGCCCAAAACCACATTACATCCGCCTAAAGACAAGGCAAACATGTCAGAGCGTAGGTTATAATCTTCCAGAGAGATACACACATTGTGACACTTTCCCTTGCAAGGTAAGGTGCCCCCATTGGCAACCATGACTTCAAAGTTGGAGCAAGGATGGATAAAACAATCAGCCTGTTTGGCAATCTGAGGGTCAATGAAGTTATGTGTGCTGCCATAATCAATGAGTATTGTAAGAGGAAGCTTCTTGAAGTAACCCCTGACCCGCATTGTTTAGGGGGTGGTGACGCCGGATAAAGCATTGAGAGATATCTCTGGTTGGTCGTCCTGAGATTGGGGGTCAATAGGCAACTCTTGAATGTTGACCTGATCATCCATGGTATCTGGAGCTGCTTTACCAATTTTAGAGGCAGGTGGAGAATCCATATCCAAGAGATAGAGCTTTTGTTGAACACATTTATGTCCTCGAGTGAATTTCTCGACACAATTATAACAGAGCCTTTTTTCTCTGCGTGCTTGCATCTCTGTTTCGGACAATTGCTTGATAGGAGTTGGTCGAGGAGCTGGCGGAATGGGAGGTTGTTGAGAACCCATATTTTGGAAGAGAACAAAAGTGTGTTTGGAGCGCTATTGGGCTGCAATCTTGTCTTTTGCCAACTTAGCCAACCCTAGGGCTTCCATCATTGTGTTGGGAGAGAACATTTTAACCTCTGAGCGGATTTCATCCTTAAGACCACTGATAAAACAACTCCTGTAGAATTCATCAGACAATCCTTCTGCGTGATTGGCTAGTTTCTCAAATTCTGTCTGATACTCTCACACAGTGCCAATTTGGCGAAGTTTAGTGAGGGCTCCGGTGAAGTCATCAAAAGAACTAGGACCAAATCGTTGCAAAAGGAGATGACAAAAATCTAGCCATTTAGGCTCTTCATGAGCGTTGATGTACCAACGGTACCATTGAAGAGCTTCATGTTCCAAATGAAAGGATGCAAATGGAACTTTGGTGACATCAAAAGTATTATGCAGACTGAAATACTGTTCTACACGATACATCCATCCAGTCGGATCAATACCATTGAAGCGAGGAAAATCAAGCTTCGGACCATGGAAATTCCAGGAAGAAGAGAACCCATTGTTTGATGAAGACGCAAACTGTCGTTTGTTGTTCATGGCTGAATGCTCAAGATGGAGGCCAAGAAATTTTTCGTCAAGATCCTGGAGTTTGGCTTGGATGGCTGCAAGTGCTTCTTCCATGGTTTTTGCTCCTGCGTGGATGACAACCATAACCAGGAGTTTTTTTTTTTTTTTTTTTTACTGGGTAGAAAAACAGAAACTGTTTCAGTAAAGGAAAATCTGGATTTGGGAAAAAATATGAA
Source organism: Larix kaempferi (assembly GCA_027924585.1). Classification (NCBI taxonomy): domain Eukaryota; kingdom Viridiplantae; phylum Streptophyta; class Pinopsida; order Pinales; family Pinaceae; genus Larix; species Larix kaempferi. Next base: position 9,209,733 of record BSBM01000806.1, read on the forward strand.
GGGTAATTAGGGTTTGACTAGGTTTGGGACACTGTCGAAGGGATAGGGAAGTAGAAAAGGAGAATTTCAGAAGCAGGGTGAAAGAATGGGAAAATTTGGCAGAGAGGAACAAAGAAGAAAAATTAGGAAAGGAACTCTGTGGTACAATTTGAAGGTGATTGAGTGAAATCCGAGGAAGTTATGGCAAACCCTAAAAATAGACAAATGTAGGATTTCGGGCTTTGGGAAGTGGAATTTGGGATAGGGTCCTCAGGAATGAAATATGCAGAATGGAATTATAGGGGTTCTTGGAAAGTTTCAAGGGAAACGGAGTGAAAACAAGGGAGATTTGGAGAAAAAACTGAATTTTATACCGCTCCATTCTGAAATAGATAGATCTGCAACGGCGCGGAAGTGATCAGAAATAGAGGGATCTGAAACAGTGCCGAATGGATCGAAAACGGCTGGATCTGAAATAGATCTGAAACGGTTGGATCTGGAACGGCTTTCATAATGGATCTGAATGGCTGGATCTGGAACAGCTTTCAAAATGGATCTAAACGGCTGTCATAATGGATCTGAACGGCTAGATCTGAAACGACGCAACAGTGATCGGCAACAGTTCAGCTGAAAATAGATATGGACCCCAGGTATGTGCGGCTTCCTAACAGTTCAGGTGTTTCACTCGGCCACCAATGTTGTCTGACGGCTTGCGTATTGGGGCAGTACCCCTCACTCCACGGCTCAGGTAAAACTAATAACCGCTTTGCCACAAACGACAGCTCTTGGTTTACCTCACGGGTGGGAACTAGTCAATCAGGTAGGGTCGTTGCCCTTTTCGCTGGCAGGTCCTCTCAATGGGCCAGCTACTTTGGGGTTCCTGTAGTACTCCTCACAATGAGTTTTAGGGCTTATGCCCAAGTACTTCCCACAGTTAAGCGGATAGGGATTATTCCCAGATCCGAACTTGCAACAGATGCGAAAAAAAAATTGGCAGAAATTCCACCCAACGTGCCCAAGAAAGTGCTCTGATACCATATGTAAAGAACCTGCAACAATTAATTAATGAAAATACACCAGATGGCAGAAATAACAGAACTCAAAATCACTTTTATATTGATCGCAGGCCACTTCAAGGGGGCAAGCTCAATACAAATAACTTCACGGTGCCTTCATAGGCCTCAACACACACTTATATACTAAGTCTAGGCGCAATACTATGGGTCAAAACCATGGGCCAATACAAACTATGGATCAACAATACTACGGACGACTTACAAAGCATATGCACCAAACAACAATAACACAAACTATGGATCAACAAATACTACGAGATGACTTACAAAGCATAAGCGTCCAACAACAATACACTAATAAAGTAAAGACATGGGTTCCTAACAGGAGGCCATAGATCTCTAGCATCCTAGCTCTATTGAAGGAGGCAAGCTGGATGTTAAGAACTTGGCCCTAGTTCAGCCAGCAATCAATAACTTTTTAGAACTATTTTCTGCCATATTCACAGAATTATGAAGAGCAGAACAATGATGTGTTTCAGGTGTGCCAAATTGACATTCTGTAAATAGTCCATCCTAGGATATCTAGGCATAGTATGATGCAAAGTATTGGCCAGCAATAGAGAATGTTGGATCCTATGCCTGTTATTTTTCCAGCCTACAAATCAAATCAGCAAACCCAAATTCTCAGCAGTTTGGGACACTGCCTACGGTCATTTGCAACAGTTTTCTGGTGTTTCCAATAAGATATACAAGTCAATCTACTGTGTAGAGTATAATGTGACGTTGCTTATCTCAGCATGATAAACAAAGAACAGTCTGGCGCATTTATGGCAGATTGGCTGATCAAGGGTTCAGGTTTACAGTCTGTTTCATCATTGAACAACAATTGGAGAGGTGTACTTGTAGTAGAGAAGTTCCCAAGTATACCCTATCTCTCGGTTTTAGCATTTGTGGCATAAATCAGGTTCAAATCTGTTCATCCACAGTTTCAGAACAGCAAGCAAATTGCAACCTGTAGTGCATCCTTGAAGTGGAAAGGAGTCTCAGGTATCTGATCTGTCTGCAACAGCTTGAACGCCTTGATATATTTGAGCAACCATGGGATCAGATTGCTATGATTCTGCTTCCATTGCAGCTTGAACGCTCTAGGTATCAGGTCTCATGAATAGGTCGAATTATTTTAGAGGTATTATGTGCAACAATCAAAGGGTTTCCCTTTGATTTAGTTTATCAGGGATAAGGCAATAAGGGGACAACACTACTTGTTTTATGGACAGTTAACAGGGCCCTAATTTTTGGAAAGATGTTACAACAAACTGTGCATAAAGATCCATGATTGAGGGAGTTTGTCAGATCCTTTGAGGAGGCGTTCAACCATTTGTACATTTGTTGATGTGGCAGTCCACTATAGGGGTGTTCTCCATGCATTTTGAGGGGGGCCCCTACCTATAGAAGTCATCCATGTTCTTTGAAGACGGCGCCCCACTTAGTTGTGACCTATTTGCCATTCCATGATCCTAGGAGGAAAAGTGCTCCACTATCTGCGGGTTTTATGACTATTTTTGGAGAGGCATCTACTTCATGGAGCCTTTTCCATTGGATCATTCAGTTGGAACCTGGAGGGAATCTCTCACACATTTTGAGAGGGCCATTTCACATTTAGAATTCACCTTTGGCTATTCCAACACTGTTATGAGGCAACACTCCACCCTTTTGAGGCTTGTTTCATGGAGCATTCACATTGGGAGGGTTTGTATGCCAAGTTTTGAAGTGTTCTAGATATGGAGCTACCTTTCCATGTTTTGCATGCCTTTTGAGGAGAGTGATCATCTTAGAAGCATTCTACACTTCATTCATGGCCATATTCTAGGATGGTGTTCCACATTTGGAGGAATCTTCACACTTTTGAGGAGGTTGTTCCATGTTGGAGAAGGTCTAGGGGGTCAAACCCTAGACCTAGGGTTTCATGCATCATCCATTGCTTGTTGGCCCACTTCTATTGGAGCACTGGTCTTCGGAGGCTATTTTTGGGACACCTAGTTGGTATTCATCCTTATTTGATGGAGTCGACCCCCTTCTTGGAGCTTTGTACTTATGGTTTTGAGTCTTTAACCACCTCATTTCATGGAGGTTGTTAGGGTGTGTTATAGTTTGTTGGAGTAGTGGAGTACTTTTCTATTTGTTTACTCCACCCTAGGATAGATCTAGGGTTTTGGTAGATCTATTACTACTTTATTGTAGAGGAAACTAGAGCTCATCTCTATATAAGAAAGACTCTTCCTCATTTGTAATCATGTTTGGATTGGGGGAGAAATCCCATCGGACTTAATGAAATATCTTTGGCTCTTAGAGATGGTTGATGTTGGTGCTCCATTGAAGGTTTTTCATATTTGTTCATGCTGGGTTTTGGACAATCATATCTCATCCATTTACAAACTCATTCGAGAAAGTTGAAAGGTGAGACTTCATCTATAGCACTTCACAGTTGGATCGTCCACAATACTGAAGCAAATCAAGCTTCGGCCATAGAGGCAATGTGGTCAATCTAGCTTGCCAGGAATGAAAGCAACTTCCAAGGAAAAAAAGCTTGTCTCTATAGCATATTCTACAGGTTGAAAACCAGGAGGAACCATGACCCCTCTAGACCCAAAGGTTACCTTAATAGAGCCTCGTAGGGAAACTGGGGCCTAAGTGACATAGGGGGATGGCTTCTATTTCCAAATCAAGAGAAGTATTCCTTCAAGCTAGGATTGGGAGCAGCCACAAACAGCAAAGCCGAGTTAGCAGCAGCCAGCACACTGATTGATATAGCATGGAAGCATGGAGTAAAGGACCTGGACCTATAGACTCCAAGATAATTGTGGGATCGCTCAATGAAACCCTGCACTCAAACAGCTTCCACTATCAAGCGAGTGTGAGAAATTTAAAGGAGAAGACACAATTGTTCAACACCTTCTACATCTCCCACATTTACCGAAAGCTGAACACGGAGGCTGATCAACTCGCAAAGGGGGTGGCCTAACTGGACCCTGGATCACTTAGGACAGATCATAGGGTGGAGGGTAACACCTCTCATCATACCCAACAACTGTTTTGAACTATCATGAATGGGCAAAGTAACTGTTTAGTTAACCAGTTATCCCCTTCTATTTTTCTGTGGTACAATCTTGCTTCTTAGATTGAGATGGACAGATCAAACTTGAACTGTCCTCATTGAACTGTTTTGAAAATACTATTGATCTAACTGGACAATCATCAGAACCCTGGTGACACTATGAGAAACATCCTGAATTTAGCTATACAACTGTACATGAATACTCCTTTCTGTATAAAAAAATTAGACTATTTTCCACTTTAAAAATATATATATATATCATAAATTTTGTAATAAATAGAACTTTTTTTTGTAAAAAATAAGGGATGTAGAGGGTGGAAGTCGTTTATGAGGAGGTAGTTTGAGAGATAGTTCACACGTAAAACTAAAGATTCATTTGTCAAAGATGAATTAGAAATCATAAAAAATGCAGTGAATGAAGGTTGTAAGTCACATGAAGGCCTTAAAGAGGTCCTCAAACCCTTTAGTTATAACAATTGAAGAAGGCTTGACACAGGTGGAAGACCATTATCAAACTGGAACTGAAGGAAAATTGTTTGGACTGGTTGCAGAAATGAATATCTCCACTAAGAACATGCTAATTGGATTTCAAATAGACAGGGACAATAAAAAGAAAGCCAAATAAACAGACTGACCCACTGCCCAAGCTATCCTGGCATTCTTAATCTCAGTTTTTTGCAAGCCCACCCTTCTCTGTTCATTATCAGGTTGTTAGTTTCTTACAAACCAATTTGAACAACATTTACACAGTCTACCAAATGTTTTCTAATCTTAATGGCTTCAATATCTTGGTCCAAAGCCACCACCTTTCAGACTTGCCTTTTTGTAAAATCTTACGCTCGTTTCTTCAAGTAATGCTCTGCCAATTTGATAATAGAGGGTAACAGCGATGTATAAGCATTGCAAATTCTGACGATTAGAATTTCCTTTTTTTCTACCAATTAAATCATGAATAACTATGTAACAAACAGCTATTGAAGTTAACAAACAACTATTAATAGTACAATAGATTTTGATGAAGACATTTTCCCATAGCTAACAGAAACCTTGACACTTATGAAAGTGGCTATACTATTTTGTGTCAAGCTATTTCTTCTGAAGTCTTTAAGCCTCATGCTTTCATAACATTAGCTTCTAATGAAGTCAATCCCTATGAGCTTTCGACACTCAGAAAAACATGTCAAACAACCTTCTACAAAATTTACAGTTTATATTTCTCTCTAAACAAAACAGAACCTTTGAGTAGAGATGGATGTGGCTCATATCACTTCATGGTAGGGATGACATCTAATTGGAAGCCTGTGGAAAGTATTATGTGAGACAATGCTATGTAGAAATTTAAAGTAGCAATGGTGGCAATGTCGCCAAACAAAAGAAGTGGCAAATGACAGCATCGTCAAACCAAGCAACTATGACTGGAGAAAGAATGAAACTGATTGATGGAAAAGAATGTGTGGCCACCCATAAATGAGTGACAACAATAACATTTACAGTACTTGAGCTAAACAAATAAGATTGATGTTGAATATAAGAAAATGAAGGGACAAAAATACAATATCAAATTAAGCTCTATGCCCAAGATGGTGAGAGAAAACCTGAATTCTTGTAAATATCAAGTCATATGAAGCTCAGTTTCTACGACAGTATACACTTGCCAGAAATATAAAAAATCTGTCACTTGGGAGGTTGATTTTTTCACAGATTAGGATTTAAGAAGTTATACTTAAGTTATTTATCACCTGTCACTTATTGTTGGCAAAGTAGCAGTAATTAGTATGGCCAGTCAGCTTAACACTTATGCATATACTTAATTCTGAGTCCATGTCTGGAAGTCCCATTATTAAGGTAACATCAGTAAAGATGGTTTGATTTTCTATCCCATCATGACTTACCTTCCTTATGTGATTAAGGATGACTGTTCTTGCAACGGCTGTGTTTTAAAACTCTGTTTAGAACATTGTATTGATTATCTCTGAAGAGATCCACAATAGGTGTGTGGTTTATCTCACTGCATTGAATATTATAGTCAAATATCCTTTCCCTCAAATATCATGTTTATGGCCTGTGCTTCAAAACACAACGAAATATTAATGAGGAATCACAATATAGATGAAAATTAACTGAGAAACATCCTTGTATTCTACTCTTAATTCCAAGAAATTGCAAGAACAAAGATTGATGCAACTAGAAGGATGGTTTAATTTTCTATCTGTCCAAGAATCACCTACCTAATATTATGAAGGATAGCTGTTCTTGGGTTTATTGTGCTTCAAAAATTTATTCATGACATTGTATAGAATCATCCCTGATCTGTAATCACTTGTAATGTACCTCAATTTTTCAACTAAAAAACAAGTGATCAGTGGATAGATGTTGTTTACTAATGATATGTATTGTAGTATTCGTTTATCCTCCTGCATAATCAGATTATGTATCTCAATTTTATTTTTATCATTGGCATTCTGATTGCTGTCATTTGTCGATGCTTTATTAATTTGCTAGCAACATACCCATTGTGTTCTGGTGTATTTGTCTTGTCTTTATAATATTTATTTCTGAAGGATTTTTACCTCCTTTTTAAGTCCCTTAGAATTTGATAATACATATATGTAATCACCTATGCACTTAAATTCTTATGCAAGTTGTTGTGATCAATTTTAAGGCCCTTGCAACCTGTTACCATTCAAACTAGCAGGCGAGGCTTGCTAGTGAAAGGCAATCACATAAGAGACTTGGACTATTGTCAACTTTGTCCAATCTCTTAACTTCTTCGGGATCCAATGTTGACCCAAGGGGAGAGCCCTTTAATGTATCTGCCAAGTAGATGCCAAATTCCTTCCAAACACCTTAAAGCATAGATCAGTGCCTCTAATGGAGTCAAATACAAAACAATAGAGAGAGTTAGGATGGTGTTTGTATATTAGTATAGCAATTTTGCAGGCCTGTTTAGGGTTAAAAAGACAGGCCGAAGATTTCGGGCCCGAAATTTTAGGGCCGCAACAATTTAGGGCCAAAATTTTGGGGCCATGACAATTTAGGGCAGAGAGAATTTAGGACCGAGATTTTAGGGCCAAACCTTTAGGGCCGAAATTTTAAGTGCGATATTTTAGGGCCAGGATTTTGTGGGCGAGATTTTAGGGCCGGAATTTTAGGGGCAAGATTTTCGGGCGGCCCAAAAATTCAAAAAAATAATTTTTTTTATTTTTCTGATTTTGTTATATTTTTAGGGCTTTCTGATATAAAATTGCAGACCTAAAATTTAACCTAATCCTACCATTAAAATGCACTATTTACACATGAAAATGCATGAAATTTTGAACAAAAAGGTGACAAGAGAAGGGATATGATTCTTGTCTCAATCCCAAAGCATAAGGGATCAATGATCAATGCCCCTACAAGAACAGTTCCTCTAGGATTGCAAAACTAGGGCATCCACCAACAACCCTAGGGTTCGTTGGGAGACCCTAACAAATAGCAAAGTAGAGATCCAAGGCCCTTTACAAAGAAGAGTTATTCAAGAGAACATCTTCTAACCATACAAAATTGACAAAATCTTGATAATTAAGCTCAAATCAACAAATAGAATGCATTAGCATAGCACCATTCAACAGAGATAGAGATATTCTTACCAAGATTCATCAAAGATGAACAAAGAAACACCATAGATCACCTTTGTGCATGAGTTCCATCCAACCATTCTAGCATCAACATGTATGTGTAAATGAAAAACCCTAGCATTCATCCACATTTCACTTCACAAGCCAAAGAAGTGACTCTCCAAGAGGTGCGCATCACATCATAAACCCATATAACAAGAGAAAAAGAAGAAGTATCATATTTGATCCCAAGTCTTGTGATTTACAAATGAATTAAGATGGTCTATTTATACCCATCTTATCACAAGACTTTTAATTTATCCAAGCCTACATGTCAATTTGAAATTAAAACAAAAGTAATATTATAATATTATAATACATGGGTAACTTGGGTTATTTTCCCCATAGTTTACCAAAACTAATGAAAATAGCTAAAACTAAACAAATGGTTCCACTCTAAAGGATGATGTGAGCAGGGGGGAATGTCATGCCCCATCTAACCCCAAATGTGTTGAAAAACCCTCAACATCCTCCCTCAATCATGCATGCACGCATGGGCATCAAGGATGACATCATCATTGTGTTGGGCCCAAGGAGAGAGGGTGTTGCGCTGAAAGGAGGTCGGGAGGGGTGCCTGGGGTGACTGGAAGAGGAGGCAAGTGCCTCTGAGTAGAGCATTGTCACCTGAGTGGAGATTAAGCAGGGGGGTCATGTGACCCAATGACCTGCCTCTAGGAGCCCCGGACACCAACCTCAGAGCTACAAGCCCTAAAATGAGGTAGTCAACATTGCCACTAGGCCATAGTACTCCTAAAGGAAGAATCAAGGGGTCCGGCCATAACCACCCCTAAAAAGGTGCAAATAACACCCCCATCCTAGCCTTGAAGAAGAAAAAACGATCCCTCTCCCTGGGCAGATATCTGAAAGTGAGCTAATACTGGTACAACGTAACACAACCTAACTCCATTCGTGACTATAGCCACTATTATCTCTCTTATATTGTTATGCTTGTTTATGCAATACTCTTAAATATCAAAGGTTTGAACCACCATTGCCATAAGATAGGGTTTCCAACCTATTATATCCTTATTAACTATAGTCTTATTATAATCTCAAGCCTTTAATTCTTTTACCAAAGGGTCTTTCTATATCTTTGTAAAATGGTACTCTTATGAATACCTTACTAAGGCTTGATTGATGGATCCATGGTCTATACTAGACCTCGCATTAACCCTAGACTAAACACATTACAGCTTGTTACGTGGTACCAGCACCAACGCACCTTCAACTGTGTGCCCAAGGAGAGGGGTCATTCTTTTCTTCAAGACCATGAGGGGTGTTACCAGCACTTTCTGAGAGGTGGTTATGGTCGGACCCTTTGGTATTTCCCTTAGGAGTACTATGGCTTAGTGGCATTGATGACTGCCTCATTTTAGGGTTTGCAGCCCTGAGGTTGGTGTCTGGGGTTCCTAGGGATGAGTCACTGGGTCACATGACTGAAAAGAGCTTCCCAAATGCCTCCAAACCCACTCGAATTTCTGAACAGAGGTAGGAGATGTTTCAAGGATGTTATTAAGGTCCCAAATGCATCATTCATTAGTTATAAGGTCTGTTCCAACCCTCTCCCAAACAACAACAAAAACCACTAATTCAACCCTTGGAGAAATGGCACCAAATCTTCTTCAAATGTAAATAAACTGAGTATAATGGCTTCAAATGCTCAAGTACTGAATATGAAACTTGTAATACACATCAATGGCAGTCCATTCATCACAAATATATCAGAGAAACATTCCTTTATTCGAAATCATCATCATTATAATGGCATACATCAATGTAGTGGGGAAATGGACATTGTTTGCTCATTAATCTTCATTTTTACATACAACCACATAGTATTTCGACCTGAGACTTTCTGAAGGTGAAGAATAGAGTATATAATGCTATTACAATCAGAAATACATCAATAGAATCTCTCCCAAGAAGCACAATAGCTCACCCAAAACGCCCTCCCTCAAGGAGCATGAATATGCCTTCAAAACTAGAAATGGCTGAGAGATGGTGTTGCACTAAACAAAACCACGAGCTGCCCTATAGCTGATACCTGCAAATAAAACTCCATTAAAGCTCCATGAAAGACCTATGTAGCCTCTCCAAACACCAACTTGGATGGGAATCTTTCACCCTCGAAATTGGCTAAGGCAAGAAACTAGTCGTCCACTAGCTCTCTCTTCACAAATGCAATTTTTCTCAAATCATCCAAAGCCATTCTCATAATTGATTTCTTCATTTTATAACCAACATTAGCCTTCTAAGGGTCGAAATCCTCTCCATAGCTTCAAGAGATTTCCACTTAGGAAATAATCCCCAATTGCCACTTGTCGCCTAGTTCCAACCTTCCATCTTCTCTCAAATTCGAGTTTGAGTCTCTTTGGCTTCTCCAACTCCCATGAGCGTCTTCCTTGAGCCTATTTTTGGGGCTGACATGTCATAATGGTCAAATGTCAGAGGTCAGGTCTGCAATTTGTCATATTTGTCATAGATGCTCCATCATTGGTGTCATAGGGGCTAGGGAATCTAGCCCAAGTGTCCACAAACTTTCAATTTGACTCTTTATCTTCCATGGAGGTTACCAATCCATCCCAATTCGACCTAAGATGCTCAATGCCATGTGTTATGACTTACCAACTCACTCAAGAGTGTTCACCTTCTCATAAATTCGAATTGGCAAGAGAGAGATGCCATGTGTCCTTGAAAGATCAAGCTAGTGTGGGTGCCACACCCTCCATATGTCTCCAAAACCACTTGCCACCTAGAATTTCTCTTGAATTTATTTATTCACCTTATTTATTAAATACTTGAACCCTTCTAATGTCTAAACATCATTTATTAGCTTCCTTATTACCATTCCACATGTGCCCATCCAACCTAGGAAACTAGTAGGATTGATGGGATTGTCTTACTATGAAATTATTTGAATGGAGACATTACAATACCCCAAGTAGCCTACTTTAAGCCTACTATAGGCCATTATTTTAGATTATTTTATATTAATTCATGTTATATTTTTACATTGACATTTATTTGGCATGTCGGCCTGGTTACTTTTGAAAAGTGAGTTGAGAAACATATAAATATAACTCCTCACTTCATTTGTAAATCATAACTCATGGGATAAAACTCAATTATGTTACTTTTTTACCCTAGATAGCTCATTTTGGAGTGATGCCCACCTCTTGGAGTGATCTCTCTTTGCTCTTATGGATGAAGTTGGAACTTGTCTTTGGTTTGCTCATGCTTGGTGGATGCTAGAATTGTTGGAAGAACACATGCTCAAGTAAGTTTAGTCTTTTATGTCTTGCTTGGTGAATGGTAGGTGAAATTCTTGCTTCTTGAATGATTGAATGGTGGCCCTAAGGTTGCATTTTTTATGAATAGGGACTTTGTCTCTTCTATCTTCTTTGAATGGTGGAAAATGCTCCCTTGAGAAGGTTTTCCCAAGTTTAGGCTTGGATCTTCGATTTTTCCCAAGATTAGGGTCTTATAACGAACCCTAGAGGTTGTCATAAGAAGCCCTAATTTAGTAGACAAGAAGAGGTTACTCCAAGAGGAAGGCCAGTCACCTTCCTCTAGGGCTAGGATTAAGGGTATCATCCATCAAAACCCTAAGTGATCATCTTCCTACTCAATTACTCTTCTATGTATATGTGTAAATATTAAATTTTATGTTAATTAGGTCTACATTTTTATTTTATTGTTTGCAATTAGGTTTTATTTACTTTTGTATATATAAAAAACCCTAAATCCTAAAATCAGACCTAAATTTGGCCCTAAAAACCCTAGCGGCCTCCTTTTTTCTTCTTCTTAGGCCTCGCTCTCCTCTTCTTCCATCTTGGCCTGCCTCGTTTTCCTCCTAGCACCCTCGCATCCCCTTTTCTCCACCTCGACCTACCTCCTTTTCTCCATTTCCTCCCTCAGCTTGCCTCTTCTCCTTTTCTCCTCCCTTTTTCCTCCCTGCTCTCCTTCCTACCTTCCTTCCTTCTTCCCTTTCTCATTTCCTTTCCCCTTTTCTTCTCTTTCTCCCTTCTCCCTTCTTCCCTTACCCTCAGTCATCCCCTTTGCAGCTCAGCCTTGCTCTTTGAGGGCTCGGTCCCTTGTTTTAGGGTCTACCCTCGGCTGCAACATCCCTAGGCAGCCCTCTTTACACTGTTATAAAGGTTTGCAAAATATTGCAGATTGTCAAATTCGACAGTCCTCCATACCTGTAACAAGAAGACAACTCAAACATATTAAGGGATATTTGAATAGATGTTAATTGTTGTTAGAGGAAGGTAAAACAAAGGGCTGATAGCATATGTTGATTGCTTACATAAAAGGTTGATTTTAGCAATGTTTGCATATCTATATCAAACTTGAAATATAATGTTGAGAACAGTGATTAGAGGTGGAAGTTGTGCATTATACCTTAATTGCATAACCCTATCTCATACAATTCTATTTATGATTTGCTAAGTGCTGCCCTAACTAGGACTGTCATATTTCAATACTGTTGCTATCATCATATTAGTTCTCTATTTGTCATTGGAAAGTGGTTGGTGAATAATTTCTTTCATGCTAAAGTGTTCTTGAATGTCTTTATCACTAGTTACATAAACCTTGAATTGAACACTTGGAAGAATATTTGATTTGGTAATCATTTTACATTAGCCTCTACAGACACTTTATCCATTTAGTATGTCTTCTTCAGTCATAGAATGATTGGAGGCATTGGTCACTAACATCATTGTCTAGAAGGCGTAGTCTTTTGTCATAAGTGTCTTGCAGAGCAACTAAAGGGCTCTCCCCTTGGAGGTTACGACACTCCAAAGAAGTTGGATGTGTGGCTAAGGTGACAGTGGTCACATTTCCTTACATTTGTCTATCGGACACTAGCCCTGCTAGATCGTCCGGTAACACAGCTCATTTATTTTTAACAATGCAAGTGAACAAGGTAACGCCTATCCACCATGCCAAGTGTCAAGCATAGCCTTGTCTACTTAGCCGTGAAGTTAATGGCATAGGTAGGTATTATTCTGTCATACTAACACCTTATGCTAACCTTGAATGCGTCTCCATCCTTGAGGCACAACTAGACCTACTCATTTAAACACTTTGATTTGCAGTATTGAAGATTAAATGGTTTTGGGGTTTACGCATAAGTGGTACTCCATGCAGAGGTCCATTTCACATGTTATTGTCTACGTGGCTCTCCTTTAAGACCATGTTACCTGCGTATGGGAGGGTTGTAATCCTAACCCAGCTCTCGCTTACCTCAAGGCCCTCTGTAGCTCATTTATGAGTGGGGTATGTTGCAAGTGATGGTTGATAGCGATCTATTAGTACACTGATAGATGATTAATTGGCGTTTTTAGCTCGGGCAAGAGAAAAACTAGGTTTTCACTTCATGATCATTATTCCACTCTGCTCTGAAAGTTCCACCTGGTTAGTCTCACTGTGCTTGGATCTGTTTAAACAACCTAGTGCATCCCCATGGCACGTCCATTCCCTCATTCACATTTTTAATCCCCTTTAGAGGTATGTAAGGGTTCTTCCCGACTACATTGTCAAAGTTGTTTAAATAGTTGCACATGGTGCTTAATATGCTTTCGATTGCATACTATGTTAGCTACATTCTTACAGTGATATTCCTGTGCCACATCTAGTTTTCTCAACTTGGTTATTATGCTAATGGTGGGTCCTCTCTCTTATTGGGAGGAACCCACCAGGCGATTCACCCCACATACTACCAACTCGGGTGGAGTTTTTACAAGTAGGAACCCAACACTTTGTTTTGGTTGAATTATTAAATTCTGATATATTGATTACAATGATTATTTATATCTAACCCGAGTGTCATTTCTTGGCAAGAAAGCATGTCGACAATTCGCATGGTGACTCTAGTTGAGCCGGTCATCCTAACCCTTTGTGCCAAGATAAAAGACACTTCCTCGTTTTTAAATTTATTGTCTTCCTGGTTATAATGTGTAATGTCATAGCTAACCGACCCTATTTCATTTTATTTACGCGGGGTAATGCTCCTTCACGAAGCTTGACCGCAAAGCTAACTTGGAAACCATTTTACCCAAGTACTTCGGGTTCCTTTCTCAGTTATGTCTCTAGCACTTGTTCTCCTGCTCGTGGTTAGGTTGATAGGGTGGTGCCAACCCTCGTTCTACTTGTTATCTCAAATTGTTGCTCCATTGTTCTGGTATGCCCACTGGGCTAACATTTAAACTTGAAATTTCTTGTCTATATATTTTGTCAAACAGTTGTCGACTCGGCTTTACAGTTCCTTGTTAGATATTAGCTTGTGAAGCCATAATGCTTCACTACTCTAGCAACTCATCTTGTAAACTATACCCATGAACCTCGATATATTTATGCAAATGTTTGATTAATCAAAGAGAATTTGTTTTTAAGAAAAAACCTTGGCTTTAATGAGGGGTATGATAACAGAAAGTAACCAGATTGTTTGATAATAGAAAAGAGAACATTATAGTTATGAGCGTGCATAAACCAATAATACTATTTGTAACCCCGCCATAAATTTGCATGTTTACTTAATATAAAACAAACATTTGTTTTCTATAATATCATGTTAACCATTCAAATTGAATTGATGTTAACCATTCAACCTGAAAATAATGCTCTAAATAATAATAAAATCTTGAAAGAGAACAAATAACATATATGCTCCGCAACAGTTGTCCTGTGGAATAGCAATTGGAATAGCCATGTACCACCCAACCTTAAACTTTGAGCAGCCAAACTACTTGCTCAAGTCACCCCCAAGCATGTACTATGAATCCATGAGAGCTAAAACACTTTTCTCCACCCAGTCAAATCTCACTATTCAATACTCAACAATGTAGTAATAGCATTCAACTTAACTTAAGCTCAGAGCTCTTTCTCAAAAGTTGCCTAACACCTCACATAGTGTTCACATAGCAGAAGTTCAACTCATGCATAATAGGCAACGTCTTGCCTTCCCACATATGCAAATATATAGATTTCATTTGCATAGGTCTTAGCAAGAAAGGCATTCCCTCTCCTTGGGAAATTCACAACCTTGGATTCTCCCCTATATTTCAAGGTGTTAGTTCAAGGAAACACCCTCTTGACAATTGTTTTCACTCCCCCTGGATTGGTAGATTTGTGTTCCCACCCATGGAGTCATAGTCATTTCATGGCTATTCCAACTACTTTTTATTTAATTAATAATGTCTAGAGATTGTCTCTTACATCTGTCCTTCCCCAGGGACAAGTGGCAAGTACTAATCTTGCACATCTTTAAACAATAACATAATAAAATATTGTTGTCTAATACAGAATCCGAATTTATCTTAAATCAGATACATTAATGAACATGGGGATATTACATCACTCGGTGTATGGTAGATACAATTCATCAACACGGATTCTCATTTTTCTCTGATTGTTCCTTATGTCTGTGTTATGTTTCTTCTATGCAAATCATTGTTGTTGTTCCTTTACTTCTTATGCTATTGTGTATTAATCAGCAATACAGTGCAAGGAAAACAAAATTCACCTACACCAATGAACAAATAGATTTACCCTAATAACCAAATTGGGAAAACTAACAATAAAGAAGGTACTTAGCTCTTCTTGTTTCCAGTTAATGTCGAATACAAGGGGATCTTTAAAAGCATCTACTTTTGTGTTAGAAACTTCTACATACACAGAGTGATTTACCTCCTCTACAGTATTCTAGTCTTTCCTCCAACAATTTTTGCAACAGTTGGTCAAGACGAAAATTATCCTTCTCTACTCGGCCTTGGCAGAACTTGGGTGCTCTAGAGGCTAACTGGTGGGATACTTCTTCTTGCTACAGAGTTGTCAATGGTTACTATCTTATAGCTCTTTTCTTCTTGCATCAACTAGTCAGCATCTATATAAGTATGCAATAAACTTTGATTGCGCTCAAAACTCCAAAGGTCTTCAAGCTTTGGACTGCTCCTATGGTTTAATACTCAGTCTTGCAGACCTCCAATTCAAAGCTAGAGAGATTAATGTGCTTTCTCACCACTCTCTACATTCCAATTTTGCCCAAGAATCTTTTATGAGAACTACCACAAGCCCAAGAATCCCCTCAAGTGGAATCCTCTCTCTTCATTCATAATTCATCCATGTCTTCCACATGCAAGCTGGTTTTCATCTCCAAACTTCAAAGACAATCTTTCTTGCCAATAAGCAGAGATCAACTAGAATTCATTTGTTCAAAATCAATTCCCTCTTGGATAAACTGATCTTCTATCTTGGCAAGTGGATTCATTCAATAGAATTGATTTGCTTACATGACCAAGTGTGACTCCTTCACTTGGCAAGTCGACTTTCTTCAAGACTAGTTTGATTTTCTCTCAAACAGATCAATCTTTCCTTTGCTGAGTTCACCTGAAACAAACTCGAATTCCTTCAATTGGACTGACCTCTCCTTGTTCTAGATTAAGTCCTATAGTTGGCAAATCAACCTCACTAAATGCAAGTCGCTTTTATTTTATGCATTTACCTTGATGGCCAGTGGATTTGATTTCTACTGGTAAATGTCAACTTCAACAAAGTCAACTTCTGCTCTAGCATAAGATGGAAACTAAAATCACTTTCCTTGCAGCAATTAGTTGATTCCTTTCCTCGTAGTTGCTTTCTTCACCAAGTAAGTTCATTCAACCTCAATTGAGCCCACTTTCTTTACTCAATCATTCCATCTATGGCTGCCAAAATCAACTAAGCAGTCTATCGAGTTCTTCTTAGGAAACCAATGGCATGTCAATTTCTCTCCATAGCATTGATCTCCACCTCTGAGTATTTGTGCATCCTTCAGCTAGTTTACTTCACTTGGGCATCTATTGGACCTACTACCAACCAATGCCTTCATCAACCAAGGCATCTCTCGTTTATGTTGCCATGTTCCCACAATGTTAATGTCAATTGCCTCCTCTTCTCTTGGTTTCCACTAATACTAAGAACCTCAATGTTTTCCTTTCAGGAATCCATTGCCACTCTTCACCTACCCGCAACAGTCTTGTCCCATGTTCTTGGTCGTTTTCAACTTTTTAGCTAGCAATTTCATCAGGTGGAGGCAGATAGTGGTCATTCATTGAGTTGGATGCATTGGACATGGTTGATTTGGAGTGGGCTTCGGTGATCACTTAAGTCTTCCAATAGCAAGACTTTAATCAAGGCTTGATTTGCAAACCTACCTCCAGATCTTATGAGGTATTTATCTTGGCCCTTTTTTAACAAATTATGTCTTTAATAAAGAATTAAACAAGGACTTCAAAGAGAGTTCATTAAAAAAAATTCACAAGGCCTTCTCAAAATGTCCCCAATTTGTAATTTTTCCCAATTTAGTCAATTTTCGAAACTTGGACTAGTAAAGCCACAAACTGTCCCAAATTATCCCAAATCTTTTCGAATGGTGTATGGAGTGGATTGAGATGTATTTGGACACATTAAAGCAGCTATTATATGCTTGGACACTTTCCGAATACTTCAACAACTTGCATTTACAATTAGAGAATGAAAGGCAAAATTACTAGGAAAATCGATGTCGAAACCCCCAAGGGTAGATGGCTCCAAAAGACTCCTAAGGATTTCGAATTGGGACTAAGAGTGTTGGAAAGGTATTGAGACGTAAAAATGAAGCTGATGGATCCTTGGAAACTCTCAAAATACTTCTGCAACATTCATTTAACTGTAGGAGAAAATAGGGAAATTTACTAGTAAATTTGAGGTTCAAACCCCCAAGGGTAGAGGTCACTAATGGCTTCCCAAATGTAGTACAACCCTCCCAACTTTCAGAACAGAGACATGGATTAGTTAAAGGACTTCAATGGACACCCAAATGCATCATTAATCAGTTTCTAAAGACTGCTGCAAAGCCCATAAATCAGAGGTTTGTGGACATGTCTTCACATAGGGGGAAATGATAAGAAACTTCACCACTTGCTATGAAATTCAAGATTTATGTTCCAAAGGCTTATGTAATGTATATCAAACTTCTTCAGGACATTAATGACTCTCCATACATCATAAAAATCACAGATATGAACTGGTACAAATCGAAATAAAGTAACTTCAAGCTCTCACAACAAGATATAGGGAAAATGGCACCATTTATGCATTGTTTGGTATTTTTACATAGTTTCACTTGGTATTTCAACCTGAGAGTCTTCTGAGCATTAAATACAGAGTATATATATCACATTACAAATAAATGGAGTATCTTGGACTCTCACAAAGAGATCAGCATCTCACCAAGTGCGCCCTTCCTCTAAGAGCCAAAATATGCAGAGAAATGTGAGATAGAGATGGGAACAAGTTGAAGAAGAAAGAATCACGAGCTTACCTGTAGCTTCAACCTGCAACAAATAACTCCATTGTAGCTCCAAATGAAAGAGGTCTAAATGGCCTCTCCAATTGCCAATTAGGATGGGAATCTTTCACCCTCGAAATTGGTACTAAGGCAAGTAGAGTAAACACTCCACTAGCATGGACAAGCTAGAAGCTCTCCAAATTGCAAAGATGCAAATAAAAAATGATCAAAAGCTGCTTTCATTCTTTGTTATTGTCTTTTATAAACTTCCAAAGGCCTCCGTAGCTCGAATTCCATCCAAGAGACTCATACCAACTCATGTTGGGAAGAGATTCCAATGTGTGCCACTTGTCCAACAATTCCTAGTCTCCATCTTCCCTCAATTCAAATGGGGAAGCTTCTTGGCTTCCATAACTCCCTTTGTGCACCCTCTTGGACGCTATTTTTAGCCCCTGACATGTCATATATGTCATATGTCAGCAATCAAGTCTGAACTTTGTCATAGGTGTCATAGAATCTTCATCATTGTTGTCAAAGGAGTTAGGGAATCTAGCTCCAAGTGTCACAATTCTTCTAAGATGCCTCTTCCTCTTCCATGGGAGTTATTCTTCCACTCCAATTCGACCTTACATGACTCATGCCATGAATAATACCTCTTAAACTCCCCCAAGTATGTTACCCTTCATCTTGAACTCGAATTGGTGAGAGAATCATGCCAAGTGTAGTGGGGGATCTTGCCACATGTGGGTCCCACAACCTCTTGTGTGCCCTCATGATCTAATGCCACCTTACTTTCTTTGTATTATTATTTAATTGACCCATTTAATGTGAATTTGTAATTCTAAGGTCATTTTGGGTCTTGTAGCTCCTTTAGCCCAACTTTTAATGCTTCCACCCCCAATCTAGTGAACTAGTAATTTTCCTCCATGATAGTTCATTTGAATGGGAATATTACAACTTTGAATTGGGAATTTTCTCTTAATGTGACCCACCTTGTCCATTTGTATCTAATTTTACATTATTACTAACTTGGACATCATTCTTGGCAATCATTTGACACTTAGCACCAATTTGACAAACTATCATGAGTATGGCCAAGTGGCTTAGGCCATTGTGACCCAATGCAAAATTTTGGGACATGACACTTCCAGGCTTTTTCTATACTCGTGAAACTTCACAAGACTTCCAATCTCTCGCAAAGACTTTTGTAGTGGATCCATTTCGGATCATACCTCCCCATTTAGGGCTTTTGGTCCCACAAAAGATTTTACTTTCTAAAGAGGTACTTTGCTTTCTCTGATAAAAAAATTGTTGCTTCCTGGATTGTTGGCTATAGGCAATTTGCTCTTTCCACCACGCTTCAATATTCATAAGAATGATGGTCTGAACTCATAAACAACTCTACACCATTCCCAACTATCTACACTGCTTTATTGGGCTTAAGAGGCCTCAATATGATGTTTGTCCTCTCGACATTCATTGTGGTTTGTTGGTCTACAACCCCTGTATTGTTTATACTTCTAGTATATTCTTGTCTCTACAAGAAAGCAAAACAATGCCATCTTTCCATTGATGGTTGCAATTAAGTCAAAGATACCACATGACCTTTCCATTCTCTCGAGTGGATGTGAACTGGTACTACAGCATTGGCACTTCGTTTTGATGTTGTCCTCTATCTATGGAGTCTTATCCTTGAGCTACAAGAAGCACAATTCGTCCCATGAACTTGTTCCAACTATCATCAACTCCAACCTTCTATTTTTCATCATCCCCATTCTAGTAAGATGTTATCAATTGCAATGTGTGCTTTCTTCGCTGCTCAACCAAGGTCTTCTATGTCATGGTATGATGGTGGCATCATGCTTGTGGATGCCAAGCATATCAGCTTCTCTCTAACAATCTATACCTGGCAACCTCACAAAAACTCAATCCAAAATTGGAAAAAGTACTTCTTACCATGATATGCCTTTAATGGTGACATTGTTGAACTTGTGAAAGACTTTGTCTCAATCTCTTCCTTCTTGAGGGATTCGACTTCATCCTTCATTGCTATCTTTGAATTGGCTGGTGCCTTGGGAGCCTTCTTACGTTGGATTCTCGACATGCAAGTCTATGTAGTATTTGCCTTCTACTAGGGATTAAGCTTGGGATGGGGGTTCCAACATGATTCATCTGCATGCCTACTCTTCTTGCAGTGGCTACAAACTTCAATGCAATTGCACTTGGCATTTACAACAATTCTCTTCTTTCACTCTACTTGCTAGATTGGAAAGTGGCAATATGAGCTTCCCCTCTTTCCAAAACACCAAAAGCCTTCCTCAAAAGCTTGCTTCCATCTGCATGCAATGAATAGATGATTAGCTTTACCATGTAAAGAACATTCTTTGTGTTCTCTACATTACTTTTTCGGATGCCCCTTTTTATTGCAATAGAAACAGATGATGGAACTTGATTTTCCATATGTCTATGGACCATCCTTAAGCTTGTTGGCTTCTTCACTTGATTGATCAGGTTTGGATGCTTGAAGGCTCTCTTTGTTGTCTGCTTCAGGGTTCTTGAAATTGTTGCAATTATTATATTCTTTCTTCAATCAACATCCTTCTCTTGTCATTCAAGGCTACTTGTTTTTCCTGATAACAAGGCTAGGTGTTTGTCCTCCACAATGGCTTCACTGTCAAGTCCAATGATCTTCACAAAAGCAATCTTCATGGCTCTAATGACATCTCCTTTAGTTGTACCCAAATTTGCTCTGCATTAGGAAACTGTTATCACCTAACTTGTAATTGCCCCTAGAGATGAATCCAAGATGGATGGCAAAGGGGATAAGCAACCAAAGAGGTGCAACCAAGATAGCCTCGACTCCCAATGGATGGTTGTCACACCAATCAAGGCAATCTTCACTTTATGTTATCTAGCCCAAGACAACAAAGGGGGAGACCCAGATCTACTCCCGATAGGAGAGATCAGACCAAGACACCAGATCAAATCAAGTATGGGTGAAGTACGTAAGGTGTATGGTAAACCCTAGATCTATGGATGAAGTCACAAGGTAAGGAGTAGTTTGGATCAAGAGGTTTAAACAATATAGATTTGGTCCAACATGTTTGTGTGAGTGACTTAGGAGGTTTGAAACAAGATCCGGGATTAGGGTACTAGTCAAAGATGAGAAAATCCACTGCCTTGGGAACCGTGTCCAATGCAGGGTAGTTAAGGATCAAAATGGGGCTAACCAATACCAAAGATGAGCTTGATGAATTTATATGATAGTATTTAGGTGTTCAAGCATGCAAGACAAAGATCAAAACACAAGCTAACTCAACAATCCAAGAAAGTCGAATTGGTTTGGAGAAGATCAGTGCCTTAGGAAATGGGCCAAATGGAGTCGGATGTCCACCAAATTGTAGATCAGGGATGTTGAGGTGTTAAGCTAGGTGGGTCCTGAAAATTAGGATCATCCAATGGCTAGATCTTAGTAGATCTGAGATTGAAATGTATCACCAAGTGACCTAAGTGGGGCTCAACCCTCAAAATGAGGAATGGGGCCCACAAGGTGAAAATCACTGAAGTGACACACTAGGGGTAGGTTATCAACTGTGGAGTTTAAGGATCAAGTGGGATCTCACCTACCCAGGTGCTAGATCTTAGCAAACTCACCCCTCCTAGGAAGTGCGACCTCCCTTGGAGAGACTGTTTTGCCTTGGAAAATGGGTCAAATGAAGGCCAATCCTCACCAAACTCCGAATCGTCGTGGATGCTATAGAGGTGGGTTTTAAATTTTATACCCAAAAGCCAAGTAGATCTTGCTAGATCTGAAAAATTGCAAAATGAGGGTTTGAAATATGAGGGTTTTATCAATGAAGTAGCTATGCCAATGGATTGGAACCAAGACAAGAAGAACAAACATGTGGATCTTACCTGGATAACCTTGTAGATGCCTTGATGATGATGATCTATGCAAACCCGATTAATTTGAAGCAATTTGAGGTAGTTTTCTATGAAGTCGATTTGCCCAAGGAAGCCAATGTGCCCTCTCTCCTGCACAATAAACGTCAACAATATCAAATTTACTGCGAACAAGAGATAAGACTAATGCCACGAGAAATAACAGAAAGATAGCATAGATCACAATGATACTAATGATAACCCCCTGATACAAGCGAATGCCAAGTGGAACAAGTTGAAGAAGCCTTGCAAAAACACCCAAGTGAAGTCGCCCTCCTGTAGACAAGACAAAGTTTCCAAAAAAGATAGATCTTACCATAAATACCCAAATGCTAGGATGCAATGGACTTTACAATCACCATCGAAGAACACCAGATTCAAAGGAGACCACAAGAATTTCCACAGAAAAGTTTTTCTATATCCAGATTCCAAGAGCCAAAGACCCTTTTACAATGAGAAGCTCTCTCCTTTAAATAGGATGGAGAGAGGCCATAATCCTAACCACTTTTTGAATGAGTGGCTAAGATTAAAAGATCAAAAGATCTAATCAATGGTTGAGATGAACTCAACAATACAATACATGGATCACTAATAAAATAATACATCACATGGACCAAATCGCCCTAGGAGAGGGGGTCCCACCCAAATCAAATGATAAAACAATAGATCTAGCTCATGGTGGGTCCAACGGGTAATTTCTAACACCCTTGGTCGATCCCCATGGCACAATATCCAACAATAAATGATCTAGACACCAAATCGTGCCTCTCTGGGAAAATCGTGAGCCTTAGGAGGCTCCATAAAATCATATAAAATGCCATAAGTGATGGATGTGGGTCCCGATGAAGCTGAAACTGCTGGAGGAGGTGTGGAAGACATCCCACTCATCATCACAAATCATCCCATGCCAAAACTCTGCCTCAGTAGCCCAAATCGAGTTCTTCAGTAGCCATTTTCACCATTTCTGGACTGCCTCAGGAAGTGTGAAACTGCCCAAACTGCCTCCTGGAGTGCCTGCGCTGTCAAGGTGAGCTCACCAGTGTGTTTGGGAGGGGGGTAATATGGTAATAACAAGCGGCTGGACCACCCCCTCCATGAACCAATCAAATCTCATCACTGCTCTAATAGGCCAAAACTGCACTAGGATAGCCAACTGAGGCTAAAAATCACTGTAGCTGCCCGGAACTGAAAACAGACTGTCTCCAAATCCATCTAAGGTGTGTACTCATACACCATATAAACCTCTACATGGCCAAAAATAAATACTCATCATATCCGGTAGACCAAATAATAATAATCTGTAAAAGTGCTAAAAAGCACAAATCATCATTATAAGCCTGAAACCACTGCATAAGCCCACCATGGTGACCTGTATCAAACCATATATCATCTATCTGTAACATCTGAGGTCTGTCACCTCATGTCTTGTGATTGAATTTTGGTCAAACTAGGTTTGACCAAGTCAACATGACCAAAATATAACTCAAACTGTCATCAAGCTGCTGCAAGGTGTCAAAGGTTAAAACATGCTCTACAATCCATTCAAATAGCAATTATAACAAAAAGTAATCATTACTGGCAATCTAAATCCAAATATATAAAGTCATTAATTATTATTATTACTCAGACTAGACTTTCAAGACCATACTCACTAATTCATAGTTGTGACCATTTTGCTAGTGAAGGGTGAAGGCCAAGATAAAGATGGCTAGGCTAAGGGGATTGACTTACTGACTCAACATTGTGACACTTTGGAAATGGACAAGGGAATACACACCATAGCATATACTGAATGAGCAATAACACAAGGAATGGCGGTGTCTCACAAATGGGTAAGTTGTTCAAAAAGTGTTTATTCACCTTGACAGATGCGCACAATCCATAATACAAATGAGGCCAGCAATCTTTTAGATATAGAGTTTAAGTTCCATTGCTTTTTCGGCCTGTAGTTTCCATAGCCTTTGATCTATGTGTGTTTATAAACACATTGCATAGATTTACATTTCATTAGGCTTCTTGCTACAGGTGTGTTTTTAAGGCACTTATTTACCTGAGCATTTCTAGGTGTGTCTTTAGACAACTTGTTAACCTAGGTATTTACATTTCACAATAGATATAACATTTGATATTTCATAGCCATTTTCATTTGGCTTGCCTTTCATTCATGTGTGTTGAGAAACACATTGCATGAATGGGCTTTCATACAAGATACAACATTTCATTTCCATACTTTGTATTCATGGCAGCACTAAAAGTTTCAGGTTTAGCCAACAACATCTTTAATGACTAGGGGGACTTCATGAGGAAATCCAACTCACCAAAGGTAAGTTTTGTCACCAACTCAGAGCCGAGACACAATAAACAAGGAAGCTCATCCAATACAGAGGCTACGGTGGGCAAAGGTTCTCTATGCCACTAGTCAAGTAGTAAGTCAAGGTAATGAACAAAATGGGTAAGTCATGGATGGATGAAGACAGTGAATAATGAAACCAACACTAGCAAGCCAAAATATGGTGAGAATGATCACCACTAATCTCCCTAAGGAGGGTAAAACCGATGAGTATAGGTCAAGAACTTCTAAGTCTGAGTAGGGACAATATGATATATATATAAGTACAACCAGGTCCACATATCTATATGATCGCCAAATCATGATACTAAATGCTAAGACATGCTATAAGAATGAATATAAAAGCAGTATAACCACAACACCAAAGTATACCTGCTGAGTCATATACCTGAATGCTCATCATCTGAACCAACATCTGTCCTCTGAAACTGCTGCTGTAACTCTGGGCAATACTGACTACTCTGTACAAATGGCTAAATAGCTACATCAGTCATCTCTCTGAGTGTCCTGAGACTCAGTCATGGCATGGGGAATAAAACTACTATCCATAATCTAATAGTGATCCATAGTAGATGCTCATCTCAGCATCTCAATGCAAGGGAACTGGCTGAATCGTGTACTGAAATCTGACAAAAAATGTATGGTAGCCCGGCTACTATATATGTGATAACAGAAACATTTGAGCTTTCACTATCCATAACTATTCCACCAAAGTATCTAAGACCTTCATGGCCTGTCCGGAAATCAACCCCTATCGGTTGCTTTATCACTTGGCCATTCTTTCTGAGGCATTGTCCTACATATCCCATCTTTTCAACAACTTCAAACATATTCCCTTTGTATGCTTCTCGAAACTTTTAGTGGTTTCTTCTACTAGTTCACACTGGAGACTGGAATTCAGTGATATGTTTGCTTTTATCTTTTTTATCTAAGCATCTTGTACCACAATAGGTTACTTTGCATTAGAGAGTCTAGTTTTGTTTTCCTCAACTTCTCAACATCTTCATGGAGTTGAAACAATAACTCCTCCTTGGTTGCTAAATCCTCTTGCAACTTCTCGACAGTGTGGTTGTGCAATGCCATTGTATGTGCCATGCTCTCCCAAGCACAAGTAGTCACTTGTGCAACCTTTCCATGCAATCCCATAAGTTTCTTCGTCATGGTTGTGAGGAAGTCTTTTGTTTTCTGTAACTTAGACTGCAACTCTTCATTCTCTCTTGTGGTTTACTGCCACAACCTCCTAATTTCTCAATTCTTGTCCTGAATATGTTCATCAATGGCATGCAACTCATCAGGTCATTCTCTCTTTAGAGCTTAGCCCATGATTGTCTTACTACAACTTCTCTTCAATGTGAAGATTCAATATGCTAAGATATATAACATAAGTATTCAATTCAATTTCACAACAATAGCATATACAGGATCACTGAAAGAATAATAAGCATAGCATAAACATAAGAGACACAAATTTATCCTGGGAAACCCTCTAGGGAAAGAAAACCCAGCAAAACTTCCTCAATATAGATGATCAAAAGTACAAAGACAAAACCCCAAACAAGTGCTCCTTCTCCTTGCAGATATCTCTCTCTCTCTCCTATGCGAATTACGCAAGTGTGTGTGTGAATGAATGAATAAATGAGAGAGCCTAGCTCTCTATTTATACATTCACTTCTACTTTAATTTTACAACTTGACAACTTTAATTTTACAACTTGACATGTCAGCCTCAACTAACTTTACCACTCAACTAATGCTGACTGGGACGACTCCTCTAGGGGACTTAAGAACCCCATTACATTTGACTCTAGGGGATCTATTGCCCCGACTTACAAGGGAGGATTTACCTCAATGACTTTACATGACCAAATGTAATAATAACATCCCAACGGAGGAATAAAACATCTCTGAATAAATTACAAAAGAATATTCTTCGAAGTTACAATATTTCAACACTCCCCCTTGACAAGAAGGGTATTCTACTGACAACAACAACATCAACTGTAGGAGCAAGGAGAGAGAGCATCATCAACAACATCAAAGTGATACATCTATAAATCATTGGAAGTTTTCTTCAACAGCATCAGCAACTGGAACAGTTACTAGAACATCTTCAATACTGGAGTTGGAAGTTTTCTTCAACAGCATCAGCAACTGGAACAGTTACTGGAACATCTTCAATACTGGAGTATCATCTTCTACAGCACTAAGTCTTTATCTTTGATCTTCATATTCTGCAGCACTCGATCACTCGATCGTCTACAACAACTCTTGAACTTTCGATCAGGAACAACATCATCTTGATCAGCAACAACATCATCTTGATCTTTCGATCAGCATCAACATCATCTGCAGCAACATAACCTGCAACACACATGATCCAGTTACGAGATGATCAATCCCTCTCACTTTAGGACATAAGTCCAAGGATGATGCAATCATATCCACACTCTTGGAGACAAAAGTCTACGGATCCATTTAGGACTAAAGTCCAGGGATGATATAATCCAACCACACTCTCGAAGACAAAAGTCTACGGATCCATTTAGGACTAATGTCCAGGGATGATACAATCCAACCACACTCTCAGAGACAAAAGTCTGCGGATCCATTCAGGACTAATGTCCAGGGATGATACAATCCAACCACACTCTCAGAGACAAAAGTCTGCGGATCCATTTATGACTAATGTCCAGGGATGATACAATCCAACCACATTCTCAAGGACATAAGTCTTCGGATCAGTTCTGGACTAGAGTCCAGGGATGATACAATCCCACCACATTCTCAAGGATAGAAGTCTCCGGATCAGTTCTGGACTAGAATCCAAGGATGATACAATCCCACCACATTCTCGAGGACAGAAGTCTCCGGATCAGTTCTGGACTAGAGTCCAGGGATGATACAATCCCACTGCAACATCATCATCACTACTCCCCCTTTCGAGGAAGGTCCTTTCGAACCACACCAAGCTTGTCACGGAAGCACTCAAACTTCACTCGAGACAGAGGTTTAGTCAACACATCAGCAACTTGCTCATCAGTGCTCACATACTGGAGCTTTATAGCTTCCTTCTGTACCATATCACGTATGTAAAAATACCGGATTTCTATGTGCGTTGACTTGTCATGGAACGTTGGGTTCTCCGTCATCTTTATACAACTCTAGTTGTCACATAGAATCACCGTGGTATCCAACTCCAGGTCAAATAGACCTGACATCAACTTTCGGAGCCATATGGCTTCACAACTTAGCAGAACAAGATGTTATATACTCTGCTTCAACTTGTGCTGAGAGCAACACTGGACTGCTTCCTGCTAAACCATGAGATCATGGCGGATCCCAGACAATAACATCCACCTGAGATGCTCTTCCTGTCTGAGACACTTCCGTCCCAATCTGCATCTGTATAACCATACAATCTGTAGTCATGATCTCCAACATAGTATAGACCAAAGTCTATCGTACCTTTCAGGTACCTCATCACATGCTTTGCAGCTACCAGGTGAACACGTCTAGCATCAACTAGATACTAACTCGGGTCGTTCACAACAAAGCATATATCTAGCCTAGTATTCGTCAAATACATCAACGAACCAGTCATCTGTCAATAAACTATAGAAACCACTATCCATCATCCGAGATCTCTACTTCACATTTTCCTTAGCTAAGGAAAAATCTCATATGATCTCAGCCAAATATCTAATCACAGGAATCATGCCAAGATTCTTTAACTCTGAGATCTACTCCCTCTGAAGTGGAGTTTTCTACATCTGAGTATTGTCCTCCCTCTGTGACTGAACATCATTCACACTCTGTATTGAGTGATCTTCTGCATATCTATCCATGCCATCTACTGATATGAGCCTCAAGATCACTCAAACTCTATGGTGAGTTCCTTCTTGCATCCATCTGAGAGAAGCATGTCATTTGTATATAGAAACCATCTTCAACCTTGTAGCAAAAGGTTGAAATCTGCATCACCCGTGGTGATCATCAAGCTTGTCAAATGACTATCGATCCTAGGTACCTGTTGAACCCGTACAAAGCCTTCTTCAATCATGTGGTTCTCTCTCATATCTTGGGAGTTTGCTCTATATGCACTTCTTCTTCAATTACACCATTCAAGAGAACGGTCTTGTCATCCATGGGTGTAATCTATCTCTGGAAGTGTGTCTAGCCACTAGAGCAAACATCTCATCATGATCCTCTCCCTCTTTCTAAGAGAATCCTCTAGCCACAAGCCTTGCTTTGTACTTCTATAGTATGTTTGATTTGTAAGTCTTCTTGTTGAACAGTCATCACTTGTTCTTCGGAACAAGTGTTCATCATCCTTCTTTTGTAGATCATAGCACACAATCTTTCCTACAAATCAAATTCAATTACATGATTATTAACACTTCATAATTATCAAATCATGTTGACATTTCAATGATAACCTATTATGCATACTGATATGATTCACATAGGTATACAACAATCTTGACCAATACTTTGGCACAACACTTTTCCATATTCTGTATGCATACAGTGGCTATCTAGTTTCCTTCCATCTCTACCAGAACATACTATCAAGAGCGTGCACAGCTCCCAGCATGTTAACAAAGAGGTTTCATTCTAGACAAGCAACAATGGAATGTTTGTCCAACTTACCCATCATATGCATATTAGTAGTATATTGTTCAATGCTATATGAATGCTTACACCATGCATGATATATTTCCTGATTCTAGGAATACAAATATGCGTACAACTATTACGAGCAATATCATTAACTATTCAGAGATTCAAGAAGTAATTCAAATAACAACTCAAATACTTATCTTTTATGTTTGTGTGGTTGCCTCCCTCTTGATCTCTATTTTCCCTTTATGATAACATCATGATTATATGTCTTTGAACTTCTATCCATCCTGTACCACTATGCATGCTTAAGTATGCACTAGTTTCATCATTATGTCATCCTCAAGATCTCATACATAATCATACATTCATTAGTATAATCACAATACTATCAAAACATTATAATCCTAAATAATCTTAAACATGTATGGTCATGATCATTTCATACACAGGTAATTTATCAGAAGCATTAGTATTCAAGGTTTCAGGGAGTACTTCTTTTACTCATGCATATTCTTATTTGACCATAGGACTCTTCTAGTTTGTCATATCATTAATCAAACTAAGAAACATAATATGCATAAACCCTTGATTACTTAAACTTCTAACTTCAAGAATAATCATTATCAATCATACAGAAGTCAACTTATTTAAGATCCTAACACAAAGTAGGATTCTTACTCGATATAGGAAAAGATACTTGGATTAGCATGCTTGCTAGTTATGTCTAACATACTCAAACAGTATCTTCTTTGTTCTCTTCAATGATTTAGAGACCTTGTGCTAGTAACCTATATATCTCATAAGTTAAGCATAGTAGAACCAAATCATACATACCTCATAAGTAGAGCTTCTATGTGATCAAAGACTATGGATGAGTCTTTGTCTTCATGTCATCATGGTCATATATTCTTGCTCTAGAACTTGATTTGTCTTTCTTGATGTACCTTTCATGTTAGCAGACAACATCATCCTCATACAACACCACAAGAGCATTAGTACAATCATAAGTGTCATAACCCTAATCAATGAATGTCTTCTATCATTCACATGCATTCATACTTTTACTAAGGTGATTAGACAAGTCTAAAATTAATCATGATTGTAATAACCTCAATAATATGAAGACAAACATATCATGAACTTAATCATCAGATAAATGAAACAAATTTCAAAACATACCTGCATCTCCTCAAGTCATACCTGTCGAGATTGCTTATAGTCTTCTCTATAAGGGTAAAACCCTAATCATCCAAGGTATATCACTTTAAACATCTTATATAGGTTCATGGTGCTAGGATGATAGAATATCAGTGCCATTTAAACCTCCTTCAATGTTGCCCTATGAGTCTCCCAACTTTGCTAGGGTTTCATCTTACTTGGAAACCCTAATTTTCAATCTCCTTCCTCCCACAACATTTTCATGGAAGATTAATATCTATGATGAATGGATTCCAAATCCATTTTCAAAGTTTCCAATGTTGCATCAGGTGTCTCCAACATTGTATCAGGTCATGCCATACCTAAAAAAATGAAAACCCTAAGTGAGAACTTCTTCTTCCTCTTCTTTGATTTCCTTCGTTGAGCCATTTTAGATGTGCAGTATTGTTTCTGGTGTATCTCTGAAATTTTGGAACCTCGAGGTCTGAAACTTCGGCCTGTGGTAGCCTGACCTGTTATCTTTCCAACCCCACCGGTTTGAGCTTCATGGGATTCTCCATCAGAGAGATATGCTACGTTTCCCAACATGACCTGCTTATGGGATGAAACAGCATAGCGAACTTGTACGGCATGCCACATGTCACGGTTTCAACTTCGGCCTCTAATACTCGGACCTATGAAACTAAAGTTTGTGCCGTAACTGTCACTTTTTACGGAATTCCATTTGGAGCTTCCTAGCCTGAGATATGACCTTTTTTCCTAGGTCACCTGTTTAGGGCTGCATTCTAGAAGAGGCAGAAACCCTAACTTGTACGGATCATATCTCACAAAGTACAACGAATCTGAGGTTGAAACTCGAACACAAGGTACATGAACATTTCATTTTCGCCTGTCGAAGTTTCAGATCCTGAACCTTCGCCAAAAGTAATTTATAGCGAAAATGTCAATATGACTAGTTTTTGCTATACAAATCCCTAGCTTTCCAATTGTCGCAAGTGAAACAAATGTAATAAATGCCATACATTGCCTTCCTTCAAGCTAGCTCTGATACCATGTTAAGATTCAATATGCTAGATATATAACATCAGTATTCAATTCATTTTCACAACAATAGCATATACAGGATCACTGAAAGAATAACAAGCACAGCATAAACACAAGAGACACAAATTTATCCTGGGAAACCCTCTAGGGAAAGAAAACCCAGGAAAACTTCCTCAGTATAGATGATCAAAAGTACAAAGACAAAACCCCAAACAAGTGCTCCTCCTCCTTGCAAATCTCTCTCTCTCTCTCTCTTTCCTATGTGAATTACACAAGTAAGTGTGTGTGTGTGAATGAATGAATAAATGAGAGAACCTAGCTCTTTATTTATACATTCACTTCAACTTTAGTTTTACAACTTGACATGTCGGCCTCAACTAACTTTAGCTGACTGGGACGACTCCTCTAGGGGACTTAAAAACTCCATTACATTTGACTCTAGGGGATCTATTGCCCCGACTTACAAGGGAGGATTTACCTCAATGACTTTACATGACCAAATGTAATAATAACATCCCGACGGAGGAATAAAACATCTCCGAATAAATTACAATAGAATATTCTTCGAAGTTACAATATTTCAACATTCAAGTCAAAGATTCAATCTACTGTGACACCTTAGGATTCGTAATTGCTCAACCAATTGTCGATACAATTCATCAGTGTTAATTTTAATAACCAGATCTGACTACAATTTATTCACTGATTTTTATACCCAGATTTATAATGAATATAAAAAATTGAATCAGAAATTACAACACATTGATTACTAATGCATAGCAGAATAAAAATAAACAATACCATACATAGTTACACAAGATATACCCTGGAAACCCCAATCCCTAGGGAAAACCAACAACAGATTGTTTTTATTATTTTGTGATTCACAGGAATTCTTCAGCAATTACAATCAAACAAAGATAGACTCAAACCCTCACTCTCTCGCTGTGGCTCAAACCTTCAATCACTGAAGACAACTCTAGCTTGAGAGAATCCCTCTCTCGAAAGCCTCTAAGAGAATCCCTCTCTTAGATTTGATCACTTACTGATCAACCTCCCTCAATATGTCTCACTAACTCTCCCTCAGACTCTTTTATAACACTCACATTATGCAAATCCCATGGACTCAATACCATGGGCTAATTGACCTTTTACATAAAGTATTATAAAGGTTACTTTTTACAAAGAGATTTACAATTTGAGGATACTTCCACGTGCTAGACACAAGCCAATGTAGAAGCACCTATCCTCACTACAAACTTCAACACTCCCTCTTAATGAAGAAGGTGTTCGGCACTGTTTCCCATCGGATGTGCACACCAGCAGCAGAAATCTTTCGAAAGTTGTTTCCCAAGTGGGAAGGTGTGGCCTTGGGGGCAAGCAAAGAGTGAGGTGTTGTCACCTAATCCCGACTCCTCCGTTTAGGCTAACTCCTAACGAAGCCAAGGGGGGTAGACCCTGCAAAGAGTTACTAAGGCGGCTCTTGATTTTCAAAGTGTTTTTCGATGGTACGTGTGATGCGGAAGGGTGTTGTTTAGGAGTTTTATGAGATTTACAATAATAACTTAAATAATCAAAGCATACACTTGCAAAAATTGAGATGATGCACAACCACTGATAATTATAGTTCAGATATGAAGCATCCACAGTATAATATAAAACTAAAAGATAAGACAAGCGCTTCCAGATAGATAATAAGCAAATAATGATGAATGTGAAGGACCAATGCCTTATAGAGTCAATGTCTTCGAGTGTTGGGATGCTGAATACAAGTGTTCTTGGTGTGATCAAGAATGTTTTGCAAATGCTCTTTGTATATTTTATTGTAAATTTTGAATGGTGAGTTGATTATTATGGGTGAGGGAATTTCCAAGATATACCTTTCAGTATTGGAAATGTGTCCGGAAAATACTCCAAGTGGCTCCGTACGAGGACATGTTGGCTGCCAAAGTCTCAAGAGCGTGTTCAACACTACACCAACCAGGGATGTAGCCTAACGGTGCCCCCAAGATCTAAGTATAGTGATCCAATTTCCTCAAGCAGAATTTGCCCACTTTCGAGTATTGCAATCAACGTCGGATTTTCGTTTGTTTTGCGGGAGAATATTTTATTAGGGTTAAAGTTGGAATTATATGTGAAAATTAAAGAGCCTATACCGTTTCTGAGTATCCCAAGATTGGGTAGAGCATATGTAGTATAGAAAATAATAAATTCCAATTTTAAGGGGATGTGTTTGAAACAAGAACCATTGTAGAAAACTCTCCAATAGAGAGCACTCTTGATCCACCTTATGGCGAGATTCAAGAGATTTATGAAATGCCAAAATACTGAAATGAAATCTAATCTACCCAAGAGTCTCTTTCAGGTCTGAGACCGTACTTGGGAAAGCAAGGGGTTTAGCAAGTAAAACACAACTGAAAATGAAATATTGAGCTCTCCGACAGATAGCACTCTTAATCCACTTTTCATATTCAAGAGATTTCTGTATTTTAACAGTTTATATCAAAATAACAATAAATCTAATCTAAACAAAAGAAACTACTCTGGCAATATATCAAGAATGGAAAGCTAATCTAATCATCAAATCTAACTACTTGTGCAGGTATAAAGCAAAGACAAAATGCAAAAATGGACAATGGACGATACAGGCTTTCCCCAAATGGGGGAAGTGGGGGTGTGGGAGTCGTTATCCCACTTGCTCTTATTTGATTTTTTACAATATTTTTTGGTTCTTCTTCACTTGAAAGCACGATAGGATGGGGGAATGAAGAAGAGGGAGAGTGCTTTTCAAGGAGTGATTTGTTTGATTAGTTTTGTTTGCTAGCCTTTGGGCTCTTTGCTTGTTTGATTCTTCTTGTTCACCTGTGGATAAGAGCTCTCAACAAAAACTAGTTAAGGTGTTAGAGAAAAAACAAAATGACTTATGATCTAGAAATGGACAAATATGCAAGATGAGAAGATATCATGCAAGCTAAGTATAAAAGTGGGGCTTTGAACTTATGCAAACTTAGGAAAATGAAAAAATTGTTCAAAGTACCAAATGGATCTTGATGCGAAAATGAAACTAAACTAGCAAAGTTTGTACAAAAAAAGAGAAGATGAATAAATCAAAGAGAAAGTGGAAAAAGACCAAAAATAGTCAACCAAAGTGAAAAGTCAAAAAGAGAAAGGTGAATGGATCAAGAAGAGGCATGACAAAGAGATAAAAAAGTGACAAAAAACAGTGATTTAATACCAAAAATCAGCAAGTTAAAAGAGCTGGAAAATGCACGCTTTTCAAGGCAATTTAGGCACGTTTTTCAAGATAAAAATTTTAGAAAATTTTGGATTGTTTTAAAGAAATTTCTAGAACTGTAAATTAGTGAAAATCAGCAGAAAGCAGTGAGCTAAATGGCTGAAAATGGGCACGCTTTTCGAGGCAAAAAATGTGCAAAAGAGTGGACTTTTTTGGATTTTTTGGGACTGTTTAGAACCAATTAGAAGGCTGAAAACAGTAAGTTAATGGGGCAGCAACAACACACAAAACAAGGCAAGGCTTGGGCACGCTTTCCAATGCAAGTTTTTAGCACTTTTCTAAGGTAATTTTTGACAATTTTATCAATGTGTTTTGGGCACTTTTTAGGTGTTTTGGCACTCTTCTTATGATGAAATAAGTGAATAATCAAAGATAAAAAAAAATGGACTTATGAGATCTACAAGCCAAAAAAGAAGAAAAATGGAAAACTTAGCCAAGTAGAAAGATGGATCTACAAATTTGAAGAAGTGATACAAGATACTAGATCTTTAAGATTTAAGTTTGTAAAAAGTAGATCTAGACCAAAGAAGTAGATCAAAACTATGAAACTTTGATCTACTTAGCCAAAAAAGTGCAAGATTTAATAATTATGAACTTGAAACAATTGCACTTTTTATAAAAGAAAGCGAAAATGAGAGAGATTAGAATCTGAGTTTGAGATCCGCTTGTAGTAACCAAGAGAGAGAGAAATATTATCTTTTGATGGTGGAGATGAGAAGAGAACCTCAAGCCCAAGCTTGAACAAACGAAGTCTTTGAGATTTCCTGTATGACAAAATTCATTAGCATAAAATGTGACGAAGAAGAAGGGGATGCAACCGAACTCCCAATCTCACTTTGCCTTATGATGCTCTGCCAAGATAAACAAACTCCAAACAAGTGATTAGATCTTAGTATGTTTAGCTAAGCAAAACTAAGAGTGCACAAGTATAACCGACTACAAAATGCAACTCCTAAATCTTGAATAACCCTTGCACAAATAGATAAATTGTAACTATAAATATCTATTCTTTGGATTAGAATTTTAACCTTCTGAAGCTAAGATCATAAACAAATGCATAAAGACTTGAAGAACTAGGTAGATTTCACCTCGATTTAGACACAAGCCATGAAAGATTTGCACACTATTTGACCTCCAAAGCCTTCACTTTATTCCAACTTGCATGCCAAATAGCATCAAGCATTACACATGAAAAAATACCAGAGGTTTCTTGCACAAAATGATCCACCCAAAATGTGAAGGCAAGACCTCTTATTTATACAAAACCTAAGAGCTAAAACCCTAACTCGAATTGGTTGAGAGAGCTAGGTTGAAAATGCATGAGAGAGGCCAAGTAGGGCGCATTCCAAAGAGAGCCAAGCTTTGACTTGAGCTTAACTGAGCCATCCAGTAGGTAGGAGTGGTGAGGTGGCCTCCACCTAGGCAAGGCACCCACCACTCTACATTGTAATCATCTTCAAACCAATAAAGAGCATCCTCTTAAGCAATTCACCCAAGCTAGTGAAGGAGGGCGCAATTCCCAAGACAAAGTTGACTGGAGTGCACTGAATACTAACTGAAGCTGGTAGGTGATGATTGGAATCATCTTAAATGCCTCTTGCCATGTCATTTTGATCTTTACTTTATTCAATTTGGATTATTTTGGAGAGATTTGACTTTTCTCCAAAATAATATTTTCTGATTACTTTAATTAAATATTCCTCATTTATTGATTTTGAGGAAATATTTAATTATAAGGCCAAATAAATGTCTGAAACTTAGGATAAGTGGGTTTAGGGGTTAACTGGATACTTTGGCTTAGAAAATGATCACTTATTTGCCAAAATCCACCCCCAAACCGCTTAATTATTACATTTCGAAATTTTTCAATTAAACCATAGTGTAAATGGCTTAATTAATTGGAAATTTTAATTATTAAAAATAATAAAAAAATAAAAATCCAACACGTCCAGTAAAAAAATTTCAAACGAATTTTTAAAAGTACCTAGGGACCTAGGAAATGACCATAGTACATACAAATAGTGTCTAGTAGGTTCATATTTTATAGTTGGGCTCTAATAACCCCCCAAGGCCTAACCACCAAATTCGGGCATTCCAGCTTTGGAGGTTGTAGGAGAAAAACTCGTCGATTATTACTCGGCTAAAGGCAAAGCATAATCGACGAGTGAAAAAACTCCTTGGAATACCTTAGTTGATTGTCAAGTCTTAGGGAACCGAGCCACTCAGAACCCCATACTAGCACGCTTTATTACAAACCCCATGGGGCATGGTCATTTCAACAGAAAAAATAAAAAGTCTAGCCAGAATTGGCTAAGTCTGAACACACTGAACCTCCGAACACTGGAAATGAACATGTACATGTTCAATAACTGGTGGCTCAATAGAAGTTCAACTATTGTACAAAATAGTTGGTAACAGGCACCACCCCCAACTTGTCCCTGAAGAAATCAAACTTGCCCTTAGGCAATTATTTGGTGAGGATGTCTGCAACCTGCTCATCTGTGGAAATTTATTGGAGCTTCACAGCTCCTCTCTGAACTTTGTCCCTAATGAAATGATACCTGATATCGATGTGCTTTGACTGGTCATGGAACACTGGATTCTCAAAGAGCTTGATGCAACTCGCACTATCACAGTAGATGACTAACGGGTCCAACTCCTAACCAAATAACCCTGTGAGCATCTTGCGAAGCCATATGGCCTCACAACTCGCCAAATTGGTTACCATGTACTTGGCCTACGCAAAACTAAGTACCACTGACTTCTGCTTCCTACTGAGCCAAGAAACAACTCCTGATCCCAATCTAAAGCAACACCCTGAGGTGCTTTTTCTGTCCACTGTACTGCCTGCCAAATCAGAATCTGTGTAGCCCACCAACTACACTCCATCACCTCAAACATACATGAGTCCATACTCCACTATACCTCTTAGATACCTAAAGACATGCTTCGCTACTATCCAATGCACCCTCCTCAGTTCCACCATGTACTGGCTGGTGTTCACAACAAAACAAATATTCGGTCTAGTGTTGACCATATACATCAAAGAACCAATCAACTGTCTAAACACCGTGGAATCGAGTAACTTTGACTCAGAAGCATTCAGCTTCTTTAAGTTGGTGATCATGGGTGTAGTCATAGGCTGCAGTCCTCCATCCCAAATCTCCTTAGAATCTCAACTGATATTTTTCTTAACCAAGGAAAATCTCACCTTCACATTGCCAAATCTCCAATCCCAAAAGTTAGTGCATCAGCCCCAAGTCCTTCATATTAAACTCCTTCGCAAGGTTTCTCTTGCATCTTGCTATGAGTTTCTCAAATCCTGTCAAAAACGGGGTCATCCATGTATAGTACAAGAATGAGTGGATCATCACCAACCAATAGGAAGTATAGGTTGGAATTCTCCTCACTCTTGACAAAACTCATACTCAATAGATAACTGTCGATCGTGGAATAAAAGCTCTAGGAGCTTTCTTGAGTCCATACAGATCCTTCTTCAACTTGCACACATGAGAATCCCTCCCATGAACCTCAAAACCCTGAGGCTACTCTATATACACGAATCCCTCCCATGAACCTCAAAACCCTGAGGCTACTCTATATACACAAATCCCTCCCATGAACCTCAAAACCCTGAAGCTACTTTATATACACTTCCTCCTCAATCACCCCATTAAGGAACAATGTCTTCACATCCATCTGTTGTATCCTCCACCCCATCTCTGAGGCAATAGACATGACAGCTCTAATGGAAGTATATATGCCATCAGGAGCAAAGGTCTCCTCATAATCAACTCCCTCTTTCTGGGAGAACCCCATTGCCACGAACCTTGCCTTGAACTTCTCCACGCTACCATCTACAGTATGATTGATCTTATAGATCCAATTGGAGCTCAACACTAACTTTCCCTACGGTCTAGGCATTATATCCTACACATCATTCTTCGTGATGGAAGAATACTCCTCCACCATGGCATCCTTCTAGACCTGTTGGTTTGTAGCCTCCTCAAAACTGGAAGGCTCAAAATCAATATTGTTGCTTACTAGTGCCATATAACTGGAAAATCTTTGCGATGGTCTGGTCATCTTAACTAAAGTCCTTGGAGCATCCACTAGCTCATATGCCTCCTTCAAGGTTTTCTCTGCCCACTTTGGCTTTTTCTTCCTAAAAAATTCGTTCGACGTTAATTGAGCATCTTGCTCCTCTTCATGATCATGTTGCTCGCCCTGCACACTCATCAAGGTATCTGTAACCTGTGATGGTGGTCTAACCTCTGCCTTTGGTGCTTCCTGCTCCTGAGTTTCTGCTTCAACTAGCATGGATCCACGAGACTTCCTAAAAGCTCTATCCTCCTCAAATCTCACATCCCTCCGCACCATTGTCTTCTTTAGTGCTGGAATGTACACCCTATAGGATTTTGAGGTTTCGTTGTACCCAATGAAAATGCCCTTCTCAGTTGTTGGCTCAAGTTTCGTCCTCTTCTCAACTGGGACATGACGGTATACTAAGAACCCAAAGATGCGAAGATGTCCAATCTCTAGTTTCTCTCCTGTGAATGCCTCTTCAAGAGTGATCTTCCCTAATACTTTGTGTGGTCTCCTGTTCTGCAGATAAATTGTAGTGTTGCAAGCTTTTGCCAATAAAAACATGGGCAAATCCTAATCATGCAGCATCGCCTTTGTTGCCCAACGATCGCTCTATTCTTCCTCTCAAAGACTCCATTATGTTGTGGGTTATATGGCACTATCAGCTCCCTCTTGATCCCGGCATTCGCAGAGAACTCCCGGAAGGCATTCGAGGTGTAATCGCCTCCATTATCTGCTCTGAGCACCTTGATCCTCTTCCCAATCCGGTTCTCCACAAGAACTTTGAACTCTTGGAACCATCTAAAGACTTCTCCAGATTCCTTGCTCTTCAAGAAATAGATCCAGGTCTTCCTAGAATGGTCATCTAAGAAACTCACATAATATTTGAACCCTCCGATAGACACAGCTAACATGGGCCCACAAATATCTGAATGGATCAGATCCAAGATCCCTTGGACCTATTATCACTCTTGGGAAAGGCAGTCTTCGCATACTCTCCCATGGCAAACCCTTTGCATATACTATGATGGTTTGTACTGAAAGAAGGAAAACCAATCACTATCTCCGTGAGCACTTTGAGTGCTCCATGATGCAAATGTGCCATATGTCGATGCCACAACTCACCATCATGACTGTAGTTGCTGCTCACCAATGCACTGGCAAGTTCGAATTGGAGTCTGTACAACTTGCTTTTCGGTTTTCCTGACCCCAATTACTTTCGTCGGGCTGAAACTAGATCCCTTGGGATGGATGTAGACTTTCCCATCCCAGAAAAGAACCTCAAACCCTTTGTCCTCCAAGGTCGAAACCAAATCAAGTTCTTCTACAACCCTAGTACATATAGTACGTCCTTCACCAGTAATGCCTTCCCATATTCCCTTTGAAACTTCACAATCCCTGTTCCTGCTAAACTGTACTTGGCGTTGTCACCAAGTTCAATGTAGAAGTCAACGCTCTGCTCCTCTAGTCTAGTGAAATAGTCTCGTACTCCAATCATGTGACATGAAGCACCACTGTCAATGTACCACACACCGATGGACATTGAGCTAGAGAGAAATGCAACAAGTGAAAAATCCATATCAGCCAAATGCTTCTTCTGGTCCTGTGAGATAGCCCTACCATTGGTGGATGTCCCATCCGATTGGTCCTCTGTCCTACACAACAACAAAAACTTCTGCAAAACCTGCACCCCAGCCTTACAAAAAAACTTCCATACCTCAGACACCAGTCGTCCAAGTGATCAATAGTACCAACAACACTCTCTCCTTGATGAAGGGGAAATCTGAAAACTGCAAAATTTCCGAACTTGAACCCAAAAATGGAAATTTCAGTCTCCCTGCAAAAATCTGCAGAAAGACACTTCTGCAAAATTTCTGCATGCATGTACGAGTCACAACCTATTCTAATGAATTTTGTACGCTTGTACGGATTTCTGTACGATCCGTATGGATTTAACAGGCCACCCAAAGATTCAAATTTTTCAGAATGCTGGAAATGGCCTAAAACACAAAGATCTTCAAAAAAATCAACCTGTACGAAATTCCATACTGTAGTCATAGGTCGTACAGAAACCGTACAGTTTTCTGTGCGGCCAACAACCTACAAGATTTCCTCTCTTCGCTCTGTTTCATTGCCTCTTTCCTGATCTCCTGTAAAAACCCTTGTGGCAAACTCATTTTCTAATACCATGTTAATTTTTAATAACCAGATCTACTTGCAATTTATTCACTAATTTTTATAACCAGATTTATAATGCATATAAAAAACTGAATAAGATATTACAACACACTGATTACTAATGCACAGCGAAATAAAAATAAATAGTACCATACACAGTTGCACAAGATATACCCTGGAAACCCCAATCCCTAGGGAAAACCAACAACAGATTGTCTTTATTATTTTGTGATTCATAGGAATGCTTCAACACTTACAGTCAACCAGATATAGACTCAAACTCTCACTCTCTGACTGTGGCTCAAACCCTCAATCACTAAAGACAACTCCAGCTTGAGAGAATCCCTCTCTCCAAAGCCTCTAAGAGAATCCCTCTCTTAGATTTGATTCCTTACTGACCAACCTCCCTCAGTATGTCTTACTAACTCTCCCTCAGACTCGTTTATAACATTCACTTTATGCAAATAACATGGAACACCCAATACCATGGGCCCCCTCCAATGCCATGGGCTAATTGACCTTTTACTTAAAGTATTATAAAGGTTACATTTTACAAAGAGAGATACAATTTGAGGATACTTCCACATGCTAGACACAAGCCAACATAGAAGCACCTATCCTCACTACAAACTTCAACAATCAGCGCAGATTCTCATTTATTTTCTGTTGTTCTTTCTTTTTATGTTATGTTTCTTCCATGCAAATTAGATGTGGTTGTTCGTTTACTTCCCAGTGCTGCTGTGTATTAATCAGCGTACAGTCCAGGGAAAACAACACACACACCAATGAAGATAGAGATTTACCCTAGAAATCCTATAGGGAAAACCAGCAATAACGAAGGTGCTTGGCTCTTCTTGTCTTATGTGAATGCTAATTACAAAGGGATCTTTAACAGCATCTACTCTTTTGTCAGAAAATTCTATGTCCACAGAGTGATTTACCTATTTGGTGTTGTGACAGTCTTTCCTCCAACAATTTCTGCAACAGCAGGTTAGGGCAAACAATTTCCTCCTTTGTTCAGTCTCAGCAGAATGGTGGGTGCTCTAGTAGCCGACCAGCGGGACACTTTTGTCTACAGACTTGTTGATGGTTGTTATCTTACAGCTTTATTCTCTTCTTACATTAGCTTCTTGCTGCTATAGAAGTATGCAATAAAATATTCCTTGTGCACAAAACTCCAAAGGTCTTCCAGCTTTGGAATGTTGCTCTGGCTCAATACTCAGTCTTGAAAACATCCAATTTGCAGTAAGAGAGATTAATGGGCATTCTCAACAGTCTCTGCACTCATTCTTCCCCTGAACACTCTAATCTGGGAACTACTATATGCCCAAGATTCCCCTCAGGCAGAATCCTCTCTTTCCATTCGGAATTCATACCTGCCTTCAACATGCAAGCTAGCTTTCATCTCCAGACTTCACAAACAGTCTTTCTTGACAAAGGCCAAGTCAAATTCCTTTATTTGAAATCAATTACCTCTTGGTATAATTGATATCCTATCTTGGCTCATCAATTCCTTCAGTTCAATCGATTTCCTCACTTGACCAAGGTGACTCCTTCACTTGGCAAGTCGACTTTCTTCGAGACTTACTGTTTGATTTTCTCCCAAACAAATCAATCTCTCCTTTGCTAAGTTCACCTCACAAAGAGTCAAACTCCTTCAACTGGATCGCCTTCCCCTTACACTAGATTAAGTCCTACATCTGGCAAATCAACCTCAATAAATGCAAGTCACTTCTCTTTTATGCATCAACTTCATCTTGATGGCCAGTCAATTTGATCTCTGCTGGTCAATATCAACTCTAGCAAAGACGACTTCTTGTTATACATAGAAGATATAAACTAGAGATATGAATCTATGTGGATCTAAAGACAAAAGACCCTAAAACCAAAATGATTTCTCCTGCGTGAGGGTACTCAAAAGTCGTAACAAGAAGTCGTCTTTGCCATGAAACATAAGATGGCATGTGTTATACCTATGTAGGTATACACTTCTAATCTACCATAATATGGAAACTCAAATCAACTTCCTTGCAGCAATTAGTCAATTATATTCCTTGACTAGTTGCTTGCTTCACTAGGTAAATCCGTTCAACCTCAAGCTAAGCCGACTTTCTTTACTCAATCAATCCTCTCTATGGCTGCCAAAATCCACTGAGCAGTCCATCGATTTCTTCATGGAATCAGTGGCACGTCGGGTTCTCTCCATAGTATGTCCATTGCCTGTGCTAAATCAATTTCCTAATAGAATCAATCTTCTCCTCTAGTTATCTATGCATCCTTCAGTTGGTCAACTTCACTTGAGCCTCTATTAGCTTCATTGACCAAGGCACCTCTATTTTATGCCACCATGTTCCCATGACAGGAATACCAAATGCCTCCTCTTCCCTTAGGTTCCTTCGAATGCCAAAAACCTCAGTGTTTTCCTTCCATGAATCTGCTATTAGGATTTAACGAGCATTAAAATATAATAACTGGCAAGAGAAATAAAATAGACAAGCAACCATTATAGAGACACATAGGTTTTCCCTAGAAAACCCCATGTGAGGAAAAACCAGCCAATGAAGATCTTCATTACCTTGGCCTAAACCAGCCCACTGAACCATGTGAGCTCACCCACTCACCTCCAAGCCACTTTACAATGTAGCTTCCTCAAGCCTTATAAAGGCTTCTTTACATACAATACCT
Organism: Larix kaempferi; assembly: GCA_027924585.1. Taxonomy (NCBI): domain Eukaryota; kingdom Viridiplantae; phylum Streptophyta; class Pinopsida; order Pinales; family Pinaceae; genus Larix; species Larix kaempferi. The sequence goes on from BSBM01000806.1 coordinate 9,253,171, forward strand.
TGGGCCAATACTATGGGCTACAAGAAACCATGTGCCCAAAACCATGTTCTAGACCTAAACCACCTTTGACTCATTCCTGAGTCAAGGTTAACCCTAACAATCCCCCCTTTAAGCTTGACTTGAGGATCTCACATACACCCCCCTATCACCTAGGTCTATCTCCCGACTTTATTGGTGAGTTACCAGGGGTATGCATGCCTTACCAGGTCTTACAGCCATATGCCCTTTTACATGCAAACTGCTCCATTAATTTTTTCATGTGTCTTCATCGTGACTACACCATCACCATCCATTGCTTCATCCTCTCGCTTTTCCATGCCCGATTTCTTGCTCGTCTACTTGCTCATTTTCTACCATGCTCCTTTTGTACCAGCATCCAACCTTATCATTGACATCCATATAAAGAAGAATCCATCTACCGAATTATATGGGTCCTCAGTCGTTCTAGGAATCCTTTTCACATACATGGTTCATCAATTTTGGTCCCAAAACTGAGATTAAACCATCTCACATTCCTCCCACAATCAAATACTCAACCTCTCTAATCCACATCAAGCTAGGCTACGAGTACACTTGCCACCCTTGTACCTACCAAGTGGTTCATTCCAAACTTGATGCAACATCCCTTCTCTACGCACAAGAGCGATACCTTCTACTTCTAACACCCGGGGAAATCAAAACTTGCCTACGGCTAAGTTTCATAAGGACCCAAAAAAAAATTACCATTGGGTGTCAGGTACCACCGAACATGCACCCCACACACTTTTAACTCAGGTACAAAAACTTTTACATCTCTTGAGATTTTTATTTGGCCTCCTTTGCATGAGCCTAAAGTGAATATTTTAATGACTTTGTAAACAACACCCTTTTACAATGGCATACCATGACCCATACTAATGACATACCAGGACCCATAATCTTCCATTAAAATACACTGATTCCAAGCCCATTAACCAAGCTTTTATTTTAAGCTTATATTAACCAAATCTCATGTAAAAAAATTTAAACAAATATTTTTAAAGCCTCCACCATCCACAAGAAAAAATTCCTTTTTTTTAAACCGTAACCTATTTATTCAAATACTTTTATATTCTTCATGTTGTGTCTTATATGATTTACCTTTGTGAAGTGCACTTCTTTTCACAGCTTGCCTTCCCTTATGACTTTACTGGATGGACCTTTTGATGAGGATCTTTTTCACGGCTTCTTTCTTCTCAGCAACGAAGGTGTTCCTGCTTCACACGCAGGAAGCCTACCAACGTTACTTCCACGTTGGTTCTCTCCTCAATGGATCACAGCTTTGATTGGAAAGCAAGACAATCCACATGCAGTCGCCTTTTCTCCAGCTCGATGGATCGGCTCCTCCAATCCTTGCAATGATTTCTCCTCTTGGATGGGCACATTCTTTTTTTTTTGCTTGGCTTCACTAGTGGCAGCACCTTACAGGGGTTTTACCCACTTTAGAGTGTGGCCCTCTCTTTCACACAACCAACAAGATCAAGTGCAGACCATTTTCATGGGCTTGAGTTCTCTTGGCATGCCCAACGACAATCCTCTTCAAGATTTATGTGGCTACGTTGCAGCTGTTTACCACGTGACTCTAGATCTCAATACCTCTACGTTCCCTTTGATTGAAACGACAACCAACAGAGTCTTTTCATCCCCAGCAGGCAACTCAACTCTGCACACTTACACCAACTTTTTCAACGAGCACAACCAGGCTCTGATACCACTTATTAGGATTTAACGAGCATTAAAATATAATAATTGGCAAGAGAAATAAAATAGACATGCAACCATTATAGAGACACATCGGTTTACCCTGGAAAACCCCATTCGGGGAAAAACCAGCCAATGAAGATCTTCATTACCTTTGCCTAAACCGGCCAACCAGGCCAAGTGAGCTCACCCGCTCACCTCTAGGCCAATTTACAATGGAGCCTCCTCAAGCCTTATAAAGGCTTCTTTACATGCAATACCTTGGGCCAATACCATGGACTACAAGAAAACATGTGCCCAAAACCATGTGCTAGACCTAAACCACCTTTGACTCATTCCCGAGTCAAGGTTAACCGTAACATCTGCTGCCATTCTTCAACTACCCACAGCTAGTTTCTGCCATTTCCTGGCTGTTTCAATTTTCTGGCAGGCCGTTTCATCAAGTAGAGGCAGATTGTGGTCGTTGATTGAGTTGGATGTGATGGATGTGTTGGTTTGGAGTGGGCTCCAGCCATCACTTAAGTCTTCCAACAGCAAGACTTTAATCCAGGCTTGATTTGTAAACCTACCTCCAGATATTACGAGGTATTTATCTTGGCCCTTTTTTAACAAAGCTTTTTTTTTAATAAAGAATTAAACAAGGACTTTATCACAGCTTTCTATGGTCTTCAAAGAGAGTTCATTAAAGAGACTTCACAAGGCCCTTTGGGGTTTTATCTTGACTCGTGAAAATTCACAAGACCCCTGACAAGAAAAGATCCACAACAGGTGTAGGGTTTAACTTACTGCATTGAAGTTTGTTTTTGGTCAAGCATGTTAACCCTTGACTGATATCTCCACGGTCTCTGCCTTGTAACAAATCAGGTTATTCATTAAGAAGAAGTTCTGGTATAAGAACAAATTGTAAACATACTTGAATACAACATTACAATACCTGTTCAATTATGAATTTAAATTTATTGTTCAACATCGATACAACCTGAAAAACAGACAATTCCCCTGTACAAGAAAATCTAGACTACATTGCAAAAAATATTCGCTTAAAGAATAATCACAATGGAATTTGGTAAATTACATTTACAGCCATATGTATTTTCACAAGATGGTATTATTCTCCTAGGTACCAAATCCAAGAAATCTCAGCTCCTTTTATCGTTCTTCCCACCCAACGCATTTGCAAGGCACTCTATCATTCTTCCACATTGATCCGCACTTATAACAAAACTCATGACCACATCTGAAACAAAACCAACCACTATATGTTTCAGCTCTCCTTGTGCTTTAAATAAATAAGCAATGCCTCTTAGATTTCCTACAATGAACAGCAAATTGCAATGAACGAATCACCAGAAACTAGGGAAAGAAAAATCAAATTAGTGGTTTTGAAACATGAGGTTTGCCTAAGCTAGACACATTTCAAGAGACAGCTTTGTTGAACCATGGACAATTGGTTAGTAGCTTTGTTTTTCATTTAGAAATACTTAGGTATCCATGTACACACAGTGGAGACACCATAACCTACTGGCTGCAACTAAGGTTAGTAATCTTTTTTTCAGATGGAAACCAGTTATCTTTATCAATAACAAACAACGTAAGGTACGATGAGGACCACCATTTATCAATTGGAAACAGTTATATTTATCAAAATATAAGTCGCTACATCCCTGCGTGAAGTACACTATATTTATTGAACAAAAAAGTATTTTACCGTGAAATACACTATATTTATTGAAAAAAAAAGCATTTTACCAGTTTACTGACCTGCAAATCATGTGACAGCATCCAGATGTTTTTTCAACAATTCGTTTGCATTTTTCACAACGTTGCCAATCTTTTTCTTTGGCAAGCTTAAAAAGCAACAAATCATCGTCCTCCTTCTCGGAAGGCGACATTTTCTCTAAGTCAGAGCAATCCAAACCCACATGCCATGGCACACCGCACTGAGCACAGAATAGCCTTTTGCATTCAGGGCATTCTGACTCTTTAATAACAACAGCAGCTGCCCCATTTGAGCTTCCTTCTTCAGGTACATCCTTCAACAAGAGTGCCGAGCAATCCTTAAATGGGCAATAGAACCTCTGAGAACTGGGAATCCCCTCTTCCACCAACGCCAGACACCAATCCTCTAGGGTTTGTTTGGGAAGGATCAATTGACACTCAAGAGGACTCAAGTACTCGCTGCAATTGGGATCAGGGCAATAAATGGTCACCAATTTTTCTTCCAGTTTGCTTCGGATATGCAGGACTATGCAAGTAGAACAAAACCTGTGCCAACAAACCATGCCATCAAAAAACTCAGATGGGCATTTGGCTTCTAAACAGATGCTGCACTGCTCTTTCACAAGAGGGGCATCTTCACTTCCTTCAACCACTTCCTTCCCTTCCCTTCTTGCCCTTTTGGGCGAGGGAACCGATATGTTTCCGCTTCCCGGGCGTTTACCCACTGAATCCTGAGGGTAAGACAAGCAGAAACAACACCCACAAAATTAAAATTTCAAAAAGTCAAAAACAAACTAACATTCCTCCACATAATTGAATGGCTATGAAGACTGTGTATGCACCTGGATGGGATCATCGTTTTCTGATGGAGTAGTGGAAGAGGCCGGACTTGAATTTGAAGGAGCGGGAACATTTGCAGAATTGGATGCTCTGGGTTCCTCTTCAACCTGCAGTTGAGATTTAGATGCTGTTGGTTCCTCTTCAAGCTGCAGTTGAGATTTAGATGCTGTTGGTTCCTCTTCAAGCTGCAGTTGAGATGTATGGAACGCATGAGAGAAAGCCATGACTTCTTCCAGTTGGAGTTGCAGAGCATGGTCATCCAGAGATGCTTCAATGGCGTTCTGAAGTTCTTTCCCATCCCCATCCCCGTCCTCTTCTTCATCCTGGAGTTCATCGCCATCCCCATCCTCATCCTCATCCTCATCCTGAAGTTCTTCCTCTTCATCCTGAAGTTCTTTCGCATCCCCATCCTCCTCTTCATCACATTCAACTATAAATTTTGGATTTCCGTGCTCTGCCATCTTCTTAAAACTGAATCAAAACCCAAACAAAGCAAGCAGGGGGATCATATTACAGGCTTTGAATGCATAAGGCTCATATAGTAGTCCTTTAATTCACAAGGCATAAAGATCAATATTCTTTGTACCTCACGGATTCTCTGAATTTATTCCCAGTTGGATTCCAGGTAGAGAGTAGTGCAAAGCCATATATCGATCATTGTGCCTTGTGATTTCTAGGATTGGCATACGGTATGCAATGTATGATTACAGTAGTTTTTTTTTCATAAGAAAAAGACGTATGATTCCATAGTTTCTTTTCAAGGATTGCAATAAAGGGCCAACAAACATAGGCGAAAGGTTTTGGTGATGAAAATGATTTCTAACAATAATATTCTTCTTCTTATATAGTGTCGCTTTCAAAGGCCCGGATCGGAGATGGGAGCGGAGCGGAACGGAGTAGGCGAACATGGCGGACTAGGGTTTCGAAGACGGAGTAACATGGCGGACTAATTATTTTGATGGAAACCTAGGTTTTAACACCTGGGCACTGTTGTTTTCATGCATTGAGCGAGTGGAACACGGGGATACCGGCGCCGGTGAACCTGAAAAGCGTCTCTTAGAACCCTCCCTGATCAGGTTAAGGGTTTTTTCAATTAAAAATTTATTTGGGTTTCTTGTTTCATCGAAACTGGTGGAATACAAGGGTGGTGTCGTTTATATCCGGTTTTCCCGTGAGGGGTTTTGTCATATTGTATTCTAGGGTTTCTCATCCCGACAAAGGTTAACCTCCGGATCCCGGCCACCGGATCTTGTGATACTCATAAACCCTGATCTTGGTTTATCCGATTTTACCGTTTGTGGTCTTGGTTCATAGTTTGTGGGGTTTCTCTTTCCTTGACAGGGTTGGTTCAGTTATACTCTGCCCGAAACCCAGGTATATACAATTTTCCTTGAATATGGGACCTTTCCATTGTCGGAATGGGTGAAAACTTGCCACCTGCAGTCTTTCCGGCGGACAATGACCTAAACATCTCGGACTATAAGATATAAGAGGCCGGGTTATTTAACCCGGACAACTGCTTCAAAAATCAACCGAAAGGTAAATGGGCACAATGCTCTGGTATGAGACAGGGGGCTCCACGTGCTAAGGCGACAAAGGGACAACTGTTCTTGGGGGGGACACCTGCTGAGGCCGATACTTCGGACCCATCTGTTGGTAGCGCCTGGGTGGCGCCACGTCTGGAAAACAGGGGTAGACCATTACCAATGTCCCATTCGGCTAGGCGTCTGAATGAAAAATATTTTTGCAGACTAGGAGAAGTCTGGTTGACGGTGCGCAAAGATATTGGACTGGAGGAAATTGTGGAGTACAACATGACGGTTCTGGTGGGTAAATTTTCATACCATGCTATGAATCGCAGGGACATTATAAACTGGGTTAATGAGAAGTGGAAACCCATTTTGAACTATACTCCCCAGGTTATTGCCATGGCATGTGGCTGGTATGGATTCAAGTTTGAACAGGAAGCTCAGTGCAACACCATTATGAATAATTTGTGGCTCTATGGTGCCGGTAGCCTGATGCTCCAAAAATGGCATACAGACTTTGATCCGGACACCGCGACCGTCCGTCTGCGACATTTATGGGTCCTCCTTCCGGGTCTTCCACTGGCTCTATGGAACCGGGGGGCAGTTGAGGCCATTGGTAACATTATTGGGCGATTTCTGCATGTGGAGGAGGAACATCTTACGGGTTTCGACCGCCGTATTGGACATGTGCTTGTTGAGGTGGATATAAGTTTGGGACTCATTGATGTTCTACACATCAATTGGCGTGGACGCAAGCTCAAGCAGATCATTGACTACTGGGGCATCCCTCTCCACTGTTCAAATTGTAAACAGGTGGGACATTTATGGTGTCATTGTAAGGTACAGTCATCTGCCGGCCATCCATTTGTGGGGGGACCCTCCTGGTCCTCGGATGATAGTAGTGATAGGGAATTGGATGTGGCAGGTGTTCTTGACGGGTTCTCCAACAGATTCTCCTTCCCTACTGCTCCAGACACTACAATATTCTGTAAGTTAGAGAATCAGGAGCCTACTTTCTTTCATTCGTTAAATGATTTGGACATTTCCTTTATAAATGCTCTAGATTTGAATAATGGAAACAATGGAAATTATATGGGCCGTCGTCTATACTCTCCCCTCCTATCAAACTCCTCTGGGTCTGAGCATGTGTCAAAGGTTTCGTCTAAAAATGAGGGAACCCTTTCTGAGAATGAGATGCCGTATGTGAGAACCACTCAAAATTGCCCTGCTGACTCCTCTCCGGTTATGTCTGTTTCCCCCGGCATTCCCCTCTCTTCCTCCCCGACTATCCTCATTTCCACTGATTCTGAGAATCCTACTCCGGGCACTGAAATATGTTGGGGGGGGGGGGGGGGGGGTCACGTAATAACGAACCCTGGGCAGTCTTCTTCCATCCTGGACATAGTGTTGGCGGGATTAAACGAACATGTTCAAATGGACCCATCGGGCTTAGATTGCCCCTCATTGAGGCCCGCGGGGATATTGGAGTCAGTGGAAAAAATCATTCATATTCCGTCATACTCAGAAATGGTGCAAAAAACATCCATCCCAACCTTTTACAAGAATTGGGTGGTTACTGAAAACATTCCGCCTGATACGGTTTTGGGGGTTTCCTCGATTCAGGAGACTCTTGAGCCTTTGGTCGGCGCCGGAAAAAACACAACAGAGAACCGACTAACATTGGGTGATTGCTGTGTACAAAAAGGGGCTCATAGGGGTGGATTGGCTCAGGATTTCTCCCCTTTAAAGACATGCAGTGCAAGGAAGAATAAGAAGGTCTCCACTATGGGGGTGGTGGAGGACCGATGTGAGGTGGATACCCCTATCTCTCCTGATACCCGGGCTCTTAGAGGAGTTAAAGCCCTTGCAAAGGTTAGGAAATGATTTTTTTCTCACTAAATATCCGGGGTGTGGGGGGCCTGCCTAAACAATTGGCCCTCAAACGTGTTCTACATATTATCAATCCTGATTTGAGACTACTCCAGGAAACTATGGTTTGTGGGGAGAAGGCTCATTCTTTCTTTAATAAAATTAAGCCCAGTTGGATGATGTTCACTGTGGATGCGGATGGACTTTCTGGTGGACTTTTAGTTGCTTGGAACCCAATGGTGCTGAGAATAAATTCATCTATTATCTCTATGGGTATTCTATTGTATGGTAATTACAGGGGATCGAAAAAAAACATAAATATTATAAATTGCTATGGTCCATATTGTGATAGGATTGCATTCTGGGACCTGGCAGTTTCGGGTCATTTATTGGAATTGGAGAATTTGGTTCTTGCTGGGGATTTGAATTTCACGTGGGGGGATGAAGAATTTTGGGGAAACTCTGCCAGGAGGGATCCACTGGGTTTATATTTCAGAAATATCTTCACAAAATTTTCACTGATTGATGTTGCCCCGCAACCAATGGCTCCGACCTAGACTAATGGTAGGAAAGATGGGAATCTGATCCAGAAACGTCTAGATCAATTTATTGTTTCGGAAACACTACTAATCTGTTTTCAGAACTACAGGTCTTGGATACAACAGTTTCATATTAGTGATCACCTCCCAATCATATTACAATTTGATACTGAGGTCACTCATCGATATTTCCAATTCAAATTCAACTCCACATGGCTTATTGATGATGAGTTCACTATGGGTGTGAGATCAGAATGGTTACGCATTGATGCTTCAGGAGAAAGATCTGCAATGGACAGGTTGGCGGTGAAATTAAAGTTGATAAAGGACTATACTATTGTGTGGGAGAAGAAGAAAAAAGCATTGCTGAATACTGAACTCTTAGAGATTGAAAAGGAAATTGGTATATTGATGCATCGTTCTGTGAATCCTGGTCTTACAAATCTAGATCGTGAAAAACTCTCAACAATGGAGTGTAGGAAACTGAAGATTCTCCTCATTCAAGAAGAAACCCAGCGATTAAAAAGTCGAGCTATATGGCTCAAAGCTAGGGACTTGAACAAAAAGTTTTTTCACCAATATGTGGATTCTAGGAGGATCCAGAATACTATTTGGGATCTTAATGATCACTCTGGTCGTAGGATCAGGGGGGATGTGGATTTAATGGAGGAGGCAACTCGTCATTTTCAAGAATACTATTGTGACCCTAAAAATACTACATTGGCGGAACAGTTCAAGATTATCAAGGAATACCCCCGGATGTTTAATGAGATGGAAGGAGACAGTATTTTTGAGGAAATCTCATTAAGGGATGTGGAAAACACTTTGCGGGGCTTTGCAAAGGATAAATCTCCCGGACCGGATGGGTGGACTATGGAACTTTTTCTCTATTTTTTTGACATCATGGGGGAAGACCTCCGGGATGCTGTTGATGAATCTCGGGTTTTAGGTCATGTCTCTAGGGCATTAAATTCTACATATCTTGCTCTTATACCGAAATCTTCCCACCCGAAGAATTTTAATGAGTTCAGGCCTATTGCCCTTTGTAATTTAGTATACAAGATAATTTCCAAGATTATTGCTGATCAAATAAAACTAGTGCTATCAAGAAACATCTCTATGGAACAATATGGTTTTCTGCAGGGCAGACAGATACATGATGCTGTGGGGGTGACACAAGAAATTTTTCATAGTATTAAACAGAAGCGTCTTGATGCACTTATACTACAATTGGACTTAGTAAAAGCTTATGATCGGGTTGATTGGAATCTACTTAGGTTAATTCTGATTCAGATTGGCCTGCCTTGGCGAGTGATGAAATGGATATTGGCATGTTTCTCTTCGGTTAATTTTGTTGTAATCATAAATGGTCAACCTACGGAATAATTTAAAGCCTCCAGGGGTCTTCGTCAGGGGTGTCCCCTCTCTCCTCTACTCTTCCTGTTGGTCATTGAAGGTTTGAGCCTCACTATACTTAAGGCAAAAAGGGAGGGAAGGATTGTTGGCATCAAGATTACAAGGGATATTTCGGTAACACACTCACTCTATGTGGACGATGTTATGCTTTTTGGCCTAGGCATCCTTGTGGAATGGATTCAGTATAAGCAATTACTGGATTTTTTTTGCTCTGTAACTGGTATGATCATCAGCTATAATAAGTCACATTTCTTGAAACATTCCCTGCAGGGGGAGGTGGAACTGGAGATCAACTCGATTTTACCATTAAAGTTCAATGAGTTGGCTGATGGAACGAAGTATCTGGGGTTTTTCATTAAGCCTTCGAATTATCTTACTAATGACTGGTCTTGGCTTATTAGACGTTTTGAAAATCGTATTGGACACTGGAGTCTTAGACACTTATCCATCGGTGGCAGACTTACACTGGTAAAAGCAGTCCTTCAGAATCTGGGGGTCTACTAGTTCTCTCTTTGTAAAACTCCTAGATCCATCCTTGGTCTAATTCAAAGGAAAATTTTCAGTTTCTTATGTTCTGGTGGAGGGATGCAGAAAAAATTTCACCTTATAAAATGGTCCTTGCTAGCTCGTCCCTAGACATTGGGGGGTTGGAATATAAAAGACCTGGACCGGTTTGTCATGGCCCTGCATGCAAAAAGTTTATGGCGTGTCCTTTTTAATAATTCTATCTGGGGGGATGATTATCAAAGCAAAGTACCTCAGAAACTCTTCTGTTGCAAATTGGCTTCGTAAGGGCCTCCTGTCTACTACTGGTGTTTCGAATTTTTGGAATGGTTTGATGGGTTCATACAATGTGATAGCACAATGGATAACCTGGATCCCTAGTAATGGTCGGGATATTAGATTAGGCCTTGATCCTATTTTAGGGGGTTCCAATGCACATACTTTATCCCCGGAACTGAGGACACATCTTAGGGCAAAGGGATTTTGCACCCTTGCACATGCGTCGGTTCTTTATATGGATGGACACTCAAAGTGGATCTCAGCTCCTCAGCTGGGCCTCGCTGGAAATATGGGGAATGAATGGTCGGAGTATATCCGATCATTGTGCCAATCCAATATACAATTAATGGAGAAACCTGATAGATTAGCTTGGTCGTGGGATGTGGCCCGGGGCACTGTTTCGGCCAAAATGGCATATGATTCATTGTTTGCTGATAATCAACCTGAGAATTATTGGTGGCATAAAACAGTCTAGAAACTGGCTATTCTGCTTAAAATAAAATGTTTTATTTCGTTGGCTCTTTGCAACAGAATACTTACATGGGACAATTTATGTCACCGGGGTTACAATGGACCTGGATGGTGCCCACTTTGCTGCTCTCAGGATTAAACGGTTGACCATCTCTTCTCCTCTTGTACATTTGTTCAGGGTCTTTGGAATCAAATTACTTCTCTCTCTGGCATTCAGTGCGTCTGGGAAGCTTCCACTCTTAACATCTGTTTTGAGTCATGGTTTCGACATTCAAAGATGTGGGTTGAACTTCCTTGTTTCATGATTTGGGAGATCTGGAAGGCGCGGAATGCTTGTATCTTTGAGGAGTCTGTGCCTCACCGAGATTGGATCTGTTGTCGAACTCTGGCTGCTTATAAGGAATATACCTCCATTCATGGACATGAGGTATGTAGGAATGTCTTGGGCACGGATCGTCGTTTGGCTCCTCCTGTCTTGATGTACCCATGCGGTTTCTTTGATGGAGCCATTGTGGGGGGACCTGGTGTGTGTGGGGCTGGGGCAATATTACACATATCCACTAATTGTCATTTCCATATTTAGCTCAATCTGGGAATTGGATCCAATACTTGCGGTGAGTTATGCGCCCTTTGGCTCTTACTATTTTTTGCATGCTCCAGAATGATATCTTCTCTCGTGGTAATGGGTGATTCGAGATCTATCATTTCCTGGGCAATGGGCACCACATCGCTCAATGTTCTACTTCTTTCACATTGGTTCGAGGCGGCTCGAAAATTAATTCTTGAATTTGAACACACACTTTTTTCTCATATCTTCAGAGAGGTGAATACTGGGGCTGATATGCTCTCCAAACGGGCCTTGACCTCTCTGGAGGGACACATTTTTTGGCAGGAATGGCGGGAGGAACTTCTCATCTCCCATGGTTCTTATCACCTGCACTGGTCATGATGATATGTCTACTATTTTTTGACTGCTTTGAAGGTTATATTTATGATTTTTGCGATTTTAACATATGCATTGGCGATGGATATATTTTTTTGCAGGACTTTAAATTTGCTGCTGATCCCAACTCCTCGTTGGGTTACCTGTCTTAATCCATATTTGCGGCTATATTTTCTTAACATTGTAGCTATTTATACTTCGGCTTTAAAAGACTATGTGAACTTGTGATATTGCGGTTGGGTCTGCACGACCTGTTATCTGTCTCGTTTCCGACAGTGGCATTTTGATGGACCATCGATTTCGGTTGGATAAGCCATTAGCATTATTTTTTTGTTGTATGTGGTATTATAAAACTTGTTATGCGGTGGCAGCTTGGTCGTTCAGGCTATTGGTTCTCCCCTTGTTGTGACACGGGATACTATGTGCATTGGGTTTCTGTTTACTATTGAGCCATATTTTGGGCTCTTGGTTGACGCCATTTCGTGGACATGTTTGTGATGCCTATGGGTCGGTATTATGGTTTATGGACTGGTCAGGATTAATTATCTATATATTCACATGACAGTTGGACACATTTACTATTTCGTATATTAATAGTAAGTTAAATTTTTCTGTGGAAAAAAAATGTATGATTATATTAGTTTCTTTTTAATATACGATTTTTTTAAAATCTTTTCCACACATAAAATTAAATTAAAATTAAAAGTGATTCTATTTTTTTTTACTAAATTAAAAGTGTTTTTCAATCCATTTTTAGATTGATAACAAAATTGATCTAAATAAATGTTAATAATTATTATTTTTATTATTATAATTAAATTAGATAAAAATTAAAATACTTAAGACAAAAATATTTTTATTTATAATTTTTAAAATTTTAATTTTAATCTTTAATTTCAAATTAATATTAATAAATTTAAATTTAAAAATATTTATATTAATATAAATAGTTGAATCAATCAATCAAATAATTAAATTTATCTCTTTGTTTTTACAAAGATGGCAATATAGATTAATGTGTTGCATATAGTTGGATCACATTGATATGTTGTCTTAAACTAGTTGTACTAGTTTTGTTAATTTATAAATGTAAAGAGTTTTTTAAGTTAATGTTATTGTATTTTTTCCATTTTAAACATTATTATATTTTTTTTCATTTTAATAATGATATTGTTGATAATATCAATATTATATTTTGAAAAAGCTGATTGGAGAATGGGCGGGAGGTAGGGTTTTGCTCTGCAACTAGAGGGTCGCTTGAAGATCTCGGCGGCCATGGTACCTTCCATGGCTGCCAACCCTTTTTTCCCTCTGAGGTTCCTGATCATTCATTAATCTGCATTAGAGGTGGCAGTGTCTATCTACTGCCTGTTCGCGGCTGGTCTGGTAGGGCTCCTGTGGGCCTCGCAGCGGCGCTTCTCGCCATGGATCTGCACTTGTGGGATGGAAGGGGCCCCCCCCACTGAAGAAGCCTTTCGCATTCCCCATACCGTCCACTGCACATCTTGGTTCTTGGCGCATCCAACAAGACGGCCTGCTAGAGTGGACAGGCTGTTTCGTGCTCATCCACACGCTTGTAAGTGCAGCTCCCAATGACTTAATGCACTTCTCCTGGCGTTGGCACTGGCGAGCCTACGCTCAGCCGATTCTCTTTGAAGGGCGGTCAAGATTCGTATTGCAGTGGATGACTCTGCAGATGGGCAGACATTGAGCGGCGGCGGCTACTATGCTGCGGAGTCCCGGAAGCCTGCGGTCCTGCTGGTCGCGATCCAGGATAGCCCTGAGACTGGCCGCTACGCCTGCAGTATGGATTGGAGGATTCAAGAACCTGATTGCAGAGTTTTCTTTATTTTCAGCTCATTTTTCCATCCTTTTCAGGCGCCACGGGCTTCCTCTTCGCTCCGTTGATATCCATCAGGGATGTCCCCAGCGTCTCTCACAGCACGCCGTCCGGCTCGCTGTACCCCGCAGCAGCAAGGCCAGATAATCCGAGAATAGCAATGTGTTGATGGGAGCTGTGAGGGGCGTGGGATCTTGGAATGAAATATTGATTGTTGTTTCTGCAGGATGATAGACGGCGAGCGGTGGAGGCATCGCAGGTCCTGGTGCGTAGGGTGTCTAGCCGTTTTCTTCATCAGTAGTTGCTGGCTGTTCGCCGGTTTGGGAGATCCAGAGTTTGCTGCTTGTCCACAGACTTGGATCTGCATTTACTTCTGCTGAGGGTTTCGGTTTGAAGACGTCTTGCTTTTTGGGTTTCTCTTTACTGTTCAAGATTCATCTTCTTGTGGCGAAGTGTTATTTGGGTTTATCTTTTTTTGGTTCAGCTCTTTATAAGCTGTTGTATCTGCTTATATGGGACAGAAATATGTGAAAATGTAGGGATCCTTGTGATTCTACTACATCTGCAGAATGTAATTTTAATCATCTTTTTGAAATAAAATTACGGACATTTTCCCAGGAAATTTTTTTTATCCAAGGAAAAAAATCAATATTATATTTTATGATTTTTTATAATATATTATATTAATATTAATTTATTTTTCATTAATTAAATTTAAATGTTGTTTTTATAAATTCTCAATTTGGGTGTTAGAGTGTGGGGAGGAAGGGGTTGAAGGGCCATGGTTGGAGGACGTAGAGGCCCTTCCTATAATCATTGCTTGACATAATGAGAAAGTAACAACGAGGGTTTATGTCAAACACCCAATAATCACTCCACACATGGGTTAATCAATGTTTGACAATGGAGAAGCTCCCGATTCTCAATAGGGATCTGGTAATGATGTACCCCCACCATGACATGAAGGGTTCCCTTCCGAACACATCGGCAAAGAATGAGAAGTGGTTAATGGAAAAGCAGGGTGCAAGGGATCAAGATAGCCATGATGATGGCAAGAGGAAACAACCTCGATAAACCCCTTATATGGAAATTGATAACTAAAGGCAAAGTTTGGTTAGCAAGAAGGCTCAACAGAGCATTTGGGAAACATTCTCCAATTCTCCAACTTCCTTTTCATCTCAGGGAAAGCCCCATATTGACCCTCTTCTCTACAATTGGCTCTACAAGCCATTACCCCAAAGGCTATACTTGGGAAGCCCTAGGAGAGCCTTATAGTCTCTCCTCCTTGGTGATTCATGTAGGCAACTCACTAACAACATAATGGTCAGTAAGACCCGCAATTCCAAAGGATGTAATGGACAAAGGGGTCATGGGTTCAGTCACATGCCACAAGTGATCCAAAATAAATAATATATAATTTTTCATCTATTTTGGTGCTTTATGGGTGGAAAGATTGGATGAATTATCTTGTAGGGCCCATTTTACAGGCAGGTCTTACTTTGCAAATTTGGAGACGGAAATTGTTCGAAACCTTTTGGATCCAATTTGAGGCATCAAACAGCCTTTTTTGGTCCAACCCATTTATAGCACCAAGATTCCATATTTTAGACACTAAGACTTTTATGATGGTGCAAGAGTCGCCTCAATCAGAGTGCATATGAGGAACTTATGCCTTTGCAAGTTGACCTATCATGTTGACCACCATGGTACCGAGTGGGTGCCACATCAATTCTCATTACCCACACATATGGATCTAGTCACGTGTTGACTTTCAAAATCATTCTAGAGGGTCCAAAACCCTAACCCTAATCGAGAGTGGAGGCATGCAAAAACTAACCCTAGATGGTTATCGGGCTATGTTAAATACTAGGTCATTAGGAGGAAAAGGGGTGTCATTCTTATTGCGTTATTGTAATGTTCCATAGCTAAGCAAAAGTAAGGGAGTGGATATTAGAGCATAACGAAGGAAGTAGGAGATCCTGTAGTAGCCATGTGGGTCACAATGTCATAGGTAAATTCATAGAGTACTGCATTCTTTGTATTTGCAGTGCTTATTGGAGAAGAAAAGAGCAAGGCATAGTCCTCATTTCTCGCAACGTTTTTTCTCCATAGTGGATTTTCCTAGGGTATATCTCGTGTTTTTTGTGTGGATGTGTTATTTTTCTCTAATTATTTTCATTTCGATTCCAGTTTATTTAACATTATGTGAAATTAAGCTAACACAATGAATTAAGTTGTACGATCCGTTGTGACGAATTGTTCCATTGGAATATCCATGACAATTTAGGAATCATATTGGTATAAGAGCAATTTTCTTTTGGGTTTTTGTGGGTAATTGTAGGATCGAGTAGTTGGAAGATGTAGGATACAAGTACAATTAAAAGATGTTGCAAAGACAGCTTTTCGAACTCATGAAGGTAATTATGAATTCAAGGTGATGCCATTTGGGTTAACTAATGCGCCTGCTACCTTCCAAGCAACCATGAATGAGCTTTTTCGACCTTACTTAAGAAAGTTTGTATTGGTTTTTTTTTACGACGTTCTCATCTACAGAAAAACATGGAAGGAGCACCTTAACCACTTAGAATTGGTACTCACCCACCTAGAAGAAAACCAGTTTTATGCAAAAATGTCAAAATGCACCTTTGGGAAGGAAGAAGTTGAGTACCTCGACCATATCATATCCAAAGAAGGAGTCAAAGTAGACCTAAGTAAGATCAAGGCAATCATAGAGTGGACAAGACCCGATAATATATCAAAGTTAAGGATTTTTTTGGGTCTAACGGGTTATTATGGAAGATTCATAAAAAACTATGCCCATTTGACATCACCACTGTCAGATCTACTAAAGAAAAATTCCTTCCAATGGAATAACAAAGAAGAGAAATGCTTCGAATCATTAAAGAAGATTATGGCATCCACTCCGGTTTTAGCAACTCCTGATTTTACGAAGCCCTTTGTGGTAGAGTGTGATGCTTTAGGGTTCAACATAGGTGCAGTATTGATGTAGGATGACCATCTGATAGCCTTTGAAAGTAGGAAGCTCAATAAGAGGGAAGGATTAAAGTCCACCTATGATAAGGAGATACTTGCTCTCATACACACATTAGCGAAATGGCGTCAATACCTATTGGGTAGTAAATTCTTGATATGTACAGATCACAACAGCCTTCAGTATCTACTTCGACAGAAAACCTTATCCACGTAGCAACAAAAGTGGGTAGAAAAAATTTATGCTTTTGATATGGATATATTACACAAAAAGGGAAAAGATAATATAGTTGCAGATGCATTATCCATTAAATATGAAGAGATAACAACATATGCAGTATATGTTGTAATTCCTGAATGGTTGGATGAGATATGAGTGGAATATGCCAAGGATCTAGAAGCTTGTTCCATCATTAACAACCCAGGACAACATTCAAAATTCGAATGGAGAAATGGCATTTTGTGGCGTAAGGGAAGAATTTATCTCACACCAACCTCGAAGTTCGAAGTAAAAATATTAAAGGAATCACATGACTCACCTGCTGCATGACATATGGGCATTTTTAAAACTTACTACAATGCACGACAATCATTTTACTGGAAGGGGATGAGAAAAGACATCCAAAAGTATGTCTCTGAATGTGATATTTTCCAAAGAAATAAAAATGAAAATGTTCTATCACCAGTATTACTTTATCCTCTACACATTCCAAATCAAAAGTGGGAAGAGATCTCAATGGAATTCATCAAAGGGTTTCCCATGTCAGATGGGAATTTTTGTAGTGGTCGACAAACTAACCAAGTACACTCACTTCATGGGGATAAATAAGACAGACTCAGCAAAATAAATAGCCGAAATATTTTGCAAAAATGTTTATAAGTTACACGGGTTTCCGAAGGTCATTATCAATGACAGGGATGCGAAATTTAAAGGAAAATTTTGGAAGGATTTATGTAAACAAGCAGGGATATCCCTTACTATGAGCTCAACATATCACCCCCAAACTGATGGACAGGCGGAAATAATGAACAAATGCTTGGGAACATACCTTCGTTGTTTTGTGATAGACAAACAAAGCAAGTGGTCCCAATGGATGCATTTGGTTGAATGGTGGTTTAACACTACTTACCATACTTCAGCCAAAATGACCTCGTTCCAAGCCTTATATGGCTATGAAGCGCCCAAATTGAAAGAATATGCGCTATTCAACTCTAAGGTAACAGTAGTAAGGAATCAACTAGAAGAAGACCAAAAGACCATCCAAATATTAAAGGAAAATTTAACAAATGAAGCAACAAGCAAACTTACAAAGATCAGAAAGAGAGTTTGAAGTAGGTGATTGAGTGTTCATGCGACTTCAGTCCTACAAACAATTATCTCTCAAGCAACAATGCAAGAACAAGTTGGCTCCAAAATTCTATGGGCCATATCAAATTAACAAAAAAAAACAACTCGGTAGCATATGGGTTAGCATTTCCTGATAACTGTCACATTCATAATGTGTTTCATGTGTCATGTCTCAAGAAGGTGTTGGGACACAATCAAGTAGCACAATCTGAGCTGCCTATTTTGGACGAGGAAGGTTGAGTTATCCTAGAAACTGAAGGCATATTAGTTATTAAGGAAAGGAAGCTTCGTTTCAGGAATATAAAAGAGTATCTTATTAAATGGAAGAATTTACCAAAAGAAGCTTCATCATGGGAGTCCGAGAGCTTCTATCAACAACATCCTACTCTACCCTTGCTTTGAGGACAAATCAACTCGTAAGGAGAGGGCAATGTAATAGACATACATATAAAAAGAATAAAATAATAATACTAATAATTAAATAAGAATAATAATAAATCAATTATTAAATTAAATTGATAATAAAAAGGAAGAGACGTGCTCTTCCAATCGAAGGGCCATGAAAGGACCATATTTAATGGTCATGATATTGTAAATGTATTCATCTCAATTTTGATTCATTATTCAATTTGATTTGTATACATATTATGCTCGCTTCAAAAGTCCTCAAACCGTAGCCATGGTAGATGTGTATCGTGACGAATTGGGAAGCGAATATGAAGAGTGATTTACAAAGCTTGAAATAGAAGTCTTTGATATCGCTTGTAATATGTCAATCCTCATGGTAGCTCTGGAGAGCAAGTTTGGACCTTTCAATGATTTTGAAGGCTCTAACTCAGAGATCGGATTAAAGGGGAAATTAGGAGATAAATGAGACCTACAAAAGGAGCTGAGGAAAGAGAGGAAAGAGCCTGAAAAAGAGCAGCCAACTTCCAATGCCATTACCCCTTCTCAACTTTGATTTAAAATGGAAGTGAAGTGAATATCAAGCCTTGCTGCAATATCCCTCACTCTTGACCCCTTATTGTTGTAATCTATGTGATATAAAGATGTAGATGTGTATTAGTTCTTGGCGAGGAGCTCAAGGCCAAGGCCCCGTCAGCGAACATTGTAGCATTAGACATCATTGTGACTTTGTGATGGAGCCATGTGCTAGCTAAAAGCATGGTGATGTAAAATGTAGTGATGAAGTAATGAAAATAGATCTAGGGGGTTGAATGTGTGACACAACTGAAAAGAGGGGAAACAATATCCATTAGGGGGGAAGTTGAAGGCTTGTGAAGCCTTGAGGATCCTAATGATGATTGGGTGTCATCATGATACCTTCGGGTCCTAAAAATGGAAGCAAGTCACTATTACTTGCTTATTGGTATAAAACCAATGTTGGTGACCATGGACTTATTATTATTATAGCCTATGGGGTAAAGCCAATTTAATAATTGTTTGTGACCTAAATGTAGTAAACTATTATAGGATTAAGTAATTATTATTATGATTATTGTTGATGTATCTGAGGAGTACATGCTCACTTGTCCATTGGATGTAACTTGGGTGGTTGGGAGGAATGATTGTTACCCTCCCCACCCAAGTTCAATTCTTGTAAGTGACATGATGCTCTTGTTGTGCCCCTATGTAATGAATAAAGGGATTATGTAAATTTGGCCATACCTTGATTCTCCGGAATAGCAGGTGTTGGCATATTCCTGGTGGATGTAGCACTTAGGTGAGCCACCATTGAAAAAAGAGAGTACACGCCCACTTAGTGTTTGAGTAGAAAATGAACCATAACAAATCTACTTGATGTTATCAATGTAGTTAATAACATTAAGTGAATAATCATTGATTAACAATTGAGTAATTTATTAATGGTGATTAATTAATTAAAATTTATACGTTTATTAATTATTGGACTTCTAAGTTTTTGTTAGAATTTTAATGGAAGATAATTTCCATTTTAAGGACAGATTTAATTATTTTTAAAATCATATATAATCGAAGATGATTTCCATTTTGTTCGACTACACAGGATAATTCCAAAAGGTTGAACACCTAGAGAAGCCGTCACACAAATAGATCACAAATCAACACATCGATGTTTTCACGTGGTTTAAACCCTCGAAAGGGAAACACTCCATGGCCCCATCCAAATAGCTATTTGAGGCAGTTTATTATGCAAAAGAAAGAAAGTTACAAATGAGCTTCTCATAATTGATCAACAAGCAAGTGACCCTCCATGCTCTTTAAATAGATATCATGGACCAATCGGGTGTTAAGCCACGGATCAAAGGTAGTTATGATCTAAGAGAAGTTGAACCATCGGATCACTCTATGTTTAGAACATATCGTGATCGTCGGATTAGAAATTTACAAATGCATATTAATGCATACTAAAGAAACACACTTTTCCTAATGGATATATTATAACAAGTTGATCTTAACTAATTCCTAACTGTCTAAATATCCTAACACCCCACCTTAAGAACAACTTGGGATAGGACTGAAGGATTTACAGAAGCGACACTATTAGGAGAAGGAAGGAGGCATTATAGCCTATCCCCCCTTAATGACAAGTTCTTGAACTCCTAACTTAGATCGAAGTTTAGAAAACTTCACTTCTATAAGAGATTTGGTGAAGATGTCTGCAACTTGATCATCTGTAGGGAAAAAGAGCACTTCAAGAATGCGATCATGAACAAGAATTCTTATGAAGTGCATATGTAGCTCAATGTGTTTGTTGTGTTGATGTTGAACTGGAAATTTGGTGATCTTGATGGCACTTTGATTGTCACACCAAAGGGGATTCAGATGTTGTTGTTGGAATCCAAACTCTAAAAGGATCCATCGAAGCCATAAAGCTTCTTGATTGGCATTAACTGCTGCACGATACTCTGCTTCTACTGAAGAGAGAGCAAGAGCTTGTTGTTTCTTACAAGCCCAAGTGACAGGTCTGGAACCAAGATTGAATACATAACCTGCAGTAGACTTCTAATCATCAGGATCGCCAGCCTAATCTGAATTAGTGAAACCGACCAACAAAGGAGTCCCCCTGAACTGTAATGAATCCAAAACTGAATTGTACCCCGAATATATAAAGTATTATTTTTGTTGCTTTTCAATGACTTTCATGGGGCGTTTGCATATAGCGAACAAAATGAAAAACGACAAAGGAAACATCAGGACGAGTATGAGTCAAGTATAAGAGACTACCAACAAGATGACGATACAGGGTGGCATCAACTTTGGGTGAAGTACAAGTGGCAGAAAGTTTGACTCCAGACTGGAAAGGAGAGGGGGTTGGTTTACAATCTTCCATGTTAAAGCGACAAAGAAGGTCACAAGCATACTTAGACTGAGAAAGAAAGATTCCTTATTTGGTTTGTAAGACTTGGAGTCCAAGAAAATAATGCAAATGTCCTAAGTCTGTCATTTCAATTTTTTGCTTAAGACTGGATTTCACATGGGCTAAAAGCTTAGGGTTGCTATTGGTAAGAATACGATCATCAACATAAAGAACAAGGATGATGAGATTGTTTCCTACTTTCTTGGTATAGACATTGGGATCAGAATGGCATCTAGAAAAATCAATGTCAAGGAGAAATTTATCCATTTTGGCATACCAGGCTCAAGGAGCTTGCTTAAGGCCATATAAGGATTTCTTAATGCAACATATAAGACTAGAGTCATTCTGAACATATCCAAGAGGTTGCTCCATGTAAATTTCTTACTGTAAATCTCCATGCAAGAAGGCAGACTTGACATCCATTTGATGGACCTCCCATTTATGTAAGCCTGCAAGGGAAAGAACAAGGCAAATGGAGTTCATTTTAGCAACAGGCGCAAAGGTTTCATTGTAGTCAATTCCTTGAACTTGGGAAAAACATTTGGCAATTGACCTTGCCTTAAGCCTTTCAATACTTCCATCTGAGGCATACTTAATTATGTAGATCCATTTACATCTGACAAGTTTTCGTCCTTTCGGAAGAGGGACAAGATCCCAAGTATCGTTCTCCATTAAGGAACAATATTCTTCATTCATAGCTGCAACCCAATATGGATTTCCTGAAGCTTCTGCAAAAGTCTTTGGATCATGATTCTTTGAAACTTGAGCCAAAAGAGGAGAGGCTTGCTGGAATTGAGAATATGTTCGTCATTAATCTCTTGGATCACCGACAAGATCACCAATTGCTTTGCATGTTGAATGGACCCATAGAGGAAGCGGTTGTGCTGGAGGAAAACGAGTAGGAGGAGGTGGATTTTCATCCTCACTATCATCATTAGAAAATGGAGTTGGAATGATGTCAAGGAAGTTGGGAGTAGAAGAAGGAACAAGCACCAAATTAGGCTCACAAGCCATAGATGGCACAAACGCCGAGTTAGGCTCACAAGCCAAGAGATTTTCATCAAATTTTACATCTCTTCTAATTATTATATCATGAGAATGTGGTTGAAGAAGTATATAACCTTTTACATTTTCAGAATATCCAACAAATATGCACTTTTCACTTTTAGGCTACAATGCTTTTCATTTTTCATCCGGAATATGAGCCTATGCTTCACTACGAAACACACAAAAGTGACTTACATTTGGTTTAATTTTACTCCATGCTTCTTCCGGTGTGATTTCTTATAAATCTTTAGTGGGGGTGCGATTAACAATGTAATTTGCAGAATTTATGGCTTCAGCCCAAAATTGAAGACTTAGTCCCTTAGCTTGAAGCATACAATTAGCCATTTCTTTTAAAGTGCGGTTCTTCCATTCAGCTACACCATTTTGTTGTGGTGTATATGGAACAGTGTGTTGTTGTTGGATTCCTTTTTCAGTGCAGAAAGTAGAGAACTTGTTGTTAACATATTGTCCCCCATTATCATATCTTAATTTAAGAATTTGATGACCAGATTGTTTTTCAACAAGGGCCTTGTAGGCCAAGAACATGTTAAATACTTCGCTCTTAAGTTTTAGGAAATAAACCCAAGTGTGTCTAGAGTAATCATCAATGAAATTTAAGAAATATTTTAAACCAGAAAAGGAAGCAGATGGAAGAGGACCACACAAGTCACTATGCACAAGCTCCAAGGGGGTCGAGGCGTGCCAAGAGGCACGTTTGTCAAAACTGTCCCGATGATGTTTTTTGAGTATACAACCGGAACAAACACTATCCCTGTAAGATACCATCAGAAGACTTGTCACCATATTTTCTTTACATAGTTGTTGCAATGAGCGATAATTTAAGTGTCCAAATCGCTCATGCCAAAGTTTGCTCAAGTCATCACTATGAGCAACAAAAATTGAGGGAAAAGGTGATGACCCAAAGTTGTTAAACTTGTACAACCTGGTAATATCATCAACAATTCTAGTGGCTAGGACATGCTTAGGATATTAAAAATCCATGATTACAACTTGATGAGGTGTAAACATTACAGTTTTACCTTCACCAGAATGAGTGATTTGATAGACTGACAACAAATTGCAGGAAATTCTTGGAACACATAGTACATCACTAAACTGTCCATTATCTACCAGAATTGTTCTAGATCCTATAACACTAAGAGATCTATCATCACCAACAAATATTTGTTTGGTGTTACATTCATGCATAGTAGAAAATATGGCTTTATCCTTAGCCATAATATAAGATGCTCCATAATCAACGAGCCACTCATTCAAAGTAAAAGAAGAAGATGCATTATAGGAAAAACCAGAAGCACAAAGTGCATGCCCGTGAGATTAATATTATGAAGACGAATCAAGGTTGATGTGGTGCTTCTTCATTGATGCTTCCAAGGCTACCATGTTCTTGAAACATTTAGATTCATCATGGTTATTTTTTCCGCAAAAGTTACAATGACACTCAATCTTCTTACCTTTTGGTTTGTTTCCTTTGTCATTTTTTGAAGAATAAGTTGGCTGAGAGGGTTTGGGACCATTGTTTGGCTTATTATTGCGAAGATTTTGCTTCTTGGGATGCTTGGACTTCTCTTTCTGTTGTGCTAGCAAGGATTTGCCAGATGTATTTGCATTGCTAATCATTCCAAGATGTATGAGCTTATCCTGCTCTCTAATCAAAGAATCATAAAATGATTTGAGAGTGGGCTCTTTATAGCTAGTTGGATCCAATGATGCTTTCGATACAAAAACATAATATGCAGGTCCAAGTTTGGAAAGAATATGATAAATGCATTGCTTGTCTTATCTTTTAATTTTGCATTATGCATGTAAGAGTCTAAGAGTTTTGTACTTAGATAGATAATCTTGAATGCACTAAAAATCAGTTGGATTTAAGGAAATCAACTCATTTTCTAGCTGGTGACCTTGAATCTCATTGTGTTTACCAAACACAGATTCCAATTTTTCTCAAGCTTGATCTGGTTCATCAATTCCAAATATGTGGAATCGTAAATCAATAGAGATTGACATCCCAATCAATCCACAGGATTCATCACATTTATTATCCCATTTTATTTTCTTATAAGCATCATTGGGATCTGTTTCTTTCCCCGAGGTAATTCGGTAAAGTCCCCTACTTCGTAGGACATCCTCCATACGAGATTTCCATGAGAAATAGTTGGAACTAGTAAGTAGAATATCACATGGGTCGGTGATACTATAAAATTAAGGTTGTAAAAACAAAAACCAATGGTATGGATGCGAAGATATCGAAAAACCAGGATGTTTAAAAAAAACGGCACTAAAAACTGACTCCGGATGAGAAAATTATGCTTGATTGAACAAATGGTTGTAGGTGACCCCAATAGATACGAGGCAGGCAACGGATTGACCCAACTGCAAAAAAAAAAAAAAAAAAAAAGTCCCCCTCTTCCCAAGCTTAACCTTTTAAACTCACTTTACTTATGTGAACCACTTTTGTAAAACAAGTGGAGTTTCACTTTTACAATAATGTTACTTTAAATATTGCATGCAAAAAACTAAAAGACTTTAAGTGACTCACTTTTATAATTTAAGGGAGATGCACTTTTACAATAAAGTAACTGAAAAATAGAAATTATATGCAATTTTAGAAAAGTAACTAATAAGAAGACTTGAACTCAAGACCTCTTATTAAATAAAACAACTTTTAACCAAGTGAGCTAATATTGAAAGGTACGTATAAGATGGAAATGAGGAAGGTTTTTTTTTACTCTTTTGTCTTGAACTTTGTGCTTGCCAAAAAAAATACATTTTTGCCTGCAAATCGCTTCAAATAGACCGAAACAAAAAAAGAAAAAAAAAATATGCCTCGAATTTGGGGTTAGACCTCGTTAGCTTTCCTGGACTGTATATGTTTTCTTGTTGTTTCTGATTTGCTGCGATTGCATGAAGTGCACGACAAAGAGCATATGCAGTAAATAAAACCATTTTTCTTTGTTTCTAATTTTCCAAGATCGCACAAGGTGCAGGGCAAAGAGCATGTGCACAAAGAGAAGGCAACAACCCGAAAAAAAATACTAGTTCTGAAAAGAAAATGAGAAAATTATTTTAAATTAAAAAATGTCACTGTAACAATATACCTCTAGATCTGATGAAATGCAAGTATCTTGGGCAAACAAAAGACTTTTTCGATGAAATGAAAATTGTTCCCCACGGGAAATGACGCTATGGACGCAATGAAACACCTCTCACAACCCAAAAATGCACAGAAATTTCATAACTATAAACCCTTTCACAGCTTCGACAACACAGGTTCAAGATTTAGATCACCAACGGAAGCAGCTCTTCAGAAAGGCTCTGATAACATGTTCGACTACACATGATAATTCCAAAAGACTGAACACCTAGAGCAGCCGCTCACACAAACAGATCACAGATCAACACACCGATGTTTTCATGTGGTTTAAACCCTCGAAAGGGAAACACTCCACGACCCTAGCCAAATAGCTACTTGAGGCAGTTTATTATGAAAAAGAAAGAAAGTTACAAATGAGCTTCTCATAATCGATCAACAAGCAAGTGACCCTCCATGCTCTTTAAATAGATATCATGGACCAATCGGGTGTTAAGCCACTGATCAAAGGTAGTTATGATCTAAGAGAAGTTGAACCATTGGATCACTCTATGTCTAGAATATATCGTGACCGTCAGATTAGATATTTAGAAACGCATACTAAAGAAACACATTTTTCCTAATGGATATATTATAACAAGTTAATCTTAACTAACTACTACGTGTCTAAATATCCTAACACATTTTAACAAGTTGATATTCTCCTTTTTTGCCTCATTGGTCTAGTTAATTCGTGTCTCGGTTATTATATGGATATTAGTAGTGATGTGTCCTATTTCATTTTTTGTATAAGAAGAACAAGAAGCAATGTGCCAATATGAAGTTAGGGTCTATAGGAATTGCAGTTTTTTGCCTAGAAGGATGACTGTTAGAGTAAGGAAGTTCATTGAATATCTGGTTGATGTGATGTATGATAGACAGCAAGGCCCATTGTAATGAACCCATGTACTCCTCTATGATATAGTAATATGATGTTTTTATTTACAAAAAAAATATCTTGGTTTTTGTTCGGTAAAATTTGTGAATAATCAACTCGTAAAACATATTAAATCGTGGAGAGTGTATTTCATGAAAAAAATCTCTTAAAATTTTTTAACTGACGACCTCGTAATCCGACCTTATGTGGCAATGGATTGTCTTAAACTAACAATGCAGATAATTTTAGAATCTCCCTCTTTTCAAAAAGATCGTTGTATATAGTTGAGGAACCAAGTACTGTTGTTTAAAAGGAAAGCTGTGTTTTGTGAAAAGCTTGTAAGAGCCGACTTTCACCTAAGATCTAAGAGCTCTTAACTAATTTTGTTATTGAGAATCAAGTTCTTTGACGAAGAATCAAGTTAGTTGATTATACGTCGATCAATAATTGAGCCTTTTTATAGATTGGTTGTGAAAAAGTTTAGGATGTGTTGAGGAAATTCTCGTGAAGAATTTCTATTAAACCTTTTGTCCTAGTGGATCCATTCACCAACTCGAGGGTGGTCTCGTAACTGAAAGAGTACATGTTGGATAGAGTGCCAACGATTAGGTGGAACATTGAATTTGTGCATTTAGTAGCCATATACATTTAGTAGCCATATACATTTGAGTTAAGTATTTATCCATGTTATACTCATTATTATTTGATTATGCTTAATTAATTGCAAATGTAGAAATGTTATATAGTAATTAACGAATGACTAAATGAATGAGGAACATGTGATGGCCATGTCGTTATAGTTAAACATTATAAAACATGAAAAAATACTTTAATTAACATGCATATCAACTAAGTAAGTCTTTTAAGTTGATGATGCTTATTGTCCTTAATTAGTCAACTATTAGTAAACTTATAATGAATATGCCATGCAATAGTGGCTAATAAAGAAATGAAGTAGTAGCTAATAAAGAAATGAATTAAAATATAATAAGAAAACTATATGTCGGAAGAAAATACATATACAAGCAAATGGTTGTATTGTATACCTATGCGAAGTGAATTGTTAATGAATTGTTATATTGATAAACCAATGACTAAAAGAAGCAGTATTTATTATATCGTAAATTATACTATTAGAGTTATACCTTGAAAGGTGCATACTTAACAATATAAGATATTTGTCATTCACAATAAATATGTTACATTTGCATGCAATATCAAAGTATGGTTAGTTAGGACCTTGACTTGGTAATTAATGTTGATATATGGTAGTAATAAAAGGGAATGGTCCTTCGTGTAATTAAGTAAATCTTAGAGGTTTTTTATTAAACTTGAGTAATGGTCTTGGCGTAATCTTAACCTTCAAGAAATACATAAGTTTAATATTCATATTGTTGTATAAAAGCTATTCTTGTTTGAAAAGGGGATGAGTCCTCTTGGGTATGTAGAGGACTAATGGATCCATTGGCATTACTTCAGGAAAAGGCAGCAGAGTGTGCAAGAGTACACCATTGAATTCAAAAAGATGGCTATCATGCTGGGTATTTCACCCAAGAATCTATATGTACTCCTCAAGTATCTGGGGGGTCTACATAGTCATTTGCCGAAACAAGTGATGCTCTTCAAGCCTAAGAGAATTAATGAGGTCTATGTGCAAGCACAATACCTAGAAAATAGAGACCATAAGAAATGATAACTAAGTGGTTCCATAGAGGAGGGGAGGAAGAAGTGGAAAGGAAAAGATAAGAAGACTACATCCACAACACATCAGTGTAAGGACCCGAAAAACCACTATAATCATTGCATCGTTGATGGCCACACTGAAGACAAGTGCTAGAGGTTACATCTAAAATTGAACCACAAGAAAGGCACCAAGAAGAAGAACTTGATAGCCATGGATTCATACAACCAGGTGGAGAGCAACTAAAATGTAGATGATAATATTGTAATTTGTAGTATAGTGCATATGGAGCTGAACTTGAGTAGCGTCCATCCCAAGGAAGAGAAGGAGATGATAAAACTATTCCATATCAAGATCTAGGTCAAGAAGACCAAGGTAGATGCTCTATTCGATTCAAATTCATATGCCAATCTTATAGAATCCAATCTAGTCAGTAAGCTTGGGTTGGAGGTTCATGATCATCCTTGCTCTTATCCATTGGGATGGGTAAATAAGGATGCAAAACTTAGGGTCATAAAACATTGCAAGATTAAATTTTGCACAAGTTCATATTATATTAATGAAGTGGAGATAGACGTAGTATCCCTTGATATTTGTGGTGTGGTGTTTGGAATCCCCTACATGTATAAGAGGGATGCAATCTTAATGATGAGAGAAAACCAAGACTCATTGATCAAGGATGGGAAATATTTTGAATCACTAATTTGCACAAAGGTGAATCAAAGATCTCCTTGGTAAGTTCCAACCAAGCCAAGAAGTTGATCAATTCAAGTAGAAAGGTTGTGTTGCTTTTCCTAAGACATAATTAACAAGGTGAATCGGTAAAAGTAAAGGCATCTCTGGAGGGATTTACCAAAGAGAAGAACACCATTTGAAGAACCTTTTACAGGCATATAGAGAAGTGTTCCAAGAGCCTAGAGGGATACCTCCTAAGAGGGGAGTGGAGCACGAGATACAACTATTGCCAGATTCTCCATTGCCAAACACTGGATGGTACTTACAATTTGTTTTGGAAGCAAAAGAAGTGAAGAAGCAATTGCAACAATTACTAGATCAAGGAGTAATCTAACCAAGCACCTCACCTTGTGAATCACCTATTGTTATGATACCCAAGAAGGATTGGACTTGGAGGATGTGCATCAGTATAGAGATCTGATGTAACATCGTATCTGGTGTTATAAAGGACTCTCATGGAGCAACACTATTTCTTCTGAACCCACATTATACTCGATGAACTCACAACATTAATAAAAGATGAATAAATGATAGATAGATGATTTTTACAATAGTTTGGTTGCCTTTAAATATGACTGGGCCATTAATATTGTAACGCCCCATTTTGACATTACTAGATGAACTACTATTATATGTTGTATTTGTTTGATTGTGAGACTTTGTCGGTTTGACGACACCGTGGACATATGGTTATGTTATTTTTTTGATATGTGTGTGTGTGTGTGTGATGTTAGTATCATGATCGATAGTCATGTTTAGATATGTATCATATGTTAATTATGTCTCATGTATGCGAATTACTGAATGATGGGTACGTGGATACCGTTACAGTTATATGTTGAGTAAATGAATGTTATGCCAGGTGCATGGCGAATAAATGAGTTTATTGTTGTTATGTTATAATGAAATGTATGTGTACATGTTGAGGATTTATGCACGATATTCTATATTGTATGTCGAGGACTAACTTATAGGTTAAAACGACTAAGTGATAGCTAGATCCTACGAGGTGGGAGAGCCTCAGGGACATGGACTCTGAAAGATAAATGGTATGCAAGTGATGCATTATTTACTTTCGCATGATTATTATGTTGTTTATTATGATGTATGGGTGGGGTAGGGTTTCAGGAAACTCAACCGCCCAGATTTGTTATACGATGACAAATCGAGTACAGGTGCAACGCAGTTATTATGTCGGGTAGACATAGTCCCTTGTTCCATTAGGGGGTGGAGGCTTTACCCACAATTTATCCCCGAAACCCAGAGTCACGGGAGGGTTGTGCTACGGCTCTCTCCCCAAGGTGTGTGATGATGACTGGTGGTTTCCTGTTGGGGAAGCTTGGTCGATGTAGTCGACACTTCCGCTTACGGGTTCTAGCTGGAGTCGGTCATGGCTTGACACTTCAGGGTAGTCCAGCAGAGGAAAGGATAGGATGTGGAAGTTAGTTGTGATGTAGGTAGATAGGTGTAGCTTGAAGTAGAGATGAAAAGAAGATCTAACCGTGTGTGTGGAAAACCCTTGATTGATTATGTGTCGTAACTCAGTAATGTATGAATTGTCGTAACTTGATAAGATGCAGTTAGGTAAAAGACTGTACATTGCAAACTATGTTAAACATGTGTCAGTAAATAATAAGTTTCGGGATTATGATTGATGTGTGTGATTTATTATTGTTAGTGTACTTACGCGAGGTATGTAAGCAGTAGCTACGCTTACATAACTCGCCTACATAATTATAAATTGCATGAAATATTGCTGAATAATAATGTTAATTATTGTTGATTAATAATTAATTATTGTTGATTAATGTTAATAATAGATTAATGTTAATTATTGTCGATTAAGGTTAATAATGATGATTAATGTTAATAATGTAGATTAATGCTAATTATTGTCGATTAAAGTTAATAATGATGATTAATGTTAATTATTGTCGATCAAGGTTAATAATGCTGATTAATGTTAATAATGCTGATTAATGTTAATAATGTAGATTAAAGTTAATTATTGTCGATTAACGTTAATAATGTTAATTATTGTCCATTAATGACTAATTCTTGTTGATTAATAAACAAGTCACAGTTAATTTAGTAGTAAATAATGCATTTGGTTAGTAATGTTTAATTGAATGTTAATGAGTTTGATTAGTAAAGGTTAAGGGTTAAATGTTAAAAGGGGATTGTAATGTTAGTAAAGATAATATTAACTTGGAAGGGTAAGATTAATTACGAACGATATTAATTAATTAATTAAAATATAGGGATAAGGTTTAATTAATATATTACTTAAATTATTATAATTATGTCATAGTTGTTTAGAAACATGGTGTAAATTACAAAAAATACAATATACCATTATTTAACAAGTTTTTAAATTGTATTTGAGTTAATTAATAAGAATATTAATTAAAATGGTGAATTATTCAATCGTAAAGTCAACAATGATAAAATAAAAAAATAGGTTAAGATTATTTGTTGAGGAGTTATGGTTGACAGGTGACCCCCAACCAACACATTTTATAATATTTTAAATTATTAATGGGAGTCATGGGATGGGATAGAGAAAAGACTTAGGGGGGAGAACATTTATGTTAGAGATGGGGGGGTATTAATGGTCGAAGGAAAAGAGTCGGCAAGGAGGAGGATAAGGTGGAGAAGGAGAGGAGGAGAAGGGGATCATCTTTTACTTTGGGAGATTTTGGGGGAAGTTTTCATAGCAGAGATAGAATTTTACAGAGCAGAGTTGAAAGGGGGGTTCTTGTTGGAGATTTTTAGAGGGATAGAAACTGTGGTTGGCTTGTACTCGGTTTGGGATTGGGGGTCCAAAGGGGTACCTTTGGAGTAGGGTGGTCAGCGAGACCTCGCTAGTTGGCAGGGTGGCATACTTGTTTGGTTGGTTGAGTTTCAAAGGTTTGGGGAAGACTTTGTTGCAGGGCTACAACGGGGCCTAAAACATAACTGAAAGGGAGCATCAAGGGGATCTTCTAGCTATTTTGAGGTATTTTCCTGCAAGTATAAAATCCATTCCTACCCTGTAATTTTACTATTTCAGGTTATCATGTTAATGAAATTATTGTAAAATTATTACATGTACATAGATGTTGTTGAAGCTGCACAAAATTGGTAAATGTTAGAAAAGTAAATATGGTTATAGCAATCTGTAAATGTAAATGTTATTTTTATTTCAGACCTGAAATTGAACACAAACCAACAAAACATAAACATAAATTGACACAGTATGTAAACATAAATAAATGAGTAGTTTTATTGTTAAACTCAGAAAATCTAGGACCGGGGTCCTACATATGGTATCAGAGCCATGGTTCCAAATCTGAAACCAGAGGGCTTACTACAGTGGATTTAGGACATAATAAGATGAACAACTCAAAATTTTGACTCGGGTGCAAGTATTTATTGGTTGCTGAAGTCTTGGACCTGCATAAAACCAGGAGGAAAGTTTAAAAAAAATTATATATATATAGCAAATAAACATTTATTTACAAGATCACCGATACCGAAATAAATAAAAGGAAAATCCCTATTTTACAAAATCACTCAGGGTAAAATTTCTTGTTACCGCAAATAAGATGGATGAGAACAAGGTAAAAGAAAATATTATATATATATATATATATATATATATAATAAAATTTATATGCATATATAAACAAAATAAAATTTATACGCATATATAAACCAAAGTTTTTTTGTTGTATATATATATAAAAATTTGCCCGGTCAGCAGCCATGGCTGCGGCCATGGGCAGCCGGCCAAACAGCTTGAGGGTTGTGGCCTGGGCATGGCCGACCTGCACAGAAGGGTAAAGATAGGGATGACCTGCGTAGAGGGGGAGAGAGAGGATCCTGGCTCCATGTGCGAGAGAGAAGGGTTTGCATGCGGGAGAGTGGAAGCCAGTGCAGGAAGAGAGCCATGGGCTCATCTGTGGAGTGGAAGGAAAAATGAAGGGTCGAGGAGGCCACGACCTGTCTGTGCAGACCTATGCCGAGAGGAGGCCACGGGTGATATGTGCAAGGGGAGAGCCCATCGACCTTCCCACCGGCCCGGGCGAGCGCAGAGGAAGGCAGTGTGTGAGAGGGAGAGCGTGGCCTCTGCGCAGAGGGGGAAAGCCCAACAAAAAAAAATGCCAAGAGAAACAGAGATGCGTCCTCTTTGATCCACGCTCTCTAAGCTGGATGCACTCTCTATGAGTTGGGATGGGTTAGTGTAAACCGTCCGGGCAATGTGTTGTGCTCTATGCGTCTCTAAGAGGGAAGGCTTGCAAGCAAGCGGAGGGAGGGCGTAGCCCTCGAGCGGCCCTGGAGATGTGACTCCCTACAGAGGGAGATACCAACATATCGGCTCCCCTCTACAGCATGTTGCAATAATAAAATAAATGAATAAAAGAAAAAAAGGGAGGAAGCACTTACAGCCAGCGCCGTAGGGAGAGCTCATGGGAGAAACCCCGCGCACAACTCGTCATTTTTTATTTATTTATGTGCTGAATTCTCACCTATAGCCAACCTGCATGAGACCGCTGAACCACATAACACCCAGGCTGAGGAATGAGCTCACGGCAGTGGCCTCACGAGCTGTGCCCTGGGTGTAGTTGGAGCCACAATCTGAGGGGCGAGGGAGGTTTGGCCGCTGGCTGCCCTCTGCAATTGTGAAAAAGAAAAACAAAAAACAAAGCACCGCCA
Organism: Larix kaempferi; assembly: GCA_027924585.1. NCBI lineage: Eukaryota > Viridiplantae > Streptophyta > Pinopsida > Pinales > Pinaceae > Larix > Larix kaempferi. The sequence continues at coordinate 9,286,707 of BSBM01000806.1, forward strand.
TAAGCGTTTCCTCGAATAGAACCTACAGTATGAGCGACACGCAGGCAGAAGAGATGGTGATGGGCTGGGTCATGAGTTTCTATATTGTGAGAATCCCCCACTCTGCTCGAATTCAAAGCACCAGGTGTAAGAACCCACGAGCCGCCTCCAAAGATACCAACGCTGCCATACTTGGCAACTTGTTTGTGTAAGCGGGGGAGAGGTCAAACCTGGGCCAGAATGGCCTTCGCGCATGAGGAGAGGGTGATTGTTTTAAGGCGATGCGCCCTACTTGGGGACGGTGGGAGGAGGGCGTGCATGCAACCCGCTCCTTCCCCGTGGGCTCCCTTGGGCCATTGGACTGGCAGGTGGTAGGAAATGGTGGAGGAATGGGCAGGTAGGTGGGGTAGTTGACGATGGTGGGGAGGTTGCCGCGTGGAGATGGAGATGGGTGGAGTGAATCCACGATGGATTGCATGGAAACCGTGAACTAGAATTAGGGTTAGGTTAAAACAAAACAAAAAAACATTTATATATACATGTATAGTGCTATATATAAATTTAATTCATTTTTATTTCGTTTATTTGCTATTTTTATTTATTTGTTTATATTCAAAAATTTGCTTTTTTTATATATAAAGAATAACAAACTTTATAAAAAAATTATATATATATATATATATATATATATAATAATAATAATAATACTAATAAAAAAAGGAGGAAAGGATGTTACATTATTTATTAGTAGTTTATTATCTATGATAAATTAGATTATCAAATAAATTCTTAATCCTAAGTTATTTAGAATTAAACCTCGGTTTACTAAATAACCCCTTTTACCTATATATTTAATTTAAATTATGTAAATTTCATGAATTGAAATTTGTTTAAAGCGAATAAACATGCTATAGGTAGTATGTTTACTTGAAATTTAATCAATTAAATTTGTAATTTAGCGAACTTCCCTTTTTGGTAGAATTATATAATATATATATTATTAAATTGAATAGTTTTTTTTTTGACAAAAACGGATAGGTTTTATATTAATAAAACAGTGCCAGAGCCACTAGAGTGTTTACAGTTTCAAAATGTGGAAAGCCACACAGTCTTTCAAGCTTTAAATACATATGCCTGTAAATAAAAAAATCAGGACTTTTAGAGAATTTTAGCAGTAAAAGTAAAGCAGTAGAAGTCAGATGCTAGACTGATATTAACGGTGACGAGCCCCAGAAGCTGGTTTAGTGGCCGGTTGATTCTTGTCATGTCCTGCATTCTCGGCATTTCGCAATTTTGCCTGGGCGGCCTCCGCACGTTGCAGCCTGAGGTCCAAATTATCCACAGCAACCATAACTTTTTCTTCCAAAGCCTCGAAGGCTGTCTTGAAGTCCGAGCAGATGAGAGCTAAGTCCTCCTCGATTCTGTCCAGGCGTCGTCCTCCTTGATGGTCTAGCTGTTGCATGAAGTTCCCTTGGCGTCGAACCCTTCGTCGCAGGACTCGGACTTCTGCTTCCAGTTCCTGCAAAGGGTCAGGGGAGGAGGTTGCCGATTCCCCTGAGTCTGCCATTCCAACCGTCTGCACAGAAACAAAGGGATGGACAGCGAAAAGAGAGAAACATGGAGCCACAGACCTTCACCACCCGGGAGAGAGCTCTTTCAGGGAGGGGTGGGCTAAGCTTCTTGATGCAGCGCGTTGGAGGTTTCGTCTAGTATCCCGCTGAGCTTCCATATGATAAAGAGGGAGCATAATTACCTTTAGCCTGGGGCATGCTTCAGGGCCCATCATCAAATTGCGAGGGTTGTCAATTACCAGACCCGTACTTCCCATTACATACCTACTCTTGATGCTGATTAATGAAGCCTTATGTGGATCCGAAGAATTAGCGTCATCATAGCAAGACAAGGTACCATCCGTCCAAAAATTAATGTCACTGGGGGGATTAACAGCAGGTGAATCAGCCCGTTGAAGGGACTTGCGATGATTGCAAGAGCTCCTCAGCTTATGTGATATCTTTCCCGTTAAATTCTCATGCCCTGAAGTACAGAGGTTGGTACACTCCCACATCAACATAGTCGAAAGCAGCATCATTTTGGAGATGGGAGGGCGTACGAGCTGACGAGTGTTAATAAACAGGACAATAGGAGCCACGCCGCGCTTGGAGAGGGAAACCATCAGGCAGCGGGAGGACGTGACATTTGGCTTATGTTCCGTTCTCCAAGTTCCCCATACGCCCGAATGCAAGTCCGACCCCAGAGACTTAAGGAATAGGAGCCCAGCTAAATACATTATTGATTTTAAGAGCCCCTTTACCCAGGGATATTGCCTCATTTGCTGCTTTATCCGCATGCCCATTGTGCTCTCTCAAGACATGGCAAAACTCGATATCTCGGAAGAGAGGGATGAGCAAGGAAATTCTTCTAAGAACTTGACGAAGGCGATTAGAAGCGGGAAAGTTCTTAGAGTTAATACACTGGATGATCATCCTGGAATCCCCAACAATGGTGAGGACCTGGATACCATGGAGAAGGGCTTGGTTTAATCCTTGCCAAAGAGCCAGTGCTTCAGCTATATTGTTGGTTTCAATACCCAAATTCCAGGAGTATGTGAAAATCAAATCTCCAGCGGGGTCAAATAGCACCCCTCCCCCTCCTGCCTCCCCTTATTAAATTGAATAGTTGATTTAAATCTTTAGTTGATTTAAAATAAAATAAAATAAAATATGAATCATAAATTAGAATGAATTTTCTAGGTTTAAATTATAACTTAAATTTGAACAGGGTCACCGGGTTGAGGCAATCCGAGGTAACTAAAACTAGGTCAAGTTAAGTGAGATGGAGCATTTCACACTCCAGTAGGGTTGAGTTGCGACTTAATGGAGATTGTGTGGAATCCAATACAAGACTTACGTAGAACTACTGTAGTAGATTTAGTATCAGGTGGCCTCAAGATGGCCTGATCGAAACGCCCAGAACTATAGCTCTTAGAGCAAAAACGCTCATAAAAACAATTGTCAGACGCACCTTTTGAATTGAATGTTGAGTTTAATAGTAACATAGTTGATGTTGTCATATGCTAATTATCATCTTATGCCATGTTACAGGGATAAAAATGGTAAGAACGCGAGCAGGTCGGGGGCGAGGTCAGGCGACGACATTACCTGAGCCGAATGTACCAGCACCATCGCCAGAGACCATCCTTATACTTCGCTCGTTGGAAGCAATAAACGAAACACTCCGAGGACTACAGAGAGGAAGTGTTACCTCAGAGGTAGAATTGGAGGCCCCTCCACTAAGGGAGGAAATTCCTGTGGTAGAAGTGAATACGGTACCGAGACCTCCGCATCAGGATATCACAAGGGAGCTTCAAAAGATAAGGCTTCCAGAGTTTTCAGGGGGTCGAGCAGGGATACAAGCAGAGTCTTGGTTGGAAGAGATGACTAGGTGCTTAACCTTACAGGAGTACACTTCCACGTCCAAGTCTAAGATCGCATTATTTCATCTTAAGGGAGTTGCTTTGAACTAGTGGGGGAACCAAGAAAGGCAGCTACACCTTACACCAGACACGGTCCCATGGGAACTGTTTGTGGAAAAATTCAAGGGTAAGTACTTACCTGCATCCTACCAAGAAGAACAAGCAGGGGCTCTGCATGCCTTAGTACAAAGGCATCTGTCCGTGGAAGAATATGAAGAAAGGTTCATGGAATTAGTCAAGTATGTCCCCTACTTGGACAACGACGAACTCCAGATTGAGCGCTTTGTGTATGGGCTCAATACCAAGGTCAGGGCCTAGGTACGGATGTGGAAATCGACTTCGGTTGCCGAAGCGGTTGATTGCACTCGTTACATAGAGGAGATGTTGGGTGCAAATCCCATCAGGTCATTCAACTCTCAGTAGTCAGGGTTTGTGGGGAAGGCCCCTTGAAACTACCCTCGGGGAGGGTATGCGAGGACACCTCCCTACGAAAACAGGTACACACCAAGAGTTGCAATGGTAGACAAATCAGTGGCAACTAGGGCGGTGCCCCAGACAGCCACAGGAACTCACCAGGGTGTGAGGAATTTTAGAGGACCAATCGACAAGGGAAGGGGTCCTAGGGGGAGGAACCCCTCTCAGAGGTCTGAACATGTTATTTCACCTACTCCATTACAGGTTGCTTGTTGGGGATGTGGAGGCCCACATTACCAGTGTGACTATCTCAAATTAAGATCCAGTACAGTGCATCGAGAAGGGAAGAATCCAATGGGGAGTGGGGGTAGCAGGCATCAGATCTCGGTTGCAGTACACAACCATGAGGTAGAGCACCAATCCACTGTGGTGGAATCATCAGGTAGGGTCAATAATGTTAATCTTAGAATATTGTTTGATCTTGGTGCTACAGATAGTTTTATTTCACCATATGCTTTGGACAAATGTGGGTTGGCAGCCTACGAGCATGACGATTTCAACTTAGTTGAAATGGCTTCAAGGGTAAAGCAAGCGGTAGGACCTAGTGTCGACAAGTGCGTAGTGGATCTCGAGGTGTGTGTTACATAAGTCAAAGTGTACGTCACCACCCTAGGAACTTATGATCTCATCATAGGTATGAATTGGCTTGAGGAACATCGAGCTTCCTTGGCTTGTTATGGAAAGAAAGTTCTTTGCATTAATGACAACAGAGAGGCCATCGAGATCCAGGGTATCAAACGGAAGGTGTCCCTACGTTTCATATCCACGATGAATGTAAAGCGATGTATGTGATAGGGATGTTAGTTGTATATTGTTGAAGCGGTAAACAATGAGAAGGGACCCTCCTTTGATGAGTATCCAGTGTTAGCCGAGTTCAGTGATGTCTTTCCTAAGGAATTACCTGGGTTACCTCCTAAGAGGGAACTTGATTTTACCATTGACGTAAACCCCGGTGCAGAGCCAACATCAAAGACACCATACAGGATGACGGCCCCAGAACTTTGTGAGTTGCAAATGCAGTTGAAGGAACTGCTAGACCTAGGGTTCATAAGACCAAGTATTTCACCATGGGGTGCACCAGTAATCTTTGTGAAGAAGAAGGATGGTTCCTTGCGTCTTTGCATCGATTACTGATATTTGAACAGAGCCACCGTGAAGAATAGGTACCCGATACCTCGAATTGATGATCTCTTTGATCAAATGAAAGGGGCGATAGTCTTCTCCAAGATCGACTTACGATCAGGTTACCACCAGCTACGGATTAAGGAAGGATATATACATACGACTACTTTTCTAACAAGGGTTGGGCACTATGAGTTTGTAGTGGTACCTTCGGTTTGACCAATGCCCCAGCTGTATTCATGAGTCTCATGAATAGCGTGTTTCGAAAATACTTAGATCAGTTTGTGCAAGTCTTCTTGGATGACATCCTTATCTACTCCAAGAATGAAAGGGAGCACGAGGAACACTTGCGAATAGTGTTGTCATGCTTAAGAGAGCACAAGTTGTATGGTAAGTTGTCCAAATGCTTGTTCTATCAGAAGGAGATCCATTATCTAGGGCACATAATTTCAGGCAAGGGAATTTCAGTGGACCCTGAGAAGGTGAAGGCCATAATGGATTAGCCCGTGCTAAGAAATGCGCATGAAGTGAGAAGCTTCATGGGGTTAGCCGAGTATTATAGAAGGTTTGTTGAGGGTTTCTCAAAAATCGCAAAACCCATAACTACCCTACAATGTAAAGGCACTAGGTATGAATGGACGGATGAGTGTGATGTCGCATTCGCTGAGCTGAAAAGACTATTGACAAGTGCACCGATTCTACGAGTTCCAGATATGGAGAAGGAATTCACAGTTTGCACAGATGCCTCAAGATAAGGTTTGGGTGCAGTGTTGATGTAGGAAGGTGGGGTAATAGCTTATGCGTCGAGAAAGTTAAAAACACAAGAAGAGAATTACCCTACCCATGACCTGGAGTTGGCTGCGGTAATGCTAGCTTTGAAGCTTTGGAGACATTGCCTTGTTGGACAAAGCTTTGAGCTCAAGTCTGATCACCAAATCTTAAGGTATATCTTCACTCAGAGAGACCTAAATGCCAGGCAAAGGCGATGGAGTGAATTCATGAGTGAGTATGATTTTGGGATTTCATACATCAAAGGGAAGGAGAATGTGGTAGCCAATGCCTTAAGCAGAAAACCAAGACTTTTCTCTCTTATACCTTTGAAGGTGGATTTGAGGGAAAGAGTTTTAGGACAACTAATCGGGGATAGTTGGTACCTAAAGGTCACATCGGCACTCCAAAATGGGAAATCGGTGGGACCTAAGTTTGAAGGCTATGAGTTGGAAGCCGATGGTTTGTTGCGGTATCAAGGGAGGATGTATATTCCCTAGGAGGGAGATATCAGAGAGACTATCCTTAAGAAATCCCACAAAGCAGTATATTGCGCGCACCCGGGTGTAAAGAAGATGTATGCAGACATGAAGCAACTCTTCTTTTGGGCAGGGATGAAAAGTGACATGGTCAAATTCATCGCTAGGTTCCTTGAGTGTCAGCAGGTAAAAGCTGATCATCACCACTCGGCAAGATTGTTGCAGCCACATGACATTCCTATGTCGAAGTGGGAGGTTATCTCCATGGACTTTGTGGTGGGATTTCCTCTTACCTCTCATAGGCATGGCGCCATTATGGTCATCATTGAAAAACTGACCAAAAATGCTCACTTCATTCCAGTCAAGGAGACCTATGACGTCATGGATGTGACTCGTGTATTCATAAATGAAGTAGTACGTCTCCATGGGTTTCCCAAGAAGATAATCTTAGATAGAGATTCCAGGTTTATGACCAAGTTTTGGACGAGTTTGCAGTCAACGTTGGGTACTTAGTTGAACCTAAGCACCGCTTACCATCCAGAGACAGATGGGCAAACAAAAAGAGTGAATCAGGTGATGGAGGACATGCTTAAGATGTATGTCATGGATCAGCAGACTCATTGGGGAAAACACTTACTTTTGGTAGAGTTTGCTTACAAAAACAGTTACCATAGCTCAATTGGGATACCTCCATATGAAGCATTATATGGGAGGCCATGCAGAACACCATTGAGTTGGGAAAGGTTAGAAGATCGAGTAATTATAGGACCTGAGTTGATTCAGGAGATGGAAGAACATGTTGTTCAGATTATACAACGGTTAAAGGAAGCATATGATAGACAGAAGAGCTATGCCGATGCGCATAGGGTTGACCGAAGCTATAAGGTTGGTGATGCAGTGTTCGTCCGTATCAGGCCCAGAAAAAGTACCATTTGGTTTGGGAAAGGGACAAAGTTGTCACCATGATTTATAGGACCCTTTGAAATTTTAGAGAAGGTTGGACCTGTCGCGTATCGTCTTGCGCTGCTACCCCATTTGCACAAAACTCATAATGTTTTTCATGTATCTGTTTTACGATATTATGTAGCTGATGAGTCTCATAAAATAAATTGGAAGGAACTGCAGGTTTCGGATGAGGGGACCATTAGGGTTGAACCGTTACGTATATTAGACCGCAAGGTTAGACAACTCAATAACCGTTTGGTGGATCAGATTAAGGTCCAGTGGGACCGATATAGCCCAGGGTTTGCTACCTGGGAGGACGCAGAGACCATGCGTTGTGATTATCCCACACTATTTTGACCATAACTTCGGGACGAAGTTTCCTGAAGGGTGGGTGTATGTAACACCCCTTTTTGACATTACTACTTGAACTACTATTATATGTTGTATTTGTTTGATTGTGAGACTTCGTCGGTTTGACGACACTATGGACATATGGTTTTGTTATTTTGTCGATATATATGTGTGTGTGTGTGTGTGTGTGTGTGTGTGTGTGATGTTTGTATTATGATCGATAGTCATGTTTAGATATGTATCATATGTTAATTATGTCTCATGTATGCGAATTACTGAATGATGGGTATGTGGATACCGTTACAGTTATATGTTGAGTAAATTAATGTTATGCCAGGTGCATGGCGAATAAATGAGTTTATTGTTGTTATGTTATGATGAAATGTATGTGTACATGTTGAGGATTTATGCACGATATTCTATATTGTATGTTGAGGATTGACTTACAGGTTAAAACAGCTAAGTGATAGCTAGATCCTACGAGGTGGGAGAGCCTCAGGGACATGGACTACGAAAGATAAATGGTATGCAAGTGATGCATTATTTACTTTTGCATGATTATTATGTTGTTTATTATGATGTATGGGTGGGGTAGGGTTTCAGGAAACTCAACCGCCCAGATTGGTTATACGATGACAAATCGAGTACAGGTGCAACGCAGTTATTATGAGTCCCTTGTTCCATTAGGGGGGTGGAGGCTTTACCCACAGTTTATCCCTGAAACCCAGAGTCATGGGAGGGCTGTGCTACGACGCGCTCCCCAAGGTGTGTGATGATGACTGGTGGTTTCCTGTTGGGGAATCTTGGTCAATGTAGTCGACACTTCCGCTTACGAGTTCTAGCTAGAGCCGGTCATGGCTTGACACTTCAGGGTAGTCCAACAGAGGAAAGGATAGGATGTGGAAGTTAGTTGTGATGTAGGTAGATATGTTTATCTTGAAGTCAGGATGAAAACAAGATCTAACCGTGTGTGTCGAAAACCCTTGATTGATTATGTGTCAAAACTTAGTAATGTATGAATTGTCGTAACTTGATAAGATGCAGTTAGGTAAAAGATTGTACCTTGCAAACTATGTTAAACATGTGTCAGTAAACAATAAGTTTCGGGATTATGATTGATGTGTGTGATTTATTATTGTTAGTGTACTTATGCGAGGCGTGTAAGCAGTAGCTATGCTTACATAACTCGCCTACATATTTATAAATTGAGTGAAATATTGCTGAATAATAATGTTAATTATTGTCAATTAATAAGTAATTATTGTTGATTAATGTTAATAATGTCGATTAAGGTTAATAATGATGATTAATGTTAATAATGTAGATTAATGTTAATTATTGTCGATTAAGGTTAATAATGATGATTAATGTTAATAATGTAGATTAATGTTATTTATTGTTGATTAAGGTTAATAATGATGATTAATGTTAATAATGTAGATTAATGTTAATTATTATCAATTAAGGTTAATAATGTTGATTAATGTTAATAATGTAGATTAAAGTTAATTATTGCCGATTAAGGTTAATAAAGTTAATTAATGTTAATTATTGTCCATTAATGACTAATTATTGTTGATTAATAAACATGTCACGGTTAATTTAGTAGTAAATAATGCATTTGGTTCGTAATGCTTAATTGAATGTTAATGAGTTTGGTTAGTAAAGGTTAAGGGTTAAATGTTAAAAGGGGATTGTAATGTTAGTAAGGATAATATTAACTTGGAAAGGTAAGATTAATTACGTATCAAACAATATTAATTAATTAATTAAAATATAGGGATAAGGTTTAATTAATATATTTCTTAATTTATTATAATTATGTCATAGTTGTTTAGTACCGTGGTGTAAATTACAAATAATACCATATACCATCATTTAACAAGTTTTAAAATTGTATTTAAGTTAGTTAATAAGAATATTAATTAAAATGGTGAATTATTCAATCGTAAAGTCAACAATGATAAAATAAATAAAATATGTTAAGATTATTTATTGAGGAGTTATGGTTGACAGGTGACCCCCAACCAACACATTTTATAATATTTTAAATTATTAATGGGAGTCATGGGATGGGCTCGAGAAAAGACTTAGGGGGGGAGAACATTTATGTTAGAGATGGGGGGTATTAATGGTGGAAGGAAAAGAGTCGGCAAGGAGGAGGATAAGGTGGAGAAGGAGAGGAGGAGAAGGGGATCATCTTTTACTTTGGGATATTTTTGGGGGAATTTTTCATAACAAAGATAGAATTTTACAGAGCAAAGCTGAAAGGGGGGGTTCTTGTTGGAGATTTTCAGAGGGATAGAAACTGTGGTTGGCTTGTACTCGGTTTGGGATCGGGGGTCCAAAGGGGTACCTTTGGAGCTGGGTGGTCGGCGAGACCTCGCCAGTTGGTAGGGTGGCATACTTGTCTGGTTGGTTGAGTTTCAAAGGTTTGGGAAAGGCTTTGTTGCAGGGCTACAATGGGGCCTACAACAGAACTAAAAGGGAGCAGCAAGGGGATCTTCTAGCTATTTTGAGGTATTTTCCTGCAGGTATAAAATCCATTCCTACCCTGTAATTTTACTATTTCAGGTTATGATGTTAATGAAATTATTGTAAAATTATTACATGTACATAGATGTTGTTGAAGCTGCACAAAATTGGTAAATGTTAGAAAAGTAAATATGTTTATATCAATCTGCGAATGTAAATGTTATTTTTTTTCAGACCTGAAATTGAAAACAAACCAACAAAACATAAACAAAAATTGACACAGTATGTAAACAGAAATAAATGAGTAGTTTTATTGTTAAACTCAGAAAATCTAGGACCGAGGTCCTACAAATATGAGGAGACACGTCACCTTGTTAACATATAATTAATGTTTATTAAATATTATAAATTATTATTATTTTATTTATTTACTATTTAATATTCGTAACATTGCCTTCCCCTTAAGGGAAGCTTTGTTTACTGAAGGACTTATTAGTTATTTTTGTTCGTAACTTCTTCTCATGGTCTTCTGAACTTATAACTCCGATACTTGACGAAACATGGCGATATAATTTTTGAATTCCTGAATTGAGATGTTGCATTTCCCAGGAAGTGATCCATCCAAGATTTACCTCCATTGGAGTTGTTTCTGGTTTGTTGGGATAGAATTTCTCATTTTTTGCTCCCAAGAAATTTGGCGATTTTGTCTTTTCTCTCCTTCAAGGTAGTTAGTTTGTCTTTAGGAATAATATTGTTTATTTTCATATTGATTTTGTCGACTTTTATGATTCGGATGTTGATAAGGGATCTTTGTAATGCTACTTTTCTTGTTAATGTTCATAGTGTCTTCCTGCTTCGATTCTAGTGGATGTCCTTCTTTAAATGGGATGACATCTTGAGTTGTGACTTGAACTGAGTCTGTAAATGTTCCTTTTAACTTGTCCTCTAGCATTTTGTATCTTTTTAATCATTTCTTCTTGTGATTTCTTGTCATCTTCGAACCTCTTAAGTTGTTCTATTAAATGTAAATTTTCTTCCTCTTTATCTAGTAGTTTTCCTTCCATATCTTCATTTGATTCTCTTCCTTCTTAGTACTTTTTAGCTTCCTGATTTTTCCAATTAATATCTTGTTATGGTTTCTTAACCGATATATTTCTTCAGTGTTATTTGATAACATGCTTTTGATTGTTGTAATCTCCAACTTGTGCGCTTTTTTATTGTCGTCCTCTTTCTGCTAGAGTTCTTTAATCTGTTGTTGAAGGCGACAATTCTCTACTTCTTGGAATCTTATTTTTGTTTGAATTTGCGTGATTTCATCATCTTTGTCCTTGATGATTTTGTTTAATCGTTTTATTTCTTCTTTATTCTTGACCGCTTCTTTCATGATTTTTTGGTTTTGTAGATTCTGATTGGGATATTTTTCACTCATTAATTCCTTGATTTGAATGGTTAATCTCTTAATACGCTTTTTTAGATAATGATTCTCCTGCTCTATTAATTCCTTAGAAATATACTACTTCGTAATCTTCAATTGTAGACGATCATTGGTTTCTTTATAATTTTCTAACTTGTCTAATGCTGCTTGTAGCTACGACATTACTACTGAAATTGTGTTTGCCACTGTTTGTGACTATTTTTTGCTTCAACTTTGTCTTCTTTTTTTGGACAAGGGTAGATAAAAAGTTGTAATAATCCTTAGTGTGGGTCTTTCTGGAAAAAAGCTCTGCTTTTGATTTTGATTTTTTCTCTTCTTCACTTTTGTAATTAATAATGGTAATATTTATGATTATTCAATAATAATAATAATTACTAACAATAATAATAAATATTATTTTTTGTGTGAAGGGAAGGGTTTTAGGATTTTGAAGTAATAATATTATTATTATAATCTTTTTTGGGTGAAGATAATGTTTTAGGGTTTAAAAATATTGTAATAGTATTTATTATTTAATAATAATACTATTATATTTTTTTTTTTGTGGAAACAATAGGGAATTAGGTTTTTTTTTTTTAATTGTGATGTGACAATGGTTAGTAGCGACAGGGCAGAGATTTGGAGGAGATTGCATAAGATTGGAGATGGGAGGATGCACGACTTTTAGTGAAACGGAGGAGGAGTGATGAATGGTGGGGCATATGAGATTGGATGAGTGTGGTGTTTGAAGAGCCGCGTAGGTGCTGGAAGCAGTGAGAGTGTGCGTGGGATTACAATGTGGGAATGAGCTGAGGGGAGGTGTGGGGAGAGGTGGAGAGTGAAGCGAGGGTGGAGAGGTGGAGGATGTAGTCTGGGTGGAGCAGGTGGCAACGTGGGGGTGATCATGAGGGGAGGCGTGGGAAGATATGGGTTGAAGAGGGTGTAGTTATGAGCGTGGAGAGATATGGGTTGAAGAGGGTGTAGTTATGAGCGTGGAGAGAGATGGCGAGGTTGTGAGGTGGGCTGGTGGGTAGAGATGGCAATGGCATGAGTGGAGGAAACCAGTGGGGGAAACACTGAGTTGTGGCATGGGTGAGGAACGTGTGGGGTTGGAGCGATTGGCATGTAGCAGAGTGGATGGGTGTTATGAGTAGCATGAGGATGGTACGTGGGATGGAGGAGCTGGGGGAACGTAGGAAAAGAAGAAGGTTAGAAGATGGAGAAGGGGCACGATGCAAGTCACTAGTGGGGAGAATGCTGGCGCAATAGGGCGCATAGATGGGATGAGGGGAGGACGTAGAGATGATGATCATTGGGTCATACATGTAGCTCTGGATGTGTGGAGGTGTAAGGCGAGGGGTGAAAGGGAGCATGGAGCATGTTGGAATGAGCAATGCATGGGAGATGAGGAGGTCGAGGGCATAGGAGAGATTGGGGGATGAGCGAAAGAGTGAAGGAGATAAGGAGCGGATGGGCTGAAGTGGAAGTGCGTGAGACGAAGGGATTGTGTGTGAAGTGTGAGGGAGGTTGGAGAGTGAAGCAACCAAGTGTAGCGCGTAGATCAAGGGAAGAAGTAAGCTGTAATTTGGGGGTTATGGTCAAAGACCAAGATTTTAGGGAATTCCTAGAATAATGGTTAAAACCCACAATATGGCCAATGGCCTGGATCATGAATGTAGCTTTGATACCAATGTAACATCGTATCCAGTGTTATAGAGGACTCTCATGGAGCACTATTATTTCTTCTGAACCCACATTATAATCGATGAACCCACAAAATTGATAAAATATGAATAAATGATAGATAGATGATTTTTACAATAGTTTGGCCACCTTTAAATATGCCTGGGCCATTAATATGAGGACACATATCCTCTTGTTAACATATAATTAATGTTTATTAAATATTATAAATTATTATTATTAATTAATTATTATCTTATTTATTTACTATTTAATATTCGTAACATCTAAATAAGATTACCCTCAAGAATCGGTACCCTCCACATAGAATTGATGATTTGCTAGATTAGTTTCAACATGCCAGGTACTTCACTCTGTTGGACCTTAAATCGGGATACCATCAAGTACGAGTGTGTTTACGCCTGGAAAAATTCTTGCGCCGATAGTAGGGATTCTCTCTAATGAAAAGTCCCAACTAGACTATTCACTGTTTGGAATGGGGAATCCGTCCGATTAACGGTCTGGCTACCGTAGATGTCTTTCGACTTAATATTATCGGTTGCGGCCTAACCCACAGTTTATATTTTATATTTGGAGATGCAAATTCAAATGCTTTAATTCTAATAATGCATAAAACTTTGACTGATAGGTAGGAGCCTCACAAGTGATGCACAGGTTCTTAGCTCTCATCTTATCACTTCTACATTATCAATCAATTAAAAACTACTCTAATAAAATACATCTTTAAACTAATTAAACTAATTAAACTAATCTATCCTTGCAAGGAGCGAGTTTTACAATATGAGTAATATCTGAGATTGCTAGTACAAATTCAACAGTTAACTGTTTGGATTAAAGTATTCATAATCACAGTAAAATGATTACACAAAGATAGCTTTGATATTCATTGATTTCATTCATTACTCAATTCTACACAGACATTTACATTTTATAACAGAAATCAGTAAAATCATTCATATGCCATTAGAATAGTCCAATAAAGTAAGAAAGATCTCACATCATAAATATGAATGAGGGAAGAAGTAATTATGTGCCTTAATTCATAACATTCCATGCAAAATCCATGTAAGCTTTCACCCAACAAAATAGTTCTTTCTCATTAGTAGAAAAATAACTCTAATACAAAATGTTACTTGCTTCTATTACACTAGCCAAAAGCCTCTTCTCATTCTAATCCCTCCTATTTATCTTTACAAAGATTTGTATTTATGTGACCAATCACTTCACATTCCTTCTTAACCTTTGGTTTTGACACTTTTTTCCTTTTGTGGTTACACACAAAAATAACCAAAAATAAATAGTAAACTACAATTTACATTAATTTGATGGAGGATTTTCTTGACTTGAAATGTAATTGTCCCAAAGATTAATTTCATAAGATATCACATTAAATTGCCGAGGTTCTAATAACTTTCAAGCAACTTTGTGAGTGGACAGTTCTTTGACCATATCTATTAGTCCCTTTGCCACTGCCTTGTGACCTTCTCCTAGAAAGTACGCATTTAGAGTTGCTTTCCCTATATGCTGTTGAAGATCCTTTGCAGTGAGCATGCCCAACTCTTTAATTTACTCCAAATCCTCCTCCAAACTATTTCTCAACTTTGCTAAGTGTTGTTCTTTGGACAACAATTCATCAATAGGTTTAGGGATTGGAATATGGCATTTCTCATATGCTTGGCATATAACTTGATAAATTTCTTCACACTTTGTAATTGATCTTTGTACTTTGTTTTGTATTCTCTTGGCTGACTTCCGACAACTTTCCAAGAGAGCTATATTTAACTTTAATTCAACAGTTGTTCTTTTAAGCAAGTAAGTAGGAATTTCCTTGATTCTCCCTTTCCACCCAATTAGCTTTTACACTTTATTAAATGTGTCTACTAGTTTCTGTTTTATAGTGGTAGCCTTTGCAGAGATCTATTTAATTCTATCCATCATTTCTCTTAATTCATAAATCTCTTTTGTCAATAACTCTTGGGAATGAAAAATTTGTTTTTGTAGTTCACAAGCATGTTCGCAGAATGGTGCCATGTCATGTTTTTGTGCTTGAGCAATTCTAATATGTTCCATTAAGGACTCCTTTTATTTAATCCATTCATCCATCTGAGCTTGCAAAGATCCCTTTCCAATCGTTAGGGATTCTACCTGTTGATTTAACTGAGTTTCCTTTCCTTCTAATTCCTTGATTCGAGATTGGAAATCAATCCTTTCTCCTTCCATAATTCCTAGCTGTACATTTAGAGAATCCTTTTCATCTTCAAGGCCTTGATAATCCAACAAAAGTATTTCTTTCTCTGCTTCTATGGCGTCCCGCTTTCTTTTCATCTCAATTCCTTCACTAAATCATCCAGTAATTTGTCCACGTTGTCTGCATTAGCTTGTGCTGCAGCAATATTCACATAAGCAGTGAATTTCAGATCTTTATTAGTACCTTCTACTAGAGTACTCTCCTGCACAGTCACAATATTGGGTTGTGTACCAATCTTCAGTCTCTTTTCTGACCTCCTTAGGATGGTCTTCCTTTTAGGATTAAAAACAATGGTGTCAAGCTTGGCTACAAAATGTTGCTTTAAAGGAGTAACTGATGTAATTCCAAGCTCAGCTAATGGGAGATGGCCTCCTGTAAGAGGTATTTCCAGGTTGGTAGGTTTGTCTACTTCCATATATTGTTGATTCTAATTTTCTTGTTGATCTCTTTTTTCTTCCACAACTTTCTTGATATTCTCTTCTTTTTCCTTCCTCTTGTCAGCTTCATCTTGTAATTTTTTCTCTTTCTGCTCAACAACTTCCTTATCTACCTTTTCTTGTTCTTATTTAATTCTTGCCTCTTCTTCTCTTCGTATTGTAATACCCCATTTTTCCCTCAATGTTATTTGGCTTCAATGTAAATACTGTGTAATTTCCCTAGTGTGGAGCTCAAGGCCAAGGCCCCACTAGTGGATGTTTAAGTTTATTGCTTAGGCAAGTATTTGGACAGTTTGATTATTCATGGGTTGTTAAGCCATGAAAAAATGTAAATGATGTAATTATTATTAATGAATAAAATAACCAAGAAACTGGCCAAGGAGGTAACTAATGAGAAGGGGCCACATGTATCCACTAGGGAGAGGTGAGGGGGTTATGGGATTGGTTTCCCATGTTTCCACATGTCTGAATGTGAACTCGTTTGAACTCCCTGTTGACATTAATGCGGTTGCAGAGGGTGGTTGAGAACCCTGTTGTTGAAGCCGATGGAGTATGGAGCATGTCTGCGATTTCGTATGGCAGAGCATGACTCCGGTTGCTTGTCAGGAAAGACACTCAATGCCTGAAACTGACAGAACCTGTTTGATTACCCGTGGGTGGAAGGAAACCACAGGGATTCAGACATTCATCCATTCACGCACGGGCCATTCACGATCCATCGATCACAGAGAGAGAGAGAGAGCTTGCTCCCATATCCCTGCACACACAGATTTAACAGAGTGGTATAACCTGAGAATAACTGTGTTTTCCTGTGTAATAGAAATTACCAGAGAATGATAGCCATAGAAGCCGTGTGTGTGTGAACCCAGTCTACCCATGACATAGTGGTAATAACCCATGAGGAAACTGCAATCCTGAATAGTGCAGAGAAACCGTGAGAACCTGAGCTTGGATCGCAGAGGATAGATTACGGAACAGAGCCTTGCCCGCAAGCCTGGAACGGGTTAGCTTGTTGAACTGTGGAAGAAGGTTGGGTTGCTTGATAAACCCAGTGAAGGCTGTAGTCTCATAGAACTAGCGAGTGGACCTTTCTATGCCCATCCTGGAATAGCACTGGAAGGGAAGAGGCCTTGAGGGACTGTGCAGCAGAGAAGAGGGTCTTCCCTGTGTTGGATGTGGTAGGTAATGTGGGTTCCAGGTCGGATGAGTGTTGAGATTCCTGCAGCTTTGTGGTTGAGCTCACTGGCTTAGTAACGCCTCCCTTGTTGTCCCTGTTCGCTTGATAAACCCACTGCTGGTTGGATTAGCATGATCAGCTTGTCTGATATGTTTGATAAACCCAACGGTATGCTGGCTTGGCATGATTGTATTGTTTGGTATGCCTGATAAACCCACTGCAGGTTGGCTTAGTAGGATCATCTAGTGTGGTATGCTTGATAAACCCAACTGTAATGTTGGCTTGGCATGACTGTGCTAATGGTATGCTTGATAAACCCAACTGGAAGTTGGCTTAGTATGACCATCATGTCCCTGGAATGCTTGATAAACCCACTGTAGGTTGGATTAGCATGGGTAGGTGCCATGGAATGCTTGATAAACCCAACTACAGATTGGCTTAGCATTGGGATGGAATCTTGACTGTGAGAGAACCTGATAGCCCTCCTTAGTGGATACACAACCCAGCTCGAGGGTGATCTCTCAGCTGACAGAGTACAGGATGGACAGAGATCTAAGGTTGGGTGGAACGTTGCTCTCACTTAGCCAGTTGCTTCAAAAATTGAAATATAAGTATTTATGGTTATGTTAAATGACGGTATTTCAATGTTATGAAATGGTTGATTATGTTCAATTGTGGAATTGTGGAATGCATGTTTATATGAATTCTATTGACAAAGAGTCATGTGCAGGCCTGAGTAAAAGGCTGAGCTCATTGTTACATGTATATCATTGTATTGCATGAGTTTAATACATTATAAGTCTTGCATATGATAGATGTATTTGTTAGACCTAATTTTATGCATTTTACATGTTATGATGTGTATGATTAACTTGGAAATGAGTTGTATGCTTACATATGATCCTTGGGAAGGAGGGGAATGCCCTAGAGGTGTTTCAGAACCCTATGTGGGTTAGGTGGAAGGGAAAGTCATGGCAGGAATAAGCCTTAAGTCCTTTTTGATAGAGTTATGGATAGAAATTCAGTGGGAAATTTGACAGGGTAAAAGTGCTCAGATGGGGCAGGGATTTCACCATTGGATAAAGCTCTCCAAGAGATTTCCAACAGTACCGAACTTGTCTCATTTGGACCAAGGATGGAGAAGTTAGGTCCCTCAGAAAATGGTATGAAAAGTTACCATGACAGAGGGTATGGTTCAACATGCTCGCATCCGCAATTGCGGATTGCGGAAGTGACTGCTATCGGAAGTTGAAGTTTGGAACTTCCACATCCATAGTTGCGGATTGTGGATTGCGGATCCGCCGTTGTGGATTGCAAATTGCGGAAAGGTAAGCCTTCCGTTATGTAGTTTGGCACTTCCGCATCCGTAATTGCATACTGTGTATTCTGGATTGCGGAAAGGTAAGCCTTCCGGTTATGTAGTTTGGCACTTCCGCATTCGTAATTGCGGATTGCAGATTGAGGATTCGCAGTTGCGGGTTGTGGATTGTGGTTCCGAGTCATTTCAACTGTGTGTGTATTCAGTCGAATTTGGAAAAAAAAATGTATCATGGTCTCCCATGGCCTAAGGCAGTCAGTGGGGACGTGACAAAGTGGTATCAGAACCAGGTTGCGACACTGAGAGCTGTTTGGGCCGAATCATGCATAAATTTTGGTCAAGAGATGCGCCCATGGCATGGTTTTGATGAACTTATTTGATTGATTAATTGTTCAAATGAATAGTTTCTAGTTTGAATGGGTATGATAGAGTTTATTGTATGCTTGTGATATCTAATAGAATGTCTTTGACATGCACAGAGATAGCAACAGCTGTAAGACACATCATATCATAGGGCAGCGCACATAAAGGTGTAAGAATGGTCACTTTGAACGATGCTCAAGACCCGTTTGGACCAGAAGATGATGTGCTGGGTGAGAACGTGCAAGAAGCACATACAAAGGCCGAGTCCGATGGAAGAAGGGAGCAAGTAATGCCCCCAAACTTGGATGAGACTATGGTAAGCTTTAACGAGCAGATGATGAAAGTGCAAGAAGAGCAACATCAACTCAATGCGGCCATTTTGCAGAGTCTTACAGACTTACAACAAAGGATTAATGGTGGTTCTAACCCGAGCCACGAAGGCCGAGAGGAAAGAAATGTAGAAATTCAGTCTAGGGGTCGTTCCATGAGAAGAACTCCAAGCCCTAAAAGGGGTTTTGTGAGTAGAAGGCACATGACACCCTCTCCTAAGTATTATTCTAGCAGGTCAGATGATTCTAAAGGTTCTCAGGGGAGCCCAAGACGCACTGTCAACAAGAGTAAAGGCAGAAAGAAGCACAGAGGTATTCCACATGGTGAATTTAGGAAGGAAAGGCCTCCCACTTTTGATGGTGAAAGCAAAGAAGGTCAAGAAGCAGGGGCATGGCTTCTTGGAATGAAGAAGTACTTCAGAATGCATGAATATTCAGAGAATGAAAAGGCTAAGGTTGTTATTTATAACCTTAGTGGAAGAGCTTCTATTTGGTGGGATAACCTCATGCAAGTGAAAGGAATTAGTGAAAGAAGAGTCGGCTGGGAAAGGTTTCAAAGATACTTCCAAGAGAAGTACCTATCAGCCAGGTATTACGATAGCAAAAGAAAAGAGTTCAATGAATTCAGACTAGGACAAAACACCATGGATGAGCATGTCCACAGGTTTCTGGAGTTACTGAGGTATGTAGACTACATCAAGGATGAAAGAGTGAAGATCCAATGCTTCCTTGGTAGTTTACCACAAAGCTACAGAGATAGAATAGAGTTTGTGAATCCACCAAGCTTGGATGAAGCCATTAGAATGGTTAAGCATTGCTATGAGCAGGGTAAAGGTAAAGCAGAGGTGAAACCAACATGGAAAGGTAAACCCCAGGGAAGGTTTGATCAAAATAAAGGTGAATTCAAACCACCATTAAGAAATTAGCCTAGGAGATTTCCACAAGGCCAACAAGCAAGAAGAGAATTCAAGCCAGCTGTAACAACAGATAGAATGTCAAAGGGGCCACTTTAGTGTTGGGGTTGTGGGGAGAACCACATGCTCAGAGATTGCCCAACTGCAAAGAGGAACCCCAGAAGCTTGCACAATGTTAGAGGAGCTGCTACAGTAGGGGACATGGAAAGAGAAACACCTAGGATTTATGCAGCACTGGATGACCATCAAGCAGACCATCAATCAACAATAGTGGAGGTTGCAGGTAAGATTGTTGAGCAACCTATTTCTGTTTTGATTGATCCAGGGTACTCTACTCATAGTTATATATCTCCTAAGGTAATTGAAAGTTCTTCTCTTAGTAAAGTAACACATGATAAAGCTTGGCTAGTTCAATTAGCCACTGGTACCAAGAGAAAGGAAAGTGAAGTAGTGAAGGAGTGCCCTATAGAATTGAATGGACTCCTCACTCATGCAGAATTAAATGTCTTACCATTGGGATCTTATGATGCCTTAATTGGCATGGATTGGTTGGAAAGGCATAGAGCCATGGTGGATTGTTATGAGAAAGCACTTGAATGCCTTGATGATGAAGGCAAGCCAAGGTTGGTTAAAGGAATTC
Organism: Larix kaempferi; assembly: GCA_027924585.1. Taxonomy (NCBI): domain Eukaryota; kingdom Viridiplantae; phylum Streptophyta; class Pinopsida; order Pinales; family Pinaceae; genus Larix; species Larix kaempferi. The sequence goes on from BSBM01000806.1 coordinate 9,307,316, forward strand.
CAAAGCATGTTTCAGTAAGGAAGATTTCAGCTTTGCAATTAAGGAAGTTTTATAAAAACGGTTGTCAGTTATATGCTGTGCATATACCAGATTCAGTAGAAGATAAAGGACCCAGGATAAAAGACTTCTAGATAGTGCAAGAGTTTCAGGATTTGTTTCCAGATGAAGTTCCAGGATTTCCACCCAAGAGAGATATTGACTTTTCCATTAATCTTGTTCCAAGAGCAGCACCCATATCCAAAGCTCCGTATATGATGAGCACACCAGAGTTGGTAGAATTGAAGATGCAACTGCAGGAATTAATGGACAAGGAATATATTAGACTGAGTGTATCCCCCCATGGGGTGCATCGACGTTGTTTGTTAAGAAGAAGGATGGAACATTGAGGCTGTGTATTGATTACAGGTAGCTCAATAAGGTGACAATCAAGAATAAGTATCCATTGCCAAGGATTGATGACTTGTTTGACCAAATGAAGGAAGCTAGAGTGTTTCAAATATTGACTTGAGGTCTGGGTACCATCAAGTGAGGATAAAGGAAGAAGACATTCATAAGATAACCTTCAGAACTAGGTATGGCCATTATGAATTGACAGTGGTGCCATTTGGTCTTACCAATGCACCTGCTACATTCATGTGTCTCATGAACAATGTCTTCAACAAGTACTTGGATGAGTTTGTGATTGTGTTCCTGGATGACATTCTTGTGTATTCCAAGAATGAAGAAGAGCATGATGAGCATTTGAGGATGGTATTGCAAGTCCTTAGGGAGCATCAGCTGTATGCTAAGCTGAGTAAATGTAACTTCTATCAAGAGAAGGTACAGTATTTGGGTCACATTATATCAGCAGAGGGCATTGCCATGGATCCATAGAATATTGAGGTCATCATGGATTGGTCTGCTCCAAGGAATGCAGCAGATGTTAGATCTTTTATGGGCCTTGCTAGTTACTACATGAGGTTCATTGAGGGATTCTCCAAGATAGACCATCCTATCACTTCATTGCAGAGGAAGGACATCAAATTTACATGGTCTGAAAAATGTGAAAGAAGTTTCCAACAGTTAAAGGAGTTGTTTACTAGTGCACCTATTTTGAAGATTGTAGATCCGAGTAAGGATTTTGTGGTATGCACTGATGCTTGCATTGAAGGACTCGGTGGAGTGCTAATGCAAGAAGGGTTTGTAATTTGTTATGAGTCAAGAAATATGAAGGAGCATGAAAGGAACTATGCCACCCAAGACTTAGAGCTAGCAGCCATAGTTCATTCTCTCAAGAGATGGAGGCATTATCTCTTGGGAAGAAGATTTGAGCTGAGAACTGATCATATGAGTTTGAAATACTTGTTTGACCAGCCAAATCTGAATTCAAGGAAAACTAGATGGATGGAGTTTCTTTGTCAGTTTGATTTGGAAATTAAGCATGTCAAGGGTAAGGAGAATAAGGTTACTGATGCACTCAGCAGGAGATTCCACATTGCAGCAATAAGTAGGTGTGAAACAGAATGGAAGGCAAGAATTTTAGAAGCTCAAGATAGTGACGAAGTCTATCTTCAGATCAAAGAGAAATTGCAGCAGAATGCTATAGAGGAAAAGTATGCAAGATATCAACTGGGTGAAGATGATGTTCTCATTTATCAAAACACTAGATTGTACATTCCAAATAGTGTAGATTTGAAGAAGTTGGTGATGGATGAGATACATCAAAGACCATACTCAGGGCATCCAGGATATCAGAAGACTATAACAACAGCAAGGAAGCATTACTTTTGGCACGGTATGAAGAAAGACATAGCCAAGTACATTGCTAGATGCCAGAAGTGTCAACAGGTCAAGGCAGAGCATCAACATCCAACAGGATTGTTGCAGCCATTGCCCATCCCAGAATGGAAGTGAGAAGTGATTTCTATGGATTTTATAACAGGGTTGCCAATGACAGTGAAGAAGCATGATTCAATCATGGTGGTGGTGGAAAATATATCAAAGGTAGCTCATTTCATTCCAGTCAAGTCCACTCACAAGGCTAATGACATTGCAGATATCTTCATGAGAGAGATCTTCAAATTGCATGGATTTCCCAAGGCAATAGTTTCAGACCGTGACACGAAGTTCAAATCCAATTTTTGGAAATGATTGTTCCAGGAGTTGGGAACTCAGTTGAAGTTTAGTACAACCTATCATCCTCAGACAAATGGTCAGGATGAGAGAGTAAATCAGATCCTTGAAGATATGTTAAGGATGTATGTGATGGATAAACCATCTAAGTGGGAAGACTACTTACACTTAGTGGGATTTGCTTACAACAATGGACATCAAGCATCATTGAAGATGAGTCATTTTGAAGTGTTGTATGGCAAAGGATGCAGAACTCCAGTGAGCTGGGACAACCCAATGAACAGAGTAGTGCTTGGACCAGAAATGATTGAGGAGATGGAGCAAGAGATTGTGAAGATTAGGCAGAATTTGAAGGAAACACATGACAGGCAGAAGAGTTATGTAGATCTAAAAATAATGCATAAGGAATTTCATATTGGGGATCATGTCTACTTGAGAGTGAAACCAAGGAAGAGTTCCATGAAGTTGGGAAGTTGTGCCAAGTTGGAACCTAGATATTGTGGGTCATTTGAAGTTCTTGATATGATAGGTCCGGTTGCATATAGGATTGCATTGCCTGCTAACATGAAAGCTCATAATGTTTTCCATGTATCTTTGCTTAAGAAATATGTATATGATCCTAATGATATCATTGATTGGCATGTGATACAGGTGGAACCGAAGGTAGAGTTCTAGGTGGAGCCTATATGCATCCTTGATAGGAAATTTACCTTGCTTCAGAACCGGGCCAGAAGTTAAAGGTGCAATGGAGGCACCTTATCCCAAAAGAGACCACGTAGGAGCTGGAGGATGCCATGAAAGAGGCATTCCCATTTTTGTTCAATTTTGAGAACACTGAGGACGATGTTATTTTAAAGGAGAGGGAGTTGTAATACCCCATTTTTCCCTTGATGTTATTTGGATTCAATGTAAATACTGTGTATATGCAGTGTGTGTAATTTCCCTAGTGTGGAGCTCAAGGCCAAGGCCCCACTAGTGGATGTTTAAGTTTATTGCTTAGGCAAGTATTTGGACAGTTTGATTATTCATGGGTTGTTAAGCCATGAAGAAATGTAAATGATGTAATTATTATTAATGAATAAAATAACCAAGAAGCTGGCTAAGGAGGTAAATAATGAGAAGGGGCCACGTGTATCCACTAGGGATAGGTGAGGGGGTTATGGGATTGGTTGCCCATGTTTCCACATGTCCGACTGTGAACCCGTTTGAACTCCCCGCTGACATTAATGCGGTTGTAGAGGGTGGTTGAGAACCTTGTTGCTGAAGCCGATGGAGTATGGATCATGTTTGTGATTTCGTATGGCAGAGCATGACTCTGGTTGCTTGTCTGAAAAGACACTCAACGCCTGAAACTGGCAGAACCTGTTTGATTACCTGTGGGTGGAAGGAAACCATGGGGATTCAGACATTCATCCATCCACGCAAGGGCCATTCACGATCCATCGATCCACAGAGAGAGAGAGAGAGAGCTTGCTACCACATCCCTACACACGTAGAGTCAACAAAGTGGTATTAGCTGAGAATGACCGTGTTTTCCTGTGTAATAGAGATGACTAGAGAATGATAGCCATAGAATCTGTGTGTGTGTGAACCCAGTCTACCCATGATAGAGTGGTAAGAACCCGTGAGGAAACTGCAAGCCTTAACAATGCAAAGAAACCGTGAGAACCGGAGCTTGGATCGCAGAGGATAGATTGCGAAACAAAGCCTTACCCGCAAGCCTGGAGCGGGTTAGCTTGTTGAACTGTGGAAGAAGGTTGGGTTGCTTGATAAACCCAGTGAACGCTGTAGTCTCATGGAACTAACGACTGGACCTTTCTATGCCCATCCTGGAATAACACTGGAAGGGAAGAGGCCTTGACGGATTGTGCAGTAGAGAAGAGGGTCTTCCTTGTGTTGGATGTGATAGGTAATGTGGGTGCCAGGTCGACTGAGTGTTGAGATGCCTGCTGTTACATCGTAATTTTCCACCTTGTGAGCATTAGCACTCATTGACCTTCAGTATCCATTTTGTTGACTCAGATCCACATTTTATCCTCTAGGAACCCATTATTCCGTATTTTTGTTCCTGTATGCTAGCTGGTCCACTATACCTAGCATATACGCAGGCTGCACCAATGTAGCCCACGTACATCAATTTAAATGGTAAAAAACAATAGAAATTCACTTTTCACTCCAAAAAAGCAGTCTTAGGGTGACCTTTGGATCTCCATGTACCCCGGAAACGACTCGATTCAACCTTTCACCTACCTTTGAGGGGTTATATATTGAGCTCTTATGGTGCATGGAAGGAGGAGGACAGAGAGAGCATAGAAACTCTATTGGATTTTTGCCGCGACTTGAGTCTACATCCATTAATCCTTGTTGTTGTGAACCTATTATATTCACCTACCAAACTCCTTCATAGTTTGAGTTTTCCATTGCATGGGGGATTGAAGTGGTGGAGGCACAAGTGGAGGGACCTAGTTCTTGGTTCAGATGAGTTGCCGACAAGAGGTTGTATCATGTACTTCTTGTTTTCATTAATAGAAATACTCATTTTCTCGTCCAATTGATCTTGTAAATGTTTGTTTAATTACATTGGGTTACATTTGCTTATTATATCAGGGACCATGCTATTGTTTATAATAATATCTTTCACGTATTATATGCACTTGCTTGTGTTTTTTGTTGAGACTAAGTTGTAGGTTCAAGTGTAGAGGTTGAAAGCTCAATGGGGATCTACTACGAACATCCAGTTGAAGGTTGGTCTGTTATCCACATCTTAGCATTTTCATTTATATAACATTGTATTGAGAATTGAGTTGATTTCTGGTAGTCATCTATCTGTTGTGGTCGGCCTCGAGCCATAGGAATCTTTTCTCCGTAACAGAAATGCTGACTCTGCTAGGGAGGAACCTCCATTTTGGGGATTTTTAGGCATTTTTTCTTATTTTGAGTTTCTGTTTGTCGAGCTTCTGTGTCATTGACTGGCCATTGGGATCTGCATTAGAAAACTTGCTTTTTTTGGGCTGTTTGATTCATTTTTGGTCCACTTGTCTTGCCCTATATGCGGGTCATCCTTGGTTAGCCCGCGTCTATTCACTACTGTTAGTACAGTAGCCAACGTATAGACGCTACTGTTCTATGAAAAATCACGTACAACTCCGGGATTGTCTTGTTTATGATCTTTGGTTGTTGCTGGGTTGATTTTGAGTGTTCCTGGGTCTTAGTAGGCCTATTTCCTTACTGTTCCATGCTCTTTTATTGACCATAAACTCCTCTTTCTTTAGTTTTTGATATTTTTGGTTTTGAACCATTTTTCCTTTTTATAGCTCATTAGCTTGGCTGAATCTTACTGTTTGGGATTTGTTGGGTTGTCTACTTGATATGCTCTGCATTTTTACTGAATAGTTCTAATTTAGCTTGCATTTTTTCATTCATATTGAAAAAATACAAAAACATTTGCATTTTCATTTCATTTATACTTGAAAATACAAAAACATTTTGCTTTATGTTATTGCATTTTGCATTAGAGTGCTTGTGCTTTCACTAGGACTTGCTTGAGCATGAAAATATAAAGAGATTGCATTGTCTTTTTGAATTGTTCATTTGACTGTCATATAGTGGCATACCTTTTTATGGATAGACGAGTCTAGTATTTTCCAGGTGTGCATATCATTGAGTCTTTATACATCATTAGTTTCACAACCATATCCTTTGAGTAATCACAGCCATTTAAAATTAACGCTTAATCTAAAAATTGATTAGAAACGAATTTCTCTTTTATAGGGTGGACCAACTAGTATAGGTTTAGAGTCTTGGAATAGATCATTATGAGTTAAATATCCAAGACTATTGAACCAAACATTATGTGTCTGACCAGGGAGTGGTGAAACTCATGCTATACATCAGTGTTATCAGCAAGCTCTACTAAAACCAGAGTTAAGCATGAGGTCACGGGAGGTCGGTTGCGTAGATAGCCCTCCAATACTAGCTGAACGTAGGATATATTTCCAGGATTTGTTCGTGTGTGGGGAGTCTTGGGGGATTTGAACCTCTTGAGTTTCAGGCTTAGTTACCCTACCCATACGATGGATCCCACCTGCGATTGTCTGCCTGAGCATTGGTTATACGTGGTGACCTTAGTTGCTTTACCTAGGTATCACATAGGGTGCTTGAAAAGGTTATACTGTGAGTATCCTGAGTTAGATAGGGGTCGGACAACACAGTTGTTGTATGTATAGGGATTTGACCCTGTGCACGCAGTGAAGTCCGAGGGACCTTATAACTGATTTCGTTACCTCCAGTTATAGTTTGGGAGTCTAAAGCCTCTCCCAGGCGAGACATACCAGCTGTAGTGTCGGGAGGTCCTTGGAGCTAGTCCTGTTTGAGTGCATTTGGTTGTAGATTTCTTTTAGGTGTATGCTATCGATGGTGTCCGAGAGACACTGGGTATGATTGTAGCAGGATTCCTAGAGGAGGGGTGGAGGGATCTGGATCGGGACATCGTCGAGCGATGTTTCGAGGCGCCTCGTGAGTGGCGCTCGATGTTGTTGAGAGCGGCAGTGATGGCGACCGAGTTGAGGGACAGGGATCGACGGGATCAGGCAGGGCAGACGGAGGGCAGGATTCGTTTATGGGATGATCCAGCGGGGCCGTCGGAGAGGCGAGTCCGGGCTCGGCATGATCCGGCGGGACCGGCGGAGGAGGCGCCAGAGGAGCCTAGAGATCGTGATGATTAGGTGATATGTATTTGCCCCCAAATGCTGATGAGCATATGGGGAGGCTATTTTTTTGTACGGCTGATGTATTTTTGTATATTGGGTGCTGAGGGCACCTATGACATGTATTGACTATACGATGATGTATATATATATATATATGATGTTGGTATATATTTGTGTACACCCATGGATGCGTTTTTGTCTTTTTGCTCGCCCGTGGAGGCATGTTTTGGTTTTCTGTATGCCCGTGGAGGCACATGTTATGCATGTGGATGCAGTATTTCTAATTTTTTGTATATGTATGCCCGTGGAGGCACATGTTATGCACGTGGATGCAGTATTTTTGATTTTTTGTATATGTATGCCCGTGGAGGCACATGTTATGCAAGTGGATGCATTTGTTAATGATGTCATCCGCTGATATCAACATCCAAACCCGTCGGAACCAATATGGCCCCACCCCTGAAGCCCCTCCTACCGACAAAAACACTAACGCTCATCCCATTGATTAGACGTTACGTATACCCCCTGTTACACTTGATGGCGCCTCTAAAGCACCTCGCTTCCCACTCCGTCGCATCAACAATAACCCCAATGCTCGCGCCGCGTCAAATTACAGCATTGTAGATGACTTAGCCCAGTCTCCAACAACCATGTCTGCTTTAGAAGTCTTAAAAAACTGTCCTTCGCAGCGCAAGACTTTACTCTCTGCTATTGGTGCTATTGACCCCAATGATTCACAATTAATGGCATTCGATTTGGACCAGTCTGAACCACGCCTGCCTTCCACTTTAGCATTCCAAGTTTCTGTCTCCGTTCGAAATCTTGTCATCCATCGGTGCATTATCGATGAAGGCGCCTCTACATGCGTTATGTCCACATTCGTTTGGCAGAAGTTGGGATCCCCTACTCTCCAGCAGTCCACCACTACGTTGCGAGCCTACGACGGTCGTTCGGATCAACCCCAAGGCCTGTTAGCTAATGTCCCCGTCCAGCTGGCTGGTAAAACCGTGCTCATTGACATAGAGGTCATCAACGCCCAATTAGATTATAACCTCTTACTTGGCCGCAGCTACATGTATGCCATGCAGGTGGTTGCCTCATCCGTCTTTCGTACCATGATGTTCCCCCATGAGGGACGCGTGGTCACGGTTGACCAACTCACCTATTACGACCCCAAGGCCCCGCTACACCCAAAAAGGTTCTCCCCATGGTTGAACAACCTGTTTGCGGTGCCACTACCTCGTTTGTATCCTCCGTAGGACCCGGACTTTACACAGAGTCACCTATGACTTCATCTGTCCCTTCATATGGTATGCTCGGTTATATGCCGACTATTACGTCCACCATGTCTAGTAGTCACGCTAGCTCTAGTGTTGGATTTCGGGGCACCATGTCTGTTTTCACAGCCTATTAGTTTGGGAGTAGTCACATCCCTCCATCTAACCCAACTGTTGGCGAAGGACCACCTTCTTCGTCAGCCCCTAGCGTTAGTGTGAACCCATTTTCGAGTGGAGGTTTCACATTAGGTATTAGATCCACGACTTTCATTCTGTCCTTTCATCAGCATGCCTCTATGCTTGTACCTTTGAATGCTTTTGTGATGTCGCAAAACCCTCCTATTGCTAGCTCTTCGGTTCCGTGGAGTGCTCACATACCATTTTCATACGGCCCTCACTCATCTGGTATTCCATCCTCGATTGGGTATATGGGACCCCGTTCTCATGGAGGCCATTCTCATGGATTTTCAGTTGGTCCTACTTATTATCCCAATCCTTCACATGGAGTCCTTGCTACGCATGTGCCTGTGTATTTCAATGCGGGCCAGTTTGGAGGAGGTTACTATCCTTATAGTCATGGTCACGTTTATTACCATAGTTCGTCGGCACCACAGGTGTCAGCTTCAATGTATACAGTCCCACCTTATGGTTCACAAAACCAGTCTCTTTCGGGAGCTCATATTCCATCTTCATAGCCTCAGCTCCCTTTTCTTGCTAGATTGAATCTACCAGATATTTCGAAGCTCATGAATGATCCGGTGTGTCACGATCCTACATGGCCTCTAGTCCCCACCAAGCTCCCTTATGACATTCCAAAGTTTGAGGGGAAGAAGGGTGAGGATCCAGGTGATCACGTTACTACTTTTCACTTATGGTGCTCATCAAATTCCTTGAACCATGACTCTATCCGTTTGAGGTTATTTCAATGCACCCTCACGGGGGCAGCGATGAAATGGTATGTTGAGTTTCCTGGGGGCACATATAGAGGTTTCAACGATTTAGCTTTGGTTTTCCTGGACCACTTTCAGTTTCTGGTGCGTTATGATACTAGCACCGAAATTTTGTCCACCTTTCGTCAGGACAAAGCCACGCACATCTCTGACCATATTCAGGAGTGGTGCTGGTGGAAGAGCCTAGTGAAAGCCAACATTCCTCCAAAGTTTCAATGGGAGTGGTTCCTTAAGTATTTACTTCCTTAGTTTTCGAAGGATGTTTCATTGTCCGGTATCATGACTGAGGAACAAGCTATCTTCAAATCCCAGCAACTATACCTAGTCTATGCTCAGTCTGACATCTTATATGATATTATACCTGATGCACCACGATCATGAAATGAGCCCCAGCCTGTTCCTGGACCACATGCCGATGGTATTGTTGGATCCACAAGTAATCATCTTATGGATTTGGTTACAAATCAAATGCATAATCTGTCGATTAGCCAATCTACCCCTGGGCAGGTTCACGCCTCATCCGTTTCCACCCAATCGCCGGATGTTCACTCTATACAATCGGCGAACTCACCAGGTAACCAACAACCTGGTGGGAAGAAAAAGGGGAAGAATAATCGTAGGGGTGGGAATAATAGGAATAAAAACAATCCTAAGAAAGAGAATGCCAACCCTCCTCGGGACGGCGAAAATGCTAGTGGAGACCGAAAACCTAGATGTAAAGTGAAATTCCCTTATAAGCTTTGCACAAAGATCACCTTACACATTTGTGTCCTCATCTTGAAGAAGTCACAAAGCACATAACACAGGGCCCAGTTGTGCTGAAGGATACCCTTCCTCACCACCAAAATATGGCTTTGGGTGCTTTGATCGCTGGTAGTGGAACTTATGAAACTTCGACGTCCTCTACCCCTGCTGGCGGTTACAAATGCATTAATATGGTCAAAACAAAAGTTAGTGGTTCTACTCACTCTCGTGATTATGGAGCTCCACAACCTCCGTTAGGGAATGAGCCCACTCCTCCTGACACTCCATTGCATATCGAGAAGCCGAACTCTATGCCGTGGATACCGAAAGGTATTCTTAAGCACTCGACGCACAATCCCAATGCTCAAGCTGCCCAGAACTATTCCATTGTAGAAGATTTGGGTCAGACTCCGTGTGCCATGTCAGCTCTCGAGGTTCTCTAGGCTTGTCCTTCTGAGAGGACTGCCCTTTTATGAGCTTTGGGGGTCCAGGATCAGTGTAGCCCGAACATTATAAAGTTCGACACTACTGATGTCCAGCCTTAGTTTCCCTACCACGTGGCTTTCCAAGTTCACGTTAGGTGCCTACAGAAAATCATTAAACGTACCGTGGTTGATGAAGGTGATTCTACGTCAGGTATGTCGTTGGCTTGTTGTAAGGGTTTGGGTTCACCTCCTTTGTCGAAGTCTATGACCATGTTGACAACATTCGATGGTCATTCATTCAGACCACATGGTATTATCCCATCCCTTGAGGTCCACTTGGGTGGGAATACCCTTCCAATTGAAGTCGAGGTGGTTGATGCACCCATCGACTACAACCTTTTGTTGGGTAGGAATTGGATCTACGCTATGCGAGCGATCGTGTCCTCTGTGTTTAGAGTTATCTGGTTTCCACACAAAGGCAAGATTGTGACTGTCGATCAACTCGATTACACGAGTTCCAATACCATTGCATCACCAAGAATGGAAGTTCCTCAAATAAAAAATTCCTAGCCGGCAACTGAGAATATTGGTGTAGGATTGTATTCCTCTTTGATGGGATCTTTCGACTTTTTTGCACCAATCTCCTTTATAGGAACCGTTTCCGATAGTGCCCCGTTCTCATTATAGAATGTACCATTCTAGACATCATATTTTAATGATTCATGGAATTTACCTTCCATGAGCTCTTCGTTTGGAAATATTGCGCACATCAGGATGGCCATGCCATTATCTGCAACTGAGCTTGCCTACCATGAGATTCAACAAGCCACTGCAGAGCCAGATCTCTCCTCTTCATGGACAGAAGAGGAATATCCCATTATGCTGCATGCGTGGGCAGTCGATTCCTCTTGCTCGCATGATTGCCTTGATGGTACTTTGCCTTCGGATGAAGCCATCATTCAGGCCATGTATGGTAGCGATAAGCCTCAGGAAGATCTACATCATCGATCGTATTTCCTTCCCGACTTGGACCTTATTGAGCAGGAAGAGTTCTGATCGACTCTAGCAGAGAAGGTTGGTCACCCTGTGGCTCCTTTGGATTCACATGGGATTTATGCAGAGGGGAATATGGATAACATTTCCCAAACCATTCCGATCAACATCTCTCGCACTCCCGGAAAGATTGAGAATGTTTACATTGGTGCCGATTGTTCCCTTGAGGAAATCTGCATTTACGCCGAACTTTTCAAAGAATTTCGGGATGTTTTCGCCTGGTCGTATGAGGAGATTCCAGGAATAAATCCTAGCATTGTCGAGCATGAGATTAAAAATTATCCTAATGTTAAGCTGGTTCGACAACGTCTTCATTCTGTGAATCCTAGGAAGGCAGCCAAGATCAAGGAAGAGGTGGAGAAACCACTTAAAGCTAGTTTCATCTACCCGGTTCCCCTTACCGAATGGGTGTCCAATCCCGTTCCTGTGGATAAGAAGCAGGGAACCATCCGTGTATGTACTGATTTCAGAGATCTGAACCGAGCATGTCCTAAGGATAAGTTTCCCGCTCCATTCATAAATGATATCTTGGATGCGTGTGTGGGAAGCGAAGTATTTTCTTTCATGGATGGTTTTTCAGGTTATAATCATATCCAGATTAAACCCGAGGATCAACATAAGACAACTTTTATATGTCCTTGGGGTACATTTTCATACCGGAAGATGCCCTTCGGCCTTAAAAACGTCGGAGCTACTTTTCAGCGAGCTATGACATACGCTTTTCATGACCTTAGTGCATAGTGGAGGCTTACTTGGATGATCTTGTTGGCCATTCTCGTAAGAGAGTGGACCACCCCAAGCACCTCCGCCTCATTTTTGAAAGATGCCGGTGTTACAAGATTCGTTTGAACCCCAACAAGTGCATATTTGTTGTGAAAACGGGTCTCCTTCTAGGGTTTGTAGTTTCAAAAGAGGGTATAAGAGTCGATCCTTTAAAGGTTGAGGCAATACTTCAGTTGCCTCCCCCGTGTAACTTGATTCAGCTTCAGAGCCTCCAAGGGAGAGCCACTTTCTTATGATGCTTTATCGTGAATTATGCCAATCTTACCAAAGGTTTCGCACGACTTTTGAAGAAGGACACTCCATTTATCTGGGATGAGCAAGCCCAATAGTCTTTTGACACATTGGTATCAACCCCTCTTCTTAGTCCACCCGACTTTGCTAGATATTTTTTGCTTTATGTGGCCGTGCCTCAAGAGATGATTGGTATGGTCTTAGTTCAGGTGGATGATGTGCTCTAAGAGCATGTTGTTTATTACCTTAGTAGAAATTTAGTAGACGCTGATCTGAGATACTCTCACATTGAGAAATTGGCACTTGCGACTGTTCATGCAGTCCAATGGTTGTGGCATTATATTTTGCTTAGGAAAACCACCGTTACAGCACACGTCAATCCATTTCAGTTCGTGCTCTCATGAATCCTAATTGGGGGGAAGTATAATAAATGTATTGTCATCCTTTAGGAGTTCGATCTTGATTTTGCTTCGGCGAAGTTGGTGAAATCCTTGGTTTTTCGCGGAATTGATGTCGGACTTCCCGAGACTTGATGAGTAAGTAGTCCATGAAGATTTGTTTGTGTATGAACATTTATTTCTTCTCTTGTTAACGGAACCTTGGTATGGGGATATCATTATATATCTCCAAACTCTGAAGTTCCTTGCACACTATTCGCGAGATGAGCGACGGCGTGTGAGACATCACGCTAAAGATTATGTCATCATCGGTGAAACTTTGTATCACCGGGGAAAGGAATCTATCCTCTGTCGTTGCTTAACTCATGAAGAAGTGGAGCTAGTTGTTAATGATTGCCATAGCGGAGCGTGTGGCGGTCACTTATCAGGGCTTGCGACAACCCAACGTATCTTGTGAGCGGGCTATTTTTGGCCTACGATCTTCAAAGATTGTGTAAATGCTGTGAAGAGATGTCACCCTTGCCAGGTGTTTGCTCGGAACATGCGCTTGCTCCCTGCTCCTTTACATCCGGTTGTCACCATCGGTACCTTCACCAAATGGTGGGTAGATTTCATGGATTGCAACCCAACCTCGGCTAGGGGGCATCACCATATCATTGTGGCCATTGATTGTTTTACCAAATGGGATAAGGCCATGCCGACTGTTAAAAGACGATGGTGCTACAGCAGTCCACTTCGTTTTCAATAAGATTATAACTCGATTCGGTATCCTGAAAGAGATTGTCATTGACCATGGCATTCACTTCCAAAACCATATGATGCGGATTTGTCACTCAAGCTTGGGTTTAAGCAATATCACCCATCTTCTTACTACCCCCAGGTGAATGGTCAGGTCAAGGCAGTAAATAAGTCCTTAAATACCATTCTCCAACGAACCATCCGACAAAGCAAGAGCAATTGGCACATTATGTTATATCCTACTTTGTGGGCATATCGAATCGCAATCAAGACTTCTACCGGGTTCTCACCATTTCAGTTAGTACATGGTGTGGAGTCTATCTTGTCGGTTGATTACGAGATCCCTTCGTTGAAACTAGCTATAGATCTCCTGCTTGACACCTCAGATGTTGAGAAACGTTTGATCCACCTTGAGTAGCTTGGCGAGCAGCGTCGAGATGCCGCTGTGGCTATAGATGCCAACAAACGTCGTGTTAAGGTTCAGTATGATAGGTCTGTCTGTCCCCGGCAATATGCTGAAGGTGATTTGGTCTTCCTTTATGACCAAGCTAAGGAACCCCTGGGGGTAGGCAAGTTTAACCCCATGTGGCACGGTTCTTACATTGTGAGGCGTGTCCTTGAGAAAGGAGCCTACGAGTTGGAAGACTATGAGGGGAATGCCTTGAAGGAGCCTTTAAATGGGATCTACCTCAAGTGGTATTATGCTTGAGCTTCTAGATCGAGTTGATACCTTTGTATATTGTTGTATAGTTGTTTATGTACATAGTTTAGATTTCTTTTGGTTGTTCAGATCTGCTGATTCACTTTCGTTGGGTTGACAGATGTCAGTGGAATCTCCAATGTTCTTAGGATTCGCGGATGGGGATTATAGCCATCATACGTAGAGACTTGCTTTTGCTGCGTGGGTTGTTTACTCGCCCGACCATCATATTGTGTCTTCAGGAGGTGCTCGTCTCAGTCCTACATCCAACAATGTGGCTAAGTACAGTGTTGTTGTTGAGCTACTTCGTGATGCCATTTTGCATGGTATCTAGTCTTTAGAGGTCCGCCTGGATTCGCAACTGGCCGTGTCTCAATTGAATGGCCAGTACCGTGTGAGGGATCCTACGTTACTACGGATATTCTTAAGGGTAAGACTCTTGGAGCGTTAATTTGTTTTTATTACATACATTCATGTTCCAATACATTTTAATCATGTACCTGATGCATATGCTAATTATGTCCTAGATTGGCATTTGTCACATCAATGAAAGAAGTATACAAATAACATTCATCCATACATTTGTACATACACAAGTAGTAGAACCGAATAATCAAATTTTTATATATATATAAAAAGTGGTGTCATGATACAAAACTGGAGCCCGTAGCTCTCAAAAATATACAATCCGATACAAAAATAGTGAGACCCCATGGCATCTAAGCCCTGCGGGGAGGTCTCGCCGCCTCGGAGGGATGAGTCTGACCATAATAGTGTACAACATTGGCTATACGCCGCTGCATCCACACCCATACACCTGGTACCCCCAACCACATGTTGCTACATCGCCTCAGGGAGATGCTCTACCTCTATCAGTGGTACTCGAGCAGTCATACGGGAGAGGTTAACCCGTACCGTCTCCAATGTGTGCTTTGTCACCGCACCTATGATCTCGCCTCCACTTCCCCTGCGGCAGTGCCATGGGAATCCTTGAGGTCTTCGTGGACCCCGATATGCGAGCAAACAGTCAAACGTCAATATATGATACCACACCAAAAAGATTTTTGCATTTCACTTATAATAAAAAATCCAAAAAATTAAAATACACAAAACTTAAAAAGAGTAGCCATACCTATGTCTCTGAACGCAGCCCCTAGTGGGAGCGACCTGTCTCTATCTCCGCTGAAGTCTGTACCCTCGTATGGATAGTTATCGATGGCGATGACCTGTCGTTCCCATTAGTGAAAGAACTCCTCTGAATATGGTGATGCCTATCGGCCACCACCCTATCGCGTCAGTACCTCTGCCCATGGGGTCTGGGCAGGATCTCGGAGACTGTGCAGAGGGACTTCAACCCTCGGACTCAAGCCCATAACCCTCTCAAAGAATAAACTGCAGACTATTCTGCAAAAGTCGAAGTTCTTTTCCCTCCCCAGCTTGCACTCCGTTAGCTGGTTCTTCATAGTCACCAGCAACGCTGTGCACCAATCGTACACAGTCGGTCTCATACATTCCTCTGCATAGAATATCATTGGCCTCGAAGCCTGATGTAGTGCAGCTGAACCTAATATCCTCCTGAGTGTAAGAACTATAATCTTCATACTCAGGCTCGCAATGGAGTTAATAGGAATCTGGCTGCCCACCTTTTGGGTACTAGGAAGGCAGTACTTGTCTATGTAATCACTAATCGTGATTCCACCTCCTACATTATGGGACCTGAGGCTTGCCACATCCCCTCGGTGGGACAAACCTATGATGAAATAGATATCCTCCACCTCCAACAGAAGTGGTTGACCATCCAGATCGAAGTTCTGTGCATCTGCATCCCAGTAATCGACCAACTTGCAGAGCAATTGGTTTTGGGCCCTTAAACCCCTAATGCTCCAAAACTTATATAGACTGCATGCTTGTAACGCTTGTTGGGCAGGCAAATCTCGACACACATGCTCATCAACAATGTCATGTTCCCTTTCTCTCCACTCTAGGACCATCCTGGAGGCAAAAACAAGGACATTTTTTAGTTTCCATGTGTTAAAAACCACCCTCACGGTGCTATATGCGGCCAAACTTGTATACAGTCACATCCGTACATGGTCAAAACTTGTGTTGACCACGTCCAGGAAGCCCTATACGCGACCCTTGAAGATATAGCTTGCATACAGCGCTGAGTAGGTGTAGATCTTGGCAAAGATAAAAAATTAAACATTAAAAAATGAAATAAAAGCCATGGAAAGGAAGAGGGGGATGAGACTACCAACCTGATCCAGACGACTCTAAGATCCGACGCCTGTAGCTCCCAGAATCAACAACTAAAGATCGAGGTGAAAACTAACCAAAAACACTATTTTGGGTGAAAAGTGAAAATGAAATAGTAAAAGTAATTTTTTGTTACTATTTATAGTTTTTTAAACCCGCTTTATATGTCGTCTTGGAGTACGATTTTGAACAAATTTTTCGGACGAGAGTGATTTTTTGACTGTTTCTTGCCTTCGGCAGGTATATTTTACACCCACCATGTAGGTTAGATGTCATTTTCACCTGCATTTTTCATTTGACCTTATGACCATGATCATTAACCCTTGGTGCAACCTCACTTTTTAACCGACACAGAACCTTCACATTGTTATAGAAGTGTCGTTATTTGGCGGTAGAGCTTGTCCAACCATGGGTGCCTTAGTTAGAGCCTTTTTATGTATTTTGGCGCCCATGTCGTTGATCCTCCTTAGGATTTGGAGTCCTTTGTAGTCACGCCATGACTTTGCGATAAAGACTCATACTCTACTTTGTCTTATTTTGGCCATCTCCCATAAGGACTCCCCCGTTTATGTCAAGTTGTGATTGCATTGCATCATCCTGCTTGCTGCTTGAGCCTTGTGTCAGCTCCCGCTTAGTCAATTATTATCCATGTGCTTGAGCACTTTCCCTTTCGAGCCAAGCAGATCTTTTATTTTCCTTTCGCAATTTGATGACCCTTTACCGTGAGGGAACACCCCCCGAGTGTCTACATCTTGCACATGCTTCCTTGCATTGATCATAGGAATGTTCCACTGCTTGGGACTAGTTTGCTTGCCGTTTGACACTCGTTTCCTCACCTGTTGTACTATAAGCAATTTTATTCTTTTTCAAGCTTTCATGATATGAAAAAGACCAAAAAATCAAATAACTGAAAAAGCCGGACGGGAAAATAGTTACTACTTTTTGTTGGCAGCTGTCGTGTCGCCTTTGAACAGAGCATTCACTCCACTCCATCCATTAAGAGTCAGGACTATAGTAGGACCTCAGGAGCTGTACTCATTTTTTAGATTTTACTCCACCGACTGGTTAAGCTTCCAGTCATTATGGAGCCCTTTATCGATGCCTCCTGTGTCGCAAAGTGTCGTTGTTATCTAGTTCTTGAGTCTATGTTTCCTGAGTCTATCCATTTGCTCATGCTCGTGTTCAAAGGAAGTCCTAAAACTAGAGTCGGCCACTCCTCATATCTCTTGACTTTTGCATGTCGGCCATCCCTTTTGAGTCAGTCTGATCTGTTCGTCCAAGTTCTTCCAAATCTTTCAGCATAGCTGTTACCTTGTGCTGGTTGATGGGGGATGCATTAATGCCCTCCTTCCAGTGAGTTTTGTTCTGCCGAATTCAACCCATTTATTCCAGAATTGAGACTTAGAGTCGGTTGAGTACCTTTAGTCTTGTAGTCATTAGTGGTAGGTTCTCTCGCCATCGACAGTTGGGGATTCATCAATGCCTCCTGATCGATGGATTCGTCATAGTGTTCGACCTCAACACCTTTATTCACACTTTGATGAATGTACTCTATGCCTTGATGCCCATTTTCATTATTGGTGGGTTATCTCACGTCTGTTAATGGTATACATCGATGATCGGTAATCAGACGATGCCACATCAGGTTCGACATCAACACCTTTATTCGCTTGATAGGGCATGCACCATTGGTGATTTGTGTAGAAGACCTCCAGACTTCAGTGGCATTCAGTATGCTACTTATGATCATGATTGTACTTATGAGATGTCGTTCTCATACATCAACAGTTTGTACCTTCAGTTTTCACCAGGGGTTTCCTTTTCAGCATGAGACCGTATCTTAATGTATATGGGTCATGGCTATGATCGCCTATGACATGTATTCACTATATACTGCCTATTAATGGCCATTGTATCATATTGTTGTATTGTACTGACATGTATTCAGAGATATCATTGTATTATGATGAGTGGGCTACTCCTTCCGTTTGTGTCTCCATCACTCCACTTCTGATATTTATAATGTATTTCGATTATCGTAGTACCTTATTTGACCTCACACATTAGGGGGCATCTTGTTACTAAACGTAATTTTCCACCTTGTGAGAATCAACACGTCATTGACCTTCAGTATCCATTTTTATCGACTCAGATCCACATTTTATCCTCCAGGAACCCATTGTTCCCTATTTTTGTTCTTGTATGCTAGCTGTTCCACTATACCTAGCGTATACGCAGCTGCACCAATGTAGCATGTGTACATCGAGTTAAATGGTAAAAAACAAATAGAAATTCACATTTTACTCCAAAAAAAGCGGTCTTAGGGTGACCTTTGGCCCTCCATGTACCCCAGAAACGACTCGATTCAACCTTTCACCTACCTTGAGGGGTTATATATTGAGCTCTTATGGTGCATGGAAGGAGGAGGAAAAGAGAGAGCATAGAAACTGTATTGGATTTTTGCCTGCGACTTGAGTCTACATCCATTAATCCTTGTTGTTGTGAACCTCTTATGTTCACCTACCAAACTCCTTCATAGTTTGAGTTTTCCATTGCATGGGGGGATTGAAGTGGTGGAGGCACACGTGGAGGGACCTAGTTCTTGGTTTAGATGAGTTGCTAGCAAGAGGTTGTATCATGTACTTCTTGTTTTCATTAATAGAAATACTCATTTTCTCGTCCAATTGATCTTGTAAATGTTTGTTTAGTTACATTGGGTTACATTTTCTTATTATATCATGGACCATGCTATTGTTTATGCTAATATCTTTCACGTATTATATGCACTTGCTTGTATTTTTGTTGAGACTAAGCTGCAGGTTCAAGTGTAGAGGTTGAAAGCTCAACGGGGATCTACTATGAACATCCGGTTGAAGGTTGGTCTGTTATCCACATCTTAGCATTTTAATTATATAACATTGTATTGAGAATTAAGTTGATTTCTCGTAGTCATCTGTCTGTTGTGGTCTGCCCCGAGCCATAGGAAGTTTTTCTCCTTAACACTTGTAGCTGTGTGGTTGAGCTCACTAGCTTAGCAACGCCTCCCTTGCTATCCCCTGTTCACCTGATAAACCCACTGTCGGTTAGATTAGCATGATCAGCTTGTCTGATATGTTTGATAAACCCCAACGATATGCTGGCTTGGCATGATTGTATTATTTGGTATGCCTGATAAAACCATTGCAGGTTGGCTTAGCAGGATCAGCTAGTCTGGTATGCTTGATAAACCCAACTATAATGCTAGCTTGGCATGGCCCCCTGCTGATGGTATGCTTGATAAAACCAATTGGAAGTTGGCTTAGCATAACCAAGCATCTCCCTGGAATGCTTAATAAAACCCACTCTAGGTTGGCTTAGCATGGGTAGGTTCCCTGGAATGGCTTGAGAAACCCAACTACAGATTGGATTAGCATTGGGATGGAACCTTAACTGTGAGAGAACCTGATAGCCCTCCTTAGTGGATACACAACCCCAACTTGGGGGTGATATCTCAACTGAAAGAGTACAGGCTGGACAGAGATCTAAGGCTGGGTGGAATGTTGCTCTCACTTAGCCAGTTGCTTCGGAAATTGAAAGATAAGTATTTCTGGTTATGTTAAATGATGGTATTTCATTGTTATGAAATGGTTGATTATGTTCAATTGTGGAATGCATGTTTATATGAATTCAATTGACAAGGAGTCATGTGCATGCCTGAGTAAAAGGATGAGCTCATTGTTACATGTATATCATTGTATTACATGAGTTTAATGCATCATAAGTCTTGCATATGATAGATGTATTTGTTAGACCTAATTTTATGCATTTTACATGTTATGATATGTATGATTAACTTGGAAATGAGTTGTATGCTTACATCTGATCCTTGGGAAGGAGGGGAATGCCCTCGAGGTGCTTCAGAAACCTATGTGGGTCAGGTGGAAGGGAAAGTCATGGCAGGAATAAGCCTTAAGTCCTTTTTGGTAGAGTTATGGATAGAAATTCAGTGGGAAATTTGACAGGGTAAAAGTACTTAGATGGGGCAGGGATTTCACCATTGGATAGAGCTCTCCAACATCTTTCCAACAGTACCGACATTGTCTCATTTGGACCAAGGATGGAGAAGTTAGGTCCCTCAGAAAATGGTATGAAAAGTTACCATGACAGAGGGTATGGTTCTGCATGCCCGCATCCGCAATTGCGGAAGTGACTGCTGTCGGAAGTTGAAGTTTGGCACTTTAGCATATGCAGTTGCGGATTGCGGATCCACCATTGCAGATTGCAGAAAGTTAAGCCTTCTGGTTATGTAGTTTGGCACTTTCGCATCCACAATTGCGGATTGGGATTGTGGATCCACCGTTGTGGATTGCAGATCCGCCGTTGCGCATTGCGGAAAGGTAAGCCTTCTGGTTATGTAGTTTGGCACTTCAGCATCCGCAATTGCGGATCCGTCGTTGAGGATTGTGGATTGCGGAAAGGTAAGTCTTCTGGTTATGGTTATGTAGTTTGGCACTTCCGCATCCGCAATTGCGGATTGCGGATTCACAGTTGCGGGTTGCGGATTGCGGATTCAATTCATTTCAACAATGTGTGTGTATTCAGTCGAATTTGGAATTTTTTTTTAATCATGGTCTCCCGTGGCCTAAGGAGGGCAGTGGGGATGTGACACATATTCTTTCTTCTTCTTGTTTCCTCTTTTCCTTTTCTGCCTCTAAGGCCTCTTCATGTGTTTTCTTTTGTTCTACCTCTTTTGAGGTTTATTTTGTTTGGCTTGAACTTGTTCCTTCATTCCTACCGAATCACTTGGTGCCTCCGTACATCCAAATATAAGTATCTTTTGGTGTAAAATAATAATCCCCATACTCACTGATCACCTCCAATGCATTGTCTGACATGCAATTAGGCTCTTCATCGAAAATTAGTTTATACAGGGGCATTATGAACTCTTCACATATGAGTTTATAAAAGCTGGCACACTTATGGGCCTGCATGATCTGGTAAGACACATAGATGGGAGTTTCATCTAGGACCCAATAACATCCTAATTTATAAAATGGGTTCCTAATCAGGATGCAATCAATTAGGTACGATGCCATGTAAAAATATGCTTTATTCTGCGTCAAACCTCCCTGAGCTGCTGATATTGCTGCAACCATGCTCTCCAAAATAATATCTTCCCAGTTAAAAATAGTACCATGAGTGGCAATATGGTACATGATCGGAACCCAACTGAGCTTGTATATGTTTGTATTTTCCCTCCTAAATATTATGCTCATCATCATAGCCATAATTCTGAATGGGGTTTTCAAGTTCTGTGAATCATGTTCTCCACTGGCTCTTTGCCTCAACGGTTTTCCTGGGAGAAGCATTTTCTTGGCGTATTCTGAATGACCTATATTGATACAAGTTAGAAGGAATTTGGGAGAATGTAATCTGTAAGTTGTGCCTATACGTGCCAGTTGAAATGAGGTGATCCCTTTTCCATTAGCTCCTGCAATGATTCTAGACTTGACATCTATATAAGGCAAGATATATCCTATTACCTCGGAGTATGGGAAAATTCCGGGCAAGTTGCAGCTTTGTGGAGACTTGACTTCTTTATATTTTGATAAATTACCATCTCCTCAATAGAGGCATCAGGCACATCTTTATCTCTGATAAGTTGGTATATTTCACCCCATTTGTATTCGAGGACTACTCCGGTGATAGATCTGGTATCTTCAAACAAGGTTTCCATGATAGTTTCTGGAACTACTTCAATGTCCGAATCAGATTCTACAAATTTGGATTTGCACTTGGAAAACCTTCTATACATATCCGAATCCTGTAATAAAAGAACAGTATCAGTGTATTTAAAATGGAAATAATAAAGCATACAAGAACCTGAAAGAAAATCCAGTTAGTTCAGGCTCAGTATAATCAAAAGTTAACTTATTTAAGCTTTTACTTCATTTAGTAATTTTATTTCAATGCAAATCATTTCACAAAGAGAGTATGAGTCTCTAAGACACTTTTAAAATACAAATCTTGGGTTATTTCATCAAAACAAAATAATCATTAAAAAATAAAAAATAAATAGCCAAGGGAATCATTTCATATGATTATATTCCATGCCCTTACATGTCTCATTAAGCTTCAAAATTTAAGGCAGCCAATTCATATCAAGACATCAAGTAAACCTTTGTCACTTCAAATGTACTTGTTCACGTTATCATGAAGCTAATTCCAATGTTCCCTATTATGAAGCTAAATGAATAGGGATGTGTTCTACATGCGAAAATAAAAAACGAGAGCAAGTAATTTTTATTGACCATCACAATGACCAACGTTATGCAATTTTTTATTGCTCCTCCAACTGATTCAACTGTCTAGGGTTTACTTCCTTTTCTACTATGTAGACTCTAAAGAATGTGTTATTTATTGCTCTAGCCAGGAAAGCTTTAGCCCGAGAATTTTTTCAAGTCGAGAGCCCATCATGGACATATTCGAGAAAAAATCAGGAAGAACCTCATGATAAGAAGGTTTAACAAAAATAAAATGCCAATGGTAAGGGTTTAAGGCTATATTCGGTCTACAATGGCTTCTATCACTCACTATCAATGGAAGTGAGTCTCCAAAATGCATTCATTCAACATAAAACAATGGGCTTACAAGTAAAAAATAGGGTAGTGAAACGTTTTTACCTAACTTCTAACCTCCCCCCAATCAGCAACAAACAAATTTACCGAGAGATGCAATGGTACCTACCTGGCAAGGTGGGTATGTCCCCAAGATGCTCGTGATCTGGCAAAAAACTATGCTCCAGGTGGCCTTGATGTTCTTGTTAGGGTTTTACGGTATTAAAATGAAGAGAACAGAGTTAAAATGAAGCGTTGAAAACATATTCCTCTTTTAAACAAAACTTAACCCTAAAAAATAAATGTTCATTAATTTCTCATTAAAAGGACCCCCGTTCACATGATGTGACACTTCATCGGAGCAGAAATGATTTTAATTGACATGTTTCAATGACAAAACAGGTTTTACACCGGTCGTGTTTCAGTGATAAAACATATTTTATTTCAAGGTTATTTCGGGTGAAAATTTAATTTTGTGCCATAGGTAAAAATGGAGCGAGCTCCGATTGTGTATCAGAACAAAAACCAATTCAACATCCATATTTTGGATGGGCGATCAAAAATTTCTCTAATTGGTGCAAAAACCTATTCTAACACGACTGTTTCAGAAGAAAATTTAATTTTTCTACAATTGCATAGAAAATGATTTCTTCCCCCACCGTTTCGTTGAATGTTTGATAATACCTTCGACTGTTTTGGTGAAAAAAATGAATTTTGCTCCGAAACAGTGAAATTCAATTTTTTTCTAAGTGTTAAATTTTTTTAAGGCAATTGAATTTACAAAATTTTTGAAATCTAAAGGATAAAAGAAGATGAAATCTAAGAATGCATCCAAAACTTAAAGAAAGGGGGGGGGGGGGCTAAAATTTTAGGCAAATTTTTTGGGGAGAGGTTGCAGCTGCAACAATTGGTGACTAGCTGGGGAACTGGGGAACTCGGATCTTGAAAAGGGAACATAAAACTCTTCTGGAACATATAACTTAATTAGGGTAATAATCACTTCTACTTATCAATGATTTCTAATTGTAAAAGTCATGCTTCACTATTCCGCATAGTGATTAAAAGTTTCTATTTCAGTTAGGAATAAGTGTCTCTTGGATCATAAATGATTATTAAATTCAGGGATAGGGCAGCCTAGTTTAGGTTTCACAATCACTCTCTTGAGGCCAGAGTATGAGGTTCATTTACTTACCTTGTCTTTTAACAATCACTAAGTAAGACACCACAAGATTGTAACAATATCTAACATATGTACTCGTGTGTTCCTCATTCCTATACCGCTTGCATTTTTTTGATGCTTTAATATACTTTGATGCTTGAGTCATTTTAAGATATAGTTCTCTTTGTATTCAAAGATTCCTCGTAGGTTCTTCCATCCATGATGTCCTTTTGTGTGAGTAATGAATATTTTATTTGATTTATCATACCCACGGAAGGAGAAGAACCTTATTTAGTGTCATCAAGAGTATCCTCTTGATTGGATTTCATATCTACTTATTCTTCAAATATCCAATTTTAACCTTGATGGATATTAAACTTTTCAGATAACTTTTTTTTTACTATATTTGTGCCTTTGGCTTCAATATTGTGGTATAGGATCATTTTGAATTTTGTATATTTGCAAGACTTGCTTCCTTTCCATGGGTCAACTATAGTATACTACCTGAGACAAGATTATTTAAGTGTACAGTGAGCGGAGCCCCAAGATAGTAATTTAGAAGTCTTTGTCCTGGCTATTTACATAGGTTTTAGTGCGTTTTAATATAGAATGAAACAAGCGACAGATTTTCCATGAAACAGAATGACAATTAAGACAGATAGGTTTTCATAACTCTTTAAAAAAAGAAATCTTTCTATGTTTTGAAGCAATTGTCACTCCTTCTAAATTCCTAAATCTTTCCACAAAAGTAATTCTATGCATAATATTAGATCCCAGTTTCATGCTTATCACTTTGATTATTGAGCTGACTTTATTCAAAACAAAGATGCAAACTAACGATAAGGCTAAACTTAACTAGTCTGAAAATAAGTAAACACACAAAAGGAAGATTTATTTATATACAAAAAATTTCCTAAGCCTAAGAAAAATACTGTTTAACAGCTTGGCTGTTTACAGGAAGATTTTCCAATTCCCCTTGTAGATCTTGTAATTTATATGTTCCTGGGCCGAGCTTCTCAGCAATCTGGTAAGGACCAAGCCATAAATGTTGAAACTTGGTATGTTTGCCCTTTTCTTTATCGGGGTGATGATCTGGATTTATGCAGGAATGAAATATGATAGCATATACAGAATCATATACAGAGATATATTGCAAACAACACAGTGATACAGTAAACACATATTCTATTAAATAGCAGAAATAAAACAGACTGTAAAAATACAATAGCTAGAATGGTGGTAGCTATCTCTGAGAAGAGATGTGGCCGCTATGCTCATTTCATGCCAAGATCAATACAAAGAGAGGATGAAAGGACTATTTATCATAAGCATGAGGGAAAGAATCCCAAACATCCAAAAACCTAACCCTAGAAGATGAACCGTCATAAAGTTTGCGGCCCCAAGGTGGTTAGTTGAACAGTCAACTTCTCGGGGTCATAACTTTTGCATACGATCTTCGTTTGGGGCACTCGGTAGCCCATTGGAAAGGGATATCCGAGATTTACAACTTACAAGTGAGGCCAAGTGCATGCCAGAATTAGTTATTTGCCCCCCCAAATCGCCAAAAAAGGTCGTTTAGGGCCTCAAAACGGTCCCGAAAGTTTAAGACCTAAAAAACCGCTAAAAGTAGTAATTTGCCAAAATTGCCAGAAGACTGTTTTGAGCCAGTAGGAAGAGGTGGGACGCCACCGATATACACCTGGATCAATCCTCCCTCCTTAGGAAGCAATGGTCTCCATTGCATCAAATCCCTTATCATATGTCGAACTGTGTGTCGAGTTGAGCTTCCGCTGCGGCATTTGCTGAAGCGAAAAGGTTGCCTTTCTTTGAAATATTCAGAGGGTTGTAATTGTTGTTGTTGGATGCGTTGGAGCTGTTCAACAGGTTTGGTTGTTGTGGTATCCTTGGTATGCACTGGTGTGAATGGTTTCTTTTTGGAGGAGCACCTTGAATGCATGGCCTTGCACTGCAAAGGTACTCGAATAGGTGATGCTGCAGTGAACTTCTGTTTTTCTTGTTTCTGCTGAGTAGAGGGATAATGTGAAGAGGTTGTGGATGTCTCTGTGATCTGATGTTATCCTTTAGTGGACATTGCGAATAGGAAAAATTTCCCAGTGTGGGAGATTATCTTCCTGCCTTGCTTGGCTGGGGTAGGCGAAATTGTCTTGGGTATCCGATAGAGTTGTTCTCCCAAGGTGACAATGACATTGCGAGGTCGTGATTCATATACATCATGACGCTTCCACATATATGGTTGTCCTAAAAGAACATCACATACTTCAAGTGGGGCCACATTACACAACACCTCATCTTTGAAGGGCTTGATACCATATGGTAGGCGACATTGATGACTGACGCGGATCCATTGTCCTTGGCTCATCCAACCAATGGTGTATGGTTGCGGGTGTGGTGTTATTGGTAGGTCCAATTTCTTGATGACTTCTTTTGAGACCAGGTTCTTTTGGCTGCTGCTGTCCACAACAAAGTGTATGGAAATTCCCTTCACCCACATCTGTGAGTGGAAAAGGCGCTCCTTTGCCTCCGACTCTTCAGGTTCCTCTGGTTGAATCTGTGTGGTGGCAACAACGACACTGGGTTTTGCATCAATGATCTGCTTCCCTTTTTGCGCAGTTGTGAAATTAGGTTCTGAGTCAGAATCATAACTGGGATCTGATTCTGAAGCTTTGATCTCAGCCACCAATGACTGTTTTGAGTGACATTCATCAGTGTTGTGTTGGGGGCTTTTGTGGAACTCGCACCACTTCACAGTGTCCTTTGTCTTTTCGTTACCCTTCTTCACTTGTGGTTGGGACTGGTTGTCCTTTCCCTGCCCCGTGTTCTATGAGCCAGAGTTTCCCTTGCCTTACTTCTGCGTAGGTCCGAAGTCACGCTTGTTCTTTTGCTGAAATTTCTGCTCAATTTTAACATCATATCGATAGGCGGATCCGAGTGAAGAGATTTCCAGGAAATCCATCTCTGTTCGTATGTACCGGTGCAGGCCACTACGATATTTCAGTACTAGGTGTCGCTCGGAGTCCTTGATACCTAGCTTTGTGCGCAAGGTATGAAATTTTTTGGTGTACTCCGACATCGTTTGGTCCCTCTCTTGGTGTAGAATGGCCCATTTTGTGTACTGGTCATCATAGTTTCCAACAAGGTAATATTGTTCCTTGACGACATCTATAAAAGAGGCCCAAGTGGGATTGGAATATTCAAACAATCTAAACTCGTCAGATGAGTTTTGCTCACAATAAGTTTCCCACCAATTTTTGACATGGGGGACGGCCTTGAGGAGCGCAAAGACGATCTTTTCCTTGTTGAAAAAATTGTGGATAGAGAAATACCCTTATAGTAGATTCAACCATTTATCTATGGCATCGACATCGATCTGGCCTTCAAATAAAGGGATATCAAAGTTAACTTGTACCTTGAAGGGAGTTGCATCTTCGGAACGACTGCTTGTTGAAGGTGTATTTGTTGCCGTCGGCATGCGTCGAAGGATCTGGGCGAAATTATCCATCATCTCGTTCCTGTGTCGCGCGAGGGCTTCCTCGAGCAACAACTTGATAGGATCTACTACTCCGTCGTCTCTCTTTTTTTTCGACATGGGAGGCCGTTTAGGGCAGCGAGAGTGGTCTTCCCCAAGTGAAACTAGTTCGAGACCCAACTCTCTGTATCCTGACCTCGTTGGGGACATGCATCGAGAAACAATCAAAGAGCAGACCGCTGTTATACCACTGATCCGGATTTATGCAGGAACGAAATATGATAGCATATATAGAATCATATACAGAGATATCTTGCAAACAACACAGTGATACAGTAAACACATATTCTATTAAATAGCGGAAATAGAACAGACTGTAAAATACAATAGCTAGAATGGTGGTAGCTATCTCTGAGAAGAGATGTGGCCGCTATGCTCATTCATGCCAAGATCAATACAAAGAGAGGACAAAAGGCCTATTTATCATAAGCATGAGGGAAAGAATCCCAAACATCCAAAAACCTAACCCTAGAGGATGAACCGTCATAAATTTTGCGGCCCCAAGGTGGTCAGTTGAACAGTCAACTTCCCGGGGTCATAACTTTTGCATACAATCTTCGTTTGGAGCGCTCGGTAGCCCGTTGGAAAGGGCTATCCAAGATTTACAACTTTTGACTAAACCCAAATTGCCAAAAAAGGTCGTTTAGGGCCTCAAAACGGCCCCGAAAGTTTAGGACCTGAAAAACCGCTAAAAGTAGTAATTTGCCAAAATTGCCAGAAAACTATTTTGAGCCAGTAGGAAGAGGTGGGCCGCCACCGATATCCATCTATATCAATCCTCCCTACTTAGGAAGCAATTGTCTCCATTGCGTCAAATCCCTTATCATATGTTGAACTGTGTGTTGAGTTGAGCTCCCGCTGCGGCGTTTGCTGAAGCAAAAAGGTTGCCTTTCTTTGAAATATTCAGAGGGTTGTAATTGTTGTTGTTGGATGCACTGGAGCTGTTCAACAGGTTTGGTTGTTGTGGTATCCTTGGTATGCACTGGTGTGGATGGTTTCTTTTTGGAGGAACACCTTGAATGCATGGCTTTACACTGCAAAGGTACTCGAATAGGCGATGCTTCACTGAACTTCTGTTTTTCCTGTTTCTGCTGAGTAGAGGGATAATGGGAAGAGGTTGTGGATGTCTCTGCGATCTGATGTTCTCCTTTAGTGGACATTGCGAATAGGGAAAATTTCCCAGTGTGGGAGATTATCTTCCTGCCCTGCTTGGTTGGGGTAGGAGAAACTGTCTTAGGTATCCGATAGAGTTGTCCTCCTAAGGTGACAATGACACTGCGAGGTCGTGATTCATATACAGTATGACGCTTCTACATATATGGTTGTCCTAAAAGAACATCACATACTTCAAGTGGGGCGACATCACACAACACCTCATCTTTGAAGGGCTTGATGCCGTATGCTAGGCGACATTGATGACTGACGCGGATCCCTCGTCCTTGGCTCAGCCAACCAATGGTGTATAATTGCGGGTGTGGTGTTATTGGTAGCTCATATTTCTTGATGACTTCTGTTGAGACCAGGTTCTTTTGGCTTCCACTGTCCACAACAAAGTGTAGGGGAATTCCCTTCACCTACATCTGGGAGTGGAAAAGGTGCTCCTCTGCCTCCGACTCTTCAGGTTCCTCTGGTTGAATCTGTGTGGTGGCAACAACGGCATTGGGTTCTACATCAATGATCTGCTTCCCTTTTTGTGCAGTTGTGAAATTGGGTTCTGAGTTAGAATCGGAACTGGGATCTGATTCTGAAGCTTTGATCTCAGCCACCAATGACTATTTTGAGCGACATTCATCAGTGTTGTGTCGGGGGCTTTTGTGGAACTCGCACCACTTCCCGGTGTCCTTCTTTGTCTTTTCGTTACACTTCTTCAATTGTGGTTGGGACTGGTTGTCCTTTCCCTGCCTCATGTTCTGCGAGGCAGAGTTTCCCTTGCCCTGCTTCTGTGCAGGTTCGAAGTCACGTTTGTTCTTTTGCTGAAATTTCTGCTCGATTTTGAGAGCATATCGATAGGCGGATCCGAGTGAAGAGATTTCCAGGAAATCCATCTCTGTTCGTATGTACCGGTGCAGGTCACTACGATATTTCAGTACTAGGTGTCGCTCGGAGTCCTTGATAATTAGCTTTGTGCGCAAGGTATGAAATTTGTTGGTGTACTCCAACACCGTTTGGTCCCTCTCTTAGTGCAGAATGGCCTATTTTGTGTACTGGTCATCATAGTTTCCAACAGGGTAATATTGTTCCTTGACAGCATCTATAAAAGAGGCCCAAGTGGGATTGGAATATTCAAACAATCCAGACTCGTCTGATGAGTTTTGCTCACAATAAGTTTCCCACCAATTTTTGACATGGGGGACGGCCTTGAGGAGCGCAAAGACGATCTTTTCCCTGTCGAAAAAATTGTGGACAGAGAAATACCCTTCTAGTAGATTCAACCATTTATCTATGGCATCGACATCGATCTAGCCTTCAAATAAAGGGATATCAAAGTTAACTTGTACCTTGAAGGGAGTTGCATCTCCGAAACGGCTACTTGTTGAAGGTGTATTTGTTTCCGTCGGCATGCGTCGAAAGATTTGGGCGAAATTATCCATCATCTCGTTCCTCTATCATGCGAGGGCTTCCTCGAGCAACAACTTGATAGGATCTACTGCTCCGTCATCTCTCTTTTATTCCGCCATTGGAGGCCGTTTGGGGTGGCGAGAGTGGTCTTCCGCAAGTGAAACTAGTTCGAGACCCAACTCTCTGTATCCTGACCTTGTCGAGGACATGCACCGAGAAACAATCAAAGAGCAGACCTCTCTTATACCACTGATATGGATTTATGCAGGAACGAAATATGATAGCATATACAGAATCATATACAGAGATATATTGCAAACAACACAGTGATACAGTAAACACATATTCTATTAAATAGCGGAAATAGAACAGACTGTAAAATACAATAGCTGGAATGGTGGTAGCTATCTCTGAGAAGAGATGTGGCTGCTATGCTCATTCGTGCCAAGATCAATACAAAGAGAGGCCGAAAGGACTATTTATCATAAGCATGAGGGAAAGAATCCCAAACATCCAAAAACCTAACCCTAGAAGATGAACCGTCATAAAGTTTGCGGCCCCAAGGTGGTTAGTTGAACAGTCAATTTCTCGGGGTCATAACTTTTGCATACGATCTTCGTTTGGGGCGCTCGGTAGTTCGTTGGAAAGGGCTATCTGATATTTACAATTTTCGATGGGGGCCAAACGGAGGCAACCATCTGGCCCCCCAAATCGCTAAAAAAGGTTTATTTAGGGCCTCAAAATGGCCTCGGAAGTTTAGGACCCGAAAAACCGCTAAAAGTAGTAATTTGCCAAAATTGCCAGAAGACTGTTTTGAGCCAATAGGAAGAGTTGGGCTGCCACCGATACCCCCCTGGATTAGGTGATCACACTTTAGAACTAGATCTCCTACCTCAAAATTTTTCTTTCCAGACTTTTGACTATCAAACCGTCTTTTAATATTGCGTTGATGGAGGTTAAACTTATCTTTGGCCTTTTGTCTTTCTTATTCAAGTTTTAACAATGTATCAATTCGCGACTGCATGATTCCACTATTAGATCCTCGAGATGCTTGATCTAAATGCAAGGAATGCAATAAAACATTTGGAGGAAGTATAGCCTATTTCTCGTAAACTATTGTGTAAGGAGAAACCCCTAAAGCATTCTTCGGAGTAACCCTATCGGCCCATAGGGCATTGGGAAGAGTTACATGCCAATTCCTTTGATTTTCAAGGACAATTTTCTTTAATATTCTAATCAAGTTTTTATTGGTAGACTATGCTAACCCATTCCCTTATGGATAATAATTTGAATAATAATGCAATTTAATTCCCTTTTCAACGACAAACTCACTCATTTTTAAAGAAGATAAATAAGAAGCATTGTCAAAAACTAAATAAATTGGAACCCCAAACCTAGTTATGATGTTCTCTTGCAGTAATTTGATAACCACATCTTTGTTGACTATGCGTAAGGGAACAACCTCAGTCCATCAAGTAAAATAATCTGTCGCAGTAAGAATATAACAATGTTGTAAATAAGAGTTGGGGTTGATTTATCCAATGATGTCTAAGCCCCATTGTTCAAATGGCTCGAAAATGATAACTGCTTGCAATGGTGTTGCAGGTTTTGATAGTCTGCCAACGCTCTCGTAGCATATATTTCATTTTCGTACATAAGCATGTGCATCTTTAAAAATGGTAGGCCAGTAATATCCATCTCTCAAAATTTTATGTGTAGTTGTATCCCTAGAATAATGACCTCTCGCAGGACCATCATGCAATTCTTTAACCACCTTTTCTGCATCATCCTTTTCGAGGCATCTGAGAAATACTCTGTCATAATTTCTTCTAAAAAGTACTACATTGATTATCTGATATGAAGCTGATTTCAATCTAAGAGCTCTTCTTTGCTTAGAATTCCAATGTTCTGGAGTATATCCATGCTAAAGATAATGTATTAAATCTCTATACCATGAATCAAGAGTGGTATGAATAGAACATACTTCTAACAATTTCATTTTAGATTCGTTGTCCCATCCATAAACCTCTTCATTTGAATTCTCAATAAGTAGTTTGCATAGTCCTTGACCTTTGACAATATTTGCAGGCTTAAATTCTAGATTATATTCTTGTAATGCAGTCACCCAATTTCCACATCTTTCTCCCAATTCCTTTTGCACAAATAAAGATCTGACAACCGGATGAGGTACTACAAACTTAGTTCTGTTGTTTAGAATATAAGGTCTGAATTGATTTATAGATTTAAATATTGCATAAGCTTGTTTGTCTACATCTGGGTAATTGAGTTTAGTTCCTTGTAACTCGGTGCTCATAAAAGATATCAGATATTCGTCCCCTTGATCTCCCTTTTGTGTGAGCACCCTTTTGTGTGAGCACTACTGCTAGAGAATGATCATAAGCAAACGCATATATAATGAAATATTTTCCAAAATCAGGGCTGCTTAATGAAGGTGCATGTGCAATAGCATTTTTTATATCTTTAAACGCATCATTTTCTATTTCAGTCAATTTAAACTGCACAGTTCACTTCACCATTTGTTGCAAAGGTTTTACAATTTGTGCAAAATCTGGTACAAACCTTCAAACAAAATTTATTTTGTCCATGAATGATTGCATTGCTTTTTTATTATGGGGCATGGGAATCTAGCGTATAGCTTGTATCCTTTCTGGACGAATCGAGATTCCTTTTTTAGAGATAATGTGCCCTAATAGATTCCCTTCTAAAACAACAAATATGATTTTCTTGGGATTCAAAGATATGCCATATTTTCTGCAACCTTCAAAAATATGTTTTAAATGAAAACATGGTCTTCTCTTTTCTTGAAGAATATTGTAACATAAACTAAATAAACAACAACGCTGTGTCCGATTAACCCTCAGAATGCAATATCCATGGCCCTTTGGAATGTGGCTCCACCATTCATAAGACCAAACGACATTCTCCTATAAGCGAATGTTCCCCATTTTCTGCGGAAGGTAGTCTTGAGACAATCCTTTTCGGCCACTAATACTTGATTATATCCTGAAAATCCGTCTAACAAGGAGAACATTTCTGAGCCCGACACAAGTTGTAAAATTCGTTCCATGGGTGGGACCGGATAATTGTCTTTATCTGATGCTCTATTTAGATTTCGAAAATCCACACACAATCTTATCTCTCCTGATTTCTTTCGTACAGGTACCAGGTTTTCCATCCACTCATAATGTTGAACTTTGAAAATAATTTTGGCATCCAATAATTTTTTTAATTCTTTCCGAATCAATGGTTCTAAGGTAGGGTGCATTTTATGGAGTTGCTGCTGAAAAGGATTTGCACCTTGTTTAATTGGGATCACATGTTGTACAATACTTGTATCATAAGTCTTTAAATAATAATCATATGTCCATTCTAAAACATCTTTGTATTGTTGACATAATTTAATAAATTTATGTCTTTCACCAGGCGAGCAACAATTTCCCAAGTTAACGTATTTTGTCTCTTGCTCTATTCCCAAGTTCACCAATTCATACTGCATTGAGAAGCTGTTTGTTTTAACATTAGATGGATTCCTAAATTTATGTTGTAAATCAAATAACTTCTCTAGAGTTCGTACTCCTTTTGGCATAAAATTTCCATTGATTTTATCCTCATCTTCTAGATCTGATTGATGTTGATCTTCATCAATAACCGATTCTTTAAACATACTTTCATCAGTCAAAAAATCAATAATTTTCTCATCGCCATCAAACACTCTCCAATTATTAACATTATTTGGAACAGATGGCCTGGAAATTAATTCAATGGAACATTTATTATTAGTTGGTACTAGACGTGAAGCAGACGTAGCTAATAAGTCAGCAATAACATTTTGTAAGCTAGGAATAGAATTTATGTTAAAAGCATAAAAATTAGAAATCAAATTCCATACCTCAGTTTGATAACCTTTCAAGTGTGGAGATAGGCAATGAATAATATTTCTTACCTGTCTGACAATTCTCTCAGAATCACAAAAAAAATTTAAACTCTCAGAATCACAAAAAAAATTTAAATTTTTAACATTTAAGTCAATTTTTTTTTGACTCCCTTATTCAGGGATTCATACTCAACAATGTTATTGGTGCATTCAAATTCTAATCTACAAGAGAGAAATAATATTTTCCCTTGGGGATCTACAAGAACACAACTGGATCTTGCTCCCTCTTGTGTCTGACAACCATCAAAATATAAATTCCAAAATTTATCTTCTATTTTAACTACGCTAGTATTTTCATCTAAGTCAGTAATTAACTCTACTATATTACAATCAATATCACTAGTCCGTGCAAATTGAAGGAGATCAGACTGTATGTCCGAATCATGACTAGTGGTTTCAACTTGATAATTCCCAAGTTCTATTTCTAGAAAATAATTTCCCAATACAGGAGATGAAAACTTTACTGGTTCATTCTTTCCTTCTAATTCTGTCACGTTATACTTCATATGTGGTTCTATTAACACTTTAATTTGATTCTGTTTGTTTTGATGTGGCAACCAAAAATGAGACCAATTTGTTGCAAAATAACCATTTACTTTACTTGACCAATCCCTGCTTAATATTAGTCCATAATCTTCTGGAATATCTACTACCATAATATTAATGAATTGGAATACTCTTGAATCTATAGCCAATCTAATCAAAACATTATTCATTTCCCCAATGACTTTGACATCTGATCAATCAAGTTGAATAATCCAAGAAGGGGATGCTATTGGTTGTCCATTAATCTTCTTACAAATAGAAAGCGCCATGATATTAGATGAAGCTCGAGAATCTACTAAGCAGTTATGTAAATTATAATTAAAAATTTCAAAAGTCAAAAGAGGTCTGAGATTTTGATTTCCCACCAATACTAGCCTCATTTATTTCAGTATTTGATTCAATCATTACTGACTGCTTATTCTTATTGACATCATTGATTATTGTTTCATTAAAATAAAAAACTTCCAATAGCTTCTTTCTTTGCTGTGGTAAATTACACATTTCAAATAGAGATAGATTAACTTTTGTTTTCTTTATGTCTTCAACAATATCATACCCCATGTTATGATTTCCTCCAGTATTTCCACCTAGATCAAGTCTGTTGGATGAAGGGGTTACTTGTTTATTGACTAATGGAGTTGTTTATTTTGTACCTTCAGACGAATTAGTAGATCTATTCTCTGTCACTTTTGGCTATGATTGATTTGCATTATTAGTTTTATTCTGATTTTTTATAATAGCATTACTTGCTTTTGCTTTTGGGAGTAATATACTTTGTTCATCAACTGTTCCTTTACTCCTAGTAGCATAACCCATGGATGAAACTTGAATTTCTTCTATTTCTTCTTCATCATCCAAATCAAGATTTGGGGCCCAATCCCATAAGACTAATGTAGTTTCTTCATTATGATCTTTTGTTTCATTTGATTGGTCTTTATCTTGATCTTCTTGATCTAAGAGCTGTTTATCCAACAATTGATTCATTACTAATGTCATCGAATTTATCCACTGTGGACAAGTTTTCTCAGAATGATGCTCTTGATGGAAAGTACAAAAATGATTCATGCCAACTTCGTTTAAATTAAAAACAACAGAATCATTGGATGGGGGTTTTAGACTTTCTTCTTTTTTCTTATAGAAAGGCTTGAAAGGTTTTCTTGTTGAAGAACTGGCACCCTTTTCTTTCTCTAAATCCACTATTTTATTGGACAAATTTTGAACCAATTTAACCACACTTTCTAACTCATTCGAAGATTCTTCATTAGGTCTGTTCAATAACAATGGTTTCTTATTAGCTATAGGTTTTGCTTCAGTGTCTATAACATGCTTCACAATAACATTAATGTCTGTCTCTACTTTCTTATCTTCATCGAAAATTTTCTGTTAAAGTATCCTTACATGATCATCTAACAAACATAGCTAAGGATGGATGTAACGCTGTAGTATAATATTCAATCAATGATTCTTCAACGGGTTTTGTAGCAGCGCTGAACTTATTCAAAACAGTGGTAAATCTTTGATTAGAATCTTGCACCTTTTCCCTTTTATCCATTCTTAAAGACAATAGTTCTTTCATAAGTGAAGCTAAAGTTCTCTACTCACCAAATTTACTTAAGAAGACTTTTTCTAAACTGTCCCAATCTGTTAATATATAACTAGTTTGTAAGCTAAAAAACCAAGATGATGCTTTAGGTTTGAAAATATATGGGAATAATATGCATACAACATCTTTGTGTTCTACATTCAACAAATTCAAAGCCAAATAATTTTTTTTCAAGTGGTCATCAACATAAATTCCTTTCCCAAGATCAAACTTAGGCAATACCCGCTTTGGTGTTTGGGTAAATCATGCAAAAGAGCGGGTAAATTCAATGGTCCTCTAGCCCTCCAAGCCGGTGGTTGACTAACATTATGAGCCATGTTAGAAATATGTCGAGGAGATTGTGGTGGTGAATATGGGGGTGAATGTGGGGGTGTTTGTATGTGTGGAGGAGTGATTGAATCAGGAGAATTAGGTCTTAATTGATTTATAGGATTTGGTATATCTTGCAACGATAAATCAACCAATTCTTCTAATGATTCCACAAGTACAGAGCCCTTATTTTGCACAACCCTTCACCTAGGAGCTTGTCTTATAGGTAATAATAGTACAACTGATAATCCTCCAAGTTTTCTCACGTAAGACTAAGTATGCCTTCAGAAATTATCTACTTCTTGGTGAGGGACAACATATAAACACTCAATGTGCTCAGTTTCAGAATTAAGGTTTTCTTGGTAATCAACCTCATAAATCAATTCTTCTGGTTGATATGTTTCAAATGAAGACCTGAATAAATTTCCTTGTGAAAATGGACTTCCTCTACTAGCCATGCACTAGCGGCCCTCCTTCTAGCACCAAATATGTTGACGTGTGGAAAAATCCTTGCGTCGACAGTAGGGATTCTCCCCAATGAAAAGTCTCAACTAGACTATTCACTGTTTGGAATGGGGAATCCATCTGGTTAACGGTCTGACTACCGTAGATGTCTTTCGAATTAATCTTCATCGGTTGTGGCTCGACCCACCATTTATATTTTATACTTGGAGATGCAAATGCAAATGCTCTAATTCTAATAATGCATAAAAAATTGACTTATAGGTAGAAGCCTCACAAGTGATGCACAGGTTCTTACCTCTCGTCTTATCACTTCTACTTTATTAATCAATTAAAAACTACTCTAATAAAATACATCTTTAAACTAATTAAACTAATCTATCCTTGCAAGGAGCGAGTTTTACAATATGAGTAATATCTAAGATTTCTAGTATAAATTCAACAGTTAACTGTTTGGATTAAAGTTTTCACAATCACAGTAAAATGATTACACAAATATAGCTTTGATATTCATTGATTTCATTCATTACTCAATTCTACACAGACATTTGCATTTTATAACAGAAATCAGTAAAATCATTCATACACCATTAGAATAGTCCAATAAAGTAAGAAATATATCACAACATAAATATGAACGAGGGAAGAAGTAATTATGCACCTTAATTCATAACATTCCATGCAAACTCCATCTAAGCTTTCACCCAACAAAATAGTTCTTTCTCATTAGCAGAAAAATAATTCTCATACAAAATGTTACTTGCTTCTTTTACGCCATCCAAAAGCCTCTTCTCATTCTAATCCCTCCTATATATCTTTACAAATATTTGTCTTTATGTGGAAGATCACTTCACATTCCCTCTTAACCTTTGGTTTCCACACTTTGGTCCTTTTGTGGTTACACCCAAAAATAACCAAAAATAAATAGTAAACTACAATTTGCATTAATTTGATGGAGGATTTTATCGACTTGAAATGTAATTTTCCCAAAGGTTCTAATAGCTTTAAAGCAACTCGTGAGTGGATAGTTCTTTGAACATATCTATTAGTCCCTTTGTCGCTGCCTTTTGACCTTCTCCTAAAAAGTATGCATTTAGAGTTGCTTTCCCTACATCTTGTTGAAGATCCTCCATAGTGAGCATGCCTAGCTCTTTAATGTACTCCAAATCCTCCCCTAAACTATTTCTCAACTCTGCTAAGCGTTGTTCTTTGGATGGCAATTCATCAATAGCTTTAGAGATTGGAATATGACATTTCTCATATGCTTGGCATATAACATGATAAATTTATTCACATTTTGTGATTGATCTTTGTACTTCGTTTTGTATTCTCTTGGATGACTTCTGACAACTTTCCAAGAGAGTTATATCTAACTTTAATTCAACAACTATTCTTTTAGGCAAGTGAGCAGGAATTTCCTTGATTCTCCCTTTCCACCAAATTATATTTTTCACTTTATTAAATGTGTCTACTAGTTTTTGTTTTATAGTGGCAGCCTCTGCAGAGATCTGTTTCATTCTATCCATCATTTCTCTTAATTCATAAATCTCCTCTGTCAATAACTCTTGAGAATGAAAAATTTGTTTTTGTAGTTCACAAGCATGTTCGCATAATGGTGCCATGTCATGCTTTTGTGCTTGAGAAATTCTGACCTGTTCCATTAAGGACTCCTTTTCTTTAATCCATTCATTCATCTGAGCTTGCAGAGATCCCTTTTCAGTCGTCAGGGATTCTACTTGTTGATTTAACTGAGTTTCCTTTCCTTCTAATTCCTTGATTCGAGATTGGAAATTAGTCCTTTCTCCTTCCATAACTACTAGCTGTACATTTAGAGAATCCTTTTCATCTTCAAGGCCTTGATAATCCAACAAAAGTATTTATTTCTCTGCTTCTATGGCGTCCCGCTTTCTTTTTATGTCAATTCCTTCACTTCGATCTTGTACTAATTTATCTTTTAATTTGAGCATTTTTGCATTGTTGCATTCTAAATCATCCAGTAATTTGTCCACGTTGTCTGTATTAGCTTGCGTTGCAGCAATATTCACAGAAGCAGTGAATTTCATATCTTTATTAGTACCTTCTACTAGAGTACTCTCCTGCACAGTCACAATATTGGGTTGTGTACCAATCTTCAGTCTCTTTTCTGACCTCCTTAGGATGGTCTTCCTTTTAGGATTAAAAACAATGGTGTCAAGCTTGGATACATAAAGGTTATTTCAAGGAGTAAATGGTGTAGTTCCAAGCTCAGCTAATGGGAGATGGCCTCCTGTAAGAGGTATTTCCAGGTTGGCAGGTTTGTCTACTTCCATATCTTGTTGATTCAGATTTTCTTCTCGATCTCTCTTTTCTTCCACAGCTTTCTTGATCTTCTCTTCTTCTTCCTTCTTCTTGTCGGCTTAATCTTGTAATTTTTTCTGTTCCTGCTCAGCAGCTTCCTTATCTACCTTTTCTTGCTCTTCTTTAATTCTTGCCTCTTCTTCTCTTCATCTTCTTTCTTCTTCTTGTTTTCTCTTTTCCTTTTCTGTCGCCTAGGCATCTTCATGTGTTTTCTTTTGTTCTTCCTCTTTTGATGTTTCTTTTGTCTGGCTTGAACTTGTTCATTCTTTCCTACCAAATCGCTTGTTCAATTCTGACATGTTCTTGGCTCTTTTATATACTTCTTCATCTTTCAAGAAATTATATGTATATTCAAAGTTGATCCTGCATGAGGCACAATGTTTATCTTCCTTCTGTAATATCATTCTTGACAAATATTTTTTCTCCAAAGTGGTATGCTTCGAGATCTTTCACAAAATTTTTTGCACCTTTGACCTTAGTAAACTTATATGCTCCGATAGTAAAAGGGAGTGGAGGATAAGATGCTTTCTTATTCTCATCTAGAAAATGTCTGACTCAGTTTATGAAAACCTGTCTCACTACTTCCTTGTTAACTATATAATCTGTGACATACTTTGGCATCAAAGAAGGACTTTTGGTGCCTCCGTACATCCGAATATAAGTACATTCTGGTGTAAAATAATAATCCCCATACTCACTGATCACCTCCAATGCATTTTCTGACATGCAATTAGGCTCTTCATCGAAAATTAGTTTATACAGGGGCATTATGAACTCTTCACATATGAGTTTGTAAAAGTTGGCACACTTATGGGCCCAGATGATTTGGTAAGACACATAGATAGGAGTTTCATCTAGGACCCAATAACATCCTAATTTATAAAATGGGTTCCTAATCAGGATGCAATCAATTAGGTAAGGTGCCATGTAAACAACTACTTTATTCTACGTCAAACCTCCTGGAGCTACTGCTATTGCTGCAACCATGCTCTCCAAAATAATATCTTCCCAGTTAAAAACAATACCATGAGTGGCAATATGATACATGATCGGAACCCATCCGAGCTTGTATATGTTTGCGTGTTCCCTCCCAAAGATTCTGCTCAGCATCATAGCCATAATTCTGAATGGGGTTTTCAAGTTATATGAATCGTGTTCTCCATTGGCTCTTTTCCTCATTCGTTTTCCCGAGAGAATCATTTTCTCGGCGTATTTTGAATGATCTATATTGATACTCTTAATACAGTCATCAATTAGAAGGACTTTGGGAGCAGGTAATTTGTAAGTTGTGCCTATATGTGCTAGTTGAAATGAGGCGATCCCTTTTCCATTAGCTCCTGCAATGATTTTAGACTTGACATCTACATAAGGTAAGATCCATCCTATTACCTTAGAGCATGGGAATAATTCCGGGCGAGTTGCAATTTTGTGCAGACTTGATTTCTTTATATTTTGATAAATTACCATCTCCTCAATAGAGGCATCAAGAACATCTTGATCTCTGATAAGTTGGTATATTTCACCCCATTTATATTTGGGGACTACCCCGGTGATAGCTTTGGTATCTTCAAACAAGGTTTCCATGATAGTTTCTGGAACTACTTCAATGTCTGAATTAGATTCTACAACTTTTGATTTGCGCTTGGAAAACATTCTATACATATTCAAATCATGTATAAAAAGAACAGTATCAATGTATTTAAAATGACAATAATAAAATCTACAAGAACCTGAAAGAAAATCCAGTTAGTTCAAGCTCAGTATTATCAAAAGTTAACTTATTTAAGCTTTTACTTCATTTAGTAATTTTATTTCAATGCAGATCATTTCATGAAGAGAGTATGAGTCTCTATGACACTTAAGACATCAAGTAAACCTTTGTTACTTAAAATGTACATGTTCACGTTATCATGAATCTAATTCCAATGTTCCCTATTATGAAGCTAAATGCACAGGGATGCGTTCTACATGTGAAAAAAAATGAGAGAAAGTAATATTTATTAACCATCATAGTGACCAATGTTATGCGATTTTTTATTGCTCCTCCAACTGATTCAACATTCTAGGGTTTACTTCCTTTTGTACTAGGTAGACTCCAAAGAAGGTGTT
Source organism: Larix kaempferi (assembly GCA_027924585.1). Lineage (NCBI taxonomy): Eukaryota > Viridiplantae > Streptophyta > Pinopsida > Pinales > Pinaceae > Larix > Larix kaempferi. The sequence goes on from BSBM01000806.1 coordinate 9,348,874, forward strand.
ATTTATTGCTCCATCCAGGAAAGCTTTAGCCCGAGAATTTTTTTAAGTCGAGAGCCCATCATGGACGTATTCAAGAAAAACTCAGGAAGAACCTCGTGATAAGAAGGTTTAACAAAAGTAAAACGCCAATGGTAAGGGTTTAAGGCTATATTCATTCTAGGATGGCTACTATCACTCACTATCCATGAAAGCGTGTCTCCAAAACACATTCGTTGAACATAAAACAACGGGCTTACAAGTAAAAAATAGGGGAGTGAAACGTTTTTACCTAATTTCTAACCTTCCCCCAATCAACAACAAACAAATTTATCGAGAGATGCAGTGGTATCTACCTGGAAAGGTGGACATGTCCCCGATATGCTTGTGATCTAGCAGAAAACAATGCTCTAGGTGGCCTTGATGTTCTTGGCAGGGTTTTATGGTATTCAAATGAAGCGAACAGAGTTAAAATGAAGCGTTGAAAACGACTTCCTCTTTTAAACAAAACTTAACCCTAAAAAATAAATGTTCATTAATTGCTCATTAAAAGGACCCTTGTTCACATGACGTGACACTCCATCGGATCGAGAAATGATTTTAATCGACACGTTTCGGTGACAAAACAGGTTTTACACCGGTTGTGTTTCGGTGATAAAACAAATTTTACGTCGGTCATGTTTCGGTTATAAAACAAATTTTACGTCGGGGTTATTTCGAGTGAAAATTTAATTTTGTGTCATAGGTAAAAAGGAAGCGAGCTCTGATTGTGTATAGGAACAAAAACCAATTCGGCATCCATCATTTCGATGGGCTATCGAAAAGTTCTCCGATCAGTGCAAAAACCTATTCTAACTCGACTGTTCGGAACAAAATTTAATTTTCCTCCGATCGCATAGAAAATGATTTCTTCCCGGACCATTTCGGCGAATATTTGATAATACCTCCGACTGTTTTGGCGAAAAAAATGAATTTTGCTCTGAAACATCAAAATTCAAAATTTTTTCTAAGTGTCAAATTTTTTTTAAGGCAACTAAATTTACAAACTTTTTGCAATATAAGGGACAAAAGAATATGAAATCTAAGAATGCATCCAAAACTTAAAGGAAGGGGGGGACCCTAGAATTTTAGGCAAATTTTGGGGGAAGAGGTTGCAGCTGCAACAGAGTGAAGGAAGAAGAAACCTGGAAGACCTCCTTCGAGACTAGGAAAGGACTATGTCAATGGTTGTAATGCCTTTTGGTTTGTGTAATATTGCACTAGTTTCATTTATGCTTGCGATGGATGATGCATTGCGTCCTTTTATAGATTCATTTGTAATAGGTTATTTAGATGATATATTGGTTTATAATGCTACCTGTGAAGAGTATATCTCACTTCTTAAGCAGGTGTTAGAGACCCTGAGACAACATCAACTACTGGTAAACCTTAAGAAATGTGAATTTGCTCAAAAATATTTGGTGTATTTGGGGTATCTGATTGGTGTAGGAGAAATTAAGATTGATCTTGCAAAGATGGAGGTCATCACCAAGTGGCCAAATCCTACAAATGTCATTGAAGTTAGGATATTTTTAGGAGAAACACAAAACCTTTGAAATTGTATAGCTTCCTTTTTGGCTGTGGATGCACCTCTCCATGCCATAACAACCAACAACAAGGGTTTCCAATGGGGGAAGAATAAAAAAAAACCTTTAAAGAGCTCAAGCGAAAGATCATCCAAGAACAAGTTCTTACATTGTCTAACTTGGAGAACCCTTTCGAATTAGAGACAAATGCAAGTGGATATGTTATCATAGTGATTTTGATGTAAGGAGGGAGGCTTGTATGCTTTCATTCTGAAATATTATATGGTGAAGTCTTTAACTACCCTACATATGAAAAGGAACTCTATGCCTTTGTTGAAGTTGTTAAGAAATAGAAGCTCTATCTAATGGGAAAGGAGACCATCATTCCCACTGGCCACTAGACACTGCAGTATTTCCAGGCCTAAAGTAAGCTACAACAAACTCAACACTATAAGTGGATGGGATTTTTACAACAATTCCATATAATCATCAAATATAATAAGGGAAATACAAACAAGCTGGAAATAATGCTCTCAATGCCACCTACAACCAAGATCATCGCTTTGGGTACTCTTATGCATATGGAGAATTTTCACTCATGATGCATAAAAATAGGAATAGACTGAAGATGAGGACTTTAAGGAGGTATTTCGAGAGCTAAAAGGCCAATTCCATGTAGAAGAAGGTGGCATCAAGGTTGAATATCATCTCCAAGTTGGGTTACTCTACAAACTAGACAAACTCCATGTTCCTAAAGGTGAGATATTGCAACTCATTAGAGAGGCACACACCTCCAAAGTTGTAGGGAATTTTGGTGTTGGGAAGAAAATTTCCAACTCACAAAGGTATGTTTATTGGCCTAGGATGCAACTAGAAGATGTAGCTCGATTTATTAGAGTATGCATACTTTGATGTACAAGCAAGCCCGAAAATAGGAAGCAAGGTGTATATCATCCATTAATTGTTCCTATGAGACCATGGGAGAGCATCTCCATGGATTTTGTGGCTGGTATTCCAACCACTAGGAACGGGCATGGCTATTTATTTGTGGTAGTTGACAGATTCAATAAGATGTGCATTCTTATTCCTTGTAAACGAACATCCAAAGACAATAAGTAGCAAACATGTTCTTTGAGCAGGTCTAGGTGCACTTTACGATACAAAGGAGCATCATCTTAGACAAGGACACCAGATTTCTCAGTGCCTTTTGGACTACACTTCAAGAGAAGATGGAAAATAAGTTGAAGAGATCTACATCATTCCATCCACAAACAAATGGATAGATAGAAGTAGCCAGGGACTTTGGTGCAACTTTTGAGGGGTTACAATCAGAACCATCCAAATACTTGGGATGAAAATATGATGTACATCCAACACTCTTACAACATAGCAATCCACACTTCCATTGGTAAGTCCTCTTTTGAAACTTGTTTTGGATATCTAACACCGTCATCCCTAGGTGTTGTTTATGGATAACAAGGGGGACTAAGGGAATAAACCATAGGTGAAGTATCAAGAGCTAAAAAATTCATTGATAATATTAGGAAAATACATATGCAAGTATAGGAGACATTGAAGAAGTCAAAGGAAAAGTTCAAGGTGGGAGACAGAGTTTGGTTGCACTTGAATAGGGAAAGACTTCGATGTCCCAGTAAGAAGATCAAAGCATTGTGGTATGGTCCTTTTAAAGTGTTGGATAAGGTAGGATATTGTGACTACAGACTCAATCTACCCCCATATATGTGCATTTACTCAGTAGTGAATGTGGAAAATCTAAAACTCTTTGAACCTTTCATGTTGGAATAGGAACCCGAGCAAGTCTTACATTCTGTAAAGAACTTAGCGCCAAAGGCGTAGGTAGTGTTAGTAGAAGATACGGTTTTGTAGAATAAATACATAACAATAAGACAAGGATAGTATGAAATCTAATAGGTTGGTTTCAAAGGACAACTTCCAAGCAAGGCCGAATGGTACTCCAGGGGATAGTAGAGGAAACTTTTCCTCACTTCATTCAATAGAAGCTTTTGGGGACCCAAAATGGGGAGGTATGATTTGAAATGGATCAATATATAGATTGTCATCTATTTTGGTGCTTTATGGGTGGAAATATTGATGAATTGGCTTGTAGGGCCAATTTTAGGGGTAGCTCTTACTTTGTAGATTTGGGGTCGAAAATCATTCGAAACCTTTTGGAGCCATTTGGAGGCATCAAACAACATTTTTTTGGTATGAACCATTTATAACACTCAAAATCCATATTCTACACACTAAGACCTTTCCAACAGTGCAAGAATCTCCTTAATTAGAGTCTGTATGAGTAACTTATGCCTCGTGTAAGTTGACCTATCTAATTTACCATCATGGTACCAAGTGGATTCCACATTAGCTATCATTATCCACACATGTGGATCTAGTTGGATCGAATTATAACCTTCAAGAAAGACATAACTTAAATATTCATATTGTTGTATAAAAGCTATTCTTGTTTGAAAAGAGGATGAGTGCTCTTGGCTATGTAGAGGACCAATGGATCCGTTGGAATTACTTCAAGCAAAGGAAATGGAAGAGTGTGCAAGAGTACACCACTAAATTCACGAATATGGCTATCAATATGGGTATTTCACCCAAGAATATAGATGTAATCCTCAAGTATCTGGGGGGTCTACATAGCAATTTGCATAAACAAGTGATGCTCTTCAATCCCAAGAAAATTAATGAGGCCTATGTGCAAGCACAATACCTAAAAAATAGATACCATAAGAAAGGAAAACCAAGTGGTTCCAAACATAAAGAGAACCAAGATGCTTTCAAGGAGGGGAGGAAGAAGTGGAAAGGAAAAGATAAGAAGACTACATCCATAGCACATCACTACAAGGATCCGAAAAAACACTATAATCATTGCATCATTGATGGTCACACCAAAGCCAAGTGCTAGAAGTTACATCCAAAATTGAACCACAAGAAAGATGCTAAGAAGAAGAACCTGATAGCTATGGATTCATGCAACCAAGTGGAGAGAAACTCAAATGTAGATGATAAGATTGTTTGTACTAAAGTGCAAAAGGAGGTGAACTTGGGTAGCCTCCATCCTAAATAAGAGAACGAGATGATAAAACTATTCCATATCAAAATCTAGGTCAAGAAGACCAAGGTAGATGCTCTATTCGATTCCAATTCATATGCTAATACTATAGGAGTCAATCTAATTGGTAAGCTTGGGTTCGAGGTTCATGATCATCCTTGCCCTTACCCATTGGGATGGGTAAATAAGGATGCAGAACTTAGGGTCACAAAACAATGCAAGATTAAATTTTCCACAAGTGCATATTATATTAATGAAGTGGAGGTAGACGTAGTACCCCTCGATATTTGTGGTGTGTTGTTTGCAAGCCCATACATGTATAAGAGGGATGCAATATTAATGATGAGATAAAACGAAGGCTGCTTTATCAAGGATGGGAAATATTTCATCATCAATGTGTACAAAGGTGAATCGAAGATCTCTCTGGTAAGTTCCAACCAAGCCAAGAAGTTGATTAGTTCAAGTAGAAAGGCTGTGTTGCTTTTCTTAAGACATAATCAGCAAGAAGGTGAATCGGTAAAAGTAAAGGAATATTTAGAGGGATGTACCAAAGAGCAGAAACACCAGTTGGAGAATATTTTATAGGCATACATAGAAGTGTTCCAAGATCCTAAAGGGATACCTCCCAAGAGGGGAGTGGAGCACGATATACAACTATTTCCAGATTCTCCATTACCAAACATTGGATGGTACATACAATTTTTTTTGGAAGCAGAAGAAATGAAGAAGCAATTGCAACAACTGCTAGAGCATGGAGTAATCTAACCAAGCACCTCACCTTGTGAGTCACCTATTGTCATGATACCGAAGAAGGATGGGACTTGGAAGATGTGCATGAGTATAGAGCTTTGAATAAGATCACCCTCAAGAATCGGTACCCTCTACCTATAATCGATGATTTGCTAGATTAGTTGCAACATGCTAGGTACTTCACTCAGCTAGATCTCAAATCGGGATACCACTAGGTATGAGGGAAGGAAGAAGACACCTAGAAGATCGCCTTCAAGACTAGGCAAGAACTATGTAAATGGTTATAATGCCTTTTGGTTGTGTAATATTGCACTAGCTACATTTATGCATGTGATGAATGATATATTGCGTACTTTTATAGATTCATTTGGAATAGTGTATTTAGATGATATATTGGTTTATAATGCTACTTGGGAAGAGTATATCTCACATCTCAAGCAAGTGTTAGAGACCTTGAGAAAACATCAACTATTGGTAAACCTTAAGAAATGTGAATTTGCTCAACAATATTTGGTATATTTGGGGTATGTGAATGGTGGAGGAGAAATTAAGATTGATCTTGCAAAGATGGAGGCCATCACCAAGTTGCCAACTCCTACAAATGTCACTGAAGTTAGGAGCTTTTTGGGGGAAACAAAATACCTTTGAAAGTTTATAGCTTCTTTTTCGGCTGTGGATGCACCTCTCCATGCCATAACAACCAATGACAAGGGTTTCCAATGGGGGAAGAATCAACAAAAAACCTTTAAAGAGCTCAAACGAAAGATCATTTCACAACACATTAAAGTTGTGAATGTTGTTCATATAGAAATAAATCATACTTATAACTTACGTGGAAAAAACAACAAAATCAATGCAAATCCCCAACCTAAAAAAATAAATAGCAGTTCCCATGATGAGTTGGTAAACGTTTTGTGGTCATATGCCTCTAAAAAAATATTAGCATTGTCCCTAATGAGGGCGCTGTATAAGCCCTAACAAAAACGCCCCTGACTCGGTGGAATCCGATAGAGAAAGAATAGTTGAAATTGCAATTTGGAGTGCTCAAATCACAATTTCAACGATCTGGGTAGTTTTAAAATAGGGCATTTAGTCTAGGACAAGCAATTTCGATTGCTAAAATTGCAAAACTGCGGAAATAGCAATTTCCAAGAATAAATTTGACCAATTTTTATCCAAAATTCACCGGAAAAGTGAGGCGTTTTAGTTGTCTTTTATCATACTCGCCTGATGAGTTGGTAAAAGTTTTGTGGTCATATTAAAAGATATAAGGTTTCAATTTTTAGCATTGTCCATGAGGATTTGGTAAAATTTTTGTGGTCATATTACAAGATACAAGGTTTCATTTTTTTTATGTATATGTTAAACAACAATTTTTGTTTATATTAAAAAGATAGTCATGTCACTAATAATGGAAAAATGAGATTTATAACTCTTCATTTATTAAAAAATAAATAATTTTTTTAATATTGAAGATTATTATTATATAAAATAAAGTTTTTATAAATATCGCATTAATCTATTTTTTATGATAAGAAGTTAAATTGTAATTGGGAGTAGTATATGGTTTCATGTATGAGGCTAAGGCTAAATCTTATTAGAAATCGCATGAGTCCATTAGAGGTATCATCAACGATGGCCAAAAGTGACATTAACTTTCTTGTGGGCACTATTTTGGCTAACTCTACCTTTAGGTCCTAGAGTATGATCTAAAATTGCTTAATATTAGCTAAGAGCTTGTCTTCCTCGAATGTAAGGAAATATCTATTGGGGAACCTCTTAACCTTGAACTATATAATGAAAAACATAGAACATAAGGGAAAAATATTACAAGAAGAGAGGTGGTGTCTAAAGACACTGTTACAACACTTAAGCACAGAGCATTATGACCAGAAATTCACAATGCATATCGAAGATGAAAGGTATCTATTCAATTACACATATGTACAGACAACCCATAGGGTTATGCTTTTATAGTCTCCAGATCTAGTCAACTACTTGAGTGAGGAAGATTTGGTCCAAAAATAGGGGTCGTTGGTCCTAACTATTTCCACAAAATTTGCAACGTCCTAAGGTTTAGTTGGTTGTTGTAGTTGTGCCAACCATAGTCTTTCTAACCATTCAGTCGTCTATTTAACCGACTATTTAGTCGTTCCGCTAACTTGCCTAGTTGGGTATCCAGTCTACTGCTCCGCTAGTCACCTTTCGTCTAATGACTGATTGTCTCTGAAGATCCAGAGGTGTGATGAACCACCAATACCTTAGGTTCCAACACCCTCTCATCAACACAATGCCCTGGAGATTTAGGAGGTGAAATTACTTGCTCTGAAAACCCCTCCATAATTGTAGCTTCTTGAATCCCAATCATAGCCCAAATTTTCACAAACTTAGCTTCTGGTAACAACTTCATAAATATATCAGTGACCTTATCCTCTATCCTGCAATAAACAAGTGAGACAAATTTTTTTTGTGCCGATTGTCTCAAATAATGAACATGTAGTTCAACATGCTTCATCTGGCTATGAGCAATAGGATTATCAACAACTTGAATAGCATTCTATTTATCACAGTAAATAATAGTGGAGGCCTGAACAGGGAACCCAAGCTCATCGAGAAGCTGTTGAATCCAAACTGCCTGTGTACTTGCATTGATAGTGCCAAGATACTCGGCTTCGATAGTCGAAAGAGAGAGTACTTTTTGTTTCTTATAGGACCAGAACAAGGGTCCAGAAATCAGTCAAAACAAATAGCCAGAAGTGTACTTTCGGTCGTCAAAGTCACCTCCTATTGGCCGATAAAAGTGTTCTCTGGTCAACTAAAGAAAAATAGCCCAAAGAAGATTCTTACAGTTGTCCCTTGTCTGTTTGGGATGGCTACTTTTCACAGGAATAAGGCCTTGTTTCCTTTAAAGGTTTTCTATCAACAAGAGATTCTCATGATCTGTTTTTTGTATTAGACGTGCTGTTAGTTTCTAACCATTCAAACTAAATGAAAACTAACTTAATTGGACTATTAGCAAAGATCTATTCTAATCTAATAATAACACATAAATTTAGTAGCTACTAAACTGTAAATAGTTTAGTAGTTGCTAAATTAATCTGTAGGTTTCCGCTATGAAATAAACTGTAATTCTAATTTAAAACTAAATTGATTCTACCTAAACTATCCTGGTCAGGAGAAAACTAGTTATTATAATGCTCTTCTGAGTCAACGCAAAATATGTTCAAATATAAGAAATAAAATTAGAGAAAACACCAAGATTAAAAGCATAACTCATTCTGAATAATTGCTTGTTCACATAGTCGATAAATAATAATTAAAATTATGATAAAATTGACATATGTAATCAACAATTTGACACAGAAAAACAACTTTAAATGTTTTATGGCAATCTAAAGATCCGAGTTCAAAATAAACATTTCTCACAAAATGAATATCCCAAATATACAATCATATGAGGAAATATTAATGTTTAAAATACAATTATATCCTAACAACAACAACAGTTCTCAAATACAACTGGAATCATCAAATTTAAACACATTTAAAAATATTATCGGTGCTCAAGCTTCAAAATAATTCATTTACGCATAACATGTAAATATACATGCACAAAGAAAAGAGGTATAAGAGAAACAAATATGAGTTTATATATATCAATGTCTGAAACTGAATTCAAAAGAGACTAGCAACAAACTATTTACAAATAATTTGTATGTGGATAACCAGCTACAAAGAGCTATGTTCCCAATTATCGTATTCTTGACTCCTCTTAAGCTTCCTCCATACACAGAAACTGAACCCCTCACGACATTGGAAATTATCCTCTTTATAGAGTGGAGAATCCCTTTAATTGCTAGACCAAACAATCTAGAGTGGAAACTCATGGCAGTCTATGGGATCACTAACAATTACTCATGGTAGTCTATGGGATCACTAACAATTACTCCTTTCAGTCGTAGGCAACTGGTGCATGGCATCATTCTCTGCGCAAAAATGGAGAGTCTCTCTTAATATCAACAATGCAGAGGTCCATTATGGCTTTTTAGTATATTGCTAGCATTTAGTGCCAGCTCACAATGTGTGATATCTGAAATAATGTGTGCAAAGAAAACTCCGTCAAGATATTAATTGAGCCTAATACCTGAAATATTTCAGATTTGCACATGATTTGGTTTTCGAAAGAAACAAAAATGAATAAAAGTGGCAATCAATTAATGTATAAGAGAAATGTTACATTGATTTCAATGTGAACTATATTTGGAATAATTCAAATCATCACATATTTTGCCATATGTTATATTTCAGACACCCATCTTTAAAAAAAAAGATAATGACAAAATTTATATGGTAACTTCTTTTAATTTCATGTTTTCTGGATCTGCATGGGGAAGAAACTACCAAATGATGTTATCAATATATAACAGCGTTATAAATCAACGATAACATTTACATTAGCAATTGCCCCCAAAAGGTGTAATAATACGCTGACATGTTGTTGTTGGTGAGTGAAATGACTGAAAACGAGAAGTTAAAATCAAATTGTGTATAGACTAAAGTCTGTCCATGTTATATAGTTGGTCGTGTATCACGATTTGAAAGTAACGTTTTGCAAAAAGGTGAATTTGCTAAGTAGTTAATCAATCCATTGCATCATCTTTAGATATAATCTGGCATTTGCTAAGAAAATGTGACATGTCATTTTATGTTGATGTATATGTAACTTCGGAATGTATTTCACATATATGTATATTGTATTCCTATAGAGATGGTATTATTCCTCTATAAGGAAGTGTCGTCATTTATATTGTAAGTGTCGTAACTTATACTTGATGGGTTATTAGACCACCTTATTTGGGGTCGGCCCTGTATAAGTCATGTGGGTCAAAGGGTTATTAGACCACCCTATTGGGGGTCGGCCCACTCAGCATTATGTTATGTGGTTAAGTTCGAGCCTACATGAGTTAGGTAAAAAGGCAAGTCAAGTCAAGTATAAATAGAGTGCGGGAGGCACTCTATTTACTCACTCACTTCTCACACATGCACTCAAGGAGGAGTGGCGCACTTATGGAGGAGGAGGATCTGCTGCTAGGTTATGGCTATCTCTCTTGGTTGGTTGTATCATTGCTCTATCTATCTCTGAGGAAGTTATTGGGGTTTTTCACCTTTATGGTTTTCCCCAAGTAAATCTTTGTGTCTCTTGTGTGCTTGCATTATTGTCTCCATGATTGATATGCTGTAGATATGCTGTACATGTTGTTCTCTCAGTTAAGATCCTAGATCATATTGAAGTAAATTCAGAAAATCTAACATTTTATTACATTAGGTTGTTTATCATTTAATACTAAGACCTAATAATACAATGATATGATGATCAAAGTATCTTAGCTCTATCACAAACTTATAAAACCTGATTCCTTCGATGAGTAACATGATTCCCTCTGAATAACAACAATAACAAGATCTTTTAATTTGGAGCAGAAGTAAACAAATTTTCAAAATATATTAAATAAAATTCAATTTTCAAAAGACATTAGCTCAAATGGATAGGGGCTTGAAGTTTACACATGGTGAAAATGCTCATCACTCATCTGAGTGTATAGAATAGGACTGACCACCTATGAGAAGCAATTTTCTTCCGAGTCCATCATGTCCATGTCTCAATGTTCAACAAATACCCTCCTTTTAACTAAGTATGCACAGATCAGACAAACCAAAGTTGGCATTCACAATTTGAGTAATAACATATGCAATAGACCCAGTTTAGGCGCTCAACTTAGAAGACTCACAAAAGACTTGGAGCGCTATCAAACTCAAAATGGGTATTACTCTTTACAGGATATTCAATCTATATTTTTTGCCATATTGAGATTGTAGTTCATGCATTTAATAACATTATCGATCATAAGTACAAATCTTATTTTTTGATAGGTACTTTGTTAGTTCAAATGAGTGTCTCCTATTCTAGAGTGGATCTACTTGACCCATCTGTGAAACACTTCACATATATATAGCTCTCATGTGGCCATTACATCCATGCACTTTTCTAAGTGCTAAACACAATGTCCTCTAGGGGGCCTTCAAAATTTTTATGGAGAAACGAAAGCTTCTCTATATGTTTCATTCACATTAATGATTATTCTTCATGAGGTGCTGATCCACTTTATGTAAGACAGGGTCACTTTTCCCCGACAAACACATTAAGATGAATCCAAATAGATTTGTTCACTTCTTTGTACTCCATTCTTTCAAGGACTGAGATGATTCTCATTTACAATGTATTTTCCATTATGAAACTTACATCTAATAAATCCTATTGAATGTTTTACAAAATATCATAATGACTAACATCACCAAGATTCAGCAAAGATGAAAACTAAATTCCAAAGAAATAATGACTAGTGCCTATGAATTTCAAACTCACAGAAAATGAAATACGAGAAATTGCTTGTCTATATAGATGGATCTGTTCTATAAATAATGAAAATAAAAGATCTTCATTTTATAAATCCTTAATGTTCATAGTTGTTGGCAGGTGGTTTGGTGAGTCAGCATCACGGATGCTGCGCAAGGCCAAAGGTACCGTGAAAGGAGGAAAGCAGCAAGCAAGGCGACAAGTATTTTTGTAGTTTTGGGTCATTTGGAGCGCGTCATGTATATTTTGGGTCATTTAGACCGCACTATGGGGGTTTTTGGGTCATTTGACCGCATTATGTGGGATTTTGAGTTAGTTTTTGTAGAAGTTTGTTAAGAAGTAGTTAGGTGGTTGCCTAAGTGGACCACAAATGTAAAGGTGTAAGCCTATAAATAGATGTAGGTTTGTAAGTGTTGAGAGATCATCTGGGTGGAGAACATGAATGTAAAATCTTGATCTTGATCCAAAGTGGAAGACTGAATATCTTGTCGTATTTGGGTTTTGCGAAGATAATATGATGTGACAGAGCTTTTGAGCAGAATCCCTGTGTTTTTCCTGTTTATCTGTGGTAATGCATTTTGCGATATGAATACATGAATGATGCGATGTTTCCTTGCTGTGATTAATGCTTTACTGTTATATCTGTTGCAATAATGGTTTTGTTCCTGTTGAATGATGTTGCGATTATGATTAATGCTAGAGTTGAATGCTTAGATCTATTTCTGAATGTTGCAATAAGTTAGTCAAATGATGCACAACATCCTCCTTCATTCGGCGGAAACATGGTTCCTATATTTGCATGATTACATTTAATGTTCGGATACATTACCAGTCTAAGAATTATTAAGATATTCATGCTCATGTACGAAGGACCAAGTGTGGAAGTGAATATTTATTCTAGCATGAAGTGTCAAGAAAGCATGATTAGTAAAACAATTATTGTCAGAAGAATTTAAAGTCAAAATTCAAGGTCAAACTTCCAGTAATATAAATATACAAAACATATTAGATTAATATTATTAGTCAATAATGGCATTTCTCCTTACAAGGCGCTACTAGGATTAGTGGAAAATTGAGTGAGTAGGCAATAGATTGCCCCAACAATTACATCCTAAAGGATTTGCAAACGTTAAGAATGGAAATTATGGCGACTAAAATTGTATCCGGTCACGTATAACTAATGGAATTTACAAGGAGAACTAATCATCAAATGTATTTGTAGCATATAGGTGTACATGTCCATTAGTGCAATTATCTGCCCTTAAAAAGTGAAGGATCTCCAACTGAAAGATGAGTTGTTAAATTAGGAAACTACTGAGGTACCTTTACTCAATACAGAACCCATAAATGGTGAGCTTCTTAGGTTACAAAAAGTACATTATGAATCTTCATAGCCATTGACATTTTATCAAAACATGATGTATCTTTGAATTAGGCCTGATGTATTGCTAGTATGCAAGTCCTGCAATGCACCAATAGGGACGAGAAATTATAGTTGAGCCGTATACTTTCCGTAAGAGAGAATTCATCAATATAGGAGCACCATAATAATGCCAATAATAGATGATTGCATTAATGTCAGTGTTACAATTAACAAACCATTTGAACCAATAGATAAGTCGATTACTTGGGGGCCGGGCAATAGCAATCAAGTAAGGTTAAAGTTAAGATAGAGAGAGCACAATTAAAATTATGACTTTATTTTTTTAGTATAAAGCAATTAATTCAATTTATGTGGTTTAGGGCTTATTTGGCATAAATAACATTTACAATTATATATCAAAATAACTTATGAACTTAAGACTCGTGACCATAACATATTATGACTTTATATTACAAGATAATAAACTTTCAAATAAAGTAATTCATTTATATAACAAAATTATATATTTATAATGTGATTTAAAAAAAAAAATAATCAAAATAAATTAATTTTGTAACAAAAAAAAAATATATATATATATATAATGTCCACTTTCTACCAGTAATCAATAATAAAATCATTCTTAAAAAAATACTAATAATAGTTTCATAGAGAAAATCTCAAAAATTCTCAAAGGATGAGGCAAGCAAAATCCAATCATTCTTGAAAAAATACTAATAATAGTTTCATAGAGAAAACCTCAAAAATTCTCGCAAGTGAAACCCAATGATGAAAATAAATTGTTCGCTTCATTTTATAGTGTATATGGTATTTGTATAATATATTTAGTTGAATATTTATAATAATAAACTCAATATACTACTCTTACTAAGTGTGTGTTCACATGTAAGTGTTTTAAGATCCATATTAAAACAAGAGGTTATATAATCACACATGTTCTTTATGGTTAGAGAACACTTAAGGTATAAAGATCACATTTAAATTATGATTCCATTTTTATTATAAAGTAACTATTTAAAATTATTTGGTTTAAGTTGCGTTTAATATAAGTAGTCTTATATAATACTTTAGTGGGTTAGTTTAAGTGGTTGTGTTGTGAATTGAAATAAGAAGTCTCTAGTTCAAGTCCCTAGATCAGATATCTATGATATGTTAATACTTGGTGTTATTCTTGGGTAACTGTATGCCAACAAATAACCCTAATCACCATCCATCGATAGCGGTGAAGTTTCCGAGGGTTTCCCATGTGTGGTTACATGAGAAAAACAAAATGTAGCCTTATACTATGTTACATCAAAATAACTGAAGACTCGTGACCATAACCTTGCGACCTTACATTACAAAATAATATGATTACAAATTTATATATCCATGATGTCATTTCCACAAAACCTTTTCTACCAAAAAAATTCATTTCTTAAAAAAATAAAATAAATGATATAATGTCGATTTTTAACAAGCAACTAATAATAAGGGCATTCTTGGAAAAAAAAAAAAGGCCATAGAGAAAATCCAAAAATATTTCTAAGGGTGACAATTGATCTCCTATAGGACAAGAAAAACCCATTAATGAAAGTTAATAGTCTCCACAATGTTTATCTATAATGATGATGACGTTGAGTCTTAATATCCGCTATGACCAATTTCGACATATCAAACCTTAAGAAAAATTGGTAAGGAATTACTTGGATTGCTTTGGAATTTTATTTCTATGTCCAAAAAGACTTAAGAGAAGCATTCCTAAATCTCCATCACTTTGATGGGTTAAAATGTTAGGAAGGTTGATAATGTTAATTTTTTTTTGAAATTGAGATCTAATGTTGGCATAAGAAAGGAATTCTAAGAGTATCTTCATCCTCCCCCTTCTTAGTTTTGCAAATATGGAAAATTATTTCATCTAATGATGTTTAGGAATTATCCAATGCTATGTTTCACAATGGATCTCCTGAGAGTTCATTCTTAAATTAGTAATGTCTATTTTCTTCTTTAAGCTAGTTATAATAAAAAAATACTTTTGATCTTATAGATTATGGTTAATGATCACTTATAGTATCTTAGTTTTCTTGTCTCAAAATTATTTATTGCACAACAATATACCTTAAATTTAAATGTAATAATAATTTTAATGCTATTAGTGTTCTATAGAGAAACCTCCTCCTCTATTCTCCAATGATTTAGCAAAGACTTGAAATTTTATGCCAATCCATCTCGAGCTGAAGGGGGTTTTGACTAGAATTTGAAGAAATCTTATTAGGAAGTCGATCATGTTTGTTGTCGTGTGCTTTTACATTAAGTATCTATTAATAACCATACTTTCAATAGGGGAAAACCCACTTCTACCCACTTCTACGAGGATAATAAGTAGGTTGCATTGTTTTTTATTTTAAAATTATAAATTATAAAACAATTTTGGATTTGCTTGAATTTCTTCATGATTCTCTAGAGATGCTACAACCCCAATTAACTTCACATCCATATTAGATAACATGAATGATGAGAGTCTCAAAAATGAGTATTTTTTCCTACAACCATAAGTTTGTTGATTTACGATTTTTTTCAAGACCAAAATAGGCTTCCCACCCTCCATCAATCATTTTCTCAATTATATGGTTCCAATTAAGCTTGTAATGAAGGTTGACATTGAGATATTTATATGAAGTAACTTCCTCTAAATTGTTATTGTCATACACAAAATTAGTATAATTGAACTTTTTGGATTTGATAATCATAACCTTTGTTTTGTCAATGTTTGTTGTTACACCATGCGAACAAACATCCTTGATAATTCTTAATGGTTTGTCAAGATTATCTAGAGGGATGCTAGGCCATAAGAACAATATCAGTAGTGTAAATAAGAAGGATGATGACTATATTCCAGCTAAAGTGGTGCCAATACATCTTGTTTTTTCCGAACATACCTCTAACTTGTCAATGTAAATGTAAAAAAGAGTAGGGAATAGGGGAAATCCTTGATTAACTCTTATATTATAATTAATTTCTTCCAACCAAACCTTAGTTTTATTGATCTTAACAATAGCATTCTCATACAAACTTATTAGAACAACTCAACTCAAATGGGACCTTTAACTCTTATAATATATTCCAAAGGTCAATTCTAGGAATAGACTCAAACCCTTTCCTAAAGTCGGTGAAGAAACACAAAAGATTGGTTTTATTATTACTACATTGCTCTACAATGATATCAAGCATAACTTGGTGGCCTACAATTGAATGATAGCCCTAAAACCAATTTATCTTTTAACCCTTTTTCCAGGACTTTCCAACCATATATGATAATCTTCTTTTCCAAAACAATTCCATATAACTTGCCAAAATAGGGCTTATCATAATGGTCCTATAATTAGAGGGGTTGGTTTAACCCCACTTTTAAAAATAGGAACAATGAGGCTTTCAGTCCATGTTTTAGGGAAATCCTAATTGACTTCCAGATTGAAGTGCTTGGGAATGTAAGGTATGGGGACATGTCCTCTAATTTTTTTAATTTATGCTTGATAACCTTCAATCTCGTTTGCTTTCCCTTTTGCAAGTCGTTTTACCCCAAACTCTTCCAACGTAAAAAAAAATATTCCTTTGTTACAAGGATTTGAATGTTGTCGATGACATCAAGAGATTCATAGAGATTTCTAAGGTATGAATTCCATTCCCTCAAGGAAATCCTATTATTTTCTTTATTTTTACAAGTTGGAATGTGCCTCCTGAATTTTGTAGAATTGACTTTGAGAAAGTGTAAAATCTTTGCTTGCTTTCTATTTATATAGTTGGCTCAACATTGTTAAATATTTGCAATATTGAGTTCAACATACTACTATTAAGTGTTTTTTCACATGTAAGTGTTTTAAAATCCATTCGAAAACATGAGTCTATATAATCACACATTCTATTATGGTCAAAATGGTAAACATTTTCCCTCATATGTGTGTTGTGTTTGTTAGAGAGGATTGTTAGCATAGTAACATAATAACAACTTGTGATTATCCCTTTAAAGGTAAATGTAGGCTAGGTGTCCACAAGATTTGAACCTCAATCTCTTCATAATAGTGCCATAATAGTGCCCCTACTTACCATTCAATTGTGGGTCAATGAACAACTTGTGAGTTTCTAGTCCTATTCTAAATTGGAAAAAATAACTTGAACCAAAAGCACCGATATCACCCAATTGAAATAGATTTTGGTGGAGTCTAGAAAGAAGTTAGTTATATGTGAAATATGCAACACCATTTCACAAAGGGAATTCAATCTCATGGTCACCTTGAAGACTCGAAGCTAGTGGAAGTCATGGAACACAAAATGCCATTAGACACATGAATATTTTTAGTGGCTGCAACTTGTTCCCAATTTGTTTGTTTTGTCAACTAAAGTCATTAGCCATTTTTGTGTTAATGTTTGTCATGGATCCTATCAATTAGGCTTGTAAACCAATAGCATGGTTTTTTTGTTAGTACCTTGAGTAATATGATTATCTATAGAGATGATGGCACTAACAATGTGTTTAACCATGTAAATCTCAATAGCAAATGTCAAAGAAAAAAGATGAAGGAATAACTTCTTGATATTAGATTTTAGTATTTTATGGATCAAAACATTTTCTTTGTTGAAAATGATGCTTCTATTAATTGAAAAGTCTATCAACAATATTTAGTCTTCCCCCTCTATCATGAAATATTTATAGAGATAGGTGGAATCAAAGGAAAAGCATCATATTTTGAAATAATAATACAAAATATTGCTTCTAGGGGAAAATGATAATCACATTCTTGATGTATATCAAATAAATGAATATCATTCTCAACTCTTTTCCAACCTTGATGTTAAAGGACTAATGTTATTACTAGTGACTTGTTTCAACATATTATAGACAATTCTATAAACTTAATTAATTCTCATTTAACAATAACCAATGTTGTAAAAATTCAATATGCTAAGATAGAAAATAGCAGCATTACATTCCATTTCACAATAATAGCATATACAGGATCACTGAAGAAACAACAAGCATAGCATAAACACAAGAGACACAGATTTATCCTGGGAAACCCTCATGGGGTAGAAAACCCAGTAAAGCTTCCTCAATATAGATGACCAGCAATATACAAAGATGCAAACCAAAGACATGATCTCCTTCTCCACTGTAGCAGACCTCTCCTCCAAAAGTGCGCCTTCCTTCAATGAGTGAGTGTATCAAATGAGGAACACACCTCCTCTATTTATACACTTCACTGATATGTATTTTACACAAGTACACGTAGGCTCGTATTTAACCAATGGGTTAAATACCCCACTACAACTAACTGGGCCGACCCCTCTAGGGTGGTCTAATAACCCTTTGACCCACATAACACATAAAGGGCCGACCTCCACTAGGGAAGTCTAATAACCCGAGTTACCACATTCTGATGGAGGAATAAACATCTCCGGATATACAATAAGATCTTTACGGAGGAATGAAACATCTCCGGAATAATAAAGTACAATTATAATATTCTTTGAAGTTACAATATCTCAACACTCCCCCTTAACAAGAAGGATATTATAATAGCACCTGCACGAGCAAGGAGTCATCAACATCATACATGATACATCTATAAATCATTGGAAGCTTTCTCAACATCATCAGTAACTCAACCAGTTACTGGAACATCTTCAATACTGGAACATCAACATCATCAGAGTTGATAGTACTCAATCATCAGCATCGTCAACACACGATCAACAACATCGTCATCATACGATCATCAGCATCACGATCAACATCATCATCACACGATCAACAACATCATGATCAACATCGTCATCACATGATCATCAGCATCGTCATCGCACGATCATCAGCATCGTCATCATACGATCATCAGCATCGTCATCAGCATCGTCATCCCACGATCATCAGCATCATCAAAGGATGATGTAAACCAGTCATGTACCTTTTGAACCGAAGTCCAGGGACGATCCAGTCCTATCATTATCGAAGACATACGTCTACGGCTCTTCTTTCGGACTGAGGTCCAGGAATGATCCAATCCCTTCTTTCTCGAAGACATACGTCTACGGCTCTTCTTTCGGACTGAAGTCCAGGAATGATCCAATCCCTTCATTATCGGAGACATACGTCTACGGCTCTTCTTTCGGACTGAAGTCCAGGAATGATCCCAATCCCTTCATTATCGGAGACATACGTCTACGGCTCTTCTTTCGGACTGAAGTCCAGGAATGATCCCAATCCCTTCATTATCGGAGACATACGTCTACGGCTCTTCTTTCGGACTGAAGTCCAGGAATGATCCCAATCCCTTCATTATCGGAGACATACGTCTACGGCTCTTCTTTCGGACTGAAGTCCAGGAATGATCCCAATCCCTTCATTATCGGAGACATACGTCTACGACTCTTCTTTCGGACTGAAGTCCAGGAATGATCCAATCCCTTCATTATCGGAGACATACGTCTACGGCTCTTCTTTCGGACTGAAGTCCAGGAATGATCCCAATCCCTTCATTATCGGAGACATACGTCTACGGCTCTTCTTTCGGACTGAAGTCCAGGAATGATCCCAATCCCTTCATTATCGGAGACATACGTCTACGGCTCTTCTTTCGGACTGAAGTCCAGGAATGATCCCAATCCCTTCATTATCGGAGACATACGTCTACGGCTCTTCTTTCGGACTGAAGTCCAGGAATGATCCCAATCCCTTCATTATCGGAGACATACGTCTACGGCTCTTCTTTCGGACTGAAGTCCAGGAATGATCCCAATCCCTTCATTATCGAAGACCTCACGTCTACGGCTCTCTTTAGGACTGAAAGTCCAGGGATGATCCCAATCCCCTCAACTGTCCACTAAGGACTTCATTCTCAGAGACCTCACGTCTACGGCTCTCTTTAGGACTGAAAGTCCAGGGATGATCTCAATCCCCTCAACTGTCCACTAAGGACTTCATTCTCGAAGACCTTACGTCTACGGTTCTCTTTAGGACTGAAAGTCCAGGGATGATCCAATCCCCTCACATGTTCATCAAGAACATGTATCCTCATCATCATAACATGTATCATCACAACATGTGTCATCAATATTAAAAACATGTATAACCACAACATGTATCATCATCATCAAAACATGTATCATCAACATCAAAACATGTATAACCACAACATGTATCATCATCATCAAAGCATGTATAACCACAACATGTATAACCACAACATGTATCATCATCATCAAAAGCATCTAACATCAAAAGTATGTATACATATATCATCAAAAGTATGTATACATCTAATCATCATCAAAAGTATCTAGCATGTATACATCTATCATCAAAAGTATGTATACATCTAATCATAAAAATAAAGAATATAAGAGTCCTAAATCTAAATAATTCTAGGTAACTAAGTGCAGTAAATAGATAACCTCATCATTGATGAGATAGACTTGTTATCGGATACTGCGCTACTCCCCCTTTCGAGGAGGGTCCTTCTAAACTACACCAAGTTTGTCTCGGAAGTGTTCAAACTTTACTCGAGACAGAGGTTTGGTCAGGAATCATCAAAATGATCCTTAGTGCTTATATACTCGAGCTTGATAGCTCCTCTCTGCACCATATCTCGTAGAAGTATCGGATCTCAAAGTGTTTTGACTTATCATGCAGCTTTGATTATCACACATAATCACAGAGGGGTCCATTTCTAAGTCAAACACTCCAGATAAAAGTTTCCGAAGCCATACTGCTTCACAGCTAGTAGAACAGGCAGCTATATATTCTGTTTCAGTAGTACTGAGAGCCACACTAGATTGTTTCTTGCTAAACCATGAGATCATGGTAGAATCAAGACTATAACATCCACCTAAAGTACTCTTTCTGTTTGAGACACTTCCTTCCCAATCAGAATTTGAGTAACCATGTAAACGGAGTTTAAGACCTCCAGGATAATATAGACCAAAATCTAAAGTACCTTTTAGGTACCTCACTACATGCTTTGTAGCTATTATGTGAACCTTTCTAGGTTCTACTAGATACTGACTTACGGTATTTACAACAAAGCATATATCTGGCCTAGTATTTGTTAAATACATCATTGGCCCAATGATTTGTCTATATAGGGTTAGGTCCACTAAATCCGATGAGTTATTAACTAATAACTTCAAGTTGGAGTCCATGGGAGTGGCCATGGATTTACACTCCAACATATCAAATCTTTTTAGAAACTTCACAGCATACTTATCTCGATTTAAAAGATTCCTTTTGGATCATGCCATACTTCTAGACCTAAGAAGTAGTGCATTAATCTGAGATCTTTCATTTTTATTTCTGCAGCCATTTTCATGATCTGTTTCTCATTCCTTGTCAGAAAGAGATCATCGTCACATAATAATGGTATGATAGGTTTATCATCCACAACCTTTAGGTAAAGGTTAGGATCATCTTTACTTCTGGTAAAGCCCAAGCTTTGTCATGAAGCTGTCAATTGTCCATTATTCACACTCAGCATTGAGTGATCTTCT
Organism: Larix kaempferi; assembly: GCA_027924585.1. NCBI lineage: Eukaryota > Viridiplantae > Streptophyta > Pinopsida > Pinales > Pinaceae > Larix > Larix kaempferi. Next base: position 9,370,566 of record BSBM01000806.1, read on the forward strand.
GCATATCTATCTGTGCCATCTCTCGTCAGATGGGTCTACTAATATGAGCCTCAAAGTCATTCGAACTCTATGGTGAGTTCCTTCTTGCATCCATGTCATATGTGTATAGAAGCCATATTCAACCTTGTAGCAAGGGTTGAGATCCACATCACCCATGATGATCATTAAACTCATCAATTGACTACCGAGCCTGGGAACCCATACAGAACCTGATTACATCATTAAGAGAATGGTCAAAACATCTCATCATGATTCTCTTCCTCTTTCTAAGAGAATCTCTTAACCATAAGCTTTCTATAGTGTGTTTGATTTGTAAATCCTTTTGTTGAACATCCATCGCTTGTTCATCATTCATCATGATTTTTCCTACAAATCAAAATTAGGTACATGATTAGTAATACTTCATAATCATCAAATCATATTGACATGATAACCTATTATGCATACAGATATCATTTACATAGTTATGCAACTATCTTGACCAATACTTTGGTACAACACTTTCCCATATCTTGTATGCATACAGTGGCTATCTAGATGCCTTCCATCTCTACCAGAACATGCTATTGAGAGTGTGCACAGCTCTTAGCATGTCAGCAAAGAGGTTTCATTCTAGACAAGCAACAATGGAATGTTTGTCCAACTTACCAATCATATGCATATTAGTAGTACACTGTTCAATGCTCTATGAATGTTTACACTCAGCATAATATATTCTAGGAATACAAATATGAATACAAGCAATATCATTTACTATTTCAAATAACAACTCAAGTACTTATCTTTTATGTTTGTGTGGTTGCCTCCCGCTTGATCTTCTGTATGTCTTTTGAACTTCTATTCATTCTGTACCACTGTGCATGCTCAAGAGTCATCCTCATGATCTCATGCACAAACATACACTTATTAGTATATTCTAAATGCTATCAAAACATTATAGTACTAAATAATCTTGAAAATGTATAGTCATGATTATAGTTAATAAACATTAGTATTCAAGATTTCAGGGAAGTCTTCTTTTACTCATGCATATCATCAATCAAGATAAAAGATATAATATGCATAATCCCTTGATTACTAACTTTATGAACAAGCATAACCAATCATTCCAAGTATACTTATATAAGGGATCCTAACACAAGGTAAGATTCATGGGAAACATACCTAGATTAGTATACCTACTTGGTTATGTACAACATACCTAAACAATCTCTTCAATGATTTAGAGATCCTGAGCTAGAACCTGCATGTCTCATAGGTTAAGCATAATATAACAAAGTCATACATACCTCGTGAGTCTTTGTCTTCATGTTGTCATGGTCATGGAACTTGATTTGTCTTTTGTAATGTACCTGTGTCTTGTTAGCAGACAACATCAACCTCACACAACACCATAATGCATAAGTACAATCATATAGCCCTAATCAAATCATTCACATGCATTCATATTGTTACTAGGGTGATAAGACAATTAATAACATTAATCAAGATTGTACTAATAACTAACATGAAGACAAACACATTATGAACTTAATCAAGAATCAGATTTCAAGGCATACCTGAACCTCCTTAAGTCATACCTGTCGAGACTTTTTGTAGTCTTCTTATGTAAGGTCTTAGCCTCAACTCCCCCTGAAACTTGATCTGAAGCTTGATTAGTGTTTGCTAGCGAAACTCTAAAAATTCAATATTTGACTTTCACACTTCTGAATGGATGGAAGGATGTCTCTTGCTGAGCTGATCAAACTAGCATACTTCAGTTTTGAAATCTCCAAAGTTTGACCCCTCAAAATTGTCTTTGAAACTTCCGGATTCACTGGACGTGACCCTGAACTGGGGTTTGATGAAGCCCACTCTTCTACCCAATCAAAATGTATGATCCAAAGCTCTAAGCTTCTATTCTTCTGAGGAGCTTCCAGCCGTGGTCATAGATTTCAAAAATTCCCATTTTTACAGAAGCCCTAATTTTCCACTTTTCTGATCAAAGTCCCGAACTAGGGTCTAATCAAGCCCGGCCTTCTGCCCAACCAAAAATTCTGATCTTGGTCTCTAAATTTCTATTTTGATGAGTAGCATCCAGCCGTGGTCTCCGATTACAAAAATTCCAACTTTCTTCAAAGCCCTAAATTCCGGAAGCCATGAATGAAGGTACCAAAAAATAATTCTGTTTTGACAGAAATATGTACCTGATTGTTTCTGGTGTAACTCCGAAATTTTTGATCCACAGGGTCTGAAAAGGTTTCCTAAGATAGCCTGACCTGTTATCTTTCCATCTTGACAGGTCTGACCTCAATTGGATTCTCTGAGAGAGAGTTATGCCAAATGTCGCAACGTGACCTGTTTTGGGATAAAACAGGAGAGCGAACTTGTGCGGCATTCCACGTGTCACTGTTTTAACTTCGGCCTCTGAAAAAGTTTTCTGAGATAGATCGGCCTGTTACCTTTCCATCCTGACAGGTCTGACCTCAATTGGATTCTCTGAGAGAGAGTTATTCCAAATGTCGCAACGTGACCTGTTTATGGGATAATACAGAAGAGCGTACTTGTACGGAGTTCCACGTGTCACTGGTTCAACTTCGGTCTCTGAAAAAGTTTTCTGAGATAGTACAGACTGTGTACTACCTGTCACTTTTTACGAAATTTCATTTGGAGCTTCCTAGCCCAAGATATGACCTTTTTCCCAAGGTCACCTGATTTTGACTCAGATCTGGAAGAGGCAGAAACCCTATATTGTACAGGTCATAAATCACAAAGTACAACGAATTAGAGGTTGTACTTTGGACACAAGGTACCTGGAGATTTAATATTCGTCCTGTAACAATTTCAGATCCGAAAACTTCGCCAAAACGGATTTATAGCGAAAGTGCTACGATGACTGGTTTTTGCTATATAAAACCCTAGCCTTCAAATTGTCGTAAGTAAAGCAAGTGTTGTTAGTGCCATACCTTGTCTTCCTTCAGGTTAGCTCTGATGCGATGTAAAAATTCAATATGCTAAGATAGAAAATAGCAGCATTACATTCCATTTCACAATAATAGCATATACAGGATCACTGAAGAAACAACAAGCATAGCATAAACACAAGAGACACAGATTTATCCTGGGAAACCCTCATGGGGTAGAAAACCCAGTAAAGCTTCCTCAATATAGATGACCAGCAATATACAAAGATGCAAACCAAAGACATGATCTCCTTCTCCACTGTAGCAGACCTCTCCTCCAAAAGTGCGCCTTCCTTCAATGAGTGAGTGTATCAAATGAGGAACACACCTCCTCTATTTATACACTTCACTGATATGTATTTTACACAAGTACACGTAGGCTCGTATTTAACCAATGGGTTAAATACCCCACTACAACTAACTGGGCCGACCCCTCTAGGGTGGTCTAATAACCCTTTGACCCACATAACACATAAAGGGCCGACCTCCACTAGGGAAGTCTAATAACCCGAGTTACCACATTCTGATGGAGGAATAAACATCTCCGGATATACAATAAGATCTTTACGGAGGAATGAAACATCTCCGGAATAATAAAGTACAATTATAATATTCTTTGAAGTTACAATATCTCAACAAATGTGCTCATCTTCCAGGAAAAGAGATATGCAAATAGTAGTATTCTTACCATCCATGACTTTTAAAATGATAATCATTGCATTGATAATAGATATATAGTATTATATAACAAATTGACCCCAATATATTTTTTTGAGGCTTGCATGAAAACAGCCAGCTCTAACCTTTCCTTTTCACCATATCTTAATTTTTCCAAGCTCTACATACTGCAACTTGTCCCTACAAACTTAGCCATTCTCTCTGGCTTCTTCCATTTTAATACAATGTGCATGTACTGGCCTTGAAGACAATATTTATCTAGTATTTATCTTTACTATTCAGTAAAATAAAATCTACCATGCCACCTCATCCACTAATACACACAATGTGCTTTGATCACCCCTTCTGCATTCCTATGCCATAGCAAGTTGTTGTTACTGGAACAAAAAACTAATGGCATGGGCACCTTCCCCAAAACCACAGTTTAGTCTTTTCATTTTGGTTAAGGAAACAAGTCCGTGGGTAAAATATTTTGAGTTTGATAATATTGTTTGTTAAATTTAGTTACACTTTGTAGTTGAAATTCTCCATTGATTTGCATATGATGCTTGAAAATAAAAATATAGTCAATTAAGAAAATAACTTTGGTAAAGATGTTCAACTATTCAACCCTTTCTTTTGTCCACTGCAGTGCTTCCTTTCACCTCTTCTTCCTAACTTGGAATTTCTTTTCTTGAACATGCACATGTATAACTTCATCCACAAAAAATAGCATGCCAATAGAGCCTGGGATAATCAATCACAAATATATGCATCAATCCAAGTATTTCAATTTTGAACAGATTGTTCTGCTAACTTGTTGAGAAAACAAATTCAAAGTCTTTGATTTACATGCCATCAACAAAGAATAATAGCTAAATGGTAACTTATCGAAGAGGTTGCCATAGAGATGTTTCTTCTTTATGTAAGGAAGCGCGTGATACATTGTTAAGACTACATGAATCAACACAATCCATGAACCACACTAAGAAGAAAATATTCAAATGAAACATATTACTATTTTCATACAACATTAGTCCAACACTTATAAACAATGGAGAAAAATACATTCACATTTAAACTGGATAGTGCGAGAGGTAGATAGTATTTGGATGGGTTAAAAAAATTGAAATGGTCCATAGATTTGTAATCTCTTTGTAAAAATGGTATGGAGAAATTTGATTCCCCAATTTGGTCCTGGATAATTTAGACAAAATATTCAGAGAACATCAAGGAGGCAAGGAAGATAATGGGTATTTTAAAACCCAGAATCCCGAGGTCGAGGAACTTGAAACATAAAAAAGAGACAGGCCAAAGTTAGATTGAAAATCCATTTGAAATGGAAAAGGCAACACAAATAGTGTTATGTGAGAGCATCAGATTGTATTCCTACAGCCACTACAAGTTCCTAGTGTCGCCTAGCGGCCAGCCTTTGGCAGCAATTCCTGCAACTTCCCGCCTCTAGCAGCAGTCCTTGCAACTTCCCAACGTCGCCCAGCGGCCAACCTCTGGCATACTGGTAGAAAAAAGTCGAAGTTTCATTCTTGAAAATGCAAGAAAGCACTTAACTGTACCGAAACTTCATGAACATGGTAGAAAAGTGTCAGCAACACAGAGAGACGCATGGTGGTCATGGAGTGGGTAGAGGAATGATGAAATATTCTTAAACTCCCCCTCAGACAGATAAAAAAAAAAAAAAAAAAAACGTCTATCGATGTAAATATAAACCATGATAGTGCATAAAGATAGACATGGCAGCTTTCCACTTCATGATATGTTCTTTTCCTTTTGCACAAATAAAAATATAAGTAAAATGGCATTCAATAGGTATCATAAACATTTTCCAAATATAATAATATATAAGTTGGATGTTTGTAAATATCCACAAGAATTAATTAATCTTCATGTAGAAAAGCTTTTGTTAAATAGCCACAAAAAACCCATTAAAAAATATTCTAAAATAAAACAATTAGATTCCTTCACAAATTTTACGTTAATTATAGTATGACTCCAGATTGTTTATGGAAGAGAACTTTATTCCAAAATATATGATATGAAGGTAAATGTAAATACATCATCATGTTAATAAAATAAAAATTATGTAAAGAGTGGCATTGACTCATGGAGAGTCACAGTCCTTCGACAATTTCATCCCTGATGGATAAGGTTAGTGCATGATTTATAGTCGTTCATCTTGAATCGTTTCAAAAGATATAAGGCATATTTAGGTTGAGAAAGAAAGATATCATCACCATTTGCAAAATTTGAATGTCAAGAAAGAAATATAAATGACTAAGGTCAATCATTTCAAAGGTATCTGTAAGTTGTTTCTTCAAACCCAAAATTAGATTGACATTATTTTCAGTTATGACTAAATCATCAACATACAATGCCACAATCAAAGTATCACCATGAACATGTAATACATAAATGTTGTGATCATATTCACAACGTTTGAGTCCAAGATTGACAAAGAAACGATCAATCTTCTCATACCATGCATGAGGTGCCTATTTCAAGCCATAAACTGACTTCTTCAGTCAACAAACAAGACCAGAATATGTCACAAAACTAGGAGGTTGATCCATATATATTTCTTCAGTCATATCTCTATGAAGAAAATTACTTTTAACATTCATTTGTTGAAGCTCCCATCCAAAACGAGCAACAAGGGAAAGGATCAATCAAACATAGTTCATCTTTGCAATAGGGGCAAAGGTTTCGGTGTAGTCAATGTCTTCTTATTGAGAGAATCCCTTGGTGATCAAACGAACCTTGTGGTGTTCAACAACACCGTCAGAGGTAAAATTGGTCTTATAATCCTATAGACACTTCACGACATTCTTTCCTTGTGGTCGGTGAACAAGTTCCCATGTTTGATTCTTCTTCAGAGAATCAATTTCAACAGTCATAGCATTTTCCCATTCTAACACACCCTCAACATCATCATACGTATCAGGATCACATGTGTCAAGAACACATGCCATCAAGGCAACACTGCCACATTGTTTATGACTACGAGTCTATTGACCAATACTAGCATCACCAACATCTAATCTAGGGGCTTCAATCGTCTTAACATCCCACCGAGGTAAGCAAATCGGTTATGATTTAGTTTGGTTATCCCCAGTCATGTGGGTGAGGTAAGTTGAACTACCGACTTCAGCATTCATAGTAGACCAACTACTAGTTGACTCAGGAGCATAATTCATTGGTCTGGTCATGATTCCAATTACAGGCATAGTCGATCCGGACTATTCAAGAATGTCAAATGGATCACTGTTCAATGGACTAGATGAGGAATTCGATAGCTTATTACCTAAAATCGTCTCATCAAAGATTACACTTCTGCTTAAGATGATCTGGTATTTGACAAGATTAAACAATCTATAGGATTTTGACTCATCAGAGTATCCCATCATGATGCAAGCATGACTCTTTTCATCCAACCTCTTTATGCAATTATCACTAATATGCACCCACCCAAAAGTTCCGAGGAGTCCGATAAAGGGTTTTCTTCCATTCCATTTCTCGACTAGATTCATGTCAACAATTGCTCTGGTCAAAATGAGGTTCGATAGGTAATTGGAGATTTAAACAATTTTTTCCCAAAACGTCGTCGAAAGATCCTTTGTCTGCAATAGACACCTAACCATTTCTACCATAGTTCGATTCTTTCTCTATGAAATGTCATTTTGTTGAGGTGAGGGGTGTGAGGGACATATATTTTCCAAGAAATACCATTTTCCAAGAGATATTCTTCAAACTATCAACTCATATTCACCACCATTGTCTGATCTCAAACATTTAATGGATCAACCACATTGATTCTCAGCTAGTGATCTAAATTCCTTGAATATTTCAAAGACATGTGACTCTTATTCTTCAAGAAATATACCCATGTAAATCTAGAGAAATCATTAATAAAGGTCAAAATATACTTCTCACGTGCTAGTGAGGGTTTGTTCATGCAATAGAGATCACTGTGAACAAGCTCTAGTCGATTTTGTGCTCTCCATGCTTTCCCTGAATCAAAGGGTGCTTGATGATGCTTTCCAAGCATGTATCCTTTACAAAATCCATCAGGTGGAACCATATTTGGGAGACCAGTAACCATATTGTGAGTTGCCATCATCTTCAAACTTCGAAAGTTCAAATGTCCAAGTCATTCATGCCAAATTCGACATTTGTCGTCGATCTGAGCGATGGGTGCAATCAGTCCTGTCATCTGGGAAACATTCATGGGAGGATCATAGAACATATAAAGTCCGTATTTGGGATCTAAATACCCTGAAGCAACAGTCCCCCCCCCAAAGACTTAGATCCTTTATGATAAAGCGATCTGGCCAAAAATCAATAGCCTTCTTCGTCTTTATTAGTTGAGCAACATATAGCAAGTTTGCACTCAAACTAAGTACAAGATAGACATTGGATATGTGATCATGCTAACATTCAACACCACTATTTCTAGTAACAATGAGAGTGTAATCATCAGCAACATAAATCTTCTCTTTGGGAGCACCACTTACGGAAGAGAACATAGAAGCATCCTTTGCCATATGATGAATACATCCATAGTCAACTATACATTCGGTCTAAGTGGTGTGGGCAGGAAATGCCTGAGAAATGCTAACAGAGAAGGCATAATTTTCAGAAGTTCAATTGGTTGACTATCCATTCGATGCACTATACTCAAGGTGCTTAATCTTACCTTCTAAATCCTTCATCTTCTTCCAACAATTCATCTCAACATGTCCCACCTTTGCGCAATACCGACATGTCTTCTTCTTTCGATCCTTCTTCGTTGATGATGACTCTTCTGTCTTCCCCTTAGTAGGTTGGTCGATACATTTTGGTTAGTGATCCTATCAACCATGTTCTTTAATATTTTGCTTGACCTTGCTTTTCAGCAAGTGAGCCTTGTGCTTGCTACCAAGCTTCCCTTCTTCAAGCAACTTTTGTTGGTCCTTAATCAACAAATCATAGAAAGTATCAAAGGTAAAATATTTACCATCTTGCTTGTGTGGCATCCAATTAGCGCAAAAGGAGGAGCAAAAGACATCATATGGTGTCTTCAAATTCATCAGAACTAACTCAATTAGTTTTCCATCCTTCATCGGAAAATCCTTACCACATTCACCCAATTTCAGCTGTAGCTCCTTGATGCGAGCTAAATAGTCCTCAATTTGATAAAAGGAAAGAGGTTCTAGAGATATCAACTCTTTCTCTATCTGCATAACTTCACCTTCATTTATCTTGTTGAAAATAGTCTTTAGCTTGTTCCAGAGAACATGAGAATAGACGATCCCACTTGTATGAAAGCGAATCTCCCTCGAGATGTAGGTCATTATGTCACCCAAAGCTTCGTCCTTCTTAATGTCGATCATAAACTTAGCATCAACATTTGTCGGATCAGCAATAGAAGTCTTCATACACTGCCACAGTTCTTTGCTCTTCAACAAGGTCTCCATATTGTTGGTAGGCGGTTTGGTAGAATGCTATCGCAACATCTCCGATGTTGCAACAAGGCAGAAGATGGCGCGAATGGCGAGAAGATGATGCGAATGGCGATGAGCGGAAGATTAGTTATGCATTTTGGGTCAATTGTACCATGGAATGTGGGTTTTGGGTCATTTGGACCACATATTATGTAATGTTGAGTCAGCTATATCGCAGAATGCGGGTTTTTGGTCATTTTTGGATAAGTCAGTTAGATATTGGGACATTTGTCCATGGTGTCAGTTAGGAAGTCAGTTAGTAAGTGGACAAGAGTTGTAAGGTGGAAGCCTATATATAGATAAGAATTGTAAGTGTTGAAGATATAATTAACGGGAGAAGATTGTGAAGCTTTGATGTTGTATGATTTCCGGGTATGTTTTGATGTCAAGAGTCATTGCGGAGATCTAGTTTTTGCAAAGGCATTGTATCTGGGTTGACAATGATAATCTGACGAAGCTATTTTGGTGTAATCCCTGTGTTCAATTTGTTCAGTCATGATAATGTGATATTGCACTATACGAATAATGTCATGCTTCTTTGATGCGATACTTGCCTTATAATTACTATTGTTCCAATGATGAATGTTTGGGTTGAATATTGCTTTACTACTATGTTTAATGCTTAAAGATCTCTGTCACTGCGTTACAATAAGTTTAGGTATCATAGCCGCAACCATCCTCCTTCATTCGGCGGAAACATGGTTCCGTCTGCTCTTCTTGGATGCCTCAGGTGAGACCTCATCTGCTCTGCAGGTGTTGCTGGGCGGGATAAAACCTGTCCGGGCCGGTGCTCAGGAAGAATGCAGTATGTGCCGACAGTGAGCGGGACCCCTGTCGACTAGGTTTGAGTCAACAAATGGTTCTGTTGCCAGGACTGTGTACGGAGTGAAAGGAGGACATGTTGTGGCAACCGACGAAACCAGAGATCTAAGAATGGTTTGATCAGAAGTTGTAAGAATTCGCTGAAGAGGAAAGCAGGAACACTCGATTGACAGTAGATTAGTGGGTGGGCAGATACATTCACGACGGTTCACACGAATGGTTCTTCTGTGAATTTACGGTCCTATTGTTCGAATGGTTGGCAAAGTTGACCTTCCAAAAGAGGAACTTCCAAGGTGGTGAACCGACGACTTGGACCCCCGAATTGATTTAGGAACTGCAAGAAGTTGATAATAAAGCATCGTGGGCTGTCGAAGTGTGGTGTGATAGCATCCTAGAAGGCCATATCATGGAGTTCGCGGTTGATACTCAGAATTCCTATAGTGAAGCCGAAAGATATTTTTTCTGCGAACCTCGGGGCAGGTTTTTACTGTCGCTTCAACTGTCGATCAAGATGCTTATTTGTGAAAAGGGTATATTGAAGATGCATCTTGATCAGTAGACAACTTGGTGGGAAGAGGCCATGGGTACCGCGACTGTTGGGGGGCGGTACATGGAATGGTAAGGGCTAGATGGGTGCAGGTCATGATGAGACTGTGAGTGAAGCCGAGGAAGAAAGTGGTATTACGAGGGGAGGAGCGAGGTTCCGACAGGAAAAGAGGCAGAGGATGGGAGAAGGTCCTGCTGCGGTCGAACAGCAAGACCGTGAAGGAAGGCCACACGGGATGAAGCGACCTCATAGTCCTGACAAGGAAAACCAGGCTATGCCCAGGATAGAGGCAGGGCCAAAACCTGGCACCAACGTACCTACACCTCCGCTCACTATCTCTTAGATAGCAAGAAATACCACTTCGACACCACCAAGTTAGTTAATTCCACAGAAGTTAATTGGTAGTAGTACAACGAAAGGAGGAAGGAAGCCCAGAATGGCGGGCGATGATGCTAAGTTACCGTTTTTCTACGGGAGTACGACAGACAACGTAGAACAGTATTAGTTTTTGTGTGAAGCGGTTTGGACCATAAAACATATCACCGATGCTGCTGCTAAGAAAGGACAGTTAGCGACGACTCTGCGAGGTCGTGCATTAGATTGGTTTATGAAGTTTGTTCTAGTCCCTACAGGAGCCCCAGAGAAGTCGCTAGATGAGATTCAGGATGGGCTGATTGCCGAATTTAGAAGGCCCAAGTCTGAGGCTCAATATATTACAACATTGAAGGAAATTAAGCAGTATCCCAATAAGATGGTATGGGATTTCGACCAGTGATTCAAGACGCCGATGGCAAAGGTTAGTTTTGATATGAGCGCCGTCCAACATAAAGAGTGGTTCATTGCAGCACTGCTACCACACATTCAAATTCCGTTGATGCAAAAAAACATCTTGACGCCCAGTGAAGCTCTAGAGATTGCAATGCGATTGGAGGCATCACCAATTAGAGATAATACAGCCGGGATGTCGTAGATACAGACACAACTCGCTAACTTGACTATACAGCTGCAAGATTTGAAGAAAAGCAAGGAATAGCGCGATGAAGTATGGTGTACATGATGCCGAGGAGAAGGGAATACGAAGTACAATTGCCCGGATTTCCACAATTATTTGGTGTTAGGTGTGCCAAACCCATTGAATGGTGACAGCATGCCGTGGTGTCGTGTCTGCCAGGCATATGGGCACAGTCATGACAATTTCCCTTATATCCAGAAAATGGTCACAACCCCGAGAAATCTTTATTACACATTTTGCAAGTCGGTGGGTCACGATGACAAAGATTGCCGCGCATATGGGTTGCTACAAGAAAGAATGTATGATGCATTCTACGTCAAGGACGATCAGCGTGCCGTACAACAATCGCAACTGCAACCGCAAGTAGCCTAGTCGCTACCTCAACCGCAGATGCAGTTTGTACCACAGCAACAACAACCATCGTAGTTCATGCCGCAATATTCTTCGATGCAGATGGCTCCACAACAGCCACAATATGTACAACAACCACAGTATGCACCACAAGGGCAAGGGATGCAACCAGCACCAATGCAGCAACAGTTTAACCAACCACAGTACCAGCAGCAGGGAGGATTTCGGGGAGGATACCGGGGAGGATGTGTTGGAGGATTTGGTTGCAGAAGAGGACGAGGTGGTCGCAGACTTGTTCAATGTTATCACTGTGTGGTATGGGGACACTATCAGCGAGACTTCCCACTGCTGCAGAACCAGTGTACGTTCTGTTTTGTTAATGATCATACAGTTGAGAATTGTCCACAGTTGATTGCACGATGGAAGGTAGGGAACACTCCCTAGTTGCAGACACAACCCCAGGCACAGCAGCCCGCTCAGAACCAAGTATAGAAACCAGTGTAGAACTAGAATCCACGGTTGAATCAGAACATAAATCAAAATATAAATCAACCAGGGAACGTACCATTGAATCAACAATAGAGTGCAAACATCGCGACAATTTCTGTAGAACCAAGACCGCTAGATGCTTTTGTTGCTGTGGTCACTCAAGGAGGAAAGACATCTGGAGAAGACAGCTCAACGATCTGGTTAGCTAGACAAAAGAAGGTATCATTTGATATTGATGCGGAACGAGAGACATTTCTTCAGGCACGACGGGCCTTAGGGAATGATCGAGGTAAAGCCGTCATGTATGACATGCCCTCTACTTTTGATGCTACTTCGGAGGTTAGCTCGTCGCGGTCGTCTAGCACACTTCGAGAATTTTTGGAACATTGTTTGTCCCTGGAAAAAGATCCCAACGCTCTTGTTGCGATTGAAGCCTTGTTGTGACGACCAACCCAGGATCGACAAGAGCTCGCGGTTAATTCCTTGCAACGACGGAAGACGGGTAAGGAGATACGGATGAATATTCAAATTGGCGACTAGGATGTTGATTCAGTTATTCTAGATCTTGGTTTGGATGTCAACATCTTGACCAAGCAAGCTTGGCAGAAGATGGGGAGCCCCCCATTGAGCTGGTCTCATGCACAGCTCTGATTGGCTAACCATGCGAAAGTAACACCCATTGGGCGAGTTCCGCGGCTAGTGGTAGATATCGAGGGTATGAAAACCTATGCCGACTTTGATGTCATAGAAGTTGTCGAAGGCGACAGCTCTTATCCCGCGCTGTTGGGGATTGGATGGGCTAATGATAATGGAGCTGTAATCAACTTCAAGCGACGCATGATGATTTTTGAAAATCGTGATCTCAGAGTTATCGCCCCGTTGGATCTGGCTGAAGGATGCCGCTACATAGAGCCAGTGAAGGACGACGATCCCAGTGGATGGGACCATGCATTCAATATTTCTGAATATTATATACATCCAACTGCCAATGGTGAGCTGGGATGGCGCAGTGACAGCTCTGCGTCTTCCGACTCTGATGATGCGCTGGAATATTGGCAGAACTGCTTGCACGAAGTGTCGCTCTGTAAGTGCGGGTTGGTCACACAGTCATTATGCCGTGTCACGACTGAAATGGTTAGACTACCAACCTATGAAGGACTACCTGGCTTATCTGACTTTATGAAGGAGTTTGAAGAAAGAGTTTCCGAACCACAGTGCTTGCTGGCATTGAATGAAGCATTGAAGGCTGCTCTAGCACACTGGTGGGAAACACACAAGGCATCGATTGATGGATGGTCGAAATGCTGAAGATTGATGATGGTACTTTTTGGTGATACTGAGGTTTACCACACTGGAAAGTATGATGGTCGAACTAATCCGGGTGGTCACTTGATGGAATGTCAGCGGCTATGGGTATCGTGACCAATAGATGAGTGGGTCCATGCTTTTATCCATACTTTGGATGAGATGCCACGTTCATGGTATACTGCAGCTGAGTTGCGAGGGGAAATTTCTACTTGGCTGGAGCTCATAGTGTGTTTTACCCATACATTCAGTTTCGCGGATGCCGATCCAGAGGTTAATAATGCATTACAGCTCATCCGTGATGTAATTCTCCAGGTTGTCCTAGTAGCATATCCTACGGATCTGCACACGCACTACCAGATGCAGTCTCTCATGGAGTGTTTCAATATCAGTGGTGGGCCAGAAGATGGTGATGATCCACAGAATGTGAATATCTAGGAGTCAGAAGGAAGTCGTGCTGTGGTACCACCTGATGCACCAAGCGACCCGATCAGTTAGCCGGTGAAGCTCCGCAAGATCAATATTGGGATAGAGGACACTCCGAAGTTTGCAAATGTCGGGGATTACTGGGATGATAAGCTGATAAGCAAGGTCACTGATTTGCTCCATGAGTTTCAAGACATATTTCCTACTAAGTTTTCTGACATGAAGGGGATTCTGGGCGACTTAGGAGAAATGAAGATTCCATTAAAACCAGATGCTAAGCCGATCCGGCAGTGACCCTATCGATTGAATCCTCGACATAAGGAATGGGTCAAGGCTGAGCTAAATCGCATGTTGGATGCTGGTATTATTGAACCAGTTGAGGAGTCGGAATGGTTTAGTCTTATGGTGGTACAGGATAAGAAGACTGGTGAAGTGCGCATTTGCATTGACCTCAGGAAGCTAAATGATGCATGTTTGCATGATCCGTTCCCCAATCCATTTACCGATGAAGTGATTGAAGGTGTGGGTGGCCAAGAGATGTACTCCTTCACAGACGGGTTCTCTGGCTATAATCAGATCCGCATTGCCAAAGAAGATCACCATAAGACAACTTTCGTTACTGAATGGGGTTGCTTTCAATACACTGTAATGCCGTTTGGTTTGAAGAATGCACCTGTGATATTTTCGCGGGTTGTCGTTGCTGCATTTAAATACTTCATTCATAAATTTTTATAGGTATACATGGACGATTGGACAGTCTATGGTTTGGTCCGTGATCATTTGGCGAATCTGCGGTTGATGCTCGAGCGATGCCGACAGCACCAGATATTTCCGAATCTGAAGAAATGCATCTTTTGTGCACCATTTGGGATATTGCTTGGCCATATTGTGTGTAAGCAAGGGTTGTTGGTCGATCCGGCTAAGATTACGCTCATTTTAAGTTTGCAACCACCGACCACTGTTAAGCAGTTGTGGGCGACTCTAGGACACACGAGGTATTATCGCAAGTTCATCAGGGGTTATGCTACGATTACTGCCCCTATGGAGAAGTTGTTGAAGAAGGATGTGGCATTCTAGCGCAGCCCAGAATGTCAGGCTAGCTTTGAAACACTGAAGGCGAAGATGGTGTCGGCACCGATATTGGTATTTCCGAACTGGAGTAAGGAATTCCATGTCCATGTTGATGCCTCATCGATTGCGTTGGGTGTCGTATTGGCTCAACTAGGGGAAGGCGACCTTAATCATCCTATTGCTTTTGCAAGTCAGAAGTTGTCCTCTGCGGAAAGATATTACACTACCACTGATCGGGAAGGTTTGGCAATGGTTTACGCGCTGCAGAAGTTCAGGCACTATTTGTTGGGTGGGCACTTTAAAATGTTCACCGACCATTCCGCATTGAAATACCTAGTCAATAAGCTTGTGTTGGGGGGGAAGATATGCCACTGGCCACTTCTTTTTCAGGAGTTCGATTTTGAAGTCATTGTGAAGCCAGGCTGGTTGAATGCCGGTCCTAATCATCTCTCGCGGATCGATACAGGAGAGGAGCCGACCAACATTGAAGATGGTTTACTAGATGCTCAACTGTTTCAGATTGAGGTTGCAGATGGCTACTTTGCTGAAATCATCCAGTTTCTGACAGTGGGTACTGCACCAGACGAGTTCACCAACAGTCAAAAGAAGCAGTTGGTAGTCAAAGCTGTAGACTTCCATCTAATTGTAGGAGATTTATACAAAATGTGTGCCGATGAGGTATTGCACAGATGTGTCTTGCCGCATGAGCAATCGCAGATATTAGCAGAAGCGCATGGAGGAGTAGCCGGAGGACACTATGGCGGTAGGGAGACTGCTAGGAAAGTGCTGCGTCCTGGGATATGGTGGCCCACACTACATAATGATGCGACAGACTATGCGCGGTCCTATGATTTCTGTCAGCGAACTGGAAAACCATCCCGACACGATGAGATGTCGTTGATGCCCCAGTTGACATTGCAGCCATTCAACAAATGGGTGGTGGATTTTGTAGGACCGATCAATCCACCAGGGAAGCGCACAGGTGCACGCTATATTATCACTGCGACAGAGTATTTGAATCGATGGGCAGAAGCTGCACCAGTCATTGATTGCTCCACAGACACAGCCGCGCGGTTTCTCTTTGACAAAATTGTCACTCGCTTCAGCTGCCCCAAGATATTATTGAGCGATCAAGGCAACCACTTTCTTAATCACACCATCAACGCATTGACGGAGGAGTTGCAGATACAACATAAGAAGAGTACACCCTATCATCCGCAGGAAAATGGCACAATGGTGGATTTCAATAAGGTATTGGAGCATGCGCTGACAAAGGTGTGTAATGTGAACCGCGATGACTGGGATCTCAAAATCCCAGTAGTATTGTGGGCCTATTGCACCACATGTAAATGACTGACAGGTCAGACACCATTTAAGCTGGTGTATGGACAAGAAGCAATTATGCCCATGGAGTATATTGTCCCGAGTCTACACATCGTGGCTGCAACAGGCCTAGATGATGCAACGACACTAGATGAACATCTACAACAGTTGGTGCAATTGGAGGAAGATCGTTTCATCCCTGGGTTCCACCAGGGGGTAGAGAAGGATTGCCAGAAAGCATGGCATGATCGACACATAGAAAACAAACAGTTTCAGCAGGGCGACTTGGTGCTGTTGCACGACAGCAAGTTTATGAAACATCCAGGAAAGTTGCAGATGCATTGGCTTGGTCCGTATCGCATCAATAGTATTACTTCAGGGGGTGCAGTTTAGCTACAACAACTGGACAGGGAAATGCTCCCAAAATTGGTGAATGGTCATAGGTTGAAGCCCTATTAGTTGGGCTTGGAACAGTGCGATGCCTAAGTCACATCGAAAAAAGAGAGAGAGAGAGAGAGAGAAGTAGATTTATTGGTGGCAGGATGGCGCACCAACAGGGACAGAATGCGGAAGCAGGGAGGTTTCTGTTGCAATTTTGGAGCGGTCGGAGACATATGGCAGCCTTGCGACCGGGTCAAATTAGCAATAAATGCCAAAAGTTAAGACAGTTAATTAACAACACTCATTCGAATGATGGGCATTAATGGCGGATCCAGTCGATCGACGGACAGGATCGATGACGAATTTGCGTCATTAATACAGGATGTTGGTTGAGTTAATGCATGATTTCGTGATGATTATGGAGGATTCGGTTGAAAGCTATAAAACTGAATCGGAGTTGGTCGGAAGACACTGAGAAATCAGTTGAGAAGTGTTGTTGCAGAGTGAAGTCGTGAATTGAGCAAGGTGCTGATAAGCATATAACGAGGTGCTATGAGGTATTCCAGGTGAAATGGAGACAATTGAGATTAGCAGCGAAGTGGAGTCTCTGTTCATCCTGGTGGTTGTTGAACACGAAGTTGTGTCATCTGGAGCTGTTGATCTTAGAGCCGAAGTTGCCAATATGCCAGTGGGAGCATTAGTCGTTGTTAAGAAGCGACAGGGAGGTCAGCACTCCGAGTCCCCGCAGAGTAAGAGGGTACTTCGGGCCTCTGTCGCAATGGTAAGCAAAGCTTAGGAACATGCGGGACAATCCAGTCGCCCCATTCGTGAGTCTGCTCCATGGGTGGTACTATCATCTAGTGACATCCTTGGGTATATCCCTCCTGTTCGGTCGGGTGCCACCCCGCACAAGATAAACCCAAGACAGAAGTACGGTGTGAAGATGCTGGCACTCCCGGCTAGAATGGAGTGCTCTGTGGATATTGGGCCGGTGTTGATGCGCCTGCGCTATGACAACCATGATATGGTGGCCTACCCTAACATTGCATCTGCCCCATATGTGCCAAAGACGCACCTTTCCCCGACATCGACTGCACACGACTAGGCACAAGGATTGAAGCAGGTCGTCTTGTTAGGGCTTATTAACATGCCACATTTTGGGCAGCTGGCGGAAGTGAATGCATGCGTGAAGCAGCTCCTTGCGTGCTTCCATGGTGGGTTGTTGTGGCTGGATAGAGAAGTCCCTGTCACCGTCGACTTAATTTCATATATTACCACCCTACCTAAGAATGGAGTTGATCCGGTGCAGTTCATCCAAGGGAAGGCAAACGAAAAAAAGCAGGCACTGCAGTTGGCATAGAAATACGGCTTAGAAACGGATGGGCGTGGGTATCGCACCAGTACCTGTAATGATCAGGCGATACTCACGGGCATTATGATCCTATCCTGCAAGGTGGTTAGGGGTGGTCGACCTAACCAGTGCAACTCGGGGATTGTTGCATGTGTAGAGCAATGTGTGGAAGGGGTCCAAATGAACTGGTCCCTGTATCTCTTGAATCAATTGATGGAGGATGTTGTGGCGGTCCAATCGGGAAAGGGTGCCTTCACATATAGTTGGTTGTTGCTGTTGATCACCTTTGTCACATGGAAAGAGACCAGCACGTACCAGGGCATGGACTGTCCAGCTGTAGCAGAACGATGGGGGGCATGACATCAAAATCTATGGTATGTAAGGGAGCCAGAGAGACTCCGGGATTGCCAATTGCAGTTTTGGCTGTATTGGGAGATGCTTTGTTTCACGGCAACACAGGTCCCGGGAATATCTGAAGAAACTGTAGCATGGTTCAAACCTGTCATGGCGTTTGCAATTCGGTCGAATACCATACATCTCCAAGCCCGCCGTGATCTTGATCGGAAATGGTTACAGATGTCGTATAATGTGACGTCCGAATATTTGGAGGCTATTATGAATGAGTGGCTGGAGGCATGGCGACAACCCATGAGTTTAGAAGAGATAGAAGCCAGTGGCCTGGCATTGGGCCCAAATGATTGGGTATCGACACAGGACGAGCAGAGTCACCATGAATTAGGGAACCAATCAACCAAAACGTTGTCAGATGATAGCGACCGAGAGCTTGAAGAGAACCACTCGAAAAGGTATCCGAAGTATGCAATGATCAGCAGATTGTCTTTGACCGCCGAGGCATAGTTGGGTCGCCCGGTCATAGGGATCAATACTGCATCCTCTATGGCAGGAGACAAGATGGAAAGGAAAGCAGATGAAGGATTCCATGTGATCACCACTCGGTTAGAATCTTTGTATGACATGGTTTCTGGCAAGGCACTAGAGAAAGCAGCAACATCAACCTTTGACACAATCAGCACTGAGTCGCGGGTCAGGAATGTGGAGATTTCCCCTATTGCGATTGCGACCGAAGATGTGGCAGTAACCACGTTGCTACAATAGATGAAAACGGTGACCATTGATGTGAATGCCTTTCCCGCGGAAGGATTGACCACTCTGCAGGCTACTACCAGCAAGGAAACAACAGACCAACTGCAACAGATCAGTGGTATGTGTGTTCGACTATAGGTGAGTGAGGCTGATGCGTAGCTCACTATCAAAGAATTGACTGCCAGGGCTGCTTCCGCGTGACAGGCCTTGGATGACCTTGAAGCAAACATTAAGGAAGAATGGGCTGAGAAGGCCCACGAAATCGAAGGCCTGAAAAAGGAACATGATTTCCTTATTGTGGAGAAGGCTTGTATGTGGGATGACAATGTACGGGTTGACCAGGCGATCACAGAAGCTTATCAACATGTACCAGAGCCCACTGAAGAGGTAGATGTGCTCCACCAAGTGCAGCGACTGGGGGCTGCCATTATTCAGTTGCGACAGGAGAATCATGAGTTGAAGGCCCAGATGAAATCGGGTACACCTCAGGCTGAAGTGGATGAACGAAGAAGGGCAATTGAGGAAGTTGCCACTTAGATGAAGGAGATGGAAACGCAGGCAACCAGGCTCACGGCTGAAATGGTACAATTCTGGGGCCTCATTGTTTAGGACGAGTAGATTGAGCAGCTGACTAAGTACCAGTAGGAAGCGGAGGGACAGTTGGCCACATTAAAAGCTACAATGCGAACAATGCCACCACTGGAGCAAGTTGCTAAGTCTCAAGAGCTGAAAGACTTGCAACACAGTGTCGCCAAGGCAGACGAGTGACAGAAGACACGCACGACCTAGTTAGAAGAGTTCCAGGACACTGGCAGCAAATTTATGATGCAAGCTAGTGAAGCTTTGTAGGAAGTGCAGAAGTGTTGACAACAGGTCGTGGAAAAGCTTACAGATCACCCATATGCAGATGACGTGGTTAACAGTCAAGCAGCGGCTACGGAAGCCAAGGAGGTGGTGCAGACAGTTGAACAGCCGTATGAGGACTTCAAAGTAAAAATGATGGAGTACACTGTATCTTGTTAACGTAGCTCGAGGGCGAGACACAAGATTGTGTTGGGGGCCTGTTGGTAGGCGGTTTGGTAGAATGCTATCGCAGCATCTCCGATGTTGCGACAAGGCAGAAGATGGCGTGAATGGCGAGAAGATGACGCGAATGGCGATGAGCGAAAGATTAGTTATGCATTTTGGGTCAATTGTACCGCAGAATGCATGTTTTGGTCATTTGGACCACATATTATGTAATGTTGAGTCAGCTATACTGCAGAATGCAGGTTTTTGGTCGTTTTTGGATAAGTTAGTTAGATATTGGGACATTTGTCCATAGTGTCAGTTAGGAAGTCAATTAGTAAGTGGACAAGAGTTGTAAGGCGGAAGCCTATATATAGATAAGAATTGTAAGTGTTGAAGATATAATTCATGGGAGAAGATTGTGAAGCTTTGATGTTGTATGATTTTCGGGTATGTTTTGATGTCAAGAGTCACTGTGGAGATCTAGTTTTTGCAGAGGCATTGTATCTAGGTTGACAATGATAATATGATGAAGCTATTTGGGTGTAATCCTTGTGTTCAATTTTGTTTAGTTATGATAATGTGATATTGCACTATACGAATAATGTCATGCTTCTTTGATGCGATACTTGCTTTACAATTACTAGTGTTCCAATGATGAATGTTTGGGTTGAATATTGCTTAACTACTATGTTTAATGCTTAAATATCTATGTCGCTGCATTACAATAAGTTTAAGTATCATAGCCACAACCATCCTCCTTCATTCGGCGGAAACATGGTTCCGTCTGCTCTTCCTAGACGCCTCGGGTGAGACCTCATCTGCTCTGCAGGTGTTGCTGGGCAGGATAAACCCTGTCCGTGCCGGTGCTCAGGAAGAATACGATATGTGTCGACAGTGAGAGGGACCCCTGTCGACTGGGTTTGAGTCAACACATATATGTCGCCCATATTTCATAATTGTGTCCATTAAGAACAACATGTTCTATCCTGGAAGTCATCCTTCTAATCAAACAGATCTGATCAAAGTTCAAGAAGAGGTATCAATCAACAAATATTTAGCCCATAGTCGATCAACCCTAGATCCTATTAGTTTTTCACTTGTTTATCATAATAACATTAAACAATATAATCACTGAAAGAAATACAAGCACAACAATCACAAAGAACACAATGTTTCTCATAGGTAAACCACAAGGGAGAAAAACTCGACAAAACTTCCTCAATATAGAGTTCACCAAGTAGAAGATAAAACCCCAAGACAAAACAACTTCTCTCCTTCACTTGTGCGAACTCCTCTCTCTCCTATGCGACCTTGAGTGATTCAGGTGAGTGTTACAAATGAGCAACTCAATCCCCTATTTATACTTTACAATTGAATTGAGCTTTTACTAATTAGGTCGACTCTAACTCACCTAACTGGGACGACCTGTACTATTTACAATAAAATATTCTTTCTAGATATTTCCAGGCCAACCTAATCAATTAGGGTTTTACATTGAATCTTTTAATGACTCTTACATGATCAATTACATCAATGAAATCTCCCGAAGGAGGAATAGAATAATACAATAGACAAACACATTTAGAATATCTTCCATAGTTACATTTCTTTAACACTCCCTCTTAACTAGGACGGTATTCTGCAGGAAACATCAACAACATCAACACTTGTCCAAATGACTTGTGAATCTCTATATGTCGTCAGAATTTTTGGATCATCATATGTCTCGGGTATCACATCACATGTTGGAACATCATCATCATAATCATCATCTGCTGGAACATCACCATCAACATCATCATCGTCTGCTGGAACATGATCATCAACATCATCATCGTCTACTGGAACATCACCATCAACATCATCATCATTGTCTGCTGGAATATCACCATCAACATCATCATCATCGTCTGCTAGAATATCACCATTAACATCATCATCAGTGTCTGAACATTGGAACAACATCAATCATCGGTCGATAAGTACTGGAACAACAATCATTAGTAAGTAAATACTGGAGCAACAACAACAACAACAATCATATGTAAATAAATACTGGAACAAAAACATCAATTATCAGTAAACAAATACTGGAACAACAACATCAATCATCAATAAACAAATACTAGAACAACACTATAAGTTAGCAAGTACCGATCTTCAATCACCAAGGACTAGCATCTCTATTAGTTAGCAAGTACTGATCTTTAATCACCAAGGACTGGCATCTCTATCAGTCAACAAGTACTGATCTTTAGTCATCAAAGACTGACATCTCTATCAGTTAGCAAGTATTGATCTTTAGTCACCAAGAACTGACATATCTATCAGTCAGGAAGTACTGATCTTCAGTCACCAAGGACTGGCATCTTTATCAGTCAGCAAGTATTGATCTTAAGTCACCAAGGACTGGAATCTCTATCAGTAAGCAAGTACTGATCTTCAGTCACCAAGGACTAGCATCTCTATTAGTCATCAAGTACTGATCTTCAGTCACCAAGGAATGTCATCTCTATCAGTCAGCAAGTACTGATCTTCATTCACCTCAAGAATGGCATCAGTCACCTAAGGAATGGAACTCTATCAGTCAGCCAATACTGATCTTCAGTCACCTAAGGACTGGCATCAGTCACCTAAGGAATGGAAATCTACCAGTCAACCAGTACTGATCTTCAGTCACCTCAAGATTGGCATCAGTCACCTAAGGACTGGAACTCTATCAGTCAGCCAGTACTGATCTTCAGTCACCTCAGGTTTGGCATCAATAAACTAAGGACTTGAACTCTATTAGTCAGCCAGTACTGATATTCAGTCACCTCAAGACTGGCATTAGTCACCTAAGTACTTGAACTCTATTAGTCATCCAGTACTGATCTTCAGTCACCTCAGTATTGGAATCAATCACCTAAGGAATGGAAATCTATCAGTCAACCGGTATTGATCTTTAGTCACCTCAGGACTAGAATCAGTCACCTAAGGATTGGAATCATCATCATCATCACTCCCTCTTTCAAGTGAGATCCTTTCGAACCACACCAAGATTGTCTCAAAAGTATTCAAACTTTATGCGAGACAGAGACTTAGTCAACACATCAACAACTTGTTTGTCTGTAGGAACACACTTGAGCTTTACAAATCCCTTCTTCACCACATCCTGGATATATTGAAACTTGATCTTGATGTGCTTCGATCTATCGTGGAACACTAGATTCTCTGTCATCTTGATACAAATCTGATTGTCACATCAAACAATCCTTCCAACATCTTGTGAAGCCAAACTTCTTCGCTACAAGTTGGACATGTTGCAGTCACTCCCTCTGAAGGAGAGCTTTCCTGAGCACTATCCTCCCTCTGCATCTTGTACTCCCTGCATTGGGACATTCTTCACTTGAGTGACTGGTAGCCTTCTCTTCTGATGATCTTCTGTGTATCCATCTATTACATCTTTATAGATCACTGGATACCAATATCTCGAACTCTCTTGCATCCATCCATGAGCTCCTAAGTCATCTTCAACCTTGTAGCAAGGGTTGATATCTCATCACTCTAGGTGATCATCCTATCCCATGGGTGTCTTCTGAGCCCGTACAAAGTCTTCTTCAATCTGCACACATGTGGTTCTCTGTTGAGAGTCCTGATTCCTGGAGGTTGCTCGATATCATCTTCTACTTCAATTACACCATCTATCTAGTGTAATATTCACCACTGACGAAGTGTGTCTGGCCACTAAAGCAACATCTCGTCATAGTCGACTCCCTCTTTTTGAGAGAACCCTTGCTTTGTACTTCTGTAGTATGCTTAAATTCATAAAACTTGTTGAATGTTATGGTTGAACCATCGTCACTTGTTCTACAAAACCAGTCTCATCATTCTTCGTTTGTAGGTGATCGTACACAATATTTCCTACAAGTCAAATTCAATTGCATGGTAAGAAACATTTCATATTTTCCAAAACATATTAATAATTACAAATTATTATGCATAGTTCACACAGTCATGCAACTATCTTAGCCAATGCTTCAACACAACATCCATCCATATCTCGTATTGATACAGTAACTTTCTAGATGCCTTACATCTCTACCAAAACATTATTAAGAGCATGCACTACTCCCAATATGTCAGCAAAGAGGTTTCATTCTAGATAAGTAATAATGGAATGCTGTACATCACCATAGGCAACTTACCCATCACATGCATATTATTAGTATTTTGTTCATCAATGCAAACTCTCTAACATGCATAATACACATCCTAAATCTAGGAACATAAATATGTACACAACTGGACAATACATAAAATGACAATTCAAATACTTATCTTTGTTTGTTTGGTAGGATCTCTCTTGATCCTAGTCTCCTTGCAAGAATCTCTAACAGTGTGCTCCACTCCATCATCTGATTCCGAGGACCTATTCTTTTCTTTCTTATGTCTGACAATGCTGAACAAGTCTTTTATGCTACAAATCATAAGGATTCATGGTCCTATCTATTAGGGGTGAGTCTGCAATGATGTCCCTTCAATTTTGTAGAGTCCCTCTTCTTCAATTTTAATCACAACTACATCCCTTCTTATCCAATTCTTAGATAGATAAGAGGCTCTTCTATCTTCCTGGTTTGGATTAAAGTACATATTCCTCATCATTGGAGGAATCTTCTTTGGCTTTCCTTTCAAATAGAATGGTCAAAGCATCGAACATATCTTTTGGAGTCTTCTTAGATGATACTTGAGGGATCAAGTGATCTCCTCTTAGCCTTAATCAAATTATTCTTGTGTCTTGATTTGACCTCATCTCCTTCTGGTTCTGTAAGTCCCTCTTTTATAAATCCTTCTAGGACATGTTTTTCAAGAATGAGCATGACTCTATATTTCCATGCCCTGAAGTTCTCAGCTCCTTCAAGATTCTCATCAAGCTTGGTATTGTTTGTCATTTTGATAATATAAGAACCTCAAATGGAAATAGAATAGATATAGTGCTCACCAGTAAAGTTGTCCTTCTAAAAAATGCTTCTACCTTGACCTAGGGTTTGATAGAGAAAACCTAATTTTCCAAATTCAGGATCTTGAAGAACTGACTGGATGCAAATATGTTCCTTCTCAAGGTGAGTTGATCAAAGTAATATTTCTCCCAAATCTGTGACCAGATCTTCCAAAAACTTGATGCCCTAGTTCTCCGGGCTGCACTCATGGACCCAAAAATGAAAATTCTCGGAATTGAATTCTTCTTCGACAAAAACATGTGCCCTAGTGAGGCGAATTAGATGCACCCTCTTTTTATGTTGATCTGTGGAGAGAGCTCATAGAATAAGAAGCCATAGTTTCTTTAATCTCTACTGTAGATTTGTCGAGTCTTAATTCTGATGTATCTCCGAAATTTCTGCTCTTCAAGGTATGAAACTTCGTCCTGTGATAGTATGATATGTCCTCTATCCAACCCCATAGTTTATAGAAGGATTGGATTCACCAAGTGGAACTTATGCTAAGTTTCCCAAGATGGCCTGTTTATGGATTGTTTCAATATAGCTAACTTGTACGGACTTCCATGTGTCAATGTTTCATCTTCGGGTTCTGAAAGTTGCACCAAAGAAACTAAAGTCCGTGCAATTTCTGGAACATCTTACGAAATTCGATTTGGATCTTCTTATCCAGAGATATATCATTTATACCTAGGTCACCTTTTTAAAACTGAATTTTGGAGGAGGATGAAACCCTAATTTTCATGGATCATATCTCCTAAAGTACAATGAATCTGAGGCTTAAACTTGCATAAAAGGTACATGGATATTTCATCTTCGGCCTGTACAAGTTTCAGATCCTAAAAATTTGCCAAAAGTGATTTATAACGAAAATTCCAAGATGACTAGTTTCCATAAATGGAAACCCTAGGAAACAACTGCACAATGTTTTCTTTCGGGCCTGCTCTGATACCATGTTAGTTTTTCACTTGTTTAGCATAATAAAATTAAACAATGTAATCACTGAAATAAATACAATTAGAACAAACACAAAGAACACAATGTCTCTCTCAGGAAAACCACAAGGGAGAAAACCCCGACAAAACTTCCTCAATATAGAATTCTCCAAGTACAAGATAAAACCCTAAGACAAAACAACTTCTCTCCTCCACTTGTGCGAACTCCTCTCTCTCCTAGGTGACATTGAGTGAGTGAGGTGAGTGTTACAAATGAGCAACTCAATCCCCTATTTATACTTTATAATTGACCTGAGCTTTTACTAATTAGGTCGGCTCTAACTCACCTAATTGGGACGACTTGTACTCTTTACAATAAAATATTCTTTCTAGATCTTTCCAGGATGACCTAATCAATTAGGATTTTAAATTGACTTTTTTAATGACTC
This sequence comes from Larix kaempferi, assembly GCA_027924585.1. Classification (NCBI taxonomy): domain Eukaryota; kingdom Viridiplantae; phylum Streptophyta; class Pinopsida; order Pinales; family Pinaceae; genus Larix; species Larix kaempferi. The sequence goes on from BSBM01000806.1 coordinate 9,397,216, forward strand.
TTACATTATCAATTACATCAATGACATCTCCCGGAGGAGGAATACAATAATACAATAGACAAATACATTTAGAATATCTTCTGTAGTTACATTTCCTTAACATATCCAAATTAGCATGATTTGCAAACAACAGGGATAGGTCAAAACCAACTACTCTAATACCATGTTGGGGAACCTCTTAACCATAAAATATAGAATAGAAAAGATAGAACATAAGGGAACAATATTCCAAGAAGAGAGGTGGTGTCTAAAGACACCGTTACAACACTTAAGCGCATAGCATTGTGATCAAAACATCACAATGCATATCGAAGATGAAATATATCTCTTCAATTACACATATGTAAGGACAAACCATAGGGTCATCCTTTTATAGTCTCTAGATCTAACCAACTCCCTAAAAATGAGGAAGATCTGGTCCACAAATAGGGTTTGTTGGTCCTAACCATTTCCACAAAATCCGCAACCTCCCAAGGTTTAGTTAGCTATTGCAGTTGTGCCGACCACGGTCTTTTTGACCATTTAATTGTTTGTTTAACCGATTGTTTAATCGTTCCACCAACTTGCCTAGTTGGGACTCTAGTCGACTGCTCCTCTAGTCGCCTATCGTCTAATGACTGATTGTCTCTAGAAGATCCAGAGGTGTGATGAACCATGTGGTGAACCACCAAGACCTTAGGTTCCAACAATATCTTTACGTCCCAAGACCTTAAGGAAACTAATATGAGTATAAATATACCCCTTTATGGACCACCAACAAATGATTTTAGATGGTTAAGTTTTGTCTACATGTACTTACATGTCAAATTCTTAAAATTGTGTTAACAAATACTAAGCCAATAACCATAAGTATTATACGATTTTTCTTAATTTGAAAGCAATAAAAATCATACCCATCCACCATCTTACAAAACATGCTCTTTTAATTTACTTCTTAAATAAATATATGATCATTACATACTACATCATTTACATGATTAATTTAAAGTTATATAATCAATTTAATTTGTGTTTCTTTATTTCACTTTTAAAATTAAAATGCTTCCTATCCTTGTTGTCTGCTCTTTCATTATTAGTTGATCTCTATAAAATATACAATCATATCACTGGAATTAAAATGCTTCATATCCTTGTTGCATTCTTTTCTATAGTTTATAGTTCATTGCTCTTTATAATTAAAATATAGAACTTTTATTTTATATATTTGATTAGCAAGTAATATTTATAGACTACAAGTGTTGAGGATGAAAGTTACTTTCTCGCAGTTTCATAATCTCTGTTACAATACAAACCTCCTTAACCTTTTTACTTGACAAAACTATGACGACCTAGAAACACTGATTTCTAAACATTTTGAACATCGAAATAAATTTTTACAACAAATTCAAGTAATCCTCTTAAAGTTTGAGAAACTAACTACCATCATCTTTATTATATATCCATTTTAAAATATTTTAATTATAATAATTATATATTACATTTATATAATCTTTTATAATTACAATAATTAAACTTTACATTTACATCCTCATCTGCCAAAAATAACTTTTACTATGCTAAATCATATTCAGTCAGATTCACAATGTATGTCGAGTCTCATCCATTAAAGCACAATGTAAGTTGAGTCTCATTCATTACACTTTAGCTTTATAAACTTCATTCATATATTTTAATTGTTGTTTTTTAAAATAAAATATTTTTAATATTTAGTTTAATATTTCAAATTTTTAATATTTACATTTAATATTTCAAATTTAAAATAAAATATATATATTAAATTATTAAAACATTATTTTTGATGTTAACTTCAAACAATCTCCTTTTTTATCATATCATTAACTTAATTTGTTTTTATCATTATATATTGTATAATCTTTTTGGAAAAGGAAACATTGGAAAATTCTTTCAAAACTTAAGTTTATGCCTAAATGCTCAAATGCTCAGTAAGAAACCCAATCACAAGTCCCAATACAACATAATTCATAATTTGAAACTTTTTAAATACCTATATCAGTAAAGAGATCTTATAGAATTTAAAATTTGTATCATTCCTTTGAACTCTTGAATATGTAATCTTTGTACATCCAAGGTATTGTGTACATGTAACAAGCATTTTCATTTTGCTATTGGAAGCTTAAACCCCCACAAAAAAATTCAGACATCCAAGTGTTATGTGTATATAGCAAGCTTTTTCATTTCACGGTGTGAAGTTTATAACTCCTCATCCATGTAATACAATGTAATACAAAGTGTTCAATTCATCATTTTACCTTTTTAATAATTGTTTTTTTCAATCCATCTTTCAAATATTAATTAATTAGTATCTATTATTTTTTTTAATGGTGGTTCATCGAAGCATTACATCTATCGGAAATATGTCAACACCTGTTAATCCAGAGAATCAAGTTATGGCTAGAATTACATTCATTATATAGGGGTTCAACAAGAGCATCATTTCACTTACAAGAATTAAACCTAGGTGGGAAGGGTAACAATCATTCCTCCCAACCACCCAAACTACATTCAATAAACTAATTAGTATCCAATTACCATTATTATATTGTTTCAAATATTGAAAATAAATTAATATCCTATTCTTAAGAAACACCAATGGCATAGTGACTTAGTCTCTTTTCCCTTAACTTATTACTCCGAAAGACATTTTTACTATGAGAGATATATACCTCAAATTCATCCAACAAACTATTGGATGGTGGCATGTGTTCATGCTTTGTGTTTGCACTTACCTCTGTCCAACATTGCATCCAACATCGTGCAAGCTTTTCTAGATATCGAATCTAACCCCCCCCCCCAATTTTATTTTTCACACAGGAAAACCAACTTTTTAAAATTGTATCAGAGGATATACAAAAAGACATATGGACATAAGCCAATCACCACAACAGTGTCCAGATCAGAAATTACATTAAAAAAAAGTGTTCATAATCACATCAAAATGTATACCACCAGGAACTCTAAACTCTGATAATCTTGCCCAATGTAATAGAGAAAATATATACATCAATTCATATATAAATTTCTCTCCCTCATAAAGTAGAATCCATAAGTGGCTATATGGAGACACACTCTTTTGTGGCATTGCTCTCGATTATTAGATTCAAGTCACAATTTTCACACTTAACTCCTTGGGTTATTTATTTGCGGGTTCTCTCATTCGAATTTTTAGTTGGACAGATTCCATACAAATGATTATTCTCATTGCCATTATGTGCTTTTCTATGTTCATGTTGATCATGGGATTCATGCGGGCCACTCTTGAGATTAAACGACCATTGTGTGGGGGTGATTCTTTGAACTATTCATTAGTCATTGAATGAATTTCATGTGGAGGTGATTCTATGTACTATTAATCAACATGAAAGTGTATGAGTCTTTATTTTTATATTTAGATTGATCAATGGATGATTCGTTTGTGTTATGCATACTTTAGATAATTAAATGTGCTCTTGATAAACTACTAGAGAAACAACAATAACCACAATAGGAAGAACATAGACTTTTATAATTGCAAAAAGACATAGTCTTCTTAAAAACTACAAGAATTTATTTACTAGCTTTGGGATATAAAATTGTTTGCAGAACCCATTAACACTGATCAAGAAGGAAGTTATAGAGTGGTTGTCTGGCAACTGGTATTAGTCTTTATGCTTTCTTCCACGAATATTCATTTTAAGCTAGCTTAAATATTAAGGTTCAATGCTCCTAATGTTTAGGTCTACATCACCAAGTAGGGTATATATACCTTCCTTTGAACAATCTAGAATTATGAAACATAGGTGAAAAAAATTCCTAAGCTTATTGATTGTTGGTATGTAGATATCCATTTGTATTCGAATTTGATTCCGAGCTCAAAAATTTGGTTTCCATCCCTAGTCAAGAAGTCCCGTTCAATCATAATCATGTGCTTCTCATTTTTCTAACCTCCTTTTGTAACACTGCTACATTACCATTTTTTATAATTGGCCATTATAACTTGCCAAAATTTGTCATAAATCTTAAAGTTGTCCCTCTAAATAGAAGAGACTCAAGTGAGTGAATCTTAAACATTTATAAACTCAAGTGAAAGAATGTTAAACATTGATACACCCAACATTGATAAATCTTATTCATGTGTTGCTCTTCCTTAGAGTATATTTCACAAGAAGCCATCAAAATTCTTGATTTTATATATCTTATTATAACCCTTGATTTTTGATTGTACAATGGATAACAACCATTTAAAATTTTTGTCACTTAATAATAGATACAAGTCATTTTTAACTTAGAAAAGGGAGAAGAAAATAATAACAATCATAAATGTTATGGAATGGGGTTAGCCTTTTGGGAAGATGAAAGTGTTTGTTTCGTTTCAGCATATAACATGTCCACCTTTTTTTTCCTTGGAAAAAAACACATAGTCTATTTATATAAAAATAAACCATCTTATACATAGATATAAAAGCGATCTTTCTTCCTCCACTATCCATTCAGGATAACGAACTTGTCCTTCAATTGACTAGATATAAAAAAAAATACAGAAAAACATAATCAATGTTTGTTGTAGACTTCCGGTCATCCAAAAAGAAACTAAAATACATTAAAAAAGAAACGGTCCTCGGAAAGAAAACTTTATGTCTAGAAAATGAAGCCATCGGTGATTCTTTTATCCTTGATGGGGTCTTTTATCCTTGATGGAGTCCAGGATAAAAAAACATTCTCTGTATCATTATCTATCTCCCATTTGTTCCACATGCCCTCACCCACACGAAGACCAAGATTTGACAATAGATTAGCCTATTGATTCCTTTGTTTGTAGATGTGCTCAGATTGTATATTCTATGTGAGGCTCTAATTATCTCTTCATATAAAGAAACTAGGAGTATGTTCCTTGGAGCTATTTTCTGCTTCATCCAATCTATTACAAGTTTTGAGTCTCCAAACACCTTTAGATTCTAGACTTCCTTTCGAAAGTGCCAATGAAAAATACAAATTTAAAGCCATCAACTCTGTTTTGTTATTTGTACAATTCCCTAGGCTAGCTGCAAATTTGATCCAATGATGGACAAATAAGTATAGGATTCCACCTGCCCCCCAAAAGTAGGGGTGCGCTGAGAGGCACCATCAAAATATAACCAGGGAACCGTTTTGTCAATGAATTCTTCCACTATACTCCTAATTTTTATAGGCTATTCATATTGTGGGAAATGAGTCAGAAAAACTAGAGCCTTTTATGCATAATAAGAGGAAGGCATATCTTTGTCCTAAAAAATGGCTTTGTTCCTAGAGAGCCATACTTCCCACATAAAGATGACAGACAAAGCTAGGTGTGATTTATAAACTTTATTATTTGTCCATGTCTCCAAAGCACCATCTAAGGTCTACCCTACCCAAATGAACTGTATACCATAGACAGTTGAAGCATAATCCAACATTTTTTGTATGTATGTGTAGTTGATAAAGAGATGTGGGCATCTTCTTGGCCCACTCCAGAATTTTTCGATCAATAGATCCTAGGTAGGGACCTTGTTTGTAAGGGATAACCACATAAAAATATTATACTTAAGAGGGCACACAAACTTCCAAATGTGTAATACCCTAGCCTTTGAATTGGAATGTAATTAATCAAAATGATGTAAATGTTGTAAATATGCTAGTATGAATTCCTAGTGCAGAGCTCAAGGTTAAGGCCCAACTAGTGAATAAGTAGGCATGCATGATGTAAATATTTTTATTTGGACCATATGTTTGGCCTATCATGCCAATTACAAACATATGTAAATATTATGCTAGAAATTAATAAAATTATCCAAGATGGTTGTGTAAAGAGCACTAGAGGGGCTATGATTGCACCAAAGGGAAAGAGGAAAGGGGGGTCTATGGGAAACTAAATCCTTTTCTTCCTAGTGTCAACCTTATTACTCATCCAAAATGTTGCCATGTGCTTTAAATGATCCAATTACCTTCTCTTGACTATTAAACCGAATCATTGAATGCATGTGTGAGGTTGGTGGGAAAAGTCACTTCATGCAATTATTGAGGCATGGAGGTTGTGACAGTTATGTCAGCTATCAAGAGTCATTTTCTTCTATGGTCAGAAGCTATGGCAGTTGTCCTTTCACCATCATCTCATAACCCTTGGAGTCAACACTCATTCTATCATTCTCTCATGTATTTTTCTACACTAGATAGAGTTTTCCTATTGTTGCTCATGACCATTACTAGACGATGTTCAACTCATAAATTCGAATTTGGATATGGATCTACAGATTTGAAGGGAAAATAGAGGTTGTAGGTGAGCATATAGGTTGGGAAATCTAAGAACCCTTACCCATTGAGTTATGTTATTTTTGGATGCTTGAGAAGCCATGCATAAATGTTTCAAAAGGTTCTCTAATAGCATACAATAGGTTGGACTCTTACTGCACACACTGGTAAGCACTATAAGGGCTGGATTTCTTGAGGGAACTGTGGATCAGTGAAGGGAAACACCTTACTTGTGTTGTGTGGGGCAGTTGGAAGGAGTGACATGGATGTGATGGCTTAGTGAGATCCCTGTAGAGCTCTAGATGAGATTTTGGCTAGCATTGTGAGTAGAATGGGTTTTGGGCCGAGAGAGAGAATCCTTTAGGTGTTTCCTTCGCCTTGGTGGCCTCATAGCCCTAATTGGGGGTGGCCTCTCAACAAAAATAGTATATGCTAGACAAAGTGCCCACGGTTGGGTGGAAAATCGCTCTTACACAGTCAATTGCTTGCATATTCTTTGTTTAAAGATAAGTATTCTTTTGTATTGAATCTGCAATGTTTTAATTGATGCCTAATGATTATGCTTGTAAAGGCACGTGTTGTGTGTTTGGATGTATTTTATTTCCAATGTGCATTCTTATTATGCATCTGCACACACATTTCTTAATAATATGAATTTGTAATATGGGTATGGGGTAAAATTTAGAAGCTTGTAGTTAGTAATTTCCCCTCCCATTGGTCGGATTGAGATAAGGGGGTGTTATAATATGGAAGAAAACCACCAATAACGAGTAGGAATGTCTTCCTCTTCTTGTAAAACCATATAGCCCAAACTAGGTGTATCTGATCCTCCAGCTTTATTCCTAGACTAGATCAGTACATCATCTTTATCCACTAGCCTAATATGACTATCTTTTAGATCCTTTATATACATGTTCCAAATAGCCTTATTCTCCTAATCCTCAAGTCCCAAATCCTTGGCTTTGAGCCATTCTTGGGGCAAAATTGTAGTATTAATATGGTCCCTGATCTACCCCAGGAAGATAAATCCTTGATCCCACAAATCTTCAACTAGAGCTACTGGGATTCTATGCTCCCCACCACAACAAATCCATGAATCATGTCCCACTCTAACTTTCATGCCATTTCCTATGTTCCATTCCATCCAATCTCCAACAACTTCAAAATCCTGTAATAGAGCTTTCCACGTAGAAGAACTATTTCTATGTGATTTTTATCTACTTCTAAACCATTATTCCACTGTTAAAGGAGCTATGTATTTGTGATATACAACAGACACCCATAATTCCTCTCTTTCATAATTATCCAAACCCATTTTGCAGTAATTCCTTTGCAAAACAATAAGGGTTATGTAATCCCCATCCCCCCATGTCCTTTGGCCAAGCAATTTTGTTCCAAGCTGCCTAGTGAAACCCTTCCATAGAAAATTGTAGCTCAACTTCCTAATTTGGTCCAAAATTCCAATATGAACATATGTCAGAGACACCTAGTAGACAAGGATTACTTCCAAAACAAATTGCACTAATATCATCCCACTCCCTCTGCTTAACCATTTGTTGCACCAGAGCAAGAACCTTTTCTCTATTTTACCAATTATCCATACCTAGTCCTGCTTGTGATAGGCATTACGCTTTAAAACGAAGCCTAAATATTTAAGACCATTCTCAATGTGCATCAAAGGAAAACAAGCTTAGTACAGATCCAATCTATATCCTCTTGTTCAAAGAGACAAACGATTTCCTAACATTATAGCTCATACATGTGGCCTCTGTAAAAAGATCCAGAAAACCTTGTAGTAAGACTACTTCTCTCTAAGAACCATTTGAAAAAATCAAGATGTCAACTACAAATAGTAGATGGGAGACACTAGCAAGTCCTCCAACACTAATACCTTTGAAATTTCCATTTTGCTTTGCTTGTAGAAAAATTCTGCTCAACCCTTTAGCCACTAGAATGAATAAGAGAGGTTCCAAAGGGTAGCCTTGTATAAGGCCCTTTCCTAGTCTAAACAATGGGGAGGTAGATCCATTTATCAAAACAACCAAGGATACAAATTGTACACATGATAGAATCCAGTTGACCACCTGTAAATGAACCCCTGCTTGAAGCAACATCAGTCTCAAATAGAGCCAATTAAACCTATCATAAGCCTTTGACAAATCTACCTTCACTATCATAGAATACATATTCTTCACCTTCATTGTGTGCATAATATCTTGAGTTGTTCCAATTGCATCATGGATCTATCTCCCAACCAAGAAGGAAAATTGTTCCTGGGAGACAGATCTGGATAGAATACCCTTGATCCTTCTAGAAATAACCTTGGCAATCATCTTATAAATACAGTTACACGGTGAGATAGGTTGGTAGTCCTCCAAGTTATCTACTTTATATGTGTAACACCCCTGGTTTGAAACCCCTATTCTGATGATGTCAATATGTAAACACTGACTATGAATGCCTGTAAGGCTAAACAATTTGTACTTTGTAAATATTAATACTAAAAATCCACAATTGGTTGTGTTGAGGCAATGCGCTGAAAAGATTGGGGACGTGTGTATTCACTCGAGACAGTAAAGGGGTTAGGTGTCTTAGGTGGAGACCATGGTACAACTTGTTAAATATTTAAGTCCCTACGTTTATCCTAAGTCTTTAACCCATTTAAATGACCTTAGTTATATTTTTAAAATGATAATTATTATTTAATTATGATTAAGTGGAATTTTGAGTGGTTTATATATATATGAAATAAAAATGGGGCGAGAGGGAGAGCCCACGTGGTTCCAAATTACATGCCTGAACTTATGCATGCAGGGGAAACATAATTGGTGACCATTCTGTGCGAAGGGGGGAGAAGAAGATTGAATTCTGAGAAAATTTCCCATGCTTGGGTGCGTTAGAGAGAACAAGGGACATAATTATTATCCAAGAACGAAAACTAATATGAATCCTTGAACTTATGAGCCAAATTGCTGATAATTTCCTACTGCAGTTTTGTCCATTTTGTCTCTGGACATTCTAGTGAAGTGAAAAATGGTGTATGTAGCCGACTTGGTGGATTTATGAGCACAGATGGCAATGCTATATTTCATTATTGTGCGGTTAGAAGGAATTAAGAAGGTTAAGTGCACGATTTGGCATGGAATTGGTGTTCGACCCAATTATCCTGATTGCCAAGTGTAAATTCTGAAAAAGTTTAGGAATTGGAGAGAAGTATGTCTGGTGAATGCATAAGTCCCAGCTCGGGGGTGGTGTTTTGCTGAGGGATTAAGGAGGAAAATTACCTATGGTTGGGTGGAGCGTGGAAGCCACATAGCCAGTTTCCAATTCAAGTGTTTAACATATAAATTTAATTCATGAGAATGGTGTTTTTCCAATTTTCAATATTAGTCCGTGATAAAATTTGCCATGGTATTATGTTTTAAATTTTTGTGTTTAAATCCATGAATAATTTTTCACTTCATTTCTACAATAATGTTTGGAAATTCTAAGAATGCCAAATTCTTACTTAAGATGATTTCTGAAAATAATGGTTATTTCTGGTTTCATGATCGAAATATTTATTCAAAGTATGTTGAAGAGATCAATGTTTAGAAAATTATATGAATTGATAAATAAGTAGGAATTTCATTCATTTTGATAATTTTTCTTAAGTTGGATCATTATTTGCAAATAGTTAATTTTTATTGCAAAGGCCCGTGTTAAATTGTCAGTTTACTATTTAGTCCTTTTCTTACTACATAGCTCCTAGGTTAAATGACATGTTTTATAACATAGTTCAAAAGAGTTAAATGAAATGTTTATTTATACAATTATTTCATAAAGGATTATATTCTTACTTTTTATATAATTGGAAGAAAAAAATTCCTAAATGTTCAAATGTTATGTTTGAAACGAATATCAAATAAGTTCTTATGCCCAGTAAATGGTCATGTTCTATTTTATATTAATAGGTAAGTTAAAAACAAAACCATGTGCTAAAACTTGTTTGTAGTGTATTGCATTAAGTGGTAATTTGGTTTACTTTAAAACCACATGGGGTTTTGTGTGCTAATGTTATTTATTTTAAAACCACATGTAGTTTTGTTTGCCTTATTTACATTTACCATGTGCTAAGACATGATTACTATGCCTAATAAAGATTATAATTTGAATTTAAAAACCATGAGCCAATTATGAGTGGAATTGGTTTTTAATTTATAAGTATTGAAATTGTAGGATTATGTACAAAATTCAATGGGTTGAAATAGTATGTAGTAGGTAATATAATGTGTCAATTACCTATTATGTTGAGAAATATTGGTAAAGGTTTTCCCGAAAACCCCACTTCGCATACCTATTATGTTTACTGTAAGTAAGTTTAATGAAACATGTTGAGAATAAATGTTTTTATTTCCTTGTTTTAAATGTGTAATACAATATTTGAGGATTTATTATGTATATAGCCTTAATTGCCCTTATTCCATTGTTGTGGAGAAAACTCCTTAGTTCATTCTATTCAATGGAAATAATGATAAATGTTTTCCCCATTTTTATTTTCGGAAACCTCACTTCGCACTTCTTAAAACTATGCTTACTGCCCTGGCAGTAAACTTAAAAGGATTAGGAGTTCCTAAAAGTTATATGCAAGGTTCAACATGAATATTCCAAAGAAGTTTTAAATAATTATGTTGAAGATAATTTTTTTTTTAACAATTTAAATAATTATGTCGAAGTTAATTTTTGTTTAATAAATAAATACAAGAGCTGCGTGCTGCCTTAATGTATAAGAGAAATAGTCAATATTAAATATCAACCAATAACTATCTATTAAAAAAAAACAATATTATTGAGTTAACAAAAATGAAATACAATATTATTGAGTTGGAAAAATTTATATTCATTTGAAAAACAAATATAAATGAGGCTCGTTACATGTTGTACTAATATATCTTTGCAAATTTTACATGTTGTCTAGTTGTTTGCTACGTACATTATTTGTATTTTTTTTAATATTCTTGTATTTTCTTGTATATTCTGGTAAATGACATATTTTCTTATATTTTTAAATCTAAAAAATAGTGGCAGCTCTTGTTATATTAGATTTAGAAATTGGGTATTTATGTTAATTGTTGGGAATTGTATTATGTTGATACACCTTTACACATTATGTTTTGATATAAATTTTGTTTTGAATGAAAAAAATTATAAATTATTAAATGAAAATAAAAGTCTATAAAATAAAATATTTAATGATGAATTATTTTAAGCAAAAATATTTATCTTTTTAAAGATAGAAGATGTTATGTTTCATCTTGAAGAAGATGAAGACAAAACAAGTCTTTATGATTATATTTAAGCAAGGTAAATAAAGATGATAGAGATATTCACTTTTTTAACGATAGAAGATGTTATGTTTCATCTCTAAGAAGAAGAAGACAAACAAGTCTTGTGATTATATATAAGCAAGGTACATAAATATTATAAAGATATTTATTTATTTAACCATAGAAGATGTTATGTTTCATCTCTAAGAAGATGAAGACAAACAAACCTTATGGTTGCATTTAAACAAGGTAAATAAATCATTGGTAATAGAAATTCTAAATTTCTTCAATCAAGAGGTTGGTCATGGTTACATTTAAACAAGGTAAATAAATAATTGGTGATAGAACCTCTAAATATTTCCAATCAAGAGGTTGGTTGGATTAAAGTTAAGTGAAATCAAAAGAAACAATACAAAAATGAAGAATGCGATCCTCAACATGTAAGTATAAAAAGTTTCAATTTGAAAAGATAACAACAAAACAACTCTCTTCAGAAAATGTACAAAGGGGAAGTTGTAACATAAACTTAACTAAGACCTAGAAGGGGTGATATGGAAGAACGATAGGGCTTGTACAAAGCTAAGGCATATCCTTGACCCCACGTTGTTGAATCCAAGCATGGATTACAAACGAACAACTAGCAGGCAAGGAAATAAAAGTTTACATGTAGGAAATGATGGCAAGTTTAATGGAGAGGAAGGGCATGAAGGCTTAGGGTGGCAAAGGGACAGGAAGGAAAGGTGGACATCAAAGTCAAAGTATGGTTTTGATTAATGGTGATGGAGATAATAAGTTTAAGGCTTTCTTCTTTGGCCCAAATGGATTCAATTGACATTGGCATTGGCCTAACAAGATTGAAAAAGAGGGCAACAAAGGTTCTTTGGTTCACTTCTCTGTTTTAATCGCTAGGAGAATCAAAAGGGGGCACGAAGGGTGACAAGGAGGGGAAATAAATGTGTAGTCTCCTAGGGGGGAACCGGTCTCAACCTCCCCAACAATGCTCCAACTATACAAACTTCAAGTGTAGCTTCAAACATTGGATGCAAAGTTGAACATCTTGGAAAAGGTTACCTATGGGATCATTTAGAACTATTAAGCGCTATGATAATGCAATAAAAACTCTTTTATTTAAAATGGTTTGGTTTCCCATGAGATAGACCAGCCAACACAAACTCTATACAATGCAATTCTTCGTATTTTGAATATATATTTCTATCTAGCTTAACCTAACTAACCATAATTGTGATATAAACTTAAAAAAATGAATTAAAAATTATATATGGAACCTCAAAACTTAAATATTAAACTTAATCCATAAAGTTATCCTTTCAATAATATAATTTATTGAAAACATATTTACTAAAATTAGACATATAAATATATTGAAATAATTTTTCAATGGAAGAAATCATCTTTTATTATGTAATTTGATTGAAATATTCACATTAAAATAGAAAAAGTTGCAATATACAAAAGTTTTATCATCTTATGTGACAAAATTTGGCCATCTTAAATAATTCTTGATAAATTTTCAATTATATTTATATCTAAATATTAAGTTATATTTTGAAAAAGATGAATTATTAAATGATAAGAAAAGTAGTTTAACTTTTAAATCATAATCATAATAGAAAATCAAAACAATATCTATCACTATTTAAGAAATTAAAAGAAAATATATTTTAAAAACATATTCTTAAAAAGAAAACTTTATCAATCCACTTTTACTTAATTACATCTTACTTTTATATACAAAAAAATGATATGATTTAGATAATGAAATGGATTTTCCTATCAAATCAGATTAAAATTCGAGAGTAATCGTCACAGTTTTTCAATAAAATGATTAGAACGTTTAATCAAATGGTTTAAATTCTCCAGTCAATAATATGTACCAGGAATACTCCCACTTAAAAATTCATGTCCGCATGTAGAGGACGTACATGTCAAGTAAAACTACTATAAAATGTTGATTGATGTGTCACTTTGCAACTAGAAAAGTGCACACTTTGATTATGGTGGTCTGTTAAAGTAAAAGTCAATTCGTATGAATCCATGGATACCAGAAAGACAAGATCCATTACTGGGAAGTAGACAAAATTGACGATAAGTGTATGGTTGTAACATGAAGAAATTAAAATGACAAAAAGTATGTTAAATGAATCGATACAAAGAACATTTGATATCCAAAAAATGAACAATTGATATCCAAAAACATGAGAATGGACATATAGTAGGATACCATTATTCCTAGACTCATTTAACTTGGACCAACTCCCACACTTTAATCATATATCCTGAAGGATATGGAACAATGGAAAAGCCATGCACAGTTCAATTATGTGAATTGTCATCATACTTCTATGTAGGTCGAGCAGTACAATGATATCATGATTCAGCTGGGGATATAAATAGTCCATTTGAGTCAATGGCCATCACATCTCAGCCTTGGTGGAATTCTCCACTAAGATCTATCATGGGTTTAGTTTTTTTTTTTCACATGTCACCATTTTTTTTTGTCTCTGTGCAGCATACATCAATCAAGCCCATTCCACACCAGGTATTGTGAACGGATAGTGGCACCAATAGGCTAACAACACCTACCACAAACAATAAAATAATGACAGACCAAAATGCAGGCATGGAAAACACACGAAAACAAATACTCCTTAGTCTCCATTGAGGGGGCATAAATTACTTTTCTTTTATGGACTGTAAAGTAGCAATTCAATGCAACATAGAAAATTGGTAGACGCTTGTTTTCGAGATTGTGCTCAGGAGTAGGTCCCCAAAAATCCCTTGAATTTGTAAAATTTTGTTTATTGTGGAATTGCTAATTGGGTGTTTTAATATGTGCTTGAACTGGTTGGGTGTTTTAATAGGAGCTTGAACTGGTGGGAGACACTGTCTATGTATACCTCCTCCCAAGCTAGTTGGAAGATGTGCTCACGTTTCGTCTTTCAAGAAACAAACTATTTTGTATGCCGCCTCTCCCTCATTTTCACTTTAAGCTCTCTGCAAGTTGGAGAACTCTTGGTTGCATACAACCCATCACTTTGTTGTTTTATTTTGAGCGAGCAAAATGTGTTCTCAGCAGAAGAGAAATCTGCTCCTCCTAGCAATGATGGTGATGATAATAAGCTTAGAATTTTTTGCATTGTTACATTAGTGCATGGGTTATCACTGTGTTAGAATCAACAACGTGGTAGGATTTCAATTTTGGGTTATTGTTTAATGGCAATTTTTTTCCTGCAGTGACTCTGAATTTGGTGGACTAGAAGAACCAAGTAAAAAATCATCTATTTTTAATGAATTTAATGTGAATTTTGTATTTTTAATGCCTCTAGGATTTCTAGGCCAGGATAGCTCTCTTCTTTGTCATAAAAACGGGTTCACAAGGCACAAATATTGCTGAAAGCTTTACCATCCCAGAAGTATTGTCTTGCATGTTAAAAATGAATCCAAAGACATTTTGGCTTTGTGGTTTGTTTACTTTTATGTTGGATGATGGGTGTATTTGTATGGCTATCCTATCCACCATGAAATGTCTTATCTCTAGAGGTCAACAATATTCTAGAAATCCTAAGCTGGTCAAATAAACTAAAATCTAACGATTGTGTTTTGCTTTGCAAGACTGTAAAAGGTCTCTTGGTAATTCCCTTAGCTTAGTTCTCGGATTATGTAATTGTAACTCTAATCCAATCATTTAGATGGGATATGAGAGTCTCTTTTGTAATCAATTACACTAGATGCTTCCCACATTTGTAGCTAAAATCTCATGTAATCCTGTTTGTATAGACTAGTACACTTCATCTAGTTGATTTGAATTGGGTACCTGCCAACACAAAACTAGCTAAATGTCCAACAATAGATTGAGTACTTAACCCCTTGGGATAGATATGAAGACTCTGTAAAGAGGGCTTCTTTTGTGGATTGGATTCTAAATTGTTTTGATTACGACTTAATTTTGAGTTATAACTTTTCTTCTAGTTAGGCAATATAGTTGGCGAGAGTTAGTAAGTACTTTGGACTATTGAAAATTACAGGAAAATTGTTATGTTTTATATAAGCTATTAGACATAAAAGATGCAACAATTTGTATGCACATAAAACAATAATTTAGGTTCTCAATAGACAAATTTTATGCACAAAACAACAATTTGTATGCATATTCTTTGTTTAAAGTCACAATACGTTGATAGTTGAGATTAAGGCTATATACTAGCTGAGAGGATAATAAGATCCTATAACAACCCCAAGAGCATTTGTGTGTAGAACAACAACATTTATGAGATTCCATGAGTTAGTTGAAAGGATAATAAGATATCGTCCATTTATGCACATAACAACAACATGCCTATGACTATTTTGATGAAGGGATAAGGGAATTAGCCTTTTTATTGTTCCAGAAAGTATACATAAGTGGGAATTATCATTTTTATTTAAATTGTATTTTTTCCATTGTGTGTGCTAGGAAGTTCATGTTCCAGGATATGTTTCCCAGGGGAATTTTACAATTCTCCAAATTTGGTATGTGTATCCAAGAAGATCCTGCCAGATCTGGATCTGCAACTTGCCTCTAAGGTAGATCCCGTAACATAGGTAAATAGGTTGACTACAAAGAAAACATTGGTCTATTTCAAAATCAATATGGTATATAGCCACAGGCTGTGATGTTAAAAGTTTCAAAAACTAGTCTTCAAAAATTTGAACTACATAGTTATCGACTAGAGGAAAATGAAAGTTGCACTCATACAAGAAAATTAGAAGATTTCTGGTAGTGTCAAGACATGAAGGGTATTAGATTGAAAAAAGGTCTCCTGAGCAGGTTTCTGGTAGCATAGCTTTATATACATCAATCGATGATGGGTGAGCACAAACAAAAGTAAACGCAAAAAATGAAACTAGGTGTAGAGATAGACTCTCAAGAGAGCTGGGGTGATGGAAAACTTTGGTGCATACTCCAAAAAGAACCAGAAACGAGCCTAACGATATGATACTACTTCCTGAGTGTGAAAAACAACTAAAATAAAAAAATATAACTACAAATTCTCGTTGATTCAGTTCAAATTCTAACTACTAGCCAATGATCAGAGATTAAAAAATAAGCATATAAGTTCATCCGTGCACTCAACATATGCCCTAATGTATGAATGGATGATGTTGGCTTGGTTTTGCAACCAAGCTTTGTGCAATGGGCACCTATCAACAATGTGATAGCAGTTTCAATATAGAAGCAAAAACAATTATAAATCTGAACCTAACATGTGCATATAACAATAAACTTGAAAATATTTAAGAACAAGAACAAGAAAAAAAAATAAAAAATGACTTTTGTATTATAATACCTCAAATGGTGAGGATGTTGTGGTGTTGAGCATCTCCAAGGGTGAGATGCTTCAGGCTCCAATGGTCTCTTCTCCAAGATTGCTACAATGGTCAAGAACTCATGAGAGATTTTGACAGCATGAGGATAGGATGATGGATGGATGGAAAGTGAGGAGCCCCTACCACCTTTTTATAGTTTTTGGTGGTGGGGAATACCATTATGGTTTTGAGGAAACCAATGGTATTGACCAACATGGTTTAGGTACCTTTTCCCTCCTTTTTCCTTTTTTGAATATTTTTAATATTTGTATTCCCTTTTTAATATTTTTGGGAATTCTGGACCCTTTTTGAGGGTTTTTTTTTTTTAATGTTTTTTGAGGAAAAATATTCATTTTGAGGGGAAAAAGGGGTGTATCATGGTCTTTTGGTGACCTTTTGATGGCTTTAGAGGCTCAAATGGTGGAAAAGTGGACAAATGGGTCATGTGAATAAGGAAATGAGCCAGTGAGCACTTTTTGGGTGTTAACAGATTGCCCCCTGATGTGTGAGGGCAGGAGCTCATCGTATGGCCGATAGACATCATAGTTCTTTTGTCTTTTTCCCGGGGTTTGGGGAAGAGAAGAGACCGGTTGGAGACTGGATCAATGGCCCTTGGAAGCTACAAAAACAAAAAATATTATATGGCCTCAATATGAATGAGGAATAATCTCTGATAATGGACGAGGCGGGCATACCCATGCTCGTATCAAGACATATACATAACAATTAGTCCTAAGAAGGGGGACCTAAATAAGACATAAAAAATCTGCTGGTACATCATAATGGTCCAAAGGGGACACTATTTTGGGATGTACTCATGATCATAACATGACTGATCTCAATAATTGATACACTGGAATAAAGCAACAACTGTTCTGAATAAGGTCTCAGAAGGGTTGATGAACTGTTGAAATTGAAGGTGTCCAACATCTGTAGGGACTCAATGACTGTGAGTCATCTCTGAGAAGTACATGTAACTGTATACTCGGGGGAGTATAAAACTAGGGTACATCAGAATACTGTCGCCATGCGCAACCCGGATATCTAAAGAAAAAATGTAACTGGTTGTTTCCATAGGTAGACTCTCAAATGTGGAAGAGTCAGGTGGTATCCGGGGTCTTCAACAAATAACTGAATGGACCAATACCATGTGCGAGTCTCAACGATGTGATCAAGGTGTTGAATTCGAGCATGTGAGAAACAACCATTTGGAGAGGCACTGAGGACTCTTCTCGAAATGATTCGTAAGCACTCATCATAAATGGTGATGAGTCCAAGACACAGGGACCTCTAGGTCTATCCTCTGGAATAAATTTGGGTGTCGTCGACAGAGGGAGACCAGCAACTAACAAGGCAATGATGTTTCCTTGATAGGAGCACGAGGTGTAGATCTGAAGTGTGGTAGTCCTGGATTGTAGGACTGACATACTTGTGGGGATGGGAAGTAACGGGGGTCATAGAGTGGTTAAACTCAAACTTCCTTTGTTCAGATCATGATGACATGGTTGACCTAGCAGCGTAGAGGATTGATTTGTAGATGTGGGGATCATAGCTTTTAGGGACTAAAGGGTATGTATTGACTCTGGGGGGTCAAGCTAATGGGTGTTGTCGAGGGATTCTCAGGGTGACATACTGCAGAATACTCTGAACAAAGGCGACCAAAATGGGGAAGCTGCCATATGAGTAGACGTGATCTGTTGTGGCGCCGAGAAGCACCATTGGATCCTTCTTCGTAGTTTTAATGAGCTCCAAGAAGGGATAAAAGTGTGCTCTGAAATGGTACTGTCATGTGGATTTTGTGAGCCCAGGACTGTTCATGCTCATGGGTGATTTCATTTTTAAGGAGTCTGAAAACGATAAGAAGACTCTACAGTGGTTATGAGTACCGTCTTGTGGGTTTTTACGAGCCCAGGATGGTGATTGCTCATGGTCGCTTTCATGTTTAGAGAGTCTAAAAGCGGTAAGTGGACTCCATTGGTGTTCTTTTTCGTAAGTTAGTTTCCAAAGCCCGAAAAAGCATAAAATGATGCAAATGGAGAACTCTTCTAGCCGATGTGACTAGAGTATTCCTTTTTCGTAATTAGTCTACAAGGTTCGGAAAAGGGGTAAACTTATACCATGTAGACGCCCTTTCAGATACATTTAGCGAGCATGAAAGGAAGCAAGGTTGCTCGACGATCTTTTCATTGTTTTAGGAGTCAAAAAAGAGTTTAATAGAAACTCCCTAAGTGCCTTTTTCGTAAAAGGGATTGCTCGGCCCGAAAAAGGGGTAAAACTATACTGAACAAAAAGGGATTGATGAGAGTGAGAAAAGGTCTCAAGCATCGTCATGATTGCGGAATACTGAATCCGGTGACATAAAGATTTTCAAAAAGGGGCAACGGCCAATGTGGCATGCAAATCGAGGTGATGAGTGGTATTTTGAAAAAATGCCCAAAAATTATGGGGTGAGAGCAAGAAATGATCTCAAGCATCATCACAAGCGCGGAAAACTGAATCCGACGATATCAAACTTGTCAAAAACGGACGACGGCCGATGTGGCACACAAACCGAGGCGATGAGGGGGCATGGGAAAAATTCCTGAAAAATCTGGGTGTGAGAGCGAGAAAAACTAAATCCGACGATATAAGACTTGTTAAAAATGGAGAATGACCGATGTGGCACGCAAACCGAGGCAACGAGGGGGCATGGAAAAAATGCCCGAGAAATCTGGGCGTGAAAGCGAGAAATGATCTCAAGCGTCATCACGAGCGTGGAAAACTGAATCCGGCGATATAAGACTCGTAAAAAATGGAGAACGACCGATGTATTTTTGTATATTGGGTGCTAAGGGCACCTATGACATGTTTGACTATATTATGATGTATATATATATATGATTTGGTATATAGTCGTGTATGCACATGGATGCATTTATTGTCTTTTTGCTTGCCCGTGGAGGCATGTTTGATTTTCTGTATGCCTGTGGAGGCACATGTTATGCACGTGGAGGCACATGTTATGCACATGGATGCAATATTTTGATTTTTGTACATGCCCGTGGAGGCACATGTTATGCACGTGGATGCATTTTTTTGTATAATTTTTATATATGCCTGTGGAGGCACATGTTATGCACGTGGTTGCATTTTTGTTTACTATATGGTTTGGTTGGTGTGCCAGTCAAGAATGTTGTTAGTCATATGGTCTGCTACAATGTTGAGATTCCTTGGGACATGTGTGAATGAAATGGATTCAAACTGTCGAACCATTTGTTTAGTGCGCAAGAATTTTTTGAAAAGACAAGGATCGCGTACCTGGTAATCATTGTTGAGCTGGGAAACAAGGAGTTGTGAGTCCAAGAAAACGTTAAGGTGACTTATGTTCATTTGGAGAGCTGCATCCAGGAGACCAGTCATGCCATCGTATTCAACTTGGTTGATGGTGCCACACTCCGTCGATGTGGATCAACTCATGTGAAGGGGAATATATTACTCAAGCTGCGGAGGCCAGATTGGGGGACCAATGGCTTGCACCATCAGCGAAACCGATGTATCAGAGTGGAACAGGATCCATCTGTGGTCATGCAGAGAAAACAAATATTTAGGTTTTTTGAATTTTTTGTGAAAAACAAAATAAGACTGTACAATAATGGACGATGGTGTCCATTAGATTTTTTATGGGTAAAATCACTTGAGGTACAACCCGTTGCGAGGGTTGCGTAGGGGGTTTCCTTCTGAATCGGTCAGAATGTATGCCCCCTGTCCGAGGCAAGTGTGTATAATGTATGGGCCTTGCCACATGGACACAAACTTTCCTTTTCCAATTTGTCATGAGCTTGATCATATGTGAAGACAAGGTCCCCTTCAGTAAAAGTTCTTGGGTGCACATGTTTGTCGTAACTCAATTTGGATCAGTTCTTGGATGCTTCCATGGTTTGAAGGGCTGTGCGCCGATCTTCATCGGCCTGCTCCAGGAGTAGTAAGCGTTGCTCAATTGGGGAAGTGTCTGGTAGGAGTTACGACCATATGTAGGGATAGAATCTGGCACTCAATGGGGAGGACGGATTCGACACCGTGAACTAAATGGAAAGGGGTAAAACCGGTGGCGGTTTTGGTTGACGTGCGGTATGCCCATAGTGCCGGGAAGAGCATGTGGTGCTAATTTGATTTTTGTTTGTCCACAGTGCGCTGGAGGATGGTCTTCAAAATTTTTTTAATCGCTTCGACTTCGCCGTTTCCTCGGGGGTAGTAGGCGGAGGAGAAATGGTGTTCAAATTTCAGTAAGGTTGATAATTCTCTCCAGACGGCATCTTCGAAGTGAGAGTCGTGGACTGAGACGAGTTGCTTTGGAACTCCAAAACAAGCGATAACATGGTTGAGGAAAAAACGTCCTGCGGTGTCGTCCTTGCAATTGTAAGTTGGCATGGCTTCCGCCCACTTGGTGAAATAATCTACGGCCACAATAATGTGTTTATGACTGCCGGCTGACGTGGGATTGCAATCGAGGAAGTCGATGGCCCATTTGCAGAATGGCTCATCAGTATGAAAGTAATCAGACCATAAATCAATGGGTTCTGGTTTGTATGTGGTTGAAATCATATAGATGGTATTGATTTCTTTCGAAGAAGATGATTTCGGAGGGTAGATCTCCTTGATGAGGGGAGGAGATATCTCTAAGTCAGCATTGTTCTTCTCGTACAAGGCTGCTCTATAATCTGGGAGATCAGGGTAGTGGTGTGAATAATGGCCATAAATGCCACATATCGCACAAGGGTGGTTAGTGCGGAGCGTTTTGTCGCGAGGGTGAGGAGGTGGCTCAAGTCTTACCACCGAAATTTCGGTGTCGTCATCCAACATATTCATGTGTTCTTGGAGTGCAGGTAATTGTGGACATTGATGAGTGGCATGGCCTACATCGTCACACAACGAGCACTTAGGAGGAATGCAAATAGTTGGGGGGTTTTTAGCTACCTTGGGGGTTGCTGGGGGGGTGCGAGTTATGAGTCCAGTGTTATAATTTGGTGGGCCTCTACCCCCTGTGTTCCGTAACGGAGGTGGGGCATTTCTGGATGTTGATGTCATAGTCACTATTGGGGGTGGTATGTTTTGCAGATGAACGACCGGAGGGGGTGGGTGGTGGGTAGTAGGGATAGTTTGTATCGGTTGTAAAATAATAGCCGGAGTCGGCGGGGGGCTCGAAGCAGGTAAGTACCATACAAGTAGCCCTAATGTTAAGCCAAGAAGGTTGAGTGTAGCCATTACTGATGAACTGACAACTCCGGAAAATGGGAACAAGAACGGGATAGTATGAATTGGCGTTGTGCCAATATGAGTAGGCACTGTGGGTGTTTGTGGTAGTGACGAAGGTTGCTATGTGGTGTGCGACAGGGTGCACAAATCTGATGTTTTTGTTATCGGTAAAGGTGGTGAGATCGATGGAAATGTGGAAGTCATAGGTGACTCGGTGTAGATTCCAGGACCAATTGACAACACAAATGATGTTGGTGCAGTTTTAATGGTTTGTTCAATCATTGGTAGCACATTTTGAGGAGTTGCGGGGGCGTTAGGATCATAATATGTGAGTTGATCAATCTTGATAACGCGTCCTTCATGTAAGAACATCATGAGGCGAAAAACAGATGAAGCCACTGCTTTCATTTTGTACATATAGCTACGTCTAAGAAGGAGGTTGTAGTCAAGCTGGGCATTGATCACTTCGATGTTGATAAGAACTAATTTGCTGCCTAGTTCTATGGGTACGTTCGCTAAGAGGCCTTGTGGTTGAGCTGAGCATCCGTCGTAAGCTCGTAATGCCGTGGTGGATGGTTGTAAAGCGGGGGAGCCAAGTTTCTACCACACAAGGGTGGACATAACGTTGGTTGAAGCTCCTTCATCGATGATGCATTGATGCACAACAAGGTTTCGAATTTTTAACACCCAAAAAGTGCTCACTAGCTCATTTCCTTATTCACATGACCCATTTATCCACTTTTCCACCATTTGAGCCTCTAAAGCCACCAAAAAGTCACCAAAAGACCATAGTACACCCCTTTTTCCCCTCAAAATGAATATTTTTCCTCAAAAAGCATAAAAAACCCTAAAAAAGGGTCTAGAATTCCCAAAAATATTAAAAAGGGAATAAAAATATTAAAAATATTCAAAAAAGGAAAAAGGAGGGAAAAGGTACCTAAACCATGTTGGTCAATACCATTGGTTTCCTCAAAACCATAATGGTATTCCCCACCACCAAAAACTATAAAAAGGTGGTAGGGGCTCCTCACTTTCCATCGATCCATCATCCTATCCTCATGTTGTCAAAATCTCTCATGAGTTCTTGACCATTGTAGCAATCTTGGAGAAGAGATCATTGGAGCTTGGAGCTACTCACCTTGGGAGTTACTCAACACAAATCCTCACCATTTGAGGTATCTTAATACAAAATACTCATTCTTTTATTTCTTGTTCTTGAATCGTTTTCAGAAAATTTTATTTGTTATATGCACATGCTAGATTCAGATTTATAATTGTTTTTTGGTTTCAATATTTGAAACTGCTATCACTTGTTGATAGGTTCCCATTGCACTAAGCTTGGTTGCAAAACCAAGCCAACAGTTTTTGGCGACTCCGCTGGCTTCGAATTCTTAGATCTCAGTTTTTTGCTTTAGATCTTAGTTTTTGTTAGTTTTAATCATTTTAATTCATAGATCTGCCATCCTAGACAGCAGATCCATTGCTATCCTAGATCTTGGCCCTTTCTATTGCCATTAACAGCCTGAAATTTCCATTTTCGGTTTCGTTTTTCGACTTCCGTTCTTCGGCTTTCGCCTCGCGGTTTTTTGCTCGACAGTCGCGCAGCTCATCGCGACCTCGCGGCTTTTTCCCACGCTGCGCGCCGCGGCTTCGTGGCCATTTTACGCGCTACACATCGCGGCTTTGTGGCCATTTTCCGCGCTGCACATCGCGACTGTGTGACTGAAACCTGCGCTTCGCATCGCGGATTCGCGACAGAAACCCGTGCTGCACATCGCAACTGCGCGGCTGAAATCCGCGCTGCACATCGCAACTATGCGGCCGAAACCTGCGCTGCACATTGCGGCTTCGCGGCCGAAACCCGTGCTGCCCATCGCGGCTGTTTTGCCGAAACCCGCGATGTAATTTTTTTTAAATTCGGCCAATTTTTTGAAAATTATATTTTGCTGTATTTTCTGTCCATTTAGCATATTTTACAGCATTAATTTTTCTGCATTTTTACAGCCACATTAAATCTTTTATTATTTAGAATGCTCCATTAAAAGTCTTTTTAAAAATTTTCAGTAATTGAAAGAGAGATTTTTCTGCATTTTATTTAGATCAAGGTTTTACTGTTTATTTGCTCAATACTTTGCCCAAGAAACTTTTAAGAGATCCATTTATTTCTTGAAATATTTATGTTATTTGCTTCCCTTTAAATGATTTCAAAGATCCATTATTTTTGAATAGTTTTTTCAAGCATTTACATTTCAAAAATGCTTTATTTTTTGCAAAACTGGAAGCGTCTTTTCTTTCATTTGTAATCAATCGCCCAAGCGAGGCAAATCAGTTTCAGTTTAAATACCACACTTGCACCCACTCTGCCACATAATTTAAACTGAGCCTTAAAATTTACCTTAAACTCAACAAACTTTTAACCCCACTTGGGGAGCACTTAAAAGAATTTTGTAGTTAGGTAGGATTGAGGGGATAGGTGTTCCAATAACACCCCTCAATTATTACATTTGAGACATAGTGGTTGTCCTCTACGGTACCAAAATCCCTTATAATTTTGACATAGTTATCAACCAATTTATCGGGAAGGCCTCTCCCTTAGGAGGGTTGAAGTAGCCAGACTGGTTCCGGAAGTCTGAGTGGAATACCGCAATCCATTCAGTAACCAAAGGATACCTTTCGAAGTTCTCGCTGTACACCCAAGAGGGTGTACAGCGGCGATAGAACCAAACTGCAGATTCACCCAACCGAACGTGTCATGAACGGGGTATCCTAGTTGCCACTCTTTAGGATTGTCTACCCAGTGTCCCTCCCGGTAGGGGGATATCTAGCCGTTGATTCAACACTCTATATTGTCTGACTTGGATTTCATCACCTTGCAGAGGATATCATTTGTTGACTCACAATACTTCTAGTTAGGTGTTTGCATGATACATTACCCACCTTTGGTCTAGTAACACCTCTTTTTTCTAGAAACTGTTTGACTTTTGGTATTCTGACCAATTTTGTTGCATCCCTCCACTTATTATAGCATAGTTGCTATAATAAGTGCTTTGTGAGGTTGATTTTTGGCCTGAGAGCCTTTATTTTTTCACTCCCCTTTTTGCACTCATTATTGCATTAGGGTTTCGAGTTTTTTACATCACCACCTTACACTGAATTTTTAAAAAAATATTTCTCACCATTGAGAATTTAAGACGATCTCGTCGTCTTCAGGGTGAACCCACTCAGTTCATTCTACTTGGCTCTACACGTCACCGACGTAGAGCCTTATCCCTTGACTCGACACGTCATCAGCCAAACATACAGTCATCCGATTCTGACACGCCTCACTTCACATCTGATTCTGAGGCTAAATCCGAAAACCCTACTGAAATATCACCAACCAACCTCATGGCTGGACCACAATACGACCCACTTTTTACCAGTACTATTGGAGATACATCCACAAACCCTTCTACTACTGTGCCATCCATGGTAACAACAACCCCTCTAGGCATGCCTAATATGGGGGACACTCCACCTTTATGTATGCCCAACACATGACTACCTCCTATTATGGGTATGCCAAACATAGGAATCACACCACCTCTCATTACCACAATCTAGATCCCAGGAATTCCTGGCACTATTCTTAACCCTGGTGTAACTCATGTTGCACTTGGAAACGCTGGCCCATACCAAACCACAATAGGTGGAGGACACATACCTTCAATACCTAGCATATCCTTAGGGGATACTGGACCACTACATAATTCCACCATTAATAGTTATGTCCCAGTCCCTATGCCACACCCATCTGCTAGTTTACCTTACATGGCTAGTCTGAACTTACCATACCTAGCCAGGCTAACCAACGATCCTATTAGGCACAACCCTACATGGCCACCCATGCCTACAAAGCTCCCCTCGGACATCCCCAAGTTTGAAGGAAAACTCGGGGAGGATCCCCAAAACCACATAATGTCTTTTCACCTATGGTGTTCATCTAACTCCATAGTGGATGAATCCATTCGACTGAGACTGTTGCAACGAACGTTCACTGGCTCTGCAGCCAAGTGGTACATCGAACAACCACATGGGACCCACCATACTTTTACGTCTCTCACCTCCACTTTCCTTCAGTTTTTTCAGCTACCTGTACGCTACGATGCAGGAGTTGAAATACTGTTGTCTTGCAGACAAAACACAGCTACTCACATCACCGACCACATCCATGAGTGGCGCAAGCGTCGTAGCCTCTGTAAGATAAAACTGGATGACCGTATATTTTTGGACTGGTTTCTTAAATCACTCCTACCCCTCATAGAAAAAGACGTCGCTTCCGAACGACCCCAGTCAGAGGAAGAAGCTATCCTAAAAGCTTAGCAATTCGACCTAATTTATGCCCAGTCAGGCTATCTCTACACCATCATACCAGACGTCCCACGAGGTGATTCTTCACGCGGTGACGCTCCGGGGGCATCACATGCCGCTGATGGTATTATCGGCCAAGTCACGACACAAATTAAACCTTTTAGCATGGTGAGCACCATAAATGCCCCAGACCTCTCTAGGGCTACATCTAATTCTGGAGCGACAACTTCGTACGCTCCAACGAATTAGACTCATCACACTCATGGACCCTCTTGTCCACAACATTTCTATGGGCAAGCGCCATCGACATATGTACCACCCACATACTATAACCAACCGGCCACCCAGAACCCAATTCATTTCCCGGCACAACCAATGTATTACCCATAGCAAGCTATAACAGCTAACCCAACACCTCCAATAACTCAGGGTTACCAACAACCCCAGCAGGCAACTGGACCACCTCCAGCCCCACCAACTTATTATCCACCGCAACTTGCTCCCGCACCTGCGGCACCCCAAAATCCTCCCACTAATCAACGGCAAGTGTACACACAACACAATCAGCCCCAACATCAAAACAACCAACGCAACCAGGGTGGACAACAAAACTGTGGAAGAGGATGTAACCGCGGCAACAACCAACAACATAATCAAGGTCCACCACCTCCCAATCCTCCAAATAATAAAAATGATGCTCCTTCCAACTAGAATCCTGATCGTCATCCCAAGAATCCCAAAAACAATAACCTGAGAACAAACCATCCATGTTCTATATGTGGAGGCTATGGACACTACACTCATAACTGCCGCCATTTAGAGAAAGCACGTAAACTTTGGTCTGACGATGCCCAACGCCAGGGCCACGCTGGATAGCCAGCTCCACTTAATCAACAGCAAACCGTGATATTACAAAACCCATTTCCAAACCAGGGAGTAGTAAATACTCGCCCTATGGATCCCCCACAAGGATCTGATGCACCCCAGCAACAAATCACCTATGCCGCAACTGATTATCAGCATGCGGTTCCAGACACACACCATTTATTAATGATGTCATCCAATGACATCAACCTCCAAACTTGTAGGAATCAGTACAACCCACCCCCAGAAACTCCTCCCACTGATGCATCCACCTCCCTTCCACCAAATCAACCACTTCGCATACCAAATATGCCATTGGACGGAGGACCTAAAATCCCTCGTATCCCTTTGCGAAGGATTAACAACAATCCTAATGCTCGCGCAACATCCAATTATAACGTTGTGGAAGACCTAGCACAATCCCCCGCTGCTATGTCTGCTTTAGAGGTACTGGAAACATGCCTTGCAACCCCCACTTGGGTGTAAGACCAGGCAAAGACATCACGAAACTCTCGGAAGAGTTTCTTATATGCCTGAGTTTCCGCTTGAGTGCATGATGCGCCTAGCGAGATGAGCTCAGTTTTTCCAGGTGTGGTGGAAATGTCGAATTGTATAATAGGGGAAATGTTGGACATGTTCCCTTCTTCGAAGGCATCTGGTTGTGGGATGGGGTCCTTGAACCAATCAACCTTAGTTGGTAGGAAATATTTTGATTCGACTGATAGCTGGTTTGCTGCGGTGGATGTAGATGCCTCAGGGAAGAAGTATGAGCGGTGATGCATATCGTCCCAAGGGTAGTCCGGTGCAATGAGTGTTTCTAAAATTTGCTCATCAGTATGGAAGTAATCAGACCATAAATCAACGGGTTCTGGTTTGTATGTGGTTGAAATCATATAGATGGTATTGATTTCTTCCGAAGAAGATGATTTTGGAGGGTAGATATCCTCGATGAGGGGAGGAGATATCTCTAAGTCGACGTTATTCAACTCGTACAACGCTGCTCTGTAATCTGGGAGATCAGGGCAGTGGTGTGAATAATGGCCATAAATGCCGCATATTGCACAAGGGTGGTTAGTGCGGAGCGTTTTGTAGCGAGGGTGAGGAGGTGGCTCAAGTCTTACCACTGGGATTCCGATGTCGTCATCCAACATATTCATGTGTTCTTGGAGTGCAGGTAATTGTGGACATTGATGAGTGGCATGGCCTACGTTGTCACACAACGAGCACTTAGGGGGAATGCGAATAGTTGGGGGGTTTTTAGCTACCTTGGGGGTTGATGGGAATGTTTTCAGTACCTCTAAAGTAGACATAGCAGCGGGGGATTGTGCTAGGTCGTCCATGACATTATAATTGGATGTTGCGCAAGCATTAGGATTGTTGTTAATCCTTTGCAAAGGGATGAGAGGGATTTTAGGTCCTCCGTCCAATGTCATATTTGGTATGCGTAGTGGTTGATTTGGTGGAAGGGAGGTGGATGCGTCAGTGGGAGGAGTTTTTGGGGGTGGGCTGTACTGATTCCTACGAGTTTGGAGGTTGATGTCATTGGATGACATCATTAATAAATAGTGTGTGCCTGGATCCATATGCTGATAATCTGTTGCGGCATAGGTGATTTGCTGCTGGGGTGCAGCAGATCCTTGTGGGGGATCCATAGGGAGAGTATTTACTACTCCCTGGTTTGGCAACGGGTTTTGTAATATAATGGGTTGCGGTTGATTAAGTGGAGCTGGCTGTCTAGCGTGGCCCTGGCGTTGGGCATCGTCAGCCCAAAGTTTACGTGCTTTCTCTAAATGGGGGCAGTTATGAGTGTAGTGTCCATAGACTCCACATATATAACATGGATGGTTTGTTCTCAGGTTATTGTTTTTGGGCTGCTTGGGATGACGATCAGGATTATGGTTGGGAGGAGCAGCATTGTTATTATTTGGAGGATTGGGAGGTGGTGGACCTTGATTATGTTGTTGGTTGTTGCTGCGGTTACGTCCTCTTCCACAGTTTTGTTGTCCACCCTGGTTACGTTGGTTGTTTTGATGTTGGGGCTGATTGTTTTGTGTGTACACTTGCCCTTGAGTAGTGGGAGGATTTTGGGGGTGCCGCAGGTGCGGGAGCAAGTTGCGGTGGATAATAAACAGGTGGGGCTGGAGGTGGTCCAGTTGCCTGCTGGGGTTGTTGGTAACCCTGAGCTATTGGATGTGTTGGGTTAGCTGGTGTAGCTTGTTGTGGGTAATACATTGGTTGTTTCGGTAAATGAATTGGGTTTTGGGTGGCCGGTTGATTATAGTATGTGGGTGGTACATATGTCAATGGCACTTTCCCATAGCAATGTTGTGGACAAGAGGGTCCATGAGTGTGATGAGTCTAATTCGTTGGAGCGTACGAAGTTGTCGCTCCAGAATCAGATGTAGCCCTAGAGAGGTCTGGGGCATTTATGGTGCTCACCATGCTAAAAGGTTTATTTTGTGTCGTGACTTGGCCGATAATACCATCAGCGGCATGTGATGCCCCCGGAGCGTCACCGCGTGAAGAATCGCCTAGTGGGGCGTCTGGTATGATGGTGTAGAGATAGCTTGACTGGGCATAAATCAGGTCGAATTGCTGAGCTTTTAAGATAGCTTCTTCCTCTAACTGGGGTCGTTCGGAAGCTACGTCTTTGGATATGAGGGGTAGGAGTGATTTAAGAAACCAGTCCAAAAATATACGGTCATCCAGTTTTATCTTACAGAGGCTACGACGCTTGCGCCACTCATGGATATGGTCGGTGATGTGGGTAGCTGTGTTTTGTCTGCAAGACAACAGTATTTCACCTCGTGCATCATAGCGTATAGGTAGCTAAAAAAACTGAAGGAAAGTGGATGCAAAAGACGTAAATGTATGGTGGGTCCCATGTGGTTGTTCGATGTACCACTTGGCTGCAGAGCCCGTGAACGTTTGTTGCAACAGTCTCAGTCTAATGGAGTCATCCACTATGGAGTTAGATGAACACCATGGGTGAAATGACATTATGTGGTTTTGGGGATCCTCCCCAGGTTTTCCTTCAAACTTGGGGATGTCCGAGGGGAGCTTTGTAGGCATGGGTGGCCATGTAGGGTTGTGCCTAATAGGATGATTGGTTAGCTTGGATAGGTCTGGTAAGTTCAGACTAGCCATGTAAGGTAAACTAGCAGATGGGTGTGGCGTAGTGACTGGGACATAACTATTAATGGTGGCATTATGTAGTGGTCTAGTAGCCCCTAAGGGTATGCTAGGTATTGAAGGTATGTGTCCTCCAATCGTTGTGGTTTGGTATGGGCCAGCGTTCCCAAGTGCAACATGGGTTACACCGGGGTTAGGAATAGTGCCAGGAATTCCTGGGATCTGGGTTGTGGTAATGAGAGGTGGTGTGATTCCTTTGTTTGGCATACCCATAATAGGAGGTAGTCCTGTGTTGGGCATACCTAAAGGTGGAGTGTCCCCTATATTAGGCATGCCTAAAGAGGTTGTTGTTACCATGGATGGAACAGTAGTAGAAGGGTTTGCGAATGTATCTCCAATAGTACTGGTGAAAAGTGGGTCATATTGTGATCCAGCCATGAGGTTGGTTGGTGATATTTCAGTAGGGTTTTCGGATTCAGCCTCAGAATCAGATGTGAAGTGAGGCATGTCAGACTTAGATGACTGTGTGTTTGGTCGATGACGTGTTGAGTCAAGGGATAAGGCTCTACGTCGGTAATGTGTAGAGCCAAGTATACCGAACCGAGGGGGTTCACCTTGAAGACGACGAGATCGTCTTAAATTCTCAATGGTGAGAAATATTTTTTAAAAATTTCAGTGTAAGGTGGTGATGTAAAAAACTCGAAACCCTAATGCAACAATGAGTGCAAAAGGGGAGTGAAAAAATAAAGGCTCTCAGGCCAACAATCAACCTCAAAAAGCACTTATTATAGCAGCTGTGCTATAATAAGTGGAGGGATGCAACAAAATTGGTCAGAATACCAAAAGTCAAACAGTTTCTAGAAAAATGGGTGTTACTAGACCGAAGGTGGGCAATGTATCATGCAAACACCTAACTAGAAGTATTGTGAGTCAACAAACGATATACTCTACAAGGTGATGAAATCCAAGTCAGACAATATAGAGTGTTGAATCAACGGCTAGATATCCCCCTACCGGGAGGGATACCACGTAGACAATCCTAAAGAGTGGCAACTAGGATACCCCGTTCATGACACGTTCGGTTGGGTGAATCTGCAGTTTGGTTCTATCGCCGCTGTACACCCTATTGGGTGTACACCGATAACTTCGAAAGATATCCTTCGGTTACTGAATGGATTGCGGTATTCCACTCAGACTTCCGGAACCAGTCTGGCTACTTCAACCCTCCTAAGGGAGAGGCCTTCCCGATAAATTGGTTGATAACCGTGTCAAAATTATAAGGGATGTTGGTACCGTAGAGGACAACCACTATGTCTCAAATGTAATAATTGAGGGGTGTTATTGGAACACCTATCCCCTCAATTCTACCTAACTACAAAATTCTTTTAAGTGCTCCCCAAGTGGGGTTAAAAGTTTGTTGAGTTTAAGGTAAATTTTAAGGCTCAATTTAAATTATGTGGCAGAGTGGGTGCAAGTGTGGTATTTTAAATTGAAATTGATTTGCCTCGCTTGGGCGATTGATTACAAATGAAAGAAAAGATGCTTCCAATTTTGCAAAAAATAAAGGCGTTTTTGAAATGTAAATGCTTGAAAGAACTATTCAAAAATAATGGATCTTTGAAATAATTTGAAGGAAAGCAAATAACATAAATATTTCAAGAAATAAATGGATTTCTTAAAAGTTGCTTGGGAAAAGTATCGAGCAAATAAACAGTAAAACCTTGATCTAAATAAAATGCAGAAAAAATCTCTCTTTCAATTACTTAAATTTTTAAAAAGACTTTAATGGAGCATTCTAAATAGTAAAAGATTTAATGTGGCTGTAAAAATGTAGAAAAATTAATGCTGTAAAATATGTTAAATGGGCAGAAAATACAACAAAAATAATTTTCAAAAAATTGGCCGAATTAAAAAAAATTGCATCGCAAGTTTTGGGAAAACAGCCGTGATGTGCAGCGCGGGTTTCGGCAGCACAGTCGCGATGTGTAGCGCGGGTTTCGGCCGCAAATCCATGATGTGCAGCGCGATTTTAGGTCACACAGTTGCGATATGCAGCGTGGAAAATGGCCGTGAAACCGCGATGTGCAGCGCGTAAAATGGCCGCGAATTCGAACCGTGCCACGCGGAAAACATCCGCGAGGTTGCGATGAGCCACGCGACTGTCGGGCAAAAAACCGCGAGGTGAAAGCCGAAAAATGGACGCTGAAAAACGAACCCGAAAATGGAAATTTTAGGCTGTTAATGGCAATAGAAGGGTCCAATATATAGAACAACAATGGATCTGCTATCTAGCATGGCAGATCTATGAATAAAAATGATTAAAACTAAGCAAAAGTAAGATTTAAAGCAAAAAACTGAAATCTAAGAATTCGAAGCCAACGGAGTCGCCAAAAACTGTTGGCTTGGTTTTGCAACCAAGTGTTGATGTATATGTAACTTCAGAATGTATTTCACATATATGTATATTGTATTCCTATAGAGATGGTATTATTCCTCTATAAGGAAGTGTCGTCATTTATATTGTAAGTGTCGTAACTTATACTTGATGGGTTATTAGACCACCTTGTTTGGGGTCGGCCCTGTATAAGTCATGTGGGTCAAAGGGTTATTAGACCACCCTATTGGGGGTCGGCCATGTGGGTCAAAGGGTTATTAGACCACCCTATTGGGGGTCGGCCCACTCAGCATTATGTTATGTGGTTAAGTTCGAGCCTACATGAGTTAGGTAAAAAGGCAATTCAAGTCAAGTATAAATAGAGTGCAGGAGGCACTCTATTTGCTCACTCACTTCTCACACATGCACTCAAGGAGGAGTGGCGCACTTATGGAGGAGGAGGATCTGCTGCTAGGTTATGGCTATCTCTCTTGGTTGGTTGTATCATTGCTCTATCTATCTCTGAGGAAGTTATTGGGGTTTTTCACCTTTATGGTTTTCCCCAAGTAAATCTTTGTGCCTCTTGTGTGCTTGCATTATTGTCTCCATGATTGATATGCTGTAGATATGCTGTACATGTTGTTCTCTCAGTTAAGATCCTAGATCAGATTGAAGTAAATTCTGAAAATTCAACACCAAGCTTTGTGTAATGGGCACCTATCAACAATGTGATAGCAGTTTCAATATAGAAGCAAAAACAATTATAAATCTGAACCTAACATGTGCATATAACAATAAACTTGAAAAGATTTAAGAACAAGAACAAGAAACAAAATAAAAAATGACTTTTGTATTATAATACCTCAAATGGTGAGGATGTTGTGGTGTTGAGCAGCTCCAAGGGTGAGATGATCCAGGCTCTAATGGTCTCTTCTCCAAGATTGCTACAATGGTCAAGAACTCATGAGAGATTTTGACAGCATGAGGATAGGATGATGGATGGATGGAAAGTGAGGATCCCCTACCACCTTTTTATAGGTTTTGGTGGTGGGGAATACCATTATGGTTTTGAGGAAACCAATGGTATTGACCAACATGGTTTAGGTACCTTTTCCCTCCTTTTTCCTTTTTTGAATATTTTGAATATTTTTATTCCCTTTTTAATATTTTTGGGAATTCTGGGCCATTTTTGAGGGTTTTTTATGTTTTTTTGAGGAAAAATATTCATTTTGAGGGGAAAAAGGGGTGTATCATGGTCTTTTGGTGACCTTTTGATGGCTTTAGAGGTTCAAATGGTGGAAAAGTGGACAAATGGGTCATGTGAATAAGGAAATGAGCTAGTGAGCACTTTTTAGGTTTTAACAAATGAGATGAATTGTTACCTTTCATTTCCAACTGCAAGGTTCAAAAGATCCAACACAACAGCTTCTTTGGCCTTCAAATTGGCAGATTTGAGCATGGATACAAAAGGAACAATCACACCTGCTGCATCCAAATAAGCTCTACTTTTATCATAAGTCTTGGTTAGCCTTCTGATATCCTTGGAAACCCTAATCTTGACATCAAAATCACCATGAGCTCCATATAAAAGAGACCACAAAATGTCCTGCATGCTTTCCATGCTTCTTTTATTATGGACCCAATCCTTGTCTGATCCATGTTCAACCTTCTGTTCTTCCTCATCTACCATCTCTACCAATAATTGCACACAACCATGAACGAATAACGAATATGCTAATGTCAGAGCTCTTTATTCACACATTGGACTCTCTGAAACACCAGATACAACACAAATATAATTTGTTTTTACAAAACCCACCTGCGATTACGAGGACCCAGATGACAGTTTGGCCTTAAAACGATCCTCAGAGACCCCACCTGCCATCACCAATAGTGAAATCTCACCAGTGGGTAATCTGTCATCAATCAATCTGCATATCTATGTGTGGTGGATACTCAGCCTAACATTGAATGCCACATCAATGAGCGTGAGTGGAAGCGAAGGGATCCCATTTGCAAATTAATTGTCAAACACGGGGACGGATTACTCACAAAGTTACAAGCATTTGTGATTGTGTTTCCGTGGTTGTAACGTGGAGGCTGTGCCACAGGGATAAGTAAAGGACATACTCAAAAAATACAAAATGAAATCTACCGTGAAACTATATTCTTTTTGGATTTGTTTTCTACCATGGGAAAATTCGAAAAGGAGAACTAGACAACAAATAACTCATTTCAATTCCTTTTAAACAAATTGAAAGACCAGATTACTAGACATGAAGCTAATGATAACATCAGTTTTCCCATCGAACAATTCTACAAGCCATGAAAATGTCAATGACAGTGGAAAAAAGTAGCTTATAGTGTCCACCGATCCGTGGTCCAGTAGTTGAGTCAATAAGTTCAAACCTCAAACCCAAGTTCAAACCTCAAAAAGACATAAGTTCAAACCTCAAAAGGCTTAGATGTTAGAACCCCTTCCAGAGCCCGAGTTTAACAAGGTTAGCGTTTATTCTCACCTTAAAAAATAAGCCGTTGATAATAAAAAACAATAAGAAAATCCCCGAAAGCAATGAAAGAGCAGATGCTTTTTCACAGGGCAAATGCTGTAGACTAAAACTTCAAACATAAGCTAGAGTTAGGGTAGATGCTTGTTCACAGGGCAAACGCTGTAGACTAAAACTTCAAACATAAGCCAGATTTTTGACCAAGTGGTTCGTTGCAATCACATGCAGCATTGGCAACCCGTGAGGCATGGGATTTATCAGGAAGCATGCTAGGAAACCTTAATTCCACTCCACTTTACATTGCGCAGTCACATTAGAGCAAAAATGGATGAAGTATTCTGAAGTTTCAACCGTCATGAAGCAACAGAGTTTCAGGGAGAAAGCGCCAACATTGTTATTTTAGCAGAGAAATTCGCAAATTCAAGGCTTCTAGTATGTTCTGAATGCCCGTCAACCTGTCCCTGAATGCCTATCAACTTGTCCCTTTCAGATGCCTGTAAACCTGACCTGTAAGACCGTGTGTCATTCAACTAGAAAACAAATATTTAGATGTTACATTAGGAAGATTAAAGTTATGTTCTATTTTTATTTATTTTAATTCGTGACAATGATAAAAATAGTCTTTTCAAGCACTTTCCACCAATAAAAGATGCAGATTTGTTAATTTATTTTATTAAATAAATACATGTAAATAAAAAAATTCATTCAACATTAGATAAATTTTAGTCAAATTTTAAAAATATTTTTGTATGGATTAAATTAATACCACAAAGCGTAACATATAGTCTCTTCCTACGGTAGGGACTAATAAACATATTCCATATGTCAACCTTGTTGAAGGTATTTACTTATGTAGATGTTAATTTTTGTTTAATAAGTAAATGCAAACATATTCCATATGCCAACCTTGTCGAAGGTATTTATTTATGTCAAAGTTAATTTTTCTCTAATAAATAAATATAAACATAATCCACATGCCAACCTTGTCGAAGGTATCTATCTATGTCCAAGTTAATTGTTGTTTAAAAAAATAAAATATAAACATGTTCCATAAGCTAACCTTGTCCATGTTATGTTTATGTCAAAGTATATTATTTATGTCAAAGGTACTTAATATGTCCAAGGTATACTATTTATGTCGAAGCTACTTATATGTCGAAGTTAAATTTTGTTTAATAAACACAATATAAACAAATTCCATATGCAAAAGATGGCATTGGATGGTTTGGTGGTTTTTGAAAACCACGGGTTGAATTAGTTTATGCTAAGTAGAAATAATGTTTATGTGGAAGCTTAGAATTAACTTTGTTAATATTCCTTGCATGAATGGTATTAATGTTTGAAAACCATAGGTTGAATCAAGCTAAATACCATGGGTTGTATTGGTGAGGAATTGGATATTGAATTTCCCCCACTAAAAACATTAGTAATTATTATCATAAATAATTTAGGAGAACCATAGTGCGGAGTTCCTATGTCATGGTTCTTACTGCACAGGTTAGGTTTTATTGTGCAGGTCATACTATGCATTGTTAAAAGAAATTATGGATCTTACGGATTAAGTCGAAGCTTCTACTAATTACCTGTATATATTTTATGCATTCAAATGCAATTGTTATGCATTTGTTATAGGATTACAAAAATGAAATATGCTTGTAGCTAATGAGCATTAATATATTTATTATTTAAAAATAAATTTTGTATTAAGTGTAGTGTGACACTAGGTGTGTCACAATATGATTTTGGTATAAGGGTGATAAAAGTAGAGTAGAAAGCAGCCATAACTTTACCATTGACCCTATATTCTTCAATAACATTATGTAGATCATTTTCAAAAAGGTCCATGAAAGCTGTGAAAAACTCCACTGGCCAACCATCTAGGCCAGGACTTTTGTCCTTCTGCAAAGAATGGACAACCTCCTTTAGCTCCTTGAGGGAAACTTCCTCCACGAGTTCAATTTTTTGCTCCTCATTTACATAAAATGGAAATATATCAACAACTTTCATCATCTATGCAACATAGGCTCTTTCATCTTCCTAAAAAGAGCCTATTAAAGTGACTAACTCCTACCTATGCAAGGCTCCTAAAACCTAAAATCTATGCACCCAGTTGCCAATAGAGTTGACATTATTCCTATGATTGACAAAATTATGAAAACAATTTGTGTTATCTTGACCTTGTTTCAATCAATTAGTATAAATTATATTTTATTAAAGACTTAAATGTATTTACACACCAGCCTAGATCCAAATCCTAGGCTCTATTAAGCGCCGAGAGGGATCAAATCTAGTGTAAGTTATCTGACAAACTTACATGATCTCCCTCATATTTACTTTTTACTTTGTATTATTTTGTTACTCGAGAAATACTCGACAGACAAACGTTACAAGATCTCCCCCATATTTACTTTTTACTTTGTATTATTCTTTTTTGTTTATGGCCGACATAATAGTTATTACTTTTTACTTTGTATTATTTTTTGATTTAATTTGTATTTTTTTTATTTACTTTGTATTTTTTATTTATTTACTTTATATTATTTTGTTACTCGACAAACACACACATGTTACAAGATCTCCCTCATACTGGACTGTAAAGCGCATCTCAGTGCAATAAATAATATACACATGTACATTAATCACATTACAAATTATATTGATTTAACTTTTCATTAAATTAATTTTTATATTTTTGTTTAAATGAATTTTTTTTTATGTTTATGATGTTTATTGCATTTGTATATTATTTTGATTTTACTGAGATTATTTTTCATAATGAAATTTAATGATTAAATGTAATATCGTTTCATCTTTACATTTTTAAACCAATAAAAGAGTTAAATAATTCAACCTTATTTCTTCTTATATTTAAATTTTACATCTTTATGGTAGAAGGCTTAAAGTGGCTCATCTTATGAAAATGAATAAGAGAGTATAAGTACTTTAGTGGTCTTAACTTTTGAGCTTCTTTTTCACGACACAATTATATTGGAAAGTAATATAAAGTATTGATATTTGTGAATTTATGAAAATGAATAAGATAATATTATTATTATTATTATTATTATTATTTTTATTTTTTTTTAGTGGAAAAAAAGTATATTGTTTATATTCATAATTGAAAGAAACAGTACAATGATGGATCGATCAAAGAATGACACAGATTACTATACATTCCATTTTCAAATATTATTGGCCTTGACATTTCATCCCGCCAATACATCTTATCCATTCTATGATATCAAAATAACATAAATATTACCCTTGCAATTTCTTTTGTCACATTGCTATAAAAAAAAAGTAGCTTTCAAAACTAATTCAGGAAAAAAAGAGATCCCTTGTCCAGAATCTCTTCTTCAAAATACTCTTCCCACATAATATATCCATCTTCTCCTACCAATGTCTGTTTGGATAAAGTATCAGCTGCTTGATTGTGTTCCCTGTATATATGCTTGATGTCAATATCCTCAATATTTTCCAGCTCAGCCCTCGTTCTGCTGCACCATTGTGTTAATGCTATGATATTCAACTTGTATTCTCCTAAAGCCCATTTTATCGTAACTCTGGAGTCACCAAACAACTTCAATCTTCGGAAACCGAACAGATTTGCCAATCTCACAGAAGTCCACAATGCTAATAGCTCAGCCTTCATATTTGTGCCCAAACCACATCTGAGTTTGAAAGTGTAGAAATGATCCTGATTTAAAAATATCTTTCCCCCTACTGCACATTGTCCCAAAGCTGCTGCACCATCAAAAAAGATAATAGGATCATTGAAGATAAGTTTAAAGTTTCCTACTATCCTTTTTGAGGTTTTTTCCTTCAACTATTTAAATGTCATATAATGATGAAGAGCGATTGAAATCACCCCATCAATATTTGGCATTTGATCCTCAAATATGCATTTATTCCTCATTCCCCAAATTGCCCAGGAAATGAAAACTGGAAGTGTAAGGTGATCACCACAGTTTTTTGACCAAAGTCTTAAGCTGGTAACAAAATCTCCATGCCTCCAAACAATGTTAATATTTGATAACTTATCAACTTTCCCCCATATGTATAAAGTAAAAGTGCAATCCATAAATAAATGTGTAGCAGATTCTATCCAATTTTTGCACAATATGCATCTATTTGGTCCATACCAACCTTTTTTCTCCAGATTATCCCATGTTTTCAATCTATCCATAAGAACAAACCAAAGAAAGCACTTCAACTTCAATGGCATTTTCCATGTCCAAATGGCCTTATACAGTTGTCTTGACTTTTGACTTTTGAACTTGTGAAAGTGAATTTATGAAAATAAATAAGAGAGTATAAGTATTTTAGTTGTCTAGCAAGCCCTTTGATTCTACTATTTTTCGTATGCTTTTTTTTTCTAACTTTTGAGATTCTTTTTCACTTACAATTGTAGACACAACTTTATTAGAAAGTAATATAAAGTATCAATATTTGTGAATTTATGAAAATGGATAAGAGAATATAAGTATTTTAGTTGTGTTAACTTTTCAGCTGCTTTTTCACTTACAATTCTGGACGCAATTTTAGAGGAAAGTAATATAAAGTATTAATATTACAAATAAGGGTTACATTAATCATTTTAAAGTTAAAAAAAATTATATTAACACTTTTATAGTATTAATTTATTTGGGATTATATTAATTATTTTAAAATTAAAAAAAAAATATATTAACATTTTTATAGGTATTAAAAAATTTGCTAACTTTGAATGGAGTTCTTATTTTTAAATTATTGAGAGATTAAAAGAATATTGAAAATAATGATGGAAAAAAATTGATAACTAAATTAAGAAGTGTCTATAATGATGAATATTTTTGCATCGATAGTAAGGAGGCGCTCTACATCCTAATATGGGGGAGATATTGTCATGTAACATAACGCTATTTACTAAAAACAAAAAGTAATTATTTTTTTTTACGTCGGCTCATAAAATAAAAAAAATTAAAACCAAATTAAAAATAATAAAAAAAATCCATGTCAACTCCTAAAATAAAAAATTAAAACCAAATAAAAAGTTATTAAAACAAATCCATGTTGGCTCATAAAATGAAAAAATAAAAACCAACATAAATCAATCTTTATGCTCAATATTAAACATAGATCTATCAAGCACGAGGGATCAAATTTCTGAAGGTGTAAATTTTTTATGGATGTATAAAAAATTTAAGATTAGAAAATAATTACAACTCAAAAAATTGGATCCCTCTCGAGGCTTGATAGATCCGGGATTAAAATGGATCTATGTCGATGTAACTTACAATGATGGATCTTTTGTAGCATATAATTTGTACTTAGTTAACTTTACTTAACTCAGAAGCGCTTCCTTAATTTTCTAAACTCCACAAACAAAGGAAATAGAAAATGTTTTATTGGGATTCAAGACCAAATTATGAGGCACATTACAAAGGGATAGATCCATGGAAGCTATGTGAGCTCTCCACATAACACCATATAGAGAGGAATTTGTACCTTCCACTTGTATAGTCTATTGAATGATTCGACATATTACAATAGTTTTTTAGAGAATTACTTAATTTTTTTATATAACAAAATTATCTATTTTTAACAAATTTATCCAACATTGAGCCATCATAATCCAAAACATTAAGAAGAAAAAAATGACTAACATCAAAATATCGAATCATTTTTATTATTTCGACATGGACATTTTCAACATAGTCCAAAATAATAAGTAGAAAAAAATAATAACATCAAAATGTCAAACCAATTTTATTATTTCTGCATGGACATTTTCATATAGATAAATTATTTTTAATATTTTACTTTACACAAACAATGATCAAGTAAGCACCATTGTTTTATTCAAGAAATCACAAAACATTAATAAGAAATTCCCATCAAAAAGATTAATATGTATAATAATGCAATCCTGTAAAATCCCCCTCCCTAAACTGATGATATAAGATTGAGTTTACTACTGTTATGTGGGTTATTTCTACTCCGGAAATTTTGTCAAACATTTCATTACAGTTCATTGTATGTGCCCCTTAATTGTTGATATGCCTTTGTGTGTATTGGTAGTGTGTTTAAGTGTTTCATTGGTGTAGAGGTTTTGTTAATCATTTTGCCACCACATGGTTTCTTAATGCATTTATCATAAAACAAGAATACATTTGTAATAATAACCATACAAAATCATGAACAACAATAACACAAAGAATTCATTTGCTGACCCAAGATAATAGCTTGAACATCCACACAATAGGATATATAAATGACCCCTTTGCAATGCCAAAATGCCTTCTACAACAATTATTGTCTTCTATAGTAGTGTACGACCTGTGCAAATGAAGATGGAAGTCAATAAAAACAATATGGTTTGATAATGAGAGAGAGTACAACCAAACAATAATATAAAATGATACCAGGAGGAGGTATGGATCTTTCAATAGCAAACCCAACAGACTGTAGATATGACTATCAACGAATGAATAGTAAGGCAAGCCAAGGGTATTAATTCTACCCATAATTTGTACTACACATTTCCAACAGTAAATACCCACAAAAATATAAGTATAGAAACTGCCCAACAAGAGAATATCTTTTGAATAAAGTGTATGACTGTCTACTGTGGAACATATAGATGGTATGGCCTCGATAAATGCAGAACAACCATTAATAGAGAAGAATGATCGTTGGTTACTATGTACGGCTTGATAATGGGTAGAACGTATGCTATAATGATAAGTACGACCTCCTCAACTTCCCCCACAAGCTAGACATGATGCCCATTCTCTTGCTTAGCTTCCATGGCTTACAAATGATGTCCTCAACCTCCAAAATATTCATAAAATTGTTAATATTTGGTTGAGTTTTGATATTTAATTCTTTTAGATGAAAAGACTTGAAGCAATGACACAATTCAATCCATGAAATTCATACAACCATAACACAAAATATACCTTGGGGAAAATACTCAAAATTATGAGAACAAAAACCTCATCAATTCTTCTCAATATAATATAATGAATAATAAAGAATGCTTTCTTTTACAACATA
Source organism: Larix kaempferi (assembly GCA_027924585.1). Lineage (NCBI taxonomy): Eukaryota > Viridiplantae > Streptophyta > Pinopsida > Pinales > Pinaceae > Larix > Larix kaempferi. The sequence goes on from BSBM01000806.1 coordinate 9,439,650, forward strand.
TCATATTGCTTTCAAAATATAAGAGATCACTAAACACTCTTGATGAAGATACAAAATCAATAAAGAAGAGAGATCAATCGAATGTGTGCCTAGCACGACCAATACCTTGCACAAAGAGAAGCGCCTTGCCTTCAATGGAGAAGAGAATTCACTTCACACTTGATTCATCAATATCGTATACCATATTTATACATTCTTCTCTTCTGTTTTTATCTTCTAACTTCAGGATGAATTCGCCCTCAAACTGGACGTATCAATCTTGCATGTAGAAGTGTGCCCCACTTCTCATGTAGTGCTTTATCTCACTGAGCTGTCACTTATGATGAACTCGCCTCTTAACTGAAATCTTTCCCACTTAGTTAGGTAGATAACTTAAGTTTCATCACTTAGTTATTTAGATCTTCTTTGTTGTCACTTAGTTAACTCTATTTAATTGATTCTCCTTGATTTACTGAAGTATCGTCTTTTAGTTTAACCAAAGTGAAAACACTTTAGTTAACTAGTCCTTCTTATTTAACACTTAGTTAACTGAAATCATGTCGATTGATTTACTTGAAGTGACTACTGTGAGTTCTTTAGTTAAATGAGGCATATATTTAACTGATACTTTAACTGAAGCATTGATTGAGGCATACATTGATACTTAACTGAAGCTTTATAACAAAAGCTTTAACAATTCAAGTTCTCTTTAATTACCTAAGTGTTTGCATGGGAAATTTCGAATTCTCTTGATCTCTATGTTTTATCTTTTATTTCTTTATCTTTTACTGCATGGTCAATATGTGCTAACTTTAATTATCCATCACATTACATTATACTACGAAGAATTATCGGATGTTCTGATCGTATTATATTATTCCAGACCAAAATTATGATCGTATGCTATATTAATTCACTTTAGAGGTGATCAATATCTAAAGGATACTTAATATAAACTGGTGATCATGGTTAATAATACATCACACAACATTAAATGCTTTTAACAAGTAAAGCATGACCTTTATATGGAAGGTCCACCTCTATATGGGAGGTTCATCTCATGGATATCTTTATACAGAAGGCTCACATGATAATAATGACTTGACACATAAGTCCGGATTATTGTCTAACAAGACTTTACAACATCATTACTTTGATCAAATAACTCTATACGGGAGGAATAACCTTTACACTAAAGGCAATCAAAGTGATCACCTCTATACAAGAGGATAATTCTTGGTTGTACAATATTGGTTTGGAGAATGTTTCTTGATGTTGTATATTTAATACTGCCTCTCAGCGAGGGAGGCATTCTCTTCCATACCAAGCTTGTCTTGGAAGTACCCGAACTTCATCACTAACAGAGGCTTTGTTAACACATCTACAATCTTCTCATCAGTAGCAATGTACTGAAGTTTCACTGTACCTTTCAGGACCATGTCTTGGATGAAGTGATACTTCATTTCAATGTGCTTCGAATTTTCATGAAACACTGGGTTTTCAAAAAGCTTGATGCAACTCTAATTGTCACACCTAATAACTGTAGGCTCAATATTTTCACCGAACAACCCTACAAGTAGCTTTTTGAACCACACTAGAACCTATGTATTTTGATTCAGTAGTGCTCTGGGATACAAAGCCCTGCTTCATGCTCGACCAAGATATCATAGCCGATACTAGGCTATAACAATAGTTGGATGTACTCTTATGGTCAATAATGCTTCCTCCCCAGTCCGAGTCTGTATAACCAAGTAACATGAATCATCCACTGGAGCCATATCTGAGTCTATATGAAATTGTACCTCGAAGGTACCTAAGTACATGCTTAGCAGCTTTCGAGTGTCTGTCTTGGATCAGACATAAATTGACTCAGAATGCTCACAACATAACATATACCAGGCCTCGAATGTATCAAGTACATTAGCGAGCCTATAAGTTGTCTATACAAAGTGGGATCTACTGGATATGATCCAGATTCTGACTCATGATATTTCCTCAAATTGGAAACCATCGGTGTAGTCATAGATTTGCAATATATCATGCCAAACCCACGCAATATATCCACAGTGTACTTCCCTTGAGATAGAAAAATTTCATATTTTCTTTGCTAGATCTCAAGGCCAAGAAAGTAGTGTATTAGACCTAAGTCTTTCATCTCGAACTCTGAGGTGAGCTCCCTCTTGCACCAAGCAATCATATGTTCCTCTCCAGTGAGAAACACATCTTCAACATACAAAACCAATATCAATGGTTGGTTCTTCACTACTTTGAAGTACAAATTTGTATCAACTTCACTCTTACAGAAACCCAATTTCTGAAGGTAGTTATCAATTGTGGAGTACCAAGCCCCGGGGGCTTGCTTAAGCCCATATATTGATTTTTTAGCTTTCAAACATGGGACTCCATCCCATGTACCACAAATCCTTCAAGATGCTGAATATAAACCTCTTCCTCAACCTCACCATTGAGGAAGGTTGTCTTCACATCCATCTGGTAAAGTTTCCATCCTAGAACAGATGCAAGTGCAATCATTGCTCGGATTGTGGTGTACCTTTCCACAGGGGCAAATGTTTCATCATAATCGATGCCTTATTTCTGATAGAAACCTTTGGCAACTAATATGCCTTTATAATTCTCAACGCTACCATCCGCAACATGCTTTATGTTACTGAACAATCTACCAAAAGCAGACTTAAGGCATGATCTCCCAAGCTCAATGTAAGTCTAGAACAAATCAAACATAACATAACCTACTTTCCTAGATCAAATAGAAGTTCAAATAGATAGATAGATCACTTACCTCAGATTTGCAGATCCCTTCACTCTTTGTTGATCCAATGCTCTAGTGTCGTCAGATCTCAAGCTGCAAGACCCTGTTGAACAGATAGGAACCAACAAGTAGTGAAAGCATACATTTCATATGATTGATCTAAGTTAACAGTTAAGGAGGAAAACTCTAAACATTATCAATAAGACAACATTTATGGAAAGAGATTATATTAATTGTATAAAAAGAGTTACATAGAAAGGAGAAAGATACAACCAAAGCCTTAACGTCGCATCCTCCATCCAACATGTCCAAGCTAAACCTACAAGATGGTACAAGCTTCCCAAGATGATTAGGGATCACCAATATGGATTCTACTAGCATAAGGATACCATAGACCTTCCTCCCCCCTCCATGGAGGGCGAGAGTATTTATATAGAGCTAAAGAGATAGGGTAGGTTGAGGATTAGGGGGAGATGGTTGAGGGATCCTCCCATTAGGTTAGGAACCGAAATTCCACTTCACCTAGAAGTTAGGTATGACCCTCCACCTCAACAAGCTTCGAGAAGGGTCTCGAAACTCGAGTTTTTGCCTATAAACACCCCCGACGCACCTTGCAGGAAGAGACAGAGCACCATCTGAAGGCTGGCACACCTTGCATGAAGGGAAAGAGCGCCGATGGCACACCTTGTCAGTGTGCAAAGTGTGCCGGCGCACCTTTTCTGAAGGTAAACTGCGTCGATGTACTTAGAGAAGGAAAAAACCTAGGGAAAACCCCAAACTCAATGCACTTTAGCTAAGGGAACTTCAGGGATTAGGCACAAATTTGACACATGGCTCATGGTGACGAGATTTAGGTGTAACAGAATGCCCCCCAAAGCATGAAGTTGGCAAAGTAAGCCAGGTGAAATGCTTTGTAGTAAGAAAAGAATAGTGGCAAGGACTTGCTGGTTGGAAGGAGCTGCTGCAGAAATGACCCTAAGATCCACAAGTCTCATACGACACAAACATGGATGCCGACCAATACACTACATATCCATGGTAGTAAAGACCGACTGAACACAATCATGGCTACTAGACACAATCGTAGATCCATGATGAGATGATAACACAGCCACGACCAATACAAAGTGGATCCATGTAATATGACTCAAACAATCTCCGTCGCAACCTGGGTACAATATGGCTTCCCCAGGGTCTTCAAGCCGAACCCACAATGATACGAATCTATCCATGTGATTATAATGTTTTGGAGTTGAACATGGTATAAACCACTTGATTACCGGTAATTAATGTATACCGTTAACAAGCGCGAGGAAAAACACCTTTGATGTCGATGATCCCCAAGGTATCATAGTACATATCACCAAGCGTGAATAAATGAGGTGAAATCGAACACTCGATGAAATCTTTCAGTCAAGAGTCAATGATGTAAACTCATGTTGAAATCGAGGTAACCTGCCATTAAGGCATGCAGGCCCAAGGTACTTGATTGGTTTCGAGATTCAATCCTTGTATGATGTGTTGAAGTCAACAAGGATGAATCCATCGAAGGAGGGCCATGATGAATCCCCCATCATCGACACAAAACTCGATGACAGATTTTTGGAGTGAATCGGATAGTAGAGAAATGTGCAAGACTGACTCAAGGTAGACTAACATGATGGAAGGTGTCCTGACTGTAGATAATGAGAAACGAACATCTCTTGAAGATGGGCATGGAATGACCTGGTAGTATTAACATGACAAGAACGACACTAACCCCCAATGCGACCGATGGTGGAAGCGTTCTTTGGACAACCCAAAGGAGTGACTAGACTCATGAAATCAATACGACTCGAAGACAAATAGATTACCCAAGTACTGAATGCAAATTCAAAATGAGGGCCATGTTTAAGAGCGACTATGTGCTTCCATAAATAAAGTGTAATACAAAATCTCCCCTTTTTCCCCATCATGACCGATGAGTGCCTCACTTGTTTTTTAATGAGCTTGAAGAGGGTAAACAGATGCTCGGTAAAGCTCATCCCATGGATGAGTCCAATCCCAAATTTTTTACAGACCTAGGAAAGGAAGGGTTCGTCCCATGACGGCCCCTTCAATGTTGAGTTTTAACGAGTCCATAGAAGGTAAACTCGATGTCATTTCATGTTTAGAGAGTCTGAAAAGAACTAAATAAGACTCCAAAAGTTCCTTTTTCATAAGGTTAGCCTCTTCGCCCGAAAAAGGGTGAAACAACGCGAGAGAGGAATCTTCCAGTCATGATTGGCTGGAGTATTCCTTTTTTGTAAATAGTGTCCCCTGGTCTAAAAAAGGGGTAAACTACCACCAGGGAGACGATCATTCAAATCCTTTTACAAGCGTGAACGAATCAATTTCACTTGGCCATCTTTTCCTATTTTAGGAGTCTGAAAAGAGCTTAAAAAGGACTCCATGAATAACTTTGTCATGGTTGATAACCGAGTACGACAAAGGAAAAATTAAACTCGGCACAATTCCTTTTCCGTAAATAGTCTAGCGAGGCTGGATAAAGCGATAAACCTATACTCGTTAGACACACCTTTTTACTCAATTTTTTAACGAGCACGATAATGGTATCAAAAGCACTCGGAATATTTTTCATATTTGAACCAGAGCACGAAAAAGTAAAAACTAAGCTCAAACCACTTTTCATGTCTTAGCCATAGCACAAAAAAAGTGAAAAGCAAGCTCAAACCATTTTTCATGTTTCAACCAGAGCACGAAAAAGGTGAAAAGTAAGTTCAATACCACCTTACTGTTTTTAACGAGCTCAAAGATAGGTAAAAAGAATGCTCATGATGTCTGCTTCATGTTTTAACGAGCTTGTAATAGAAAATGAACTATGCTCGGGATGATGCCCATTGGCAGGTTTCTTCCCAACATGATGGCTAGAGGTTGGAAAGTTTGCCTTCAACACAAGAAATTGAAGGCTTACTTCTAGTATGATTTCTAGAGGTATTGTTTCAATTTTTAGCGAGCTTGATACAGGAAATGCTCAAGATTATTTTCATGAATTAATGAGCTTGAAAACCAAAATTGAAAAGTATGCTCGAAAATGTTCCCATTGGTGGACTCTTCCCCAACATGGTATCCAGAGGTTGGTAGATACCCCCATCATGATTTCTAGAAGTAAGTGACTTAGCTCCAACATGATGTGGAGAGGCGATCGAGTTGACTTCAACATAACGTCCAGAGGTTGAAGACATGCCCCCTAAGGTTCATTTTATTCGCCTAAGGCATAGGTGGATGAAAATAAGGTTCAGGTACTAAGTCTACGAGAAGACTCGACTCAAAGGGAAAGGATCTATTTCATTTTTTAACGAGCTTGACACAGGAAAAGAACCGTGCTCATAGGGACCTATTTCATTTTTTAACAAGCTTGACATAGAAAGGGAACTATGCTCATGAAGCTGGTTTCATTTTTATGCAAGCTTGAAACCAAAGGTAAACTATGCTTGGGGGGTCTATTCCATTTTTTAACGAGCTTGGAATCAAAGACTAATTTGTGCTCATAGGAACTTGTTTCATTTTTAACGAGCTTGACACAGAAAGGAAACTATGCTCCTCAAAGGGCCATTTCATTTTTTAACGAGCTTGAAAGGGAATAAAACTATGCTCATAGGATACTGTTTCATTTTTTAACGAGCTTGACAAAGGAATAGAACCATGCTCGCGGGGTACTGTTTCATTTTTTAACCAGCTTAAAATAGAAAGAAACTGGGCTCAATATTAAAGGCACTTATCCAACATGATGTCCATAGGTTAGTAGTGTGCCCCCCAGCATGATGTCTAGAGGCTGGAGATATGCCCCTCATGCTTAAGGGGAAGAAACCACTAGTACGTGTGGAACATTCAAGGAAGTTTTTTGAATGGAAATCATGCGATGATTGGGTGTGACGAAGGAAAGCTGATCAATGGTCGTAATCCTCCCATCATAGGGAAAATACATCACTCGAAAGAGTGTGGACACTACGAATTTCATAGCATAGACATAATCACGTCTAAGGAGAATATTGAAATATAAAGGACCGTGGACAACCATGACATCAACATAAATAGTTTTACCTCCCAAGGTGACAGGTAACTGCGGCAGAATCCCTAAAGGTCTAGTAGGCCTTCTATTAAAAGCCAAAATCTGACCGGTAGTCGTCACAAGCTGAGCAGATCCTATAGCTTGCCAAGCAGTTAAGGATAAAATACTAATAGAAGCTCCCTCGTCAACTATAGTGCGAAATATTTCCTTATCAACAACACCTACAGAGATCTGGAAAGGAACATCTGAGGGAAGACGAGATTCTGCTAGACTATTCCAATCAAATGAAATAACCTCAATACTTGGAGGAGGTCCCATGGACGAGACTTCTCCTTTCCTAGAACTGTCTTAACCGACCAGGAAGATATTAGCGGTTTCTAATTCACCTTCAGTTGGAAAAGCAGGATACGACGAAGATTTTGTGATGGTGGCTGCTTCAATCTAGGCATTTTCCAATCAAAGAGTTGGGTGGACCGAGGATAAAACTAGATCTACCGCTTGCATTTCACTCTTCAAAGGAGGAGTGGGGTCAACCGAGAATGAGACTTGATTAACCGCTTGGGTATCATCCCTCAAGGGAGGAATGGGGTCGATCAAGGATGTTGTTGAATCGACCGCTTCGTTTTCACTCTTCAATGAAAGAGTGGGGTCAACCGAGGGTGGGGTTGGATTGACCGTCATATCAACTAATGTAGGATCAAGGGATAGCCTAGAATATTTAGTTGGAAGGTGTTTATGGGATACGTCTGTGTCTTCCAACAATTGTGAAGCTTCATCCATACGAGGACAAAGGTAAGTACAGTGCATGCCCTTTCATAACCAACAAGGGTCTGCAGCTCTACCCTTCTGACCCTTAATTACAATGTCACTAGTTGATGGGGTATCATCAGTATGATGTCCAGATACTGATGGCATGGGTTGTTCAGAACGAGACCATATTTCTAAGACCTTGGAGGTACTAGGGAATCTCTTAAGAAAATGGGACCCTTTACAAAGTTTGCAAGGGAATTTCGATTTTCGCAAATTCAAAACAGGTGTATCGGTGCCCCCAGTATGATGATCAGTGGCTGGTGAGTCCCCAACATGATGATCAGTGGTTGGGGTTGTGACCTTTTGCTTATTGTTCTTCTTCTTAGTATTCCATTTCTTTTCTTCTCACCTGCCTTCTTACTAACATCGGAGTTTTTAGTAGGAGAAGAGGAAGAGAGGGAAGCCAATTCAACATTCAACGAACAAGGAGAAGGGTCACCATGAGATTGATTCTCATGTGGTGAAGGATCTAGGTTCGACACAATTGGTGCACTTGGTGTAGCTGGATTAGAGAATAACCATACTAGTAATCCTATCGTCAATCCAAGAAGACTCAATGTAGGCATAAAGGGAGGACCAATAGTTCCACAAGGGGGAATAACAAATGGCATACCCTAGAAAGGGGTTTCTTGGTTAGTAGTCCCAGAAGAATCCTCCATATCTAAACTTCCTAAGAGTCTCTGAAGTACCACACAAATCAAACGCTACTCAAGTCTAAAATCAACAAGCAAACTATGTGGATAGGAGTGGATAAGCAGTCAGGATCCTCACAGGATTGTCAAGGCGCCACAACTCGCTATATACCGCAGGGTCCAATAGTAAAACGCGACAAGGAGGATTGGGACCGTACCCTTTCCTGAATACCTGACTACCTGGATGGTACGTGCATAGTAATCTCCTCGAGTGCTGTTCTCGGTGTATTGCGATGCCAAGACTTCCAAATGGTTAACTCAGTTGGTCTCAGGAATCCTAGGAGTGTCTCCCGATATACTCAAGGTACGTGGGAGCTCAAATCCGTAGTGGTGTTGTCTAATGCACAACCATACAGCACAAGACCTTCTGATATACTACCAAGTACGTGAAACACCTTTCGATATACGCCAAGTACATGAAGTTGCTTTCGATATACCCTAAGGTACGTGAAAGAGCCTTCGATATACTGGTTGGTACGTGAAAGAGCTTCGATATACCAGTTGGTACGTGGAAGACTACAATACCCCCGGAATGCAGTGCACGGAAATAACAACAGCTGCCACGTTTTACAATGTTGGAACATGTCACTAACTTACACATAGTTACTAAATGATTTTAACCTAATCTAGCATTAATTTTATCTTGTGCGGTTAGGTGGATGCATGAGGTGTAGACAAGAAATGTAAAAATAATGCAAATCATAACTACATGACAATGCACATTTTCCTTTGTCTTTCGATGAAACCTACTTAAGGTAAGGAGATATCTTTTTTTCTTTTATAATCAAAATGACCTTAAGCAGTAATGAAATTAAGAATTCCTATCTAGAATGCATAAAATCTAGTTTTCTGCTATAATGGGCTAAAAGGGCAAGGAAATCAAAGATGCGACAAAACCTTTTTATGCAACAAAATATTGTCCTTGAAAACAAACTAATGAAGCACTTTGATTTCATATGCGTGTATCAAGATGAAATTTGATAACTAAGTACTTTTCAAATCAACAAGTAGAAAATGAGAGAATGTCTAATAGCACTCTAATCACCCAGAAATTCCCAAAGAAAAAATGAGACCACCCACAAACTTAAAAGCACTCAAGAAAGGCTCAAAATCTACCAAATGAAATCAAAACTCAATGATTGAGTGGAGGAAGGGTTTGGAGATCAGATCTAATGATCTAAACATATCTAAAAAGATCAGGTAAGGTGATCAAGGATGGAAAGATCAAACTAAACGGTGGGGGTTTTAAATTGCCCCCAACAACCGAGTCACTTACTTGACTAATGAAACATACAAAATTAAAAAAAACACTTCCAAACACAAGCAATGCTGGACCTAGGGGGTGTGTGTTTGTAATACACAGCCTACAAACCATAATCAATCAGACCAAAATCCCAAAAAGAGAGAAATCCCAACTAAAAACTAGGCTTGAAGGGGCTGGCGTAGTTTGTACATAGGCAAGGTGCGCCAGGTAGGGTCCGGCGCAGGTTGTACATAGGAAAGGTGCACCACCGGCACAGTTTGTCTTTAGGAAAAGTGAGCCGGCCACATAGGAACGTAGGGGAAGCACTGCCCAGGTGCGCCAGCTGAAATTCGAGCAGTAAAAGTGTAAGATCTCTTAAGGTAGAAGGGTAGGAGGCCCGATGATGATCCCAAAGAGAATCAAGGACACATAAGAAACTCTTTAATGATAGAGATCTGATGGTAGGAAGGCTCAAAATGATAGAAATGGATCAGACAAAACAAATGAAATCAGACATAAACAAAATCAATTCTATTGTAAGTCCCCAGTATGGTCGCCAAATTTATTACTGGACAATCTACCAAAAGCGGACTTAAGGCGTGATCTCCCTAGCTCAATGTAAGTCTAGAACAAATCAAACATAGCATAACCTACTTTCCTAGATCAAATAGAAGTGCAAACATATAGATAGATCACTTACCTTAGATTTGCAAATCCCTTTGCTCTTTGTTGATCCAATGCTCCAGTGTCATCAGATCTCAAGCTACAAGACCCTGTTGAACATATAGGAACCAACAAGTAGTGAAAGCATACATTTCATATGATTGATCTAAGTTAACAGTTAAGGAGGAAAACTCTAAACATTATCAATGAGACAACATTTATGGAAAGAGATTATATTAACTGTATAAAAGGAGTTACATAGAAAGGAGAAAGATACAACCAAATCCTTAACGTCACATCCTCCATCCAACATGCCCAAGTCAAACCTCCAAGATGGTATAAGCTTCCCAAGATGATTAGGGATCACCGATATGGATTCTACTAGCATAAGGATACCATAGACCTTCCTCCCCCCTCCATGGAGGGAGAGGGTGTTTATATAGGGATAAAGAGATAGGGTAGGTTGAGGATTAGGGGGAGATGGTTAAGGGATCCTCCCATTAGGTTAGGAACCGAAATGCCACTTCACCTAGAAGTTAGGGATGACCCTCCACCTCAACAAGCTTCGAGAAGGGTCTCAAAACTTGAGTTTTTTCCTATAAACACCCTCGACGCACCTTGCAGGAAGAGACAAAGCGCCATCTGAAGGCCGGTGCACCTTGCATGAAGGGAAAGAGCATCGGTGGCACACCTTTTCAGTGTGCAAAGTTTGTTGGTGCACCTTGTCTGAAGGGAAACTACACTGGTGTACTTAGAGAAGGAAAAAACCTGGGGAAAACCCCAAACTCAATGCACTTTAGCTAAGGGAACTTCAGGGATTAGGCACAAATTTGACACATGGATCATGGTGATGAGATTTAGGTGTAACACTTTATTTTTTAAATCCATCTGGAAGTCACAATGGACTTCCCATCAGGTTTGGGAACAACCTCCCAAACATCATTCTTCATTATAGAGTTGTACTCTTCTTTAATTGCATCTTTCCAAACTTGCTGCTTTGCAACTTCTCCATATGAGGATGGTTCTGAATCACTGATGTGACTCATGAGTGCAACATAACTTGAATATCTATCAGGTTTCTTGTGCTCTCTGGATGAGCCTGTCAGTGCTCCATGTTTCTCTACATTTTGTAAGATGTCTCGGCACCAGGAAGATCTTATTTTATATGGAGGTTCATTGGGTGACCTCTCAGCCAGTTCTACTGGTTCTTTGGGAGCTAGCGACTATGAGGCATCTTTTGGTTTCTCCCTCTCAAACTCTGAATGGGGAGAATCAGATTCGGGATCCTCCATATCTAGATCACATTGAATCTCTTTCGATCTTTTGAAATCCTAGTGGCCCTTTGTAGTGTAGGTGTCCATGCCTTCAGTTCCATAGCTCGCATGGATTGACAATGTGGTAAATCATATCTTGAATGTACTTCCCAGGTACCTTGTAGAGTCCTCCCTCTCGAACCCCAATCACAACAACAGATTCTAGTATTTTTTCTTCAACTATAAAAGTTCTTTGTTATCTATGAAGATAACTCGGAAGCCTTTGTATTCAAGAACAGAAATTGAAAACAGGTTATTCTTTAAGCCTTGAGCATATAGAATGTCCTCCACATGTAGAATACCACCGGTGCTCAGCTAGAATGAGGTGGATCCAACTCCTTGAATCGAATAAGTTGATCCCCAACTCTACCATGCATGTGAATTCTTTCTCCTTTAGATTGGTGATGGCACTCTTGTAACCAATCATATGTTTGGATGCACCATTGTTGATCAACCGTGTGTCTGCATTTGTGATGAAATATCCCAAAAGGGATGAGACAATATAATACTCCCTTCTTGTCTCCTTTTCTTCGGATGCATTCTTTTGAGTTATTTCATCTTCTATGGCGGTAGAAGCATGAAACTTTCCTTTTTGCTTTGCTTTGCACTCTCTTGAGAAATGGAATTTCTTGTTGCAATTAAAGCATCTATATTTTGACTTATCAAATCCTTTTTTGAACTCCTTCTTTGTAATGACCCCTTTTTAAAAAATTATTAAAATGCCAAATTTTCCACTTTTTCCCCAATTTCGACCTTTGACTAGTTTTGTTGTTTTGGTCTCCAAATTAACCCAAATGCTCCCAAATATTCTGTAAGGGTATATGAATGATATTGAGACTTGAATATTAGGTCCAGGGATGATTTATAACCCTCCAAATACTTCTGAAAACTTGTTTTATAATCTGGTCAATGTATGGAAATTAACTAGCAAATTGTGCATCAAATCCCCCCTGGGTAAACACTAAAAATGGCCTCCCAAATGCTTCCAAACTCCTTCGAATTTATGAAAATAGGTAGGGAATTTATTGTGGATGTTAATAAGGTTCCCAATGTACCATTAATTGATTATTATGTATGTTCCAACCCTCTCCCATTTAGCTGCAAAAATCACCAATTCGACCCTTGGGAAAATGGCCCTATCTCTTCTCAAAATGAAAATATATCCAGTGAAAAGACTTAAAATGCTCAAGTACTGTATATGAAACTTATAATATACATCCATTTAATTCTATTAATCACAAATGTATCAGAGAATCATCCTTTCATTTGAAATCATTAGCATCATAATGGTATACATCAATGTAGTGGGGAAATGGTCATTGTTTGCTCATTAATCAACATTTTTACATACAACCAATGGATATTTCGACCTGATACTTTATGAATATGAATAAAAGAGTATAAATATATTTCAATCAGAAATACATCATATGAATCTCTCCCAATGAATACAAGAGCTCACCAAAAGCGCCCTCCCTCAAGGAGCAAGAGTATGCCTTCAAAACTGGAAATGGTTGAGAGGAAGTGCTGCACTAAACAAAACCACGAGCTGCCCTGTAGCTGATACCTGCAAATACAAACTCCATTAAATCTCCATGAAAAACCTAAGTGGCATCTCCAAACACCAACTTGGATGGGAATCTTTCACCCTCGAAATTGGCTAAGGCAAGAAACTAGTCATCCACTAGCTCTCTCTTGACAAATGTAATTTTTCTCAAATGATCAAAAAACTCGTCTCTTGGTTTATCCTTGTATTGTATAAACATCCTTAGCCTTATAAGGTTCCCAATCCATCCATAAACTCAATCCAATTTGAATTAGGGTAAGGGATGAAGATTTTCCATGTGTCTCACCTTTCCTAGCCTTCCACCTTCCACCAATTTGAGTGGGGGTGTCTTTGGCTTCTCCAACTCCCATGAGCGCCATCTTGGAGCCTATTTTTGGGGATGACATGTCATAATGGTCATACGTTAGAGGTCATACCTGCAATTTTTCATAGATGTCATATATTCTCCATCATTGTTGTCATAGGAGCTAAGGACTCTAGCCCAAGTGTCCACAAGCTTCCAATTTGACTCTTCCTCTTCCATGGAGGTTACCAATCCATCCCAATTCGACCTAAGATGCTCAATTCCATGTGTATGAATTACAAACTCACCCAAGAATGTTCACCTTCTCATGAATTAAAATAGGTAAGAGAGAGATGCCATGTGTCCTTGAAAAATCAAGCTGGTGTGGGTCCCACATCATCCATATGTATTCAAAACCACTTGCCACCTAGAATTTCTCTTGAATTTCTTTATTCAACTTATTTATTAAATACTTGAACCCTTATAATGTCTAAACATCATTTATTAGCTTCCTTATTGCAATTCCAAATGTGCCTATCCAACCTAGGAAACTAGTAGGATTGATGGGATTGTCTTCTATGCAATTATTTGAATGGGGACATTACAGTCTTCCCCACCCAAGATTGCTTGCCCTCAAAAAATCTCAATTTACCATGCTGCAAACTTGTTACTCCTCTATCAGGTGACCTTCTATGAGGAATTTCTCCCAAAAACTTTCTATTCCGGTGCTTCATGTTATGGGAAGAAACTACCTGACTCAGATAGGTGTGTTGCCCTCTCACAACCGTTAGTACTCCTTTTAAATCTTGGAATTTCATTTCAGGAATTTGATAATTTACTGTATGCTCTCCTATTGAATACAACCATTGCAATCCCAAAACCACATTAGTATCAGCAACATCAACCACATAAAAACTATCAACAAAAGTATAGTTACCTACGGTGACTTGTAGCTGTGGAATCCATGTTTTGCACCCCATTGTGTTGTGACTGGAAATGACAACTGTGAAGCCATCGAATGGTTCAACAGGTATCTTCCTCCTCTCCACCATGTCTGCATCAATGATGTATGTTTGGCTCCTCCATCTACCAAAACTGAAGTTGTTTGTCCTAGTACCACACCCTTGCATCGAATAGTGTGATATCAAGGTACTGCAGAAAGTACTGGCATTCTTACTTTGGTGGGTGGGGGATGCTTCAACTCTTGTTTCCCTTCTTATACTTTAATATATCCCTCTTCTTGGGCTGAAGTATGTCCTTCTTCCTCCATTCCCCCTTCATACCCATCATTAAAATACTTCAATTAATTGGTCCTTTCCCTTAGCACATTTATGTCCTGGTGCCCACGGTTGGAAGCATGAGTAACACAATTTCTTCCTTCTGAGATCTTCCCTGCTTAGTTCCTCTTTCGTATCCTTTCCATATTCATCTTCTTTCCATGGTTGCTTATCAGATGCATCTCTTTTCCAAGGTTTCTTTTCAATTCTGAAGTCAGGCTTGGGAGGAAATCTTGTTCTAGGAAGCACATTTTGGAGATCTCTAGTCAAGCTCATTGCATCTTTTAATGTAGTTGGCTTGTGGACTTTAACCAAACCTTTTAAGGGTTCAACCAAACCTTCAGTGAACAAAAATACCAACTTTCCCATAGATACATCAGTCACCTTGACTGATAATTTTTGAAATTCCAACATATATTCAGTAGGGGTCCCAGTTTGCTTCAATTGAGCTAGTTCTTTGAAAGGCAATTCTGGATCTTTTTGTTCAAATCTCTCTAGTACCATGTCAACAAATTCTCCATATGTTTTAACCTGATCATGACCCAAGGTTTTCAAGCCATGGAACCACCATTTATTGGAATCTCCTTCCAAGTGCAAAATAGCCATTTTTAATGCATCCTCTTCCAACATAGGATTCAGCTGAAAATACACATCTAATTTTTGCACCCAAGTATCAACAGAATTTTGAGAGGAACCATCAAAAGTAGGAACTAACATTTTACTAATAGCATCATTTAATTCTCTGTTTTGGAATGGAATCCTATTTTCATCCTTCCTTTTCATTTTATATATAGCATCAATGTATTTACTAAATGGTAGACCTCTTTTACATTCTTCACTCAATGCATTCCATTTGTTTGCTAGTTTCCTATATTCCACTTCAATATCAGGCTCTTCTTTGGATGTGAGAAATTTAAGTGTAGTATGCCTTTGTGTGCTTTGAAATTCATCAGGTCTATTATTAGGTCCTGTACTTGAGAAAATATGCTCACCCATGTTCTTCTTTTCTCCTGAGTGTGAACCATTGCTATCCCCCATCATCCCTTTGCCTGCAAGTTGGCTACCCAATAATTCCAATCCTTTCATCAAATGTCTACTCATATATTTCATACCCATGGTAATTCCATCAAAACATGGTTTTAAGGCTTCAACAAGTTCCTCCTTATGTCTTAAGTTTTCATCCTCCTCTCTACCCATGATTTTAAAAAAAGACTATTTTTCTTATACTACCTCTTCTTCAACAAAAACCTCTTCAACTACTAGTTCAAAGGGTGGTGGTTTATTCTTTTGACTTCTTGTTAAGACCATTAGGTGCCAATAACATGCTTTGATGCCACTTGTAATGACCATTTTTTAAAACTTTATTAAAATGCCAAATTTTCCACTTTTTCCCCAATTTCGACCTTTGACTAGTTTTGTTGTTTTGGTCTCCAAATTAACCCAAATGCTCCCAAATATTCTGTAAGGGTATATGAATGATATTGATAATTGAATATTAGGTTCAGTGATGATTTATAACCCTCCAAATACTTCTACAAACTTGTTTTATATTCTGGTCAATGTATGGAAATTAACTAGCAAATTGTGCATCAAATCCCCCCTGGGTAAACACTGAAAATGGCCTCCCAAATGCTTCCAAACTCCTTCGAATTTATGAAAAAAGGTAGGGAATGTATTAAGGATGTTAATAAGGTTCCCAATGTACCATTAATTTATTATTATGTCTGTTCCAACCTTCTCCCATTCAGTTGCAAAAATCACCAATTCGACCCTTGGGGAAATGACCCTATTTCTTCTCAAAATGCAAATAAACTGAGTGAAAAGACTTCAAATGCTCAGGTACTATATATGAAACTTATAATATACATCCATGGAATTATATTAATCACAAATGTATCATATAATAATCCTGTCATTCAAAATCATTAGCATCATAATGGTATACATCAATGTAGTGGGGAAATGGTCATTGTTTGCTCGTTAATCAACATTTTTACATACAACCAATGGATATTTCGACCTGAGACTTTTTGAAGAGGAATAACATAGGATATAAATATATTACAATAATAAATACATCATATGAATCTCTCCCAATGAGTACAAGCGCTCACCAAAAGCGCCCTCCCTCAAGGAGCAAGTGTATGCCTTCAAAACTGGAAATGGTTGAGAGGAAGTGCTGCACTAAAAAAAAACATGAGCTGCCCTATATATGATACCTAAAAATAAAAACTCCATTAAATCTCCATGAAATATATGGCTGGCCTTTGCAAACACCAACTTGGATGGGAATCTTTCACCCTCGAAATTGGCTAAGGCAAGAAACTAGTCATCCACTAGCTCTCTCTTCACAAATGTGATTTTTCTCAAATGATAAAGAAACCCTTCTGTTGGTTTATCCCCATATTTTATAAAAATCCTTAGCCTTCTAAGGTTCCCAATCCATCCATAAACTCAATCCAATTCGAATTGGGGTAAGGGATGAATATTTGCCATGTGTCTCACCTTTCCTAGCCTTCCACCTTCCACCAATTAGAGTGGGGGTCCCTTTGGATTCTCCAACTCCCATGAGCGCCCTCTTGGAGCCTATTTTTGGGGATGACCTTTCATAATGGTCAGATTTCAGAGGTCAGACCTGCAATTTTTCATAGATGTCATAGATGCTCCATCATTGTTGTCATAGGAGCTAAGGAATCTAGCGCAAGTGTCCACAAGCTTCCAATTTGACTCTTCCTCTTCCATGGAGGTTACCAATCCATCCCAATTCAACCTAAGATGATCAATTCCATGTGTATGACTTACCAACTCATCCAATAATGTTCACCTTCTCATGAATTCGAATTGGCAAGAGAGAGATGCCATGTGTCCTTGAAAAATCAAGCTAGTGTGGGTCCCACATCCTCCATATGTCTTCAAAACCACTTGCCACCTAGAATTTCTCTTGAATTTATTTATTCAACTTATTTATTAAATACTTGAACCTTTCTAATGTCTAAACATCATTTATTAGCTTCCTTATTGCAATTCCAAATGTGCCCATCCAACCTAGGAAGCTAGTAGGATTGATGGGATTGCCTTCTATGCAATTATTTGAATGGAGACATTACATTCTTCTTTGTATGAGAGAACTTATTTTGGAAGAAGGGTTTCTTTCCTTTCTTCATTCTTGCTGTGAGGGAAAGGTTTTCTTCTTTGATTCACATTGACTTGCTTTGGATTCGCCCCTCCTCTTGGAGGCTGTCATGAAACAACCTTTCAAAGTTAGGTTGTACCTCTCGGACATTTACCACAACCAAGAATGTCTCCCATGAGGATGGGAGACCATCAATAATGGTTAGGATAATATCATCTTCATCCATCACTACTCCAACACTAGCAAGTTGGTCTCTTACCCGAGATATATTGGAGAAGAAGGAGGCCATTATATCATCCCTCTCCATCTTTAAGTTTTGAAGCTTATTCTTCAATGCCCTTTTTTTACTCGGGGACTTCTTCTCATATAGATTAGTCAATGTATCATAACATTGTTTCGCAGTCTTTAGCGGTGTGATCACGGGTATCAATTTATCTTTTACCGAATGACTATATGCACTTTCACAGATTTGATCCTACCTCAGCTGATTCGAATCACAGGTTCAAGGATCATTCTCATATTGTTGGATTTGTTCTCATCACATTCGATCTGAAGAGCAAGTACAAGCACATGCTTTTTGAGCATGATCCACTTCTTCCAAAGAAGAATATACCTCCAAACATATGACCAAGCATCACACATGCTTGAGTTTGGAGCATTTATTTTTATGTGTGCCTTACAGTCTATTTTTTGAGGAGGGGGTATGCTTCCCATGAAATTTTCCCACTTCCTTGGTTTATTGATTGTTATTATTCATTGTATTGGGTGACCTTTGGTCTTAGTTACCAGGGCCCAGGATGGATTAAGGGGGGGTGTTAGGATATTCCTATACTCCATCCTAGTCCCACTAGTATTTTGATCATTTACATTTTCAGTCATGCATGCACCTTTAGGGTTTGCATGCATTTTGCATGCATCCCAGTCATCAGTCCAACACCTAGCCCTCAGTTAGCCATCCCCCAAGAGCTTCTCACTATTCATTTTTAGCCCTCCAGTTGCTTAATGCGCCCTTCTTCCTTGATTTTAGGGAGAAACTAGCCCTTCTTCACCTACCAATCCAATTATCACTCAGTTACAGTCTGTTACACTCAGTTACACTTGGTTACAGTCAGTTACACTCAGTTACATTGAGTTACACTTAGTTACAGTCAGTTATACTTAGTTACACTCAGTTACAGTCAGTTACACTCAATTACACTTAGTTACATTGAGTTACACTCAGTTACACCTACCAGAGTTAGTTTGACTGATTGTTGACAGTTACTTGAGCATTGATGACTCCACTGATGATGATGGAGACTTCCAGTTGCGCTCCGATGATCATGAGGACACCTAGTTGTGCTCCGATGACACTCTATTGATCTTATGATCACTCTGAGAAGCTAATTCGAATTGCCACCTTAGGAATTCGAATCCTCTCTACCATTGTACTATTTATTTGTCCATACTGTGATTAATTAATTAGTGTGTGTGAAGTATTATTGCTTCTATCTTAGTTCTACTGTACCATATTATTCTATTGCTCATTATACTGTATTGTTCACTCTTCTTCTATTTTCCTGCTTAATCATAATTACTCTTGTGAGGTACACATCATCTCTTAGATCTGCTGTGAGGATTTTCACATGGTATCAGAGCATGTTGAGAGTATTGTTTATCTCCATTCTTGAGAGTTTTTTGCAGGTTATTACCAATATTTCGAGTGCAGCAGTTGCAACAGTTTATGCATTTTTGCAGCAGTAGCAGTTGCAGTTATTCTATATTGTTTTTGCAGGTCCTCTACAGCTTCTATGTATTCATCAGGAATTACTCCTCTTGATCCACTCAACTATGATGAATGGAAACCAAGAATGATAGCAGACTTGAAGATCCATGATCTTTTTTATTGTTATTTTAAAAGAGAGTTCGAATCCTCTGAAGAGAAGATTGACTAGTTAAATAAAAGTGACATGCACTTTCAAGCAATAATGTTTTCTTTGTTTGCACGCCAGAGATTCCAATTCAAATACCGTAATGTTGTTGAAACTCCAAAGGAATTATGGACTCCAAAAGAGATATGGGCTCACCTGGATGGAAAATTTGGCAGAGAGAATGAAGGAATTGGTCCCAACCCATTCAAAAGAAAACAAATTGATGCATTCGCTCCTCTTGATGGTCTCTCAGATCATGCACCAGTATCATCTCATATTGAAGTTGTTGACAAAGAACTTGCAGATTCTACACTCATGCTCAAGCTTTCTTCTCTTTCTGTGCCAGCTCACACTCTAGATATTGCAGAAGGTCCTAAATCCTCTCTTGCACCAGAGTCTGTTGGTTTGCATCATGATCACATGATTATTTCGAAGGTCAAAACAGCTTTTGAAGGTAATGCATTCGCTCCTCTCCAGCTAACTCCTCTTTTATAATACTATATGATCATAATTCCATGCTTTCAGAAGGTCATTGAAGAATATGGCCATTGCCATTCGCTTGGGATAATTTCTCATGCATCTACTGGTTTTGATCTCACCTCTCATGGTTCAAAGGAGATCTCAAGAAACCATGATTCAAGTCTTGGATCTAATTTGGATTCTAAGCAATTATTGCTTGGGATAATTTCTCATGCATATGATAGTTTTGATCTCACCCCTGCTGGTTCAAAGGAGATCTCAAGAAACTGTTTTTTAAGTCTTAAATCTGATTTTGATTTCAAGCAAACATGTAATAGTTATTTTTGGCATAATCTCACCCATGGTGGTTCGAAGGAGAAGACAAAAGACTATGTGCACTTTCACAGATTTGATCCTACCTCAGCTGATTCGAATCACAGGTTCAAGGATCATTCTCATATTGTTGGATTTGTTCTCATCACATTCGATCTGAAGAGCAAGTACAAGCACATGTTTTTTGAGCATGATCCACTTCTTCCCAAGAAGATACCTCTAGACATATGACCAAGCATCACACATGCTTGAGTTTGGAGCATTTATTTTTATGTGTTCCTTACAGTCTATTTTTTGAGGAGGGGGTATGTTTCCCATGAAATTTTCCCACTTCCTTGGTTTATTGATTGTTATTATTCATTGTATTGGGTGACCTTTGGTCTTAGTTACCAGGGCCCAGGATGGATTAAGGGGGGGTGTTAGGATATTCCTATACTCCATCCTAGTCCCACCAGTATTTTGATCATTTACATTTTCAGTCATGCATGCACGTTTAGGGTTTGCATGCATCCCAATCATCAGTCCAGCACCTAGCCCTCAGTTAGCCAGCCCCTAGGAGCTTCTCACTATTCAGTTTTAGCCCTCCAGTTGCTTAATGCGTTGTTCTTCCTTGATTGTAGGGAGCAACTCACCCTTCTTCACCTACCAGTCCAATTGTCACTCAGTTACAGTCAGTTACACTTAGTTACACTCAGTTACAGTCAGTTACACTCAGTTACATTAAGTTACACTCAGTTATAGTCAGTTATACTTAGTTACACTCAATTACAGTCAGTTACACTCAGTTACACTTAGTTACATTGAGTTACACTCAGTTACACCTACCAGAGTTAGTTTGACTGATGGTTGATAGTTACTTGAGCATTGATGACTCCACTGATGATGATGAAGACTTCCAGTTGCGCCATGATGATCATGAGGACACCTAGTTGTGCTCTGATGACACTCTATTGATCTTATGATCACTCTGAGAGGCTAATTCGAATTGCCACCTTAGGCATTCGAATCCTCTCTACCATCGTACTATTTATTTGTCCATATTGTGATTAATTAATTAGTGTGTGTGAAGTATTATTGCTTCTATCTAAGTTCTATTGTACCATATTATTCTTTTGCTCATTATACTATATTGTTCACTCTTCTTCTATTTTCCTGCTTAATCATAATTACTCTTGTGAGGTACACATCATCTCTTAGATCTATTGTGAGGATTTTCACACATTCTTGAGGCATGACGCATGAAAGACATTGTGAATCTTTATCCCCTCTGGAAGCTCAAGCTCGTAAGATACTTCCCTAACTCCCTGAATCACCTTGTAGAGACCATAAAAGTGACCGGGCTTCAACTTCTCCGCACCACTTTTCTTCATTGAAGATTGTTGGTATGGATGTAATATCAAGAAGACGAAGTATCCTACCTCGAAACTGTGCTTGACCCTGTGCCTATCTATGAGCATCTTCTACTAGTTCTAGGCCACCTGCATATTATCCTTAAGGACCCTAAAGATATATTGGTTCTCATGTATCCAATATTTGGCTTTGGGGTCCCTTCTATCCTCAAACTCCATGTCCATAAACGAAGGAGCATCATATCCATACAATGCTCAAAATGGGGTCATACCAATGGACATGTGGTAAGTGGTATTGTAGCAATTCTCCCCTAAGTGAAACCATTTAACCCATGCTCTTTGTTGTCCTGACAGATTCATGTAGATACCCATCGATCCATTTGTGCACAATATCCTTTTTTCCATCTATGTGGGGGTGATAACTAGTGTTGGGATTCAACTTTGTACCTGCCAAAATGGACTGAGAAACCTATTGTCCCTGTCATTGAAAATTAACTTTGGTATCCCATGGAGTTTGAACACCTCCCTGCAAAACAACTCTGCTACCTATGATGTCGAGTACTATGAGGAAATGATGAAGAGTTGTATGGACATGGCCAACCAATCAACCACTACATATATGCAGTCTCTTCCTTTCACCTTCAGTAGACCTGTGATGAAGTCCATCAACACACTTTCCACTTCTGCTCTAGAATAGGTAGGGGTTGCAGTATCCCTAGTGGGTGAGTATTCTCTAACTTGTTCTGCTGACAAGTATTACACCCCTGTACATGCCACAATACATCATCTTTGAGTCCCTTCCAAGAGAAACTCTCTCTAATTTGCCTATAAGTTTTGAAATATCATGGATTCCTTGCTAATGGAGTATCATGCTTGGCCCTCATGATATTTTCTTTCAAATTTGACTCTGGCACTAAGTATATACTTTCCTTGTAGAATATAATGTCGTCCACCACTCTATACTTGTCATCCTGAATGAGACCATGCATTACATCGCAAACAAAATCTTTCTTGGAATATACCACCAAAAGGTGGGATTTCTAGTAAGTTGAAATCTCCATTAGTGAACATGTTGTTTGTTTCTTGGAGAGGGAATCAACAATAATGTTTTTCTTTCCCTTCACATACTCAATGTCAAAATCATAAGCTTGTATTTTTCTTACCCATTTATGTTGTCTCTCATTTAAGTCCTTTTTCTCCAGGAAATATCAGAAGCTATTGTGGTTTGTCCTAACCACAAATATACCACCTACCAAGTACTACTCGAACTTTGTCAAAGCATGCATAATGGTGAGCATATATTTGTCATATATATAATAGAGTCTCTCTAGATCCATGAGCTTTCGACTCTCAAATGCTATCGGATCAAAACAACTCCTATACCCTCACCTGGAGCATCACACTCATGCACAAAAAGCTGAGTGAAATTAGGAAGTGCCAAAATTGGATAAGTGCTCATCACCTCCTCAAGCTTGTCAAATTCCCGTTGAGCCTCATCCGTACACCTGAATGCCCATTTCTTCATGGTATCAGTGAGGAATGCACCCAACTGTGAAAACCCCTTAACAAAGCACCTGTAATAACTACATAATCCATAAAACCCATGAAACTCCATAAGATTCCTAGGTGGTGGCCAATCCAATATGGCTTGGGCCTTCTCCTAATGTACCTATACCCTCTGCGCACTAATCACATGGACCAAATAAAATATCTCTAGCATTCCAACTTCACACTTTGAAGCTTTGGTATACAATGAATGCTCCTCCATGATTCCCAATATATCATCCAGATGCATCAAGTGATCCTTCCATGTCCGATTGTAAATAAGAAGGTCATCGAAGAATGCCAACAGAAACCTCTTCAACTGCTTGTTGAAGATGTGGTTCATGCAAGAATGGAAGGTGGACGGTGCGTTGGTCAACCCAAATGCCATGAACAAGAACTCATAGTGCCCTTAATGACACCTAAAAGCAATCATGTGAACGTCCTGCTCCCTGAACCTAATCTGATGATATCCTGAGCGAAGATCAATCTTCGTGAAGTATACTGCCCCATGCAACTCATCCAATATCCCGTTGATCCTAGGAATATGGTACCTTTTTTTACTGTCTTCTTGTTCAAATATTGATAATCAATACACATACTCATGGTTCCATCATTCTTCTTGACCAGAATAACTGAAGAAGCAAATGGACTGGAACTGGGTCAGATATTCCCATCGCCAACAACTCCTTAATTGCCTTTTCTATCTCATCTTTGAATTTCTTTGGATGCCTATATGGAGTAGTGATCATAGGCTTGTCCCCTCTTCCATTTCAATGGTATGCTCAAAGCCTTTATCAGGAGGTCGCCCTACAACAATCTCTCCAAAAACACGACTGTGTTTGCTCAACAATGATTAAATGTCTATATGATATGGTTGGCAGTTTTCTGAATATTTCTGCATTGTTATCAAATACTCTACCATGTATGGTATATCCCCATGCCTGAACAAGGCTTCCATCCGCTTGGCTAAAATAATACTTGGAGCACCATTGGACATGCCCTTCAGAACTACCCTCTTACCATCCAGTGCATTGAATCCCATCTCCAATGTTTGATAATTCTACTCTCTACCCTCTTCTCCTATAGGGGATATGTCTATTGTCCTTTAGATTCATAAAAGGGCATGCAATACACATGCTGGTAGAGTCACCAGCTCTAATACCACTGTAAAATCCCCCTCACTGAACTGATGATATAAGATCGAGTTTACTGCTGTTATGTGGGTTATTTCTGCTTCAGAAATTTCATCAAAGAAGTCATTACAGTCCACTGTATGTGCCCCTTAACTGTTGATATGCCTTTAGGTGGATTGGTAGTGTTTTTAAGTGTTTCCTTGGTGTAGAGGTTTTGTCAAACAGCTTGCTACCACATAGTTTCTTAATTCATTTATCATAAAACAATATTATAGTTATAATAATGACCATAAACACTCATGAACAACAATAACACATAATTCATTTTTTGACCTGAGATAATAGCTTGAGCAACCACACAATAGGATATATATATGACCCCTTTACAATGCCAAAATTCCTTCTGCGACAATTATTGTCTTCTATAGTAGTGCATGGCCTGTGCAAATGGAGATGGAAACCAATAAAAACAATATGGTCTGATAATGAGATAGAGTAGAGCTAGACAATAAGAGAAAATGTTTCCAAGAGGAGGTATGGCTCTTTCCAATAGCAAACCTGATAGAATGTAGATATTACTATCAACCAATGAACAATAGAACCCGCCCTAATGCTACCCAAAATTTGTACAACCCATTTCCAATAGTAAATACCCACATAAATATAAGTATAGAGACTGTTCAGCAAGACTATAATATCTTCCGAATAGAGTGTACGACTTGTCTACTATTGAACATATAGATGGTATGGCCTCAATAAATGAAAAAAACCATTAATAGAGAAGAATGATTGTTGGTTACTGTGTATGGCCTGAGAATGGCTAGAACAACTGCTATAATGATAGGTACATCCTCGTTGACTTCCCCCACAAGCTATAAATGATGGCCACGCTCTTGCTTAGCTTCCATGACTTACAAATGATTCACACGACCTCCAAAATATTCATAAAGTTGCTGCAAACTCTTCAAATCTCTGAGATACTTGTTTGACACTAGAAATTTGTCTTCTTTAATGAAATATAACGAGAAATTTGAGTGCTTCATCTTTCGGATTAGTTAGGGTGGATGTGTCTCACCACTGAAACTAATATGCAACAAGGGTTTCAGTCCAAACCCCAAAGCAATGAGAGCTCTCCAAAACAATTTTTGTAAAATGATCATGAATGAATGAGAGAGAGGTCGATTTCCCCTTTTAAACTCATTTTACCTTTTTGGATCACTTTACCTTTTTCACGCTCTCAATTAATTAAAGTGACTTTTCTAAAATCTCTTTATAAATTAATTACTCAATATCATTTTATAATGTTATTTTTTTTTCCAAATAACATTAATTAATTAATTAATTCAATTTTTCATCCACTTTAGCCCATGAAAACTAAATAGACTAATAAATCATCCCAAATCATTAAAAAAAAGACATTACAAATCCACTTTCATACAATTTTTACTAATACATCATTTCTATTTTTATACTTTAATTATAATATATTTAAAATTCAATATGATTTGTTTTAACTTATTAGTTATGCTAAAATCCATAAAATAAAGATTCATGCATCACCTTTTCTCAAAACTCTCTTTATACCATTATGAACAATTACTAACTTGAAGCCCTTTTGAAATTTACTTAATACCTTTTTCTTGATACACCAAGTGTCTAACCTTCAACTTAAACACATTTTTCATCCCATCAACGTCTTATATGCTTTATATTTATGATCTATAAATTATTAATTATTCAAGATAATTACTTTGAAGTTTCTTTCATAAACGTTTTGGAAAGGTAATTGTTAGTGCCATTGATTATGTGCGTTTAATCCTTAGTAATTTGACATAAATCCTCACTAGAGGGTGTCATTTCACCACTAAAATAGTGAAGACAAAATGAGGAAATTTTATTTATTATTATTATTATTATTTGTTGTATGTTTTGGATTTTTTAGTGGGTTTTGGTTGGAATTGATTTTTTTGGTAAAATCTAAATTTGGAAGCATTCAAATTGTGTTTTTGAATTCATAAATAAATTCAACACCCTCAAATACCTTTATGTCTCTCAAATTATGCAATTTCCATAGCTAATATGTGTGATTCTAAGATTTTTTTTTACAGATTTCCAACCAGACTCTAAACAAAACAAAACGAAAAATATACTCGAAAAGGATTGAAAATGTACAATATTTAGATTACACCAAAAAAAATTCACTCGAGATGAAATCCATAAATGTTTTTTTCCAAAGAAAAAATTATATTCTTCATTCATAAAGAGTTGAGAATACATTACATAGGTGTCGATGCACGATTTTGAAGTAAAAATTGAAAGTAATTAGAAAATGAGAGTATTATAGTCTCTCTCCAGTCATGTTCATAATAGTTACAAAATTTCAAAATATCCAAAAAAGAAGTGTCAAAAGTAAAATTTGTTCCGGAATAACCAAAATCACAACCCTATCCAGAAATCTAGTGTTGACCAGTTGATGTCCTGGACGACATTGCTTTGTTTGATTGACTTGCACTTGCCCTCTTCCAAGTGAAGGCATTCTTTTGAAAGTTCTTCAGCTTGCATGTTTTGTTCTCTATAGACGTGCTTAAATTCCACCTTGCTGAGAGAAGATGTGAGGGTTTCCAAATTGTTCCCTAGGTTCTGTAAAAAATGATTTTTGAAGCTATTCTCCTTATTTATTTGTTTTATCGACAACTATGGGTCCCCATAAATAATTATGGATTCCACCTTATTTTCAATTGTAGTTTGTAAGAGTAGTCTCAGCGCTAGACCTTCTGCCTTGTTGTTAGTTCCTTCGCCCCCATTAGCAAGGAGAAGAATAGTATCTGTCTTTGACAGTCTCAGGTAGCCTCCGAGCCCACACTTTTTGTTTTCACATGCTCCATCGAAATACCCCACTGTTTCTTCCTCTCCAATCCCGATACCTTGTGGTAGTCTTATCTTTTTCTTGCTTTCCTTGCCCAAAAAGAATTTATAGGTTGAAAGAATCTGGGTTGTTACAAAGAAACTTGGATGTTGTATTTCTTCAAAAATGGATAAATTCCTTGCTATCCAAACATACCAAGCCACCAGGTAGGGTAAGCATCTCATAAGTTTCAGAGTGGGCTCTTCATACCAGGATTTTAGAAAGCTTTCATAAGTGATACCTTCCCCCAAAAACCTCTTCTGAAGATTTAAACTCAGACTGGTCCAAACCTGTTGAACAAAGGGGCATAACAAGAACAGATGTTCTGTGGTTTCCTCAGCACTCCTGCACATGCTACACCTGCCAGGACCGTGTTGATTTCTTTTGACCAGCATATCCCAAGTTAACACCTTACCTTTCAAAATTAACCAAACAAGTATTTTGCTCTTATGGATTGCTTGGGATTTCCACAGCTTAAGCCACCACCAAGATTTTTCAGGTGAAGAATTTCTCCAGATCGACTCGCATGCTACCTTAACCGTGAAAGAGCCTCCATCTTCACCACCCTACCATTTATAAGAGTCTGGGACGTGTCTCAATTTAATAAAGCCTTTAACCAACTCCGCAGTCCAAGTATTCCAACAATTTGTCCAATAATCAGGAATCTGTAGTTCTGCCGCCGACTTCCATTTTTGAAGGAATCTATTGCTTTCCCCAGTGGCGTCAGCTAGCACTGTAACACCCTTCTCTGCCAAAAAACAAGAGAAATCCCACGGGAACGAGAGCAATCTTTTAACTCCCAACAGATGCTCACTGCCAATAAGTGCCTTCCCACCATCCCCCACATCCCATACCAGCCGATCTCCAATAATTGAATATCATGCCATGATCGCCTTCCAAAAGAGGGATCTACCATAGCTATTTTTGCTTGGATTCCTTATCCAATCGAGTAACGAGGCATTCCCCAAATACTTATAACGAAGGATTGATTTCTATTTCCTTTCCTTTGTGATGAACTGCCAGACCAATTTAGTAACCAGAGCCGTGCCAAAAGTATGGAGGTCTTGTATCCCCCACCCGCCTTCCTCCTTAGGTTTTGAGATAGAGTCCCAGGAAGTCCAGTGAATGCACTTTTCTTTACTGCCATGCCAAAGAAATATGAAAAAAGCTTCCTGAGTGAGTTCAGTACCCCCCGTGGGACTTTAGCCACGATCATCTAGTAGACTAGAATGGAACTGAGTACACTCTTTATCAGCACAGTTTTCCCTCCTCTAGAGAGGAAATGGTTACACCAGAAGTGTATATGCCTTTCCACCTTAGCTAGGAGCCAAGTCCAATCCCCAATTCGGTAGCTATTGGGTTTCAGATTAAAGCCAAGGTACAGGAAACCTTCTGTCAAAGGAAAGTGATCCATTGGCATAATCTCCAAGAAAGAGTTCATGTGTGTAAGATCAATTTCATTTGTATAACAAGCTGATTTCCCGAAGTTAATAAGCATCCTAGTTGCAAAGCTGAACAACCAGAACAAATCCTTTACCACTCTAACTTCTGCAAAAGAGTTTCCAAGGAATAACAGGGCGTCATCCACGAAAAAAAATGTGTGTAACCCTGACATCACCAAAGCTGATCCCATAAATCTGATTGTTGTCCAACGCCTCCTTCACAATCCAACTCAACCCATCCATAGCAGGAACAGGTAAGGGGAAAGCAGGCACCCCTGTCGCAGCACTCTAGATGGAGTGAAAAAAGATGAAGCTGCCCCATTAATTAAGACAACATAGCTGACCGTAGTCAAGCAGGACCAAACCCAATTAACAAAGGGTAGTGCAAAGCCAGTTTGGATCAGAACTAGTCTGATGTAAAGCCAGCAGGTGTGATCATATGCCTTGGACAAATCCACTTTCAAAACCTTAGCAGGTATATTCTTAGTCTTGAGTGAGTGAAGTCATTCCTGAGCACATCCGATAGCTTCATGGATGCTGCGATCTAGCAAGAAGCCGAATTATTCCGAGGTGATATGCCTTGCTAGTATAGGCTTCAACCTTTCTACCAAAAGCTTTGAAATCACCTTGTAGAGTGCATTGCACAAAGAAATAGGTCGAAAGTCCCCGAAGGACATCCTTCTTCGGGATTAAAACAATAAAGGTGGAGTTCATACTGGGGAGCAACTTACCAGTAACCCTATTTTTTTCAATAACCCTCAACAGATCTTCACCCAACAAAGAAAAGAAGGCTATGAAGAATTCTGACATCCAGTCGTCCGACCCCGGACTCCGATATTTATTAGACATGTTTAGTGAATATCGCAGTTCTTCCATGGAAACTGGGGCCAGAAGAGCCTCATTATCCTCCTCTATAACCCAACTGTCAAACTTTGAGGTAGTGGTGATAATTTCCTGCAGGTTGTTTTCAGCTGGCTCGCTGAAAATATCATCAAAGAACTCAACCCCTCCTTTGGCTAGCTTGCTAAAACCACTTATTAAATCCCCGTTTCCATCATGTAACTCCCCAATCGAATTGACTCTTTTCCTGTGGCTTACCATCTTATGAAAGAAAGCAGTATTTTCGTCCCCTAGAGACAACCATACCGCTCTGCTTTTTATACGTAGCTCTTCCTCCTTCTCCTGCAAGATTAAATTTCTGATTTCCTCTAGCTTAACCAAATCCTTTAACATATCACCTCCGAGAAGCCCTGCTGGTCCCTCATATAAATTCTTTATTCGAGATTCCACCTCCTTAAGTCTAGCATCCTTTGAAAGCCTCAAGTTTATCGTCCAAACAACCTTAACCTCTTTCAACAGTTTTAGATTGTTCACAAACTGGACATCACATGGATCGGAGGAAGTAGGATCAAATAGCTTCCAATTATCCCTTATCAATGATAGAAAGTCATCATTTTTTTAGCCAGAAGGGATTAAATTTAAATGGAGACCCAAGCTTAGCCTCCCCTTTTTCCATACAGCACATAATCGATAGATGGTCCGAGCCTCCTCCAACGAGCCTCCAGGAACGATCCCTTTCCACTCTATGCAGCAAATCACTTGCAAAGAGAAAGCGGTCCAATCTCTTAGCTATCGCATCAGGCCCTGATATTTTGTTAAACCAGGTAGGTTTCAACTCCGTAGGTTCTAGGTCTACAATGTCCTGGGACTCCAAATTATTCAGAAAAAAGAATGTGAGGGATCCAAGCGAGCCCCTGAGCCCCAAATCTCATCTCCGTGGAGAGTAACGTTCAGGTCCCTAGCGATAATAGATGGAATGTCCAATAAAAAAGACTTCCTGGATAAATCATCCCAAAAAGTTGTTTTTCCTATTGTAGGGACCATAAATGTTGAAAATATTGAAGGCCATCCCCACAGCCTAACAGAAGAACGTAGTGCCAAGACCAGAACAGAAAGCAAAACTACTTAGAAAAATAACAGTGCCCTTCCA
Source organism: Larix kaempferi (assembly GCA_027924585.1). Lineage (NCBI taxonomy): Eukaryota > Viridiplantae > Streptophyta > Pinopsida > Pinales > Pinaceae > Larix > Larix kaempferi. Next base: position 9,470,497 of record BSBM01000806.1, read on the forward strand.
GCCCGTAATCAAACCACCTGATAAGCCCGACCCGCCAGCCCACACAAAATCCCAGTCCTTTAAGAACAGTTTCATCCTATCTACCAACCCCAAACCACTACACATAGTTTCTTGTAGTATAAAAATATCCGAGTCATTCAATTCCAGAACCCTCCCAAACGCCAGCATTTTAGGGTTGCTGGATAACCCTCTACAATTGAAAGAAAGTATCTTCATGGGGTAACCTTCAACGAAGGCAAAGCTCTAAGTGCCTTAATAGAAGGGGAAACCGCATAACAGAGGCTCGGGTTCTCCTGTAGGGATTTCCTTTGACCAACTTCAAAAACCAGAGAGGCAACCCCTAAACCTAAATACAGTTTACCCAATCCCGGCCTTCCCTTTGACCTCAGGTTGTAAGGGTTGGTAAAATCCACTGAAAACCTAGGGCTCGCGGGACCGACCTGGGAAGAATTCTTTACCAAAATTCTATTCCAAATAAAGGACTTACACTTCCTTAAGGAGTTCCTGGGACTTATCAAACCATAACCAGCAAGCGGACTACTAAACATCAGCTTCTTAGCATGCTTAAAGTGCTTTAAAGAAGACAAGGGTTTCAAAGATAGTATCTTACCAGGTAGTCTCTTCTTAACAAATGTTTCCTCCTTTTCCAAAGGAGCCTCAATCCTAGCATAATCTGCGACTCCATTGAGTTCAGGAGAGTCCCCGGTCGAACTCGAAGTAATAGCTAAGTTCGGAGAATGTAGTTTTTCCCCCTTCCCCCCGCTCAGAGGAGATGAAACCTTAAGTGGTTCAGCGAAACTAGTCCCCTGGAGCTGAGATTCCAGTGAAATATCCGAAGAACCTCCTCCATTTACATTAGAATCAAGAATATGAGAAGCCTGCTTCCCCCTATTATCCCCCAAAACCTCCAACATCGAGCCGTTTACCTCCTTTTTGGCCCAGACCTTCTTAGTGAAAGGTAGGAAGCACTCCTTAATGGAGTGGCCGTAGACGTGGCACCGACCACATCTAAAAGGCAGATTGATGTAGTCCAAAACCTGAAGAAATCTGTAATCTCCCAATTCAATTTTGATGACATCTGGTAAGGCGATGGAGAGGTCCACCGAAACAAGAACTTTAGCCACCGTCCTCGAAGCATGAAAATTGTAGGTCTGGTCAACTAGCAAAGTATTTCCTATCCGATTACCCACCTTTGTAATAAATGTATCATTCTAGAATTCCAGCGGAAAACCTGATATCTTGACCCACACAGGAGCCTTGCTAAAAGTTTCCCTTCAGGGATCGAAACAGGGATTCCAGGGTTTAAGATTAAGGGCAGTCTTCCCCCATAGCCATCTCTTTCTCGTTATATTTGCCATGTCGAGTTCGCTCTTTAGTTTGAAACCCAGCCAACCCTTCGTCATAATAAAAAAATCAGGGATATAGTTGAGCACCGGGCTCCAAAACCTCTGAAGCCAATCCCTCAAGGCGTCCTCCTGAATGTGGATCCCATAAAATCTCTCGATAAGAGTTTTACCGGCTAACTCTATAATAGCTTCCACTCTGATATCCTCACCAATAGTCAACTTCACCCCATTTCTTTTCTTGATTACCTTCTTACCCTTCTTGGACCCCGGAGGAGTCTTGGCTCCGTCAGTAGAGGAGGACAGCTCTATCACCGGCTCAAGAAAACCAGAGCCCAGAGTTGCTAAACCCTCTTCACCCCTCTCTTTAGTTGGTAAACGGTTGGGACAAAGTCTCGAAACATCCATGATCCCCTTCTCGCCTATCAAGAAAGTAGTCTTACGTCAATCTCCACGTAACCCCAGTCCAAAAAGACCCATTAACGACCTAACGTAATCCTTGCTTTAGTCATCCCAGTTGCAGAGCGAAACCTCCTATTGATACCAACATGATGAAATCCATAAATGTTATTAGATAATTATAAAGATAAATTCTTTATTATGTGTTTTATGTATGGAATTAAAATTAAGTATTATAAAAAATTATATGATTTTATTAAAAGTAGCTTCAACAATAATTAAAAGAGATATTATTATTTTTATATTAGTTTGATTAAAATTGGTTAAGGTTTTGGAATATAAATGTTGTCAGATAATTATAAAGATAAATTCTTTATTATATTTTTTATGTATGGAATTAAAATTCAATATTATAAAAAAATATATGATTTTATTAAAAGTAGCTTCAACAATAATTAAAAGAGATATTAATTTTTTTTTATATTAATTTGATTAAAATTGGTTAAAGTTTTGAAATATGATATAAAACTATTTTTAATTAGTTAAAAACATCTTTCTAAAGAAACATGTTTACAATCCAAAATTTAAAAAAATTTAATAAAAATGGAAATATACCATTTACTAACCATAAACAAATTATTTCAAATAACCAAATTTTGACTACATCATAATATAACTATACATCAAAATTTTGATATTATATCAACAAAAACCATATCAATAACCTTAATTATTATAAGCTTTTTCTACTTTCAAAACAAAAAAAAAATCACTCCAATTTACAAACTCCCAAAACAAATTCTTTTAAATCCCTCTTATATAAATATGAAATATTTACACACTGCATAACATGGTTAATTTAATTTTGATTTCCTTATTTTTCCTTTTAGAATTAAAATGCTTCATATCCTTGTTGCCTTCTCTTTGTTTCAAATTCTTGTTGCATTCTTTTTCATATAATTATTGCTCTTTATCATTTATATAATTGGATTACAAAATTTACGTTATATATTATATGTTTTTATATAAGTATGTCTATAATTCTTTTATGATGTTTCAAATCCCAGTGTTGCCTTCTCTTTTATAATTCATCGCTCTTTATAATTTAAAATATGTATGTAATTGAATTATAAAATTTATATTATATATTTTAATGTTTTTATATAAAGTATGTCTAGATTATCTTTACATTATGTTAATATGTTTTATTTTTTTTAATCTCATAAGTTATATGGTCACATTGTAAGTTCAGTTTCATATTAGAATCAATTTAATAACAATTCGATTTAAATTTCTAAAAGGGCTTCTGATGGGAGGTTTAAGAAATGCTAACACTGGTATGGTTGAAGAAGTATGTTAAAATATAGGGTGTTTGAATTTTCTCAGGGATGGAGTACGATCCTTCCTTGTTAGATGACATATATGCGAGTTTTGAAAGGATCTCCATCATAGCAGCAGATGGGGTAGGTTAGATCATAAAGGAAGTCTACCTACCTCCTCTAAACAAAGGCGAGTATGGCTTTATCGATAGTGAAGACTCCTTCACCATTCATAGGGCTGAGCCGAATCTAGCATCTCCCACAGTGACAGGCTTCTCTCCAAAGGAAGGTAGAGGACTGGAAGCAAGGTCTCCGGTGGTCAGAACAAAGAAGGCAAAGAAGGTTATAAAGAAAAGACTTGGTGTAAAACTTACGGTGGGAGAGGACATAAGGGTGGAGGCAATTATGGAGTTTGTAGGGAAAACCTTGATTGGTCGTTTCTACAGAGTTAGAATTAATGAAGACAGCCTCCGGGAATGGGTGATGAAAAAATGGTACCCTCTGCTGGATTATAGCCCCGAATTCTTTATTACGACCAGAGGATGGCTAGGTTTTAAGTTGAAGAGAGATGAGGACAGGGTGAAGATCATCGAGAAGTCATGGACATGGGGAAAGACGGATTTAAACTTGAAATTCAGGAATCCATGCTTTGATCCTAGGAGGGAGGTAAACAGCAGAGCACCGATCTGGGTTAAAATTCTGGGCCTGCCCCTTGAGTTTTGGAACGAATCTTTTCTCACAGCAGTGGGAAACCAAATAGGGAAGACAGTCCTTCTCGACCGAACCTGCAAATTCCAAGTTCAACGATCGGTGGAAAAAGTCCTGGTGGTTGTAGACCTAGCCCTTGGGTTACCAGAGTCTATTGGGATATCCATTGGGGATATAAGACTAACACAAACACTGGACTACGCTAACCTACCCTTTCGTTGTGCGAGATGCCATTCCTATGACCACTGTATTAAGGATTTCCTTCTCCCTTTTGTAAATAATTTCTAGGCAAGGAAAGTATCTCAGGGTTCAGAGTGCCATCTCGGGGTGGAAAAACTACCAGGGACTCAAGACAATGTTTATGGATGGAACGTCGATGGATTATGTGCAGGATCGTACCCAACAAGAAGCCGAGAGACACAAGCAAGATGCATCTATGGGATGGAACAGAAGATTGTAAATCTTTCCTTTGGCCGCTGAGCCAAGCTACAACCAAAAATGCTCTCGAGATCCGTTAGATTTGGGCAAACCTGTTAGCGTTGTGGGGAAAATTGACAGAGCACAAAAGCTGTCCTCGGGTCAAATAGAAGCAGTGGAAAATTTCATTGAGACTCAAACTAATCACGAGGATCCACAAACTTCAGCAAAGGGATGCACGCATTCGATTAAGCCCTCTTTGGATACACTGGAGGAAATGACAACATTTCCCGGTAAGTCTTCTTTGGAAATCCTAAAACCGTTTTCAATGATGCTTATGGGAGTTTCGAAGCCGACCCTAGATTTGGCCCCGCTCATTCCTATAGCCAGTTGTGGTTTTGCTAGCCCGGGTGAATGTACTTCCTTGTGAAATCACACGAAGCAAATCAGAGAGGGATTTGTGTCATTACCCCTTTCTGCTCCTGGAATCGACAACCACAGGGTCAAATGGAAGCCTCCAACCCATATTCCCTGAGATCCAAGGGGATTTATGGAATTTATTGTTCTTATGAGACTGTTGGAATGGGATTTACCTCCCCGTGTCCCAAACCTTCTAGTAAGCTTAAGCAGATTAGAGAGGAGCCGAGTCTGAGGTTCAATAACACCCCACCATCCAGGGCGCTTAGGGTTCATCCCTTGCATAAGGTGAACTCATGAAATTACTCTCCTTCAATTGCAGAGGGTTATCCAGCAACCCCAAACAGCTGGCACTAGTACTATTGGTAGGGTTAAATAATCCCAATGTAATGGTAATACATGAAACTATGTGTGGACGAATAGTTTTAGTGGAAATCCTGAAGAAGAAGTTGAAGGGATGGGATTTTGCTTGGGCGGATGGTGAGGGACTCTCGGGTGGGTTACTCATGGGATGGAAAGACAGCCTATTTCTTTTAAATTGCTTCTCATTCAGATCACGGCTTGCTACTTGTTTTTCCAACAAAGCCCTCGATCTGGATTTTACTATCTACAATGTGTATGGAACCTACAACAAAAAAGTCTCTTTTTGGAATGATTTCTTTGTGAAATTTTTTCTCAAGGACCTCCCATTCTTAATTGCAGGAGACCTTAATTTCACCCTGAATTGGGATGAGATTTGGGGAAGTAGTGCACGAATGGATCCACTGCACAAGTTCTTCAACCACCATCTCAAGGCCATGGATATCATTGATTTCGAGCCACAGGATATTATACCTACTTGGTTTAACAAGAGGTCAGGTGTTGCAGCCATTTCAAAAAGACTCAACAGATTTCTCTGCTCAGGGGACTTATTAAGAATAATCGATAAGGTCCGCACATGGAGAACGACTGGAGGGGGCTCAGATCACCTACCCATTCTCTACCACATTGAAAAAGGAGAGAAAAAACTAGGCTCACCCTTCAAGTTCAACCCCCATTGGTTTACCTACGAAGACTATACATGCCTGATTAGGGTCAACTGGAAACCCTACGACTATAATGTCCCTTTTTTGAGTTTCATGAAAATAGTGAAAATTTCAATTTTTTCCCTAGTTCGACCTTTGACTAGTTATGATGTCTTTGTCTCCAAATTGCTCCAATTGCTCCCAAATATTCTGATAAAGTGTATGGATGATGTTAGAACATAAATATGAGGTCCAAGGATGATTTTGGACCTTTAAAATACTTCTACAAATCCTCTTTTAATTCTAGCAAATGTAGGGAACTTTACTAGCAATTTGGGGTTCGAATCCCCCTTAGGTAGGTGCTAAAGATGGATCTACAATTGCTATTGGACCCTCTCGAATTTCATGACATAGGCAGGGGACATCTAGGGGACATTAATATGGACTCACATGAATCTTTATTTAGTCAATTAAATCTACTACAACCCTCTCCAAATTAGAAGCAAAATACTAGTTTCGACCTTTGGGGAAATGATAGGCAATCTTCTCCAAATGCTTTAAAAATGAACAATATGAATCCCAAAGATTATGAATTGAACATGAAACTTGTAGAACAGATAAATAACAGTCCATACATCATTAATCTATCAATAGTTCACTGGTCCATTCGAATACATCAACATAGTAAGGAAATAGGCACCGTTTGCTCATTAATAATCAGTTTTACATCATTCCACTTGCATTCTCGACTTGGTACAGTTCTGAACATGAATAACATATCATTTACATTATATGAAAAAATAAATGTGGCATTATACTCTCCCCCAAAGAGAACAATAGCTCACCCAATGCACCGCTTCTCAAGGATCATGAATATGCCAAGCAAACTGGAAATGGTTGGAGGAATGAGCTGCAATAAGAGTGACCACGAGCTGCCCTATATATTACACCTTCAAATAAAGACTCCATTGAATCTCTCATGAAATTTCTGAATGGCCTTTCTCACTACCAACTAGGATGGGAATCTTTCACCCTCGAAATTGGCTAAGGCAAGAAGAGAAGCACTCCACTAGCTCTCTTCACAAATGAAAATTGTGAAAATGATCAAAATCCATCCTTATTCTTTGTTATTTTATTTTATAAACTTCTAAGGTCCTCCTTGGGTTGAATTCCTTACAATGGATTCATTCCAACTCAAGTTGGGAAGAGATTCCAATGTGTGCCACTTGTCTCTCCAATTCTAGCCTCCTCTTCCACCAAATTCGAATAGGTGTCTCTTTGGCTTCCCTAACTCCCTTGAGCTCCCTCTTGGAGGATATTTTTAGCCCTGACATGTCATTTAAGTCAGATGTCAACATTCAGGTCTTATTTGTGTCATAGGTGTCACTGCATATTCATCATTGTTGTCATAGAGCTAGGGAATCTAGTCCAAGTGTCCCACTAGCTCCAAAATGCCTCTTCCTCTTCCATAGGAGTTAATCTTCCACTCCAATTCGAGCTGAAATGAGTCATTCCAAGTATATTGACCTTCCAACTACCCAATACCATTAAACTCCACCTTGGATTCAAATGGGTGAGAATAGAATGCCATGTGGCATGAGGAATCTAGCTTCGTGTGGGTCCCACATCCTCCATGTGTCTTCATGATCAATTGCCACTTTGATTTTCTCTTGTATTTATTTATTTAGATCCCTTATTAAATATTTATTCCATTCTAATTTTCAAACACCATTTATTAGCTCCCTTATTGCAAATCCTCATGTCTCCATCCAACCTAGGGAACTAGTAGGATTGATGGAATTTCCCTGTTATGAATTTATTTGAATGGGGACATTACAGTCCTCCCCACCCAAGATCGCTTTCCCTCAAGCAATCTCAATTTATCATGCTGCAACCTTGTTCCTCCTCTATCAGGTGTCATTCCATGAGGAATGTCTCCCAAAACCTTTCCATTCTTATGTTTCATACTGTGGGAAGACACTACCTGATTCAGATAGGTGTGCTTCCCTCTCACAAGCCTTAATATTCCTTCTGAATCTTGGAATTTCATTTCAGGAATTTGATAGTTCACTGTATGCTCCGCTATAGAGTACATATATTGCACTCCCAAAACCACATTAGTATCAGCGACATCAACCACATAAAAGCTATAAGAAAAAGTATAGTTACCTATGGTGATTTGCAGCTTTGGAACCCATGTTTTGCACTCGATTGTGTTGTGACCTGGAATGACAATTGTGAAGCCATCAAATGGTTCAGTCGGTATCTTCCTTCTCTCCACCATGTCTTCATCAATGAAGTTATGAGTGGCTCCTCCATCTACCAAAACTGAGGTCCTTTGTCCTAGTACCACACCCTTGCATCGACTAGTGTGATAACGAGGCACTATTGAAAGTACTACCATTCTTATCAGGTAAGGGATGATTTCCCTCTTGTTTCCCTTCTTCTGCTGTAGTATATCCCTCTTCTTGGGTTGAAATATGTCCTTCTTCCTCCATGCCCCCTTCATACTCATCATCACAAAATACTTCAATGAATTGGGCCTTTCCCTTAGCACATTTATGTCCTAGTGCCCATGGTTGGAAGCACGAGTAACACAATTTCTTCTTTCTGAGTTCTTCCTTGCTTAGTTCCTCTTTCTTATCCTTTCCACATTCATCTTCTTTCCATGGCATCTTTTCAGATCTGAATTGGGAAGGTAAGTTGGGATTGGGAGGAAACCTTGTCCTAGGTAGTACATTTTGTAAATCTCTTGTCAAACTCATAGCATCCTTCAATGAATTGGGTTTGTGGGCCTTAACTAAACCTTTTAAGGGTTCAACCAAACCTTCAGTGAATAGAAATACTAATCCTACCATAGATATATCAACCACCTTGACTGATCATTTTTGAAATTCCATCATTATACTCAGCAGGGGTTCCCACTTGCTTGAATTGGGCTAGTTCTTTGAAAGGTAATTCTGGGTCCTTTTGCTCAAATCTATCTAATACCCTGTCAACAAATTATCCATAGGTAGTAACCTGATCATGTCCCAAAGTTTTTAGACCATGAAACCACCATTCATTAGCATATCCTTCTAGATGCAAATAACCATTTTTAAGGCATCCCCTTCCACCATTGGATTCAGCTGAAAATACACATCTAGTTTTTGCACCCAAGTGTTAGCAGAACTTTGAGAGGAACCATCAAAAGTGCGAAGTGGCATTTTACCAATAGCACAATTTAACTCTTTGTTATGGAATAGAGCCCTATTATCTTCCTTCTTTTTATTTTGTTTGAAACAGTAAAGTATTGGTCAAATGGTAGAGTCCTTCTACAATCTTCACTCAATTTTCCCATTCTATCACCAATGTATTCATATCCATTTGGGTGTTAGGTTATTCTTTGGGCACAAGAAATTTAGGTGTAGTAGTCCTTGGTGTGCTCTGAAATTTATTAGGTCTATTATGGGGTCCTATGCTTGAGAAAATATGCTCACCTGTAGTCTTCTTTTCTTCTGAATGTGAACTACTGCTGCCTCCTATCACTCCTTTGCTTCCAAGCTGGCTAGCCATCAATTCGAATCCTTTCATAAGTTGTTGGGTCATGTTCTTGGTCATGTATTCAAAGAGGGGTTTTACGAGTTTAATATATTCCTCCTTATCATCAGAGAGTCCCTTTTCATCCTTAGTCATAGTTTCAAGAAGATACTCTTCTTCTCCTACTTCTTCCTCTTCAACAACAACACCTTCAGTTTCAAGATCTAAGGGTGGTGGATTATTTGTTTGACTCCTTGTCTTCATGAATGGTTAACCACATAACGTTCCAACACCATGCTCTGATACCACTTGTAATGTCCCTTTTATGAGTTTCATGAAAATAGTGAAAATTTCAATTTTTTTCCCTAGTTCGACCTTTGACTAGTTATGATGTCTTGGTCTCCAAATTGCTCCAATTGCTCCCAAATCTTCTGAGAAGGTGTATGGATGATTTTAGAACATAAATATGAGGTTCATGGATGATTTTGGACCTTTAAAATACTTCTGCAAATTATCTTTTAATTCTGGCCAATGTAGGGAACTTTACTAGCAATTTGGGGTTCGAATCTCCCTTAGGTAGGTGCTAAAGATGGCTCTCCATGTGCTATTGGACCCTCTCGAATTTCATGAAAGAGGAAGGGGAAATATAGGGGAAATTAATATAAACTCATATGCATCTTTATTCAGTCAATTAAATCTGCTACAACCCTCTCCAAATCAGAATCAAAATACTAGTTTCGACCTTGGGGGAAATGCTAGGCAATCTTCTCCAAATGCTTTAAAGATGAACAATATGACTCCCAAAGCTTATGCACTGAACATGAAACTTGTGTAACAGATAAATAAAATTCCATACATTATTAATCCATCAATATTTCACTGGTCCATTCGAATACATCAACATATTATTGGCATACATCAACATAGTGGAGAAATAGGCACCATTTGCTCATTAATAATCAATTTTACATCATTCCACTTGCATTCTCGACTTGGTACAGTTCTGAAAATGAAGAGCAAAGAATTTAAATTATATGACAAAATAAATGGGGCATTAGAATCTCCCCCAAAGAGAACAATAGCTCACCCAATGCGCCTCTCCTCAAGGATCATGAATATGCCAAGCAAACTGGAAATGGTTGGAGGAATGAGCTGCACTAAGAGTGAGAACAAGATGACCTGTAGCTTACACCTGAAAATAAAGACTTCATTGAATCTCTCATTAAAGGTTTGAATGGCCTTTCTCACTACCAACTAGGATGGGAATCTTTCACCCTCGAAATTGGCTAAGGTAAGTAGAGAAGCACTCCACTAGCTCTCTTCACAAATGCAAATTCTGAAAATGATCAAAATACATCCTTCTTCTTTGTTATTGTATTTTATAAACTTCTAAGGTCCTCCTTGGGTCGAATTCCTTCCAAGGGATTCATGCCAACTCAAGTTGGGAAGAGATTCCAATGTGTGCCACTTGTCCCTCCAATTCTAGCCCCCTCTTCCACCAAATTCGAATAGGTGTCTCTTTGGCTTCCCTAAGTCCCTTGAGCGCCCTCTTGGAGGATATTTTTAGCCCTGAAATGTCATTTAAGTCAGATGTCAGCATTCAGGTCTGATTTGTGTCATAGGTGTCATTGCATCTTCATCATTGTTGTCATAGAGCTAGGGAATCTAGTCCAAGTGTCTCACTAGCTCCAAAATGCCTCTTCCTCTTCCATAGGAGTTACTCTTCCACTCCAATTCGAGATGCAATGATTCATGCCAAGTATATTGACCTTCCAACTACCCAAGACCATTATAATCCACCTTGGAATTCGAATGGGTGAGAATAGAATGCCATGTGGCATGAGGAATCTAGCTTTGTGTGGGTCCCACATCCTCCATGTGTCTTCATGATCAATTGCCACTTTGGTTTTCTCTTGTATTTATTTATTTAGATCCTTTATTAAATATTTATTCCATTCTAATGTCCAAACACCATTTATTAGCTCCCTTATTGCAAATCCTCGTGTCTCCATCCAACCTAGGGAACTAGTAGGATTGATGGAATTTCCCTGTTATGAATTTATTTGAATGGGGACATTACAATGACGCTTCATTAAAGGATTCATGTAGTATGAAGTTTGTAAACTCATTAAACTCTGCAAAGAAAATTTCAATGGAATGGGCGGATAATCAAATAAAGAGTGAGGACTCCCGAATTAGACAAACAAAAGCTAATATTGAATTATTAATCCAAAACTGTCGGAACCTACTAAGCAGCAAGGAGGTAATGGACCTCACAACTTTGGATGAATCAATGAGTACTCTCTTAAAGGAAAGAGAATCAGAGGAAAGGATGAAGAGCCGAGCTGTATGGCTCTCTCTGGGAGATGAAAACAATGCATTTTTCCACAAGATGGTCAATCATAGGAAGAGGAGAAACACTATCTGGGAATTGAATAAGGAATCTGGGGAGACTATAAGAGGGTTTGCAACACTAGAAACAAAAGGAGTTAATTACTTTTTAGAATAACATGCCTAAAATTAAAAAAAGGTCTCAAAAGTGCCCCGTTGGATTATGGACGAAGATAATCTTATACTCTCCGCTTCGGTGTCCATGGAGAAACTACATGCGTATCTCAAAAAATCAAAAGAAGGAAAGAAGTCTGGGCCCGGACGGGTGGAATTCTGAATTCTTCCAAGATTTTTTCGACCTTTCGAGTGAAGACTTGCTAAGAGCCATTGAAAGTAATAGAACGTTGAGGAAGATGTTATCATGCATAAATTCTACTTTCATAGTGCTTATCCCCAAGTTGGACTCCTTGACCAATTTTGGTGATTTCCGCTCGATCTCCCTTTGCAATTCTCTATACAAATTATCTTACAAAAGCATAGCTGGCAGACTCAAGCCCTATCTGGCTACTTTCATCTCTCCAGAGCAATTTGGGTTTTTAAAGGACAGAGCATCCATGAGGTAGTAGGATGTGAACATGAATGCATCCACTCGATCAAATGCAGAAAGAGTGTTGCAAAGGTCCTCAAGATCGAACTCTCAAAAGCTAATGACCCCACACGATGGATGTACATTAGGTTGGTTCTTATTCAAACTAGTTTCTCTCATTACCTTTTGTCAATTGGATATGGTCTTGTATCTCATCTGTCAATTTTTCCCTCCTGATCAATGGATCAGCTTCTTCATTTTTTACTCCCTCAAGAGGATTGAAACAGGGGTGCCCCTTATCTCCATATCTCTTTTTACTTGTGATGGATGGTAATCAGTAGGTTATTAAATGAGGCTCATGCTCTTGAGAGGATACAGGGCATTAGTTTTAGTTCGGAAGTTGTTCCACATATCTTTTTCGTGGATGATGCGCTCCTCTTCCTGGGGAAATCTAAAGAGGAAAACTGAGCAGTAAAAGACATGTTCTGGATTTTTAGTGCAACAACAAGGATGCTTATCAACCTAGGTAAGTCGGAATGCTACTTTAGTGAGATGGAGGACGATGATTTTCTTTCTTTCAAAAACACTCTAGCTATGGAACAATTTCCTTTGAACAAGGGATTCAAGTACTTATGCTTTCATTTGAAACCTAATAGTTATCGTAACTCAGACTGGAACTGGTTACTGGAAAAGGTAGAGCGATGCATAAATCTACGGTGCAATAGGTTCTTGTCCAGGGGGGGGGAATCGGTGTTGATCCAAGCATTACTAAACGCCTTACCTGTGTATTGGATGATCAATGCAAAAATTCCAAAAGGAGTTCTAAAATCTATGAGGAAATTATGCTACATATTTCTTTGGAAAGGAAACATGGATAAAGGTCTTACACTGGTTGTCCTGGGACTCCTTAGCAAAACCCAATGAAGCAGGAGGATGGGGAATAAAGGATCTCCACTTAATTGGAACAACGTTAGCTGCAAAATCAGCATGGCAATTTATATCAAAAGAAGGAAAATGGCAAACCATTCTTTAAAACGAAATATATAGGCACTATGTCAATCTTAGAGTGGGTCAAGGACCCTCACAAATGTCAGAACTATAGATCTATCAACTAGCTTACCTATCTTAGCAATCAATAGCAAATCAAAGTAAATAAGAATAGAAAGAGAACAAGGAAAAGAATGCACCAGATATACGTGGTTCACCCAATTGGGCTACGTCCACGGGAAGGTTATCTTCTTATTATCTCCATAAATCTCCTTCAATCTCACAAGAGAGAAACTACAAATAACCCCAATACATTATAGCATAGCCTGTGATCACAATACCATGTATTGATACTATCTATGAGTGTATACCACTATACCATCATGTTGTTCAGTATATTGTGATGTGACTCCCTTGACCCTATTATATACCAAGAGATGTGGAGGAATTACTCTCATATATTGCATGTGGGATAATATAATTCTCCATAATAACATCTATGTATATAATGATGGATATCAAGAGTATACTTTACCATAATGAATATGGGATAGAATGTATTACTCTTTTACATAAGATTGTGGATAAAATCCGACATAATACAAAGACATTATTACCTTCCAAGGAATAAAATTAATATATTCCAACAACAAATCTAGCAAGGGTGGATCAATGTTTTGGAAGGCCATTGTGAACGCCTTTCCTGTCATAGGGGATCAGCTCGCATGGGAAGTAGGAGACTAACAATAGGTAAAGATAGGGTAGGACTGTATCGTGGGAGTCAAAGATAGGCAAAATCTTCCAAAATCCCTTACAAACCACCTGTCTACGTAGGGCATCTTTACTCTGGCTAATATTGCAGGCAGAGGAAGGGGGTACAAGTCTTACACAACACTGGGATAATGCATACGCACTTGCTCTTCTTGGAAGATGGATTGATCAGTGGAATGCATGGATTCACTCCCTAAAAAAATGTTTAATTCGGATGACAACCTACTCTAACCATATGAAATGGAATGGAAATGATGATGGTATGCTCTTTTATTGTCAACAAAGCATATAAATTGTTTTGGAAGAACCACCATATCCCCGGCCGTTGGTGGTTTGAATTATTTATGGCAGGTGCACGCCCCGCACAAAGCCATAATTTTGATGTGGTTATTATTAAATGGAAAAGTATCAGAAATGGGACAAGCTGCTAGGAACGCTTTCTTCTAGGACCGGGACGCTGCACATTGTGCAGAAATGAGGAGGAATCCTCAGAACATCTCTTCCGAATGTGTCCCTTCTCAAAACAATTATGGCACGGCCTAGGGGACACTCTCGACATAACTCAACCATGGGAAGTTGATTCCATCGAGGAAAATTTACATTCATGGTTTGTCAAGACTTAACTTCAACTGATGAGATGCATCCCCTTTTTGGCTATTTGGGTTCCTCTGACTGGACCGCAACGAGTCCATCTTTGAGGACAACCAATTCCCGACTTTTTATTTAATTTCACAGGTATTTTCCACTCACAGTTTCTTCATCGATCAAAAGACCATTAAACAACCCAGGATTATGAAAGAAGTCGATATCAGTGAGGAGGTCTGCTACGGTTTTTTCGATGGAGCCTGCAACGAGGAGCAGTGTGGAATGGGAGGCATCCTGGTATCCAAACAGGTAGTAATTTAGTTCATAGCCAATGGGGGATCATGAACAAACAACCGTGCAAAGGGACTAGCTCTGAGAAGACTCTTGCAGATTGCACTCGAGGAAAAGGTTCTCAGTTGAAGATCTTGGAGATTCGAAGCTATGGATCAACCATATGAGAAACTACCAGAGTATCCGAATCCCTCCTTTACACAACCTAGCACAAAATCTGCTTCTGTTTGGATCGACTTTTAGCTCAATTGACTACAACCACGTTTATAGGGAACAAAATGAGGAAGCCGATCTATTATCCAAAGAGGGGCTTCTCATGGAAGATGGGGTCTGTATAGTGACAGAAAAGCGCGATGACATCCAAGTACAATCAAGGAAGATCCTTGACTTTTGGGAAGAAGTATCAAAAAGAAATTTTGAACAAATATTTTTTATGATGATTTATGAACTATTTTTTGAATCCTGTATTCTCTTGTTAAAGGCGAAAGTTTCTTTTTGTAAACTATAAAACTGAAAATGTATTCTCTTGTTAAAGGAGAAAGTTCGACAGATGTCTAAAACGACAATCTACCCGAGGAATGTCTTTTGTTTTCAATGCTTTTTGAATACAAAGAATATTATTTTTTTCCATGGAAAAAAAACTCATATTTAACAATATAAATTAAGTCTAATTTATTTTATTTTTTAGATAATTAAGTGTTAAAAAAAAATTATATTTAATATTTAAAATACAAAATTAAAATATACTTAAATTACCTAAAAAAATTCAAAAAATATTATGCTTAATGTTGTTTTCAAATAGTTTCATTTCTTATCTTATCACTATATATTACAATCTTCCTAAATTCTAGAAGCAAAATTTTAAATATTCTTTCAAAACATCCTTTTCTACCTAAATGATCTATCATAAATCAAGTCACTATCCCAACAATGTTGTT
Source organism: Larix kaempferi (assembly GCA_027924585.1). Lineage (NCBI taxonomy): Eukaryota > Viridiplantae > Streptophyta > Pinopsida > Pinales > Pinaceae > Larix > Larix kaempferi. The sequence goes on from BSBM01000806.1 coordinate 9,486,112, forward strand.
TTCAAATAGTTTCATTTCTTATCTTATCACTATATATTACAATCTTCCTAAATTCTTGAGGGGAAACTTTTAAATATTCTTTCAAAACATTCTTTTCTACCTAAATGCTTTATCATAAATCAAGTCACTATCCCAACACAACATAATTTGGAATTTTTTCAAACACCTACATCAATAAAGAGATCTTCAATAATCTAAAAATGTGACTCTCCCTTGCTCACATAAAAAGCCTTGAAAAAACCAAGCCTTATGTGAACTCTTGCTCACATAAAAAGCCTTGAAAAAACCAAGTGTTATGTACATGTAACCAGTCTTTTCATTTGATTGTGGAAAGCTTAAACTTCCTAATAATTATTTTATCAATCACCCAAGTGTTGCATACATCTAGCAAGTCTTTTAATTTTACGATGTAGAGCTTATAACTCCTCGTCAACGTAACTGTAAATTGTTCATTTTAATTATTTTCTTCTTTGATTATTGTTTTTTCCAATTTATCTTTAAAATATTAATGAAATCATTGTTTTTTTGTGTATAAGTAAACTTTATATTAACAGGAAATACAAAAAATTACAGTCATGGTTCTTCAACCTTTCTGTCACACAGTCTGAAACAACACTTGAGTAGTCTAAAAATTTAGCATAGCATCATCCCTAGGGCCCCTCCCTCGAAGGATAAAACATGACATACATTTTGCCAATTACTTCCCGAAATCCCGAGAACAAAGCATAGCCTACAGGCTTAAAATGGTTATTCGCCGCTAAGACAATGGTCTAGTAATAAACCCCCTGGTCCGTATAAAGCACAACCCCACCCACGCGACCAAAAAAGAGTACCAAAAATATTAAACAGAGACCTGCCATATCCCAAGCGTTATGACACCTGGTTCTTAACAGGCAGGGGATTGCTAGTCACGCCACCTGCTCCACCATCTTTCCCGTCGTCCTGCAAATCCACCTTCGGGCGAGGAGCAAAAATCCCCATCTTCGAAAGATACATGACACCCAATTCTTTCCCAATTGCATCTATTTTCATGTGCAAGAGAAGTGTATTAGCATACAATTCCTTCCATAAGGCTAGAGGGATTTCATCCCCACCCAACTTCTCCTCGCATTCCAAAATAACTTGGCTTAGAATGCCTTTGATAAACCAGTAAAGCGTGACCGTTTTCTCATATAGGCCCTGGGTAGCCCTTGACAAGCCCAATTCTTGTATCCATCTCTCCAACACTTCCTCGTCCAGCATTAGTGAATTCTCTAGGACCTCACACTAGACCCCATTCTCTAGCATTTCCAAATCTACTCTAATGGACAAAGGAATTAACGCACGGTAGTGCCATGCTGCCTGCGCCTCCTTTGTTTTCTCACGACTCGCCCGTCGTTTCTTTTGATTCTCCGGTTTCCCCGACATCCCAATGGGATCCATAATTGCAGGAGCGAACACACATAGAAACCTGTCGCCCAACACTCTACCACCTTCCTTCTTATTGTCGCACAAACTCACGCTTCCAATATCAGGTCCAATTGAGCCTCCCCCTCGACCGTTAAAAATAGGCTTGCACCAGCTCAAGGAAATGACAAATACATGGGAGGAAATTACCATTAATGGGGACAAGACCTTCCCGTTCCACCTCTCAAATCCAATGCATATTCAACCATTTTCCATTCTTGCATCCAACCGCGACCACCTGATCCTTGTACCGTCTTTGTCTACCATCACCATTCTCTGCTCCCTGATCGTACTGCTCATTGCATATGATATCACCCACACGCTCAAACACACCAGATAACCAACCCATCCACTTGCCCTCATTAAACCACACTCGCAGCACACATCAAGTCTATCTTGCATGTGACTGGGATGCCATGTCTTGCCTTCTCTTGACCACACCCGAATCCAAGGTTAATGAAACCATTGTTCCATCCTACTTTGTAAAATATTGAAAACACACTAATATCCAATTCTCATTATTCCAGTTTACATGATATCCAATTCTCATTATTCCAATTTACATGATATGAAATAATGAAAATAACCTAGTAACTTCATTAAGTCACTGTTATTGTCTTTTAAAATATTACAATACAAAATCCAAATAGATTCATTTTGATTCAAATCCATCCATCACGAAATCTTAAATATTAAGTGTCTTGTGTATAAATGCTACAAAGATGAGGTTCTTTTAGTAACAAGATCTAGAAACCACTGCCATGTGGTAGCACGGGCTATAATGGGTTGGTATAGACTATAATCTTCAATGACATGCACTTTAATACAACTCCATCTCGATGTGATAACTTCACACATCAATACAACTTTATTTTGATGTGATAACTTCCAACATGAAACCATGTTAACATAATGAAAACTTTAGTGCGATGCTAAAACAATGTGTATGCAAAAAGTATCTACAAGCCTTTACCACTAATGTTGTTTTTCCTTAGAGACAACCTTCTACTTTCTTTGTGTAAAAACCATTAATTCAAATAATTTGCTTGACATCATCTTTAAAATGCTCTCAATCAAATATTATGCAAAATTATAATTACATTTAAATTTACAAAACCAACTTTGTATGATTCTTCAAAAATACATAATTGCATTTAAATTTACAAATCCAACTTTATATGATCCTTCATTGTAATTTCATCAATAATAAATATAATGATATTATTGTGTAACAATTTTTAAATACCCAAACTTAACATTCCTAAACAATAAAGATATATATAATATAAACATTATATCTTTTCACAATGGAAAAGGAACAATTTTATTGGAAATTTTGTGTACATTAGGGCATAGTTAATGGATTAATTTTTCATATTGGTGAAAGAATGATGGTGAAGGTGATTTTTTACATATATATATACAAACTAAATTAGAGAATAATAATCTATAATAAAGTTATTATTGATTCCAATTGTAAAGATAAAATGTTATTTTTTTTATATGATGAAGTTGACAAAATGGATAAAAGGTATTATGATAAAACTAAACTCAATCAATTTATCATCTGGTATCTCAAATATTATGCAGAAGTACATAATTGCATTTAAATTTACAAAACCAATGTTGCATGGTTCTTCAAAATTATAATTTCTTCACTAGCATAATAATATTCTTGTGTAACAATTTTCAAATGCCCAAACTTAACAATATCTATAGATCTCCCAAACATAAAAGATGTTCATCTCTTTGTTTATAGGATCTTTGTCTATCTTTTTACAATGGAAAATGAACAACAATTTTATTGAAAGTCTTCTGTACATCATGGCACATAGTTAATTAATTATGTTTTCATGTTGGTGTAAGAATGATGATGATGGTGAAGATGCTTTCTCATATACACATAAATTAAATGAGACTAGTCATCGATAATATAGTTATTATTGATTCCAATTGTGTGGATAAAGTGTTTATTTTTTTATAGGATGAAGTTGACTCAATATATAAAAGGTATTGTGATAAAAAACCACTCTAATACATGTGGTCAGTGTCATTGTGTAACTTTATGGAAATTAAAAATAAACTTGTTAGTAACAAAAACCCTCATTATCACTAAAATAACCCATTAAGAATTACAATAATTAAATTGATACATGAAAATTAACCATTGAAATAGAAATGGACTTCTAAATGTAATGAAGTAATATAAAATAAATGTAAACTTAAATTAATTTATGATATAATAAATGAAAATTGATTACATAATTTATATATTAAACACTCATTAACAAATTTTCAATTAATATTGGAAATAAACTAGAATTCTCACCGGAATAATACCAAGAAACATTTCAAGAAAATAAATAAATTGCACACATTAATTTGTTCACAACCATTTCGTTTTCGGGCAAAGACTTATCGCAACCCAACCTTAATATATTTTATTAGTTATGATACAGATATATTTTAAAGTTATTCATTCAACAAAATGCATATTATCAAAGTATTGTGCAATGAATATTCTAAATACAACTCAGTAAAATTCTTCTTACATGAGATATGAATTGTACTAAAGCACGCCAATCTATTGGAGATAATGCCATATAATGTTAATGAGTGATTTTTAGCTCAAGTTATTAGATTTTTTTAAGTCAACACATTATATTTCTTTCTCATAGATAACTCATTGGCATGGAAAGTTGGGAATGGGATATAATTTAGAATTAAATTGAAGCTTGAAAAAATATAATTGGTAAGCATAGATTCTTTAATGATTTATTTGATATACTTAAGAAAAATGATTTATTTGATATACTTAAAGAAAAAAGGGAATATTATCACTTGCATATGTAGTTATATGATAACTAATGGTTTTATGACAAGATAACTTCTTTTGATGAAACCAACCAAGGACCTGTAAAATCTAATACCACCAAATGTTTTGTACCAAATAACCCAAATAGTATAAAAATGAGAAAAATAAGAAATCCACATCTTTATAATGATAAAGACTGAATGAATAAAAAACCTCTCACACTTGTTCATTAATACATAAAACAAAATTCCGATACTATTGAATCTCATTTATTATAAATAGAAGATAAAATAGACATAATGTATCATACAATGAAACCAACTTAATATAACTAATATACTAATAACTATAACAATGATGCAACACATGCTCTTAGAACCTTGAATCAAACATTACTCACTTACTCATATTTGACTCAACAAAGCTCAACTAGAGGCAACCTTTCCTTTTCCCTCTCAACACAGTTATTACATCATTAAAACTCCATTTAACCTTTGACCAAAACACCCACGTTCAATCTCCTTTCATTCTTTAATTTACATGGCATATGAAAATCAAGGATAATTTTAGGGGGGGAATCTAGTCCATGGGCTATTTTTCCATGTTTTTTTCCAAAAAACTATTCGCCAATTTGCATTTTTTGAAGCCCGGTTTCGCCCAATTTTGATGAGGTAAACTTTTTTCACTTTAAAAATAGCCAAATTATTATATCAACTATATAAAATCCTTAGAAATTGAAATAATTTTAGAAAAATATGGCCAAATATTTTATAGTTGACATTTTAAGAATCGGTAAGATTTATACACTTTTAAATAAGTATGGATCCTTACTCACAACCTTGTACCTTGTATCAACTTGGACATATTGACAAGAACATGAATTTTGGTAAACAAAACCAAGGTGCGTTCAATCCCTATAATGTATAATACCAATATAATTGAAGCAGCGTACGTTCCTCTGGATGTGAATCTATAATTATCAACAACAAGCTTTGTTACAATCTCCAAACTCCATGGATGCTAATGCTCTTTCACGCAGCATAGATTTCCAGTCTTGCTTTTACATGACAGCTTCTGTATGTGTATGCTCTTTATTCAATAATCCATCAATAATTTTGTCAAGCACCATTTTATCAAGTCCGTGGGCATCTAGTTTTGATGTGAATGAAATAATATAAAATCTCTGATACCATACCCAAACATATTTGCATGGAGATGTCTCTATCTCACTGCATCTTATCAACAAATAGTCCATTGATATCGTAGAAAATTGTCCATTCCAAAGTATGTTGCATTGGCACGCTACAATACAACCGATTCAAAGTAGATTCTTGAACATAGGTCCTCCCCAAATGCCTTTCAACGTTTGTTGCTGCTACCATCCAGACCAAAGGAATGATCTGTGTTATTTCCCGGCCACTGCAGATTGTTGGCATTCAATGGTCAACAAGGGTTTAATAACAACAATCATATCCCATCAAGGAAGAGAAATGCTTGGTTGTGGTGTGTTGGTTTATGTGTTTATCTTGCTTCAGTGAAAATGGCGACTTACTAAACATATACTCTTTACCCAACCTTCCCTTTTAACAAAACTTGATTATAATGTATTGGTTTATGTACTTATCTTACTTTCATTAATCTGTTTTAGAAACTCAAAACATCAAATCGAAGAATCTGGAGTCATATCCATTAAAGAAATAACTATACAAACTATCTTCCTTCCCACCCAAGATGGGCAAAGAGACAAAGAATTATCAAGTTCTAAAATTCTCCCAATAATCTCATAAACAATTCAACACATTCATTTGCAACCTGTGAGGAAGACGAGATAAAGAGAAGGATGTTTGTTACAACTAAGCGACGTCTTCTTCACCTAATTATAACAATCCCTCATTGTGGTCATAAAGTAGAATCATTATAAATACATATTATAATGTCTTCTACAGCATAAATGCACTCTAAATAGGGCACCAAAAATTATGTAATATATTATTGTTAGAGGTTGAATTTGGCTTCACCAATGGTTTAATGAAAGAAAATAAGTTTTGATGGTAGTGTAAGATGACTAATACGGAAGTTGGGGATGTTACAGGAGATCTATTATGGTTAAATGATCTATTATGGTTAAATGGGTAAATTTGTGGTTAGGAAGCATACACACATGAAATTAAATGGGTCATTTTGTTGGACATCTTTGTACATTTTTATAGATACTTACGAGTAATTCATTATTAGACATAATCTATTTACGGATTAATATTTTTCATATACCCTCAAGTATTTTTTTATGGCATACCTAAAAATACCCCAACAAAATCCTTTTACGAGTTGTTTGATATAATACACTACGCACATTTGGGTAGATCACACTTGTTAGATTTTTATAGCTTGGAGGTACTTATGTATTTATTGTGCCTAGGATATAGGAGTCCGAGCAAATGTGTCACATAAGTGACTTTATAAAGTCATGTTGGGGTCTTTTATTATTTTGGGGTAAAGTGAAGTGACTTTATGATATTTGAGTGACTTAAGTGACTTAAGCCATCTCAATGAAGGAATAAATCACATCCATCGATCTTGTGAGCGAAGATTTAATCTTGACCGTAGAATATGAAGGGTTAGGGTAGTCACCCTAAATGAAGAGATAAAATAATCTTGAGTGAGACCTAATGACACACATTCCAAGGGAGAAAGAGAGCTTGAGCTAGAGAAGAGAGGAGAAGGAGCAACAAGAGGAGAGGCACACATTTCAACGGAGGAGAGGGCATGCACTCCAAGGAAATTTTCTGCATTAAATGTCGGTCTAAAAAACAGTAAAGAGGGCACATTTTTTGAGAAGGAAAGAGGGCATGCACTCCAAGAAAATGAGTAGCATTAAATGAAAATTCATACATCAATTGAGAGGTCGTACAACATTCTTTTGTTTGTTGTACAATAGAAAAAGGACACAGAAATCGAGGCATATATCAACACATATTTCGAGGTTTTTCTACTGCATTAAATATGGGAATGTCGTATTGTACTTGTTGTTCTTTGGGCATAGATTTCAAGGCAAAGATTGCTGCTATGTTGACTGTACTGAGTCGTACAAGCCGTATAGAGTATTGACACGTTTTTCAACGATGAGTTTTGCTTTGATTTGAAGGTGATTTGTCGGCACATTTTTTTTAATTAAGTACAATGACTTTAATGTTGAAATGTACTGCTGTAATATCTGAGTATTATTCTTCATGGGCTCATAATAAGAATCTCTCTTGTGATTGGTTTTCCCCTTGTGGGTTTTTCCAAGGGCATTTCCCAAAATATCGAGGGTCAAATGTGTTGAATTTGTTTGTTGTTTATTTTTATTTTGGCTACTATAATTTCCAGATCTTAGTCATTTAGTTTTTCTGCTCATAAAGTAGAGTTGGATGCATTAGTTGAAGCTTTACTAGAGGTAGAAATCAGAGTGTTGGCTAAGTGTTTGATGATAGTACTAGTTGAGTTTGCTAGCTGAACTATTGATGTTTTGATATATGTTTAACATGGTATCAGAGCTAGGGATCTGAGGTTCAGTGGGGAGTGTGTGTACAACTGTTGATAAAGTGCTTTGTTGATTGGTACAACTTGGTTTAGATTTTGGCACTTGGGTTACAAGTGATTTGGGGGGTGTTCTTTTCTTGGAAGAAGAAGGAAAAAGGGATGACTTACAGTATCAAGTATGAGGATAGTTTAGAGGGGATATCCAACTACCTGGAGTGGAAGGCAAGGATTGCAGTTGCTTTGAGATAGAACAAGCTATGGTTGTTTGTTAGTACCACAGTGGTACCGATTTCGGTAGATCCCACTGCTTTTGACATCCATGAGGTGAAGGTAGCAAGGACATAGAGGATTCTCCTAGATGGAGTGAGGGACCACCTAATTCTGCATTTGGATGAGAAGCAGAGAACTAAGGAAATGTGGGATACACTGAAGAGGTTGTACGAGAACAAGAACGAGAACATGAAGATGGCCTTGAAGGACAAGATCCACAACACTAGGTTGGCCAAGGAAGAATCGGTTTAGATAGGTGAAGGATGATTTGAGTGCTATTGGTGAGATCACTTCAGACTCGGAGTTGGTGTGCATGATTTTACACAATAGGAGATCTAGGAGGGGTATCAGAGTAGAGTTCAAGAGAAGGAAGAGGGTGGTGATAATGAGGAGAATGTGGCTCTTGGTGTGAAGAGAAAAAGTAGGAAGAAGGGGGGTGGGGGATCCACTTTCGAGAAAAACTTGAGCAAAGTTAAATGCTTTGCATGTCATAACGTTGGCCACTATGCAAGCCAATGTCTGAACAAGAAGAAAGGTAAGATGAAAGAGGCAAAGGAAGAAACTGTAGCATTAACCAAGGTAAAGGATTACTCTAAGAAGTTTGAAAATCTCAGTTCTTTCGAGTAGCAGTGTTGCTGAGTGTGTGGACACAGGTGCATGATTGGCGGATAGCAGGGCATCGTGTCACATGCCAGGAACAAGAGAAATGCTCCTGAGTATCACTGATATCGATTCAAACTATTATGTGTATACTGGGGTTGACAGCATGCATGCAGTGAAGGGGGTTGGATGTGTTAGATTCCAGCTGGAGTCGGGAGGATATGTGGAGGTGGCTAGAGTTTTCCTTGTACCCGAGATGAGGAAGCACTTACTCTCAATGTAAGCTCTGGAAGATGATGTGTATGCGCACTTGTTCTGCAATGGACATGTCATTATTTATCTGAAGGGAGAGAGCTTGGATGCAACATGAGTTCTTGGCATTCGAGATGACAGGATGTACAAGTTTTTGGGACAACCTATAGATGGTGAGTCCGGGTGGATATCCGGTTCAATGGTGGTGACTAAGATAGCTGTATGTGAGACTTAATCCATTTAAGTAAGGAAATTGAGATAGTATGAGATGACACTAGAGGATGAGCATGAGGGTGAGGTGAATTCTCAATGCAGACGTGACTAGCATAGGTCTTCAACACATGATCCAATGCAAGTGGCAGGGAGGCCTTCTGGTTTAGAGGGAACAACTTCAACAAACAATGGAGTCATGGGGTTGGAGACATATCTAGGTGGAGGTGCTAGAAGTAGCTCCCTCACTAATAGGGAGTGTTAGATTTTTGTAGATCAGAGGTACTTCTACATTTATTGTTTGTAGGATGTAGGAGTCCGAGCAAATGTCTCACTTATGTGACTTTATAAAGTGTGTTTATAAATTCAAGTTGGGGGTATTTTATTATTTTTGGGTAAAGCAAAGTGACTTTATGATATTTGAGTGACTTAAGTGACTTAAATAATCTCAATGAGGGAATAAATCACATCCATCGATCTTGTGAGCCAAGATTTAAACTTGACCATAGAATATGAAGGGTTAGGGCAGTGATCCCAAATGAAGAGAAAACTAGAAGCTTGAGTGAGACATAGTGGCACACATTCCAAGAGAGAAAGAGAATTTGATCTAGAGAAGAGAGGAGAAGCAAGAGGAGAGGCGCACATTCCAAGGGAGGATAGGGAACACACTCCAAGGAAATGTTCTGCATTAAATGTTGGTTCGTACAACAATAAAGAGAGAACATTTTTTGAGAAGGAAAGAGGGCACACACTCCAAGAAAGTGAGAAACATTAAATGACAATATGTGTAGTAGATTTCTGAGAGGTCGTACAACATTCTTTTTTTTATCATACAGTAGAAATGAACATATAAATCGAGGCATATATCAACATATATTTCAAGGTATTACTGTTGCATTAAATTTGGGAAGGTCATACTGTACTTGCTATTCTTTGGACACAGATTTCAAGACATGTATTGCTATTTTGTTGATTGTACCGGGTCGTACAGGCTGTATAGAGCATTGAATTTGTTTTTAAGGATGAGTTTTGCTTTGATTTGGAGGTGATCTACTGGCACATTTTCTAGTTAAGTACATGGACTTTAATGATGAAATGTATTGTTGTAATATCTAAGTATTAGTCTTCATGAGCTCATAATAATAATCTCTCTTGTGACTGGTTTTCCCCTTGTGGGATTTTCCAGGGGCATTGCCCAAAACATAAAGTGTCAAATGTGTTGAATTTGTTTGTTGTTCATTTTTATTTCTGTTGCTATAATTTCCAGATCTTAGTCTTTTAGTATTTCTATTAATAAAGTACTGTTGGATGTGTTTGAGTTTAATGCATTACTGTTGAAGATTTAATGGAGGCAGAAATTAGAGTATTGGCTAAGTGTTTGACGATAGTACTAGCCGATTTTGTTAGCCGAACTGTTAATGTTTTGAAATTTTTTTAACAACACTTGTGTACCAAGGAATTGGGTAGTATGGCCAAGTGTACAATTGATTGTCCTTTGTTAGAGTTGTGAAATATCGACCAAGTATTATTGTTGGAATCCCTCAAGGATATTAGAGATTTATCATGCCTGGAATTCCCTTTCTCTTAAGGTGCTCTTAAGAACCTATAGAACCTTTGTCACACAAGCAACGTAATTCCTAAAAAACTTGGAATACCCCAAAATTGAAAATTTTATCGATACAATAATCTTCTAATGGTTTAAAAAATGGAAGTGGTCTCAAGTCTACCCAAACCATTGTGGGTTCCTATGGTACTATATAATTTCTATGGTACTAGATCTATCCATTTGAGCTTTATAAGTGGCCCTAATCATTCATTGGTTGAAACACTTGTCACCTCTTAAGCCTCTTCAACCACACTTAAACTCTTGGGTCCACTTAATCTAACTCACTCATTGGTTTCCGTAACTCAACTTACACATTTCCCTAGGAACCTTTGGGTTAGCTAATCTTCATTGATTGGCTAGGGTCTCCCCCTTGATCTTGATTAGTCTTGATCTAAAGTGAAGAGTGCCTCGGTTATCGTGATTCCCAGCTTGCATTGGGAACCATGGCATCTATTGGGTCACCTCTTTAGTTGTCCATCTCCTCTACCATCCTGGATGGGATACCTTTAGGGACAACTACAAGTTGTGCGATAACATTTTTGGCGCCGTTGCCGGGGAAGGTAGAGGCCTACCCTGGTTCGACATATATTCTTTAAGCTCTACTCCCGTTCTCTTTGCCAACATTTTTGGCGCCATTGCCGGGGAGGTAGAGGCTTACCTTAGGTGTCTACGAGTATCCATGCATAATTCATATCTTATCGCATCCAGTCTAATCTAGATGGTTATCATTTCAATTCTTAATCTAAGCATAGCCATCTATTTTTTGCTCATCTCTCCCCGCTAATTTAACGACATATCATTCGGTAGAAGAGATTTAAAATCTACCTGGCGACTCCACTGGTGATCGAACCTATAATTATCTAGAACCCATGGGGTGCATCATTTTGTATTTAGGTTCTTGATTTGTTTTATATAATTGCCATCCATGGCTGCTTTTGAGTGGCCTAGAACTTTCGGTCGATTAAAAGTCTTTGAATTCTAAAAAATTATTGGGTATCCTCATCATATTCCTCATCAAGTCCGTGAAAGGTTGCCTAAAATCAATGGAAGTTATGAAATCTCTGCTAAAATTCACATTGAAATATTTAGGGAAATTTGTAACGAATTATCTATAACCCATGAGGATGTATGTATGAAACTATTGGCCTCATCTTTCCAAGGAAGAGCTGAGCTCTGGTTCTTAAATTTAAAGGCCAATAGCATTTCCGGATATGACATGTTTGAAAATAAATTCTTAGAAAAATGGGGAAGTGAATACGATGATATATATTCTTCAAAACAAATCCAAGATCAAAACCTTCCCCTTTCTGATCCTATTGTCGAATCAATTAATAATCAAATATCAAGTGAATTGTCAACATCCGAAGATGACCCCTCCTGCCCAATTTCTTTTGAGGATGAGTCTTCCACTTTTGAGTCAATCGAATGTCAAATCCCTAATCATTGTACAAATCATAAGTTTTCAAATTTCTTTTTAGGTAGCCCTAGCCCTGATCCTGAGGAAATTTCCGAGGATGAGCCTTTAGTCAACAAATCTATTGAAGTTCCTCCTTCGGAGAAACTCATTAGTCATTCTATCTTTATTGATCATTCAATTCATTATCACCTTATTAAGGAAGAAGAAAGTGGGGACATTGACCAAGATCTTTTAGTAGTGATTTCACATGATCATTTTGCAAATAATCAGGATGTTTTAAATGAACTTGTTAATTTTCTCCCTAACAAATTAAATAAAAATGATCATTTATCCTCATGCGAATTTAATGATGAATCAGTAGAAGGTCAATCTCAAGATGAGGATGAATTAGTGAATCACACTAGATGCTCTAATCTTTGTTCTACTTATAATGAGTCTTTAAATTTTTATTTTTCCATCCTTAATCAAGATAGCTTCATCCAATTCTTAGAATTAGAATCTTGTCCTCAGTTTGTAAATATTAGACTTCATCTAAAGTCTGAAATCACTCCTAGAATAAATTATGTTACTTTGAAAGGCCTTTCCTTTTGTCAAATTCCAAGGCCAATTTTTTCTATCTATTTGGGAGAATGTGCATATTTTCAATCCACCCTCCCTTCCCATTTTTTCCAGTCTTCTTTGGGTTGGTGGTCTAGTTAGTTGTTTGCTTTTGAAATTTTCAATAGGAAGTATATGCATGATCTCATGATTAGATAAAAGGCACTTCATTTCCCTTTTCAGCCACTTTGGAACAATAATGCTTGTTGTCAAGCTATTAATCATTCTTGGTGGCTAGAAAAGGTGTTCAAAGATCAATTTCATCTCTTCTATATTTTTGAGCAACAAGTGGGCTTGATTTTGATCTTTCGTCTTCTAAGCTTTAATTTGTCCCCACTTGGTTTTTTGATCATCAGTCCAAGGGAGAACCAAATTGAATGTTCAAGAGAAGTGAGCGAGGAAAGTAGTGGTTCTAAAAATAAATTGAATCAAGTGTCATGTGTTTTCTCTCCATCAATTTTAAATAATAAATTGCTTAAATTTTATGATCCTATTAATTCTTTGATGGAGGATGTTTGCATCAGTCACTTTTCTCCTTGGCATGATTTCTTGTTGCACCATTCAAGCCCTTTTGCAATTTTTGAACAAGTCAGGAATATTGTGTTATCAAATTCTCTAATCTTTAATCCAATCATGACTTGTTTTATTAATGAAAATCAAAGAGGAATAATTAACATGATTGATGAATGGTTTCATTGGATTTATGATTTCACCTAGCACTTGTCTGACTGCTTAGAGTAGGTAGGTTGTCGAATAAGCAAATTTGAGCAATAGGGTTTGTGTGCTTTTCTTTTTCTGAGTGCTAAGTATTGAGTTTTATTTTTCTTTTTGATGAGTCTTTTTCTTCTTGTTGAGTTGTTGATTGAGTTGAGTCTTGCTCCTACCTAAGCTTGTCTCACCTCCTGAATGTATTTAAAAAAATGGTTAGAAACTTCTTGAGTTTTGTTGTTTTTCTGTGTCAAGTGAGTTGAGTGTGCCTTCTTTGAAAAGCTTTCATTTCCTCTTGCACAGTAAAATGAATAAAATTTATATGCTATGTTAGATTAGTATTTATGTTATGCATTTCAATTTCTGTTATAGAATAGATTTCATTTTTAGCTTTATTTTATAGTTTTCCCATACATGCTTCATAAGGTATTTTAGTAGCCATGTGCACAGATACAGGTGCAAAATAAAAGTTGAAAGCAAGGATGGTGAGTTGTTGAATTGAATATTTATGCAGAGCAGTTCGAGACTAGATATTCTGAGGTTCTCAAGCGCTCTCTCCCTTAGAGCACTTGTCCCATCTGGAGCCAGATGTTATTACACCATAGTAGCTAGGCTACTATTCTTGCTAAGCGGATATCTGCACCTTTCAGAGCTTTGCTTTTACAGAGATCAGCTATGATGAGCTTGTTTATTTGAGATCACTTATGGATCAGAGCAGTATATGTATCAAACATTGATTATACCTTGTTCCAAGGCTGAGCCTTGAGAGCTTAGATTTGATGACCGATGTGACCCTTTGTTCCATATAGTTTCAGTTCAGTGCCCAGTTGTATTATTGCAGCAATGTTTCAGTTGTTTATGGATGATTATTATGATGTGATGTGACCTATAGACTTGTGATTATTAGCACTGGATTATTATCTTGTTGTTTTAGTCATCTTCATAGCATTGAGTTGGTATATGATTCATGATGTGGCAGTACTATTTAAAATAAAATGAAATATCTTGGTTGATGTTATAAATATAAAATTGTATGTATTACTTGCACACTAAGGTTTTTTGACAATACTCATTGGTTTCATAACACTCCTGTGAGCATAGATATGGTCTTCCCTGACATTTTTGTCTGCTAGCTTAGGCACCACATTCATTTGACTCCATCCATCCATGACCTTCATGATTTGGTTTTCACCCTTGACTTGCCTTCTTGACTTTTTAATATGGAGGACTTCCCCATTTCTACCTCTGTGTTGGACCGCATCCATGTTTGTTTTATGTCTTGGCTCTAAGTTGGTGACAGAACTTGCCATTGGATAATTGGATTGTATGCCTAAATCATTATGGTCAGTTGTCCCTATGTTTGGCACTATGCAGAACTCCCTCTAGTCGCTTGAATTGTTGTTGGCTAAAACTGAAAGCACATGTACTACTTATATTGGAAATTATTATAAAGCCTGTGAACTTAAAATTCTAGAATGTGTTTATCAACACACCTGAATAAAGGCTATAGCAATGAACTACTAAAAATACCCCATGAAGGGTATAGAAAAGGTCCAAAAAAGCAATGATTAATCAAATGTTATATCTATTATTGCTGACCTTGTAAATGTAAATATACCCCGGATGCAAGCTGTGATTAGTTGTGCTTTTTAGCGCATGTGAAATCCCAAAGGGGTCATATAGGCCAAAAAGACCATGGAAACGAAATGAATGATCTTAATGAACATGGATCAACTTGATGTAGACATGATGCCTAAGTTGAATAAGCACTCTCTAAATAGCTTACCCATTTGTGAGGCACAACCCTTCCCTTTGTTATTTTGTCCAGCACAGAGTGTGGCTTCCCCTTTCCCCGTCCAAAGTGTCACTTTGTTGAGTTTGGTCAAGTCATCCCCTTTGCCTAACCTTGTCCTTAGCCTTCATCCTTTGCTAGCAGTTAGGCCATGTCCATTGGGTGAGTATGTCTTTAAAGCTTTTGTGCGAGTAAATTATAAATAACATTGAAATATATATATGTATTAACTGCCACTAAATGATGTTTATACTTTAAGTTAAGCTGTGAATGTGATTAAAGGAACATGTCTTAGTCTGTTGTTATAATCTAGTCTTTGGTTGTATTTTGACCTAGTCAAACATAGTTTGACCATGGTCATTCTTGGGATCCGTGATGAGATGGACCACTTATGTTTATGGATGATGATTTATGGTCCCACATACACTTATTGATGATTCCATATGTTGGACATATGCTTCAGATGATGATTGATACAGTTGATCAGTTTTATTATTATTTCCAGATCATCATATTTTACACTGTCCGGGTATGGTGGACCATGCTGATGACCCCACAGGCTATCATGAGGTGTATGAGTACTCATTTCTAGTGGATTTGGGTCTTCTGGATCCATTGAGACACTTTTCTTTCAGTTCTAGGCACTTCTGATGATGATAGTTGCAGTTATCCACATGTTGATCAATTTGGGCATGTTGATCCAGCCTGTCCAGCAAAGGCAATGGAGGCTAGTCATTGCCTAGGGCGATGTTGAGGAAGGGGTTGGTCCAGCCACTTGTTTTTGCCATTATACCCCCCTTTCAGACAACCTGATACACTCAGTTTCACAACACAAGCACCTTGGGTGGCAGTTTGGGGCACTTTCAGGGTTTTCAGGAGGATTAAAAAATGGAATAAAAGGGTCACTGAGGAAATCGATTTGGGAAATTGAGGCAAGGTTTTGGCACTTGTTCTTCTCAAAGGTCTTCCATGATGAACCCCCCTTCTTCCATATCAGTTGGAATCAGTCAGTGGGGTCCATAGTGGCCACATGAGGCCTTTTACTGCTTGTCTCTCTCAGATTTTGAGGACAGGATTTGATCATTTGTGTCTCTTTGACATGTCATAGACTCATTTTATATTATTGTGCCATGGGGACATGCTATTGAAGGAAAGTAATGCCTCCTAGCCCCACCATGAGCTTGTAGTGACTTGTCTTGGTCTTGATGATGTGGCACATGTATTTTTAGCCACCCCTATGTATGACGTCACCCTCCATGAGACTTTTCTAGCTATGACATCATCACTCACTTTAGTGATCCATGTGATATTTTGTATTGGCTCATCTTAGTCATTGATTAGATTGTTGTATCTTTTGATCTCAACCACTTGTTGTTTTAAAAAGTGGTTTTGTGGTTTAGGGTTTTGGTCTTTATTATCCTATAAAAGGAGGACCCCCTATTGTAAAAGCACCTTTGGAGCTCTGAACGATTGGGATAGAATACTTCTTTGTGGATCTACTTCTCTTGTCTTGATGGATTCTTTTGCACTTTGAATATACAGTATTTTCTCTATGTATCATTGTGGATCTTGGGGCTACTAGTCCTTTTTCTGCAGGGAGGCCGAATTGGTGAGGAGGACGATTTGAAGGAGGCTATTGTTGGGGGGACCCACATATCTTCTCTTGGGTTGATTTTTGTGACAGGGAGTATCATTATTGTATCTATGTGACATAGTTGATGCTTTCTCTTACATCTCTTCATCATTTTCATAATTTTTCTACTTGGCTTGTTTCTAACTTGATCTTGTCTTGTAGGAGGAGGATGATTTGGCTACTCTTGGAGGGAGATGTTTTGGCTTGGAGCACTAGATCTCACTCTTGAACATACACATAGGGGGGATGCTATCAATTTTCAAAGTGGCCATAAGCAATTGAGGTATGTTCTACAAGGTATGTACCTAGATCCATTCATTCTTCTTCATTGGTCATCAAACCCTTAAAATCAAAACCCTCATTTTACTTTTTCTTAGATCTACTTGGATCTAGCTTGGCTTTGGGGATAATATTTGAAACCCACCTATATAGCATCCATGACAATTCGGATCTATAGTTTGGTGGTGATTGACCTCCATTTGACCCACTTCCTAAGGCACCTAGCCCTCCTTGAGGCAATTCGCACTCCTTGAGGAAGGCTAGTTGGGCTAGTTCCTTGACATGGGTAGGTGAGATCCCACTTGATTTGGATAGATCCATCTTGATAACCTACTCCTAGTGCTTCACCTTGTTGATTTTCACTTTGTGGGCCCCATTCCTCATTTTGAGGGTTGAGCCCCACTTAGGTCACCTGGTGATGCATTTTAAATCCTAGATCTATGAAGATCTAGCTCATATTGGGGCATACCATTTCAAAAACACCTTGATAATTGTCTTAACTACCTCGATCTACATTTTGGTGAAATTTGGACTCCATTTGCCCCCTCAATTTAAGGCACTAGTCTCCCTTGGGTAAATCGCACTCCCTGGGCTAGTGTTCTTTTGCTAGATCCCATATGTGGGTGTTGTCTCTCTCATATTAGATCCATATATCTACATCATTGCATACCCCTTAGTGCCATCTCACCCCTAACTTGACATTGTGGGCCCCATTTGGACCATTTTCCACTATTTAAGAAGTAGGCCCCACTTGTGTATTTTCATGGTACTAGATCTATCCATTTGATCTTCATAAGTGGCCCTAGTCATTCATTGGTTGAACACTTGTCACCTCTTAAGCCTCTTCAATCACACCTAAACTCTTGGGTCCACTTAATCTAACTCACTCATTGGTTTCCATAACTCAATTTACACATTTCCCTAGGAACCTTTGCTTTAGCTAATCTTCATTGATTGGTTAGGGTCTCCCCTTGGTCTTGATTTGTCTTGATATAAAGTGAAGAGTGCCTCAGTTATCGTGACACCCAGCTTGCATTGGGAACTGTTGCATCTATTGGATCACCTCTTTAGTTGTCCATCTCCTCTACCATCCCGGATGGGATACCTTTAGGGACAATTACAAGTTGTGTGATAACAAGACCCTTCAATAGGGATGTCCCACTTGCAAGACTATACTACTGTGCATAAAAAAATACCCTAGGTTACTCTCACCTTGCATGCCTCCACGTAGTGCAAGACAAGACACTCAGAGATCTTACTACAATTGAGGAAGAAAAAAGAAGATAGTAGCCTCCCAAGAATTATTTTTTTTTTGTATTTTTTGCAATATATAGTACAAGGAATTTGATAAAAATATTTTGGTGAAGATGAGGGAATAAGACCTAGGCCCTGTTCCTTCCGAGCACCGAGAAATTGGGGTTAACGTTTTTCTAAGAATTAGCAATCCAATATTTGTATGAATTATGGTAAAGCCAAGAAACCCTAGATTGCGTTAGCATTGACCTAATTAGGGCAAACAAAAATGTCAAGACCCAACATAAGAGAGACCCTTCAAGAGGGATGTCGCACTTACAAGACCATACTATTGTGTATAAAAAAACCCTAGGTTACTCTCACCTTGGATGCCTCTGGTAGTGCAAGACGAGAGACTCAGATCTTACCACAATTGAGGAAGAAAATAGAAAAGAAGAATTTGATTTTTTTGTATTTTTTGCGAAAATAATACAAAGAGTTTGATAAAAATATTTTGGTGAAGATGAGGGAATAACACATAGGTTGGTTCCTTCCGGGCGCTAAGAAATCGGGGTTAACGTGTTTGCTAAGAATTAACAATCCAATATTTGTATGAATTAGGTCAAATCCAAGAAACCCTAGGTTGTGTTAGCTTTGACTTAGTTAGGGAAAAAATAGACGCCAAGACCCAACACAAGAGAGACCCTTCAAGATGGATGTCTCACTTACAAGATTATATTATTGTGCATAAAAAACCCTAGGCTACTCTCACCTTGGATGCATTTGGCAGTGCAAGACGAGAAACTCAGAGATCTTACCACAATTGAGGAAGAAAAGAGAAGAGAGTAGCCTCCCAAGAATCCTTTCACCTTAGACAAGCCTTGAAAGATAGTAGATATGCTTCAAGCATCAACTTCAACCTTGAAAAACCCTAAAATTCACTAAGAAAAGAGGGGTGCACCACTAGATTTTCTCATGTACGTAAGAAGAAAGAGAAAAGGTATCTTATTTAATACCACGATCTTGATTACAAATGAGACAATGTCTTATTTATATGAGAAAAGACATGCATTTAAAAAAAAACACAACTTTTCACTCCTCTAGGCCAACCTACCTAATTTGTCTTTAAAATTATTTTTAATGATTCTTTTGGGTTTGTCACCCACAATCCGTGGGACTAAACCTCATAAAACATAAAATGATGATTAAAATGATGAAATGATTCAACGTGATGAAAGGTTGACCTTAGAAGGAGGACGCCATGCCCTATCTAATCCCAACAAGTGTCTTCTTCCCTCAACGCTCTCCTTAGGTTGGTATAGCATCTTCTTGCATGCTTAAAAGGTGGATGATTTGCTCTTGATGACCAAGATGACCAAGAGGGAGGAGTAATACAAGGAAAATAGGTCCAAGGGGATATCCATGAGGTGTTATAAGGCGGGTATGACAACCCTTACAAGCACAATCACCTCTACAAAGCATAAAACATAAATGTGGCTGGGAGCCCCAAGCCATGTGTCCTAATGGATCCATCCCAAGGTGTGCTAAAGCACCTAACTAGGGCATAAATTCCCAACATGATGAGGGACTTCCGCCCATTAAGGGGTAGTCAACAGGGAAACTAAGCCAACACTCCTTGAAATGAGAACTAAGAGAACCTACCATGACCAAACCAAGGGTCTTGAGCCCCACTAGACCAACACTTTTGCACAAAACAAGCCCCAACTTGGCCTTTACAATGAGAAAATGACCCCTCCCCTTTGGTACATCTGGTAGAGTATAGTCAAAGGATTTGGAGGGTAACAAGAGGTATCTTGCTTCAAACCATTTTGTGAATACCATCTATGCTCTATTTGAAATTGATATTAATTGAAATATAAGATGTTTTTATTGAAATGGAGGTTGTGATGTAGCCCTAGGAGAAACATGGTTGAAAACATTGGACCCTCTTACGATGGATTTCATAGATTTATTTATGAGCGTCAATAAGGATGGACATCAATCTACACCCTTAAAGGAATCCAAACATGTTCACCAAAACTCATAAACTCTAAATGTATGGAAAAGCTCATGAAATAGGACCACTCATGCATTATTTCACACTTTCAATGTCATCCAAGTTATGGATAACTCCCCATGGGAAGTTCATCTTGATTTGCAGCAAGTTTTCGACAAACATCACTAGGTATTTGAAACACCCCACGACTTACCTCCCTTGCATGGCATGTTGTTGATCCTAGTGAGTCAACCATCCAATATGTGCCCTTATAGGCATCCTTTACACACACAAAAAGGAGAATGAAAAGATACTCAAGAAATTGTTGGTGGACGAGGCAATACGTCCTAGTACTAGCCCTTAATCCACCTAGACATCATGGTTTTGAAGAAAGAAGGCAACTCGCACATACGTCTGGATTTTCGCTCTCTTAACAAGTTGATCATCAAAGATACATTTCCATTTCCAATAATTGAAGAATGAGTTTCACAAGGATAAGTTCTTCACTATAATAGATATTTGTTTTGATTATCACCAAATTCGAATGAATATAGTGAACATTCCTTAGATTATGTTCCTCGAATTGTGTTCCACACATATGAAGGACATTACGAGTTTTTGGTGATGCATTTTGGTTTTTGCATTGTCCCATGCACTTTTCAAATACTCATGAATAAGCTTTCTAGACCCTTTTTGTGCAACTTTGAGCTAGTCTTCTTTGATGATATTTTGATTTACAACAAAACATGGGAGGCACATGAGGCACATGTTGATCAAGCATTACAATTAATTTGGGATAACCACTTGTTCATCAAATTTTCAACTTGCACTTTTAGAACTTCATAAGTGGAATATTTGGGTCACATTGTCAATGGAGATGGGGTATGAGTAAATATTGAGGCAATGAACCACTGACCACGCCCAAAGACATTAAAAAGCTTACATGGTTTCCTTGATCTTGCTGGCTACTACAAAAAAAATGAGCAAAGCTACAATAACATTGCCACCCCATTAACATCCTTGCTTAAAATGAATGTCTTTGTATTGAATAATATAGCTAAGCAAGTCTTTTCATCCTTGAAGGAAACTATGTGCACTACTCCAACCTTAGCCATGTCAAACACTAAAAAATTCATTTTAGAATATGATGTCTAAATAAAAGGTATTGGGGTAATGTTGATGCAAAAATGGTGCAACTGACATTCACCAGTAAGCAATTGAGTGATAGAAACTTGGGCAAGTATACATATGAAAAAGAAATGATTTCCCTTATTAATTGGGGGGCATTTTCAAATAAATCCTTAGACCATCGTAGCTTGAAATACCTTTTGGAAAAGTGTTGGTTTTAACTAAAGC
Organism: Larix kaempferi; assembly: GCA_027924585.1. Taxonomy (NCBI): domain Eukaryota; kingdom Viridiplantae; phylum Streptophyta; class Pinopsida; order Pinales; family Pinaceae; genus Larix; species Larix kaempferi. Next base: position 9,507,844 of record BSBM01000806.1, read on the forward strand.
AGAAAAAGCGATCACCAAGATTTTAGGCTATGATTATGAGGCCATCTCCAAGAAGGGTAAGGAGAATGTAATGGCATATGCCTTGTCTCAAGAATATGAGGGAGTTCTATTTGCCCCATCCTTACTGGTGTCAAATTGGATTGTTGAGGTACACCAAGAAACATTATCTAATGATAGGATTGTTGAACTCATCCAACACATACAAGAGGATCCAAACCTCCCTACAGGTTGTACTTGGCAAAGAGACACCATAAGGCATAAAGGGCACATCTTTTTGGTGCAAAACTCTACTTTAAAATCAAAAGCATTCCTCTCCCATAACATGCCACTCTAGATTTCAAAAAATACGGGAATAGGTTAAGCATTCAATCTTTTGAGACAATGTGAAGATGGAAATATGTACATTCATCGCTAAATGCGTCACATGTCAAAGGAACAAGGGTGAAACACTCAAGACTCCCGAGGCATTCCAACCTCTATTGATCCCTACAACAATTTGAGTTGACATTTCTATGGATTTTATTGTTTGACTTCTTGAAGCGAAAACAAATCTATCATCATGGTGGTTGTTGACCACCTTTTGAAATATGCTCACTTTGTGCATTCCAACACTCGTTTAAGTCGTCCATAGTTGCACATGTCTTCACGGGCCATATTTTTAAATTACATGGCATGCCTAATGCTATTGTGACAGATCTCAATCTTGCCATTGCCAAAAACTCTAGCAAGATTTGTTTAAACTACAAGGCACCCAATTGAAAATGAGCACAACTTATCACCCGCAAATAGATGGTTAGACAAAGGTGGTCAGTAAGTGCGTGAAGACTTATTTGAAATTTTTTGCATCGAATCGACAAGGTTAATAGGTTCAATGGTTACCTCTTGTAGAATGGTGGAACAATACCACCTATCATGGTGCTACCAAAAAGTCACCCTATGAGGCTCTCTATGGACAAAACCCCCCATCTATAGCCTTTACTTACTACACAAGCCAAAGGTTCAAGAAATTGATATCAATCCTAACACTAGAATTGAGATTCTTCAAAGTAGTGCTCTCTATGAACAAAAACCTCCATACATAGCCTTATACTAATTAGACATATCAAAGATTTAATAAGTGGACATCAATCCTAACATCAGAACTGAGATTCTCCATACACTTGAGGACAATTTGGTCTTGGCTCAAAATACAATAAAGCAACAAGCATATCAACATCGCTTTGAAGAAGGGAATCAAGGGTTTATTCATCTTTGACCCTATAAGCAAAGATCTCCCAATGAAAAGATCCACCAAAAGCTAGCCCAAGTTCTATGGCTCATATCAAATCCTCCAATGCATTTGACAAGTTACCTACAGATTGGCCCTCTTGGCCCACTCAAAGATTCACCTTGTATTTCATGTGCTTATTCAAAGAAAGTGGTAGGGCCAAATTGTCGCATTTAGACAATCCTCCCTAGGACCTAAACGAATGAAGATGGTTCCATTTGGTTATAGTTGAAGGCAATACTTGACAAAGGAGAAACACATTAACCATGAAGCATTGATACAATGGAAGGATACACAATCCAAAGATGTCACCTAAGCACCAACAATGATTTAACAATAGTGTCCACACCTCCGACCTTGAGGACAAAGTTGCTTTTGAGGGGGGGCAGTGGAGGGCATGCAAGGGTCATTTTCTTTGAATAAGTTCCACTATGTAGTTAATGTAAAAAAATCATTATGGAATAAGGCCCACAAGGTGGTCAGTACTCATTAATATTGGGACCACTAGTGGTTGGGGTTTGTGTAAGGAGAAACTATTGATAGAGCTACAAAACTAAGTAATGGATGTCAAGGATTGTTATTGTATTTGAACTCCACTCAATTTGAGTTAGCCCCCTCAAAGAGGTAAGTGAACATTGATCAGTTTTGGCATATCAATAAATGGTTCTATTTCTACAGGTGCTATATGCTAATCTCTATTTTATTTTCTGCTGTTTGCATTTCTTCATATCTCTATTATTGTATTTGAGCTCCACTCAATTGGAGTTATCACCCTTAAAGAGGCAAGTGAACATTGATCACCTTTGGCATATTAATATAGGGTTCTATTTCTACCAGTTCTATATTCTAATTTCTCTCTAGGCAAGTGAACATTGATCACCTTTGGCATATTAATATAGGGTTCTATTTCTACCAGTGCTATATTCTAATTTCTCTCTATTTTCTGTGGTTTGCATTTCTTCGTATATTGCAATTAAATTCTTTGTATCTACTATTTAAGTACACTACAAAAACCCTGCAAACTTGTCGAACCAACATAGTATACTTGTGGTGTTGCTTCCACTCACAAGCCCTTTTTGGAAGTCAACGAATTTCTATGTTTTTGGTGAAAATCTTATGATTTTGGAAATAAAAATAAGTCGATCACTTTATAAAAAAGCATTGCCATTATATCATTTCACACATTTTCCCATCTATAAACTACCACTGAAACTCAAAATCAAATCTAAAACTATTGACATAATGTGGTGAAAAGGAAATCAGATCTGCATTACTTGATCTGCTTGCTAGAAGTGGAAAGAACGAAATAGAACACAAGCATGAGAGGTATGGAAGGTTTATCTCGTACCACTATGGAGTTCCAACCAAATGATAATCCTCTGGATGCACTGGATCACCAAGATAATCACAGGAGCATATGCCGATTTGAAGATCCAAATATACCCTTTGCCTCCACTTTGCCTTTAAAAGTGAAAGGGAGGAAAATGATATAACCAAATACTTCAAAAGTTACAATGTTTTATAACATCTCTTGCCCTTATGCCCTTCTGTTTACATCACTAACTAACCCTAATCTACCCACAAGGATAGATGGTGGCCATTTGTTGATCGTCAAAGGCCCAGAAGGTGAAGTTGCAAATAAGGAATAAATTGGACATGCAAGGATAGGTTGCAGCAATAAATAGGCAGGCTTAAGAGTATTGCAATGGAACAACAAAGATAAGTTGTAGGTATTGAAGTTGCAGTTGTTGAAGTTTGTTAATATGTGGATTGAATTGAAACTACAAGAATAAGTTGCAGCCTAATCCAAGGAAAAAAGAGAAACCACAAAGAGGTATCACAAGTACCTAGTAGTGGATGGAAACCAGCGAAGAATCCATCACTCTATAATCTTGTCCTTGTATGTTTTGCTCATCCTTGTTGCTTTAAATACTAAATCCAAGATGGCCTCTTCCAACTTTTAATACCAGCGATGTCAGTAAAGAATGCAAGGCATCTTATAAACCTTTTAGTATGTTTATCATCAAAAAATTAATTAATGATGTTAAGCACTAGCCAACACCTGCCAGAATAATTACGGTGCCCCTGTTAAATATATTCTAATTCTATGATAACTGAAACATTTTCTTCTTGGGAAAAGAAAATGATATAGCAGGTGGAAGTCGTTTGATGTGATGCAAGTTGAAGAGAGTTCAGTTGAAAAACTGAGACTCTTCACCCATAACGAAATAGAAATCATTCAAAATGTAGTAAATGAAGGTTGTAAGGCACACGAAGGCCTTTAGAGGCTCCCAAACCCTTTAGTTATGACAACTGAAGGCCTGATGCAGGTGGAAGACCATTGTCAACTGGAGCTAGAGGAAACTTGTTTGCACTGGTTGCAGAAACGAATATCACCACTAAGAACATGTTGATTGGCTTTCAAAGTTGAAGAGAGAATTGAATAAATGGAAGAAGGAATCCTATCTAAAATTGAGCTGCTCTTCACTACTTCCAAAGAGCAAATTCTATTAACCTCCAACAAAAGCTAGAGTTATTGGAAAGCTATTGATCTTTGATAAATTATAATGGACTATAAGGAGTTCAATGCCCTAAAAGTCAAAGAGACTAACTTTTTCTCAAAACTTAGTCGTTTTGTCTTCAACAGAAACTTTTACTACAAACAAATTAAAGCGGAGGAGACATGTTTGATGAGACAGACCATCTTCCCCTGTGTGCTCCAAAGCTTGCCAAAGGCAAGATTGTAAGAGATAGGAACAACAGAAGGAGATCCAAAGCGGCAGAATGACCTACCCGTCCATGCACTATCGGTGATCTTAGTCTTGGTTTTTTGACAAACCCTCCCTTCTATGTTCAGTATAAGATTGTTGGTTCCTTGTGGACCATTTTGAGCAACATTCATACCATCTACCAAAAAAATTGTAATCCTAGTGATTGTCAATATCTTGGTTAAAATCCATGTCCGTCCAATCTTGTCTTTTCCCAAAATCTTCGATTCGTTGTTGTTCAATCTATTTTCTCTGCCATTTTGATATGGGTAACAGTCATTTTCATAATAGAGGGCAATGAAAAAGTACAAGTACTTGTAAATTCTAATAAAAAAATTGGTTTCCTTTTTCTTTAACAAAAAAAGCATGATTTACTATGTAATAAAGTTATAAACAACTATTGATTATAATAGATATTACATTGAATTTTGATGATGCCAGTTTCCCATAGCTTAATAGAAACCTTGACACTATATGAAAGTGGCGATACTGTTTTATGTCAAGCTATTTCTTCTCAAATCTTCAAGCCTATTACTTTTGTTATCTTAGATTCTAATGAAGCCAATAGCTGTGAGGTTTTCTACACTCCCAGAAAAATATGTCTATGATATTTACAATGAATTCTGATGATGTCAGTTTCCCATAGCATAGCTTAATAGAAACCTTGACACTATATGAAAGTGGCGATACTGTTTTATGTCAAGCTATTTCTTCTAAAATCTTTAAGCCTATTACTTTTGTTATCTTAGATTCTAATGAAGTCAATAGCTGTGAGGTTTTCTACACTCCCAGAAAAATATGTCTATGATATTTATATTATCACTTCATGGTGGGGGTGACATCTAATTCGAAGCCTGTGGAAAGTAAAAAGTGAGCCAATGCTGTATGGCAATCTAAAGTGGCAATGGTGATGATGAGTCAAACAAAAGAAGTGACAAATGACAACACCATCAACCTGATCAACTACGACTAGGGAAGGAATGAAGGGATTGAGGAATAGAAAAGAGTGACAGCAATCACATTTAAAGTACTTGAGCGAGAAAAAAAATGAATGTAAGAAAATGAGTGGACAAAAAAAACAATTTCAGCAAAAAATCTACTCCCACAATGGTCCCAAATTCTTGTAAGTAAGAAATCATGTGAAGCTCGGTCTACTACAGTATATGCTTATTAGAGATATAATAAATGTGACACTTGGGGAGTTATTTTCGCAGACTAGACTTTACAAGTACCAGTGATTAGGTTTGACCAGTCAGTTAATTCGAGATGACTGGCATAATTAACATTTGTGTTGATACTTAACTCCGAGTTCATGTCTGGAATTCCTATTATTAAGCTAACATCCATAAAGAAGGTTGCTTTCTATCCCTCAAAGACTTACCTTCCTTATATCATGAGGACGACTGTTCTTGGGCCTGTTGTGCTTCAAAAATTTATTCTGGAGATTGTACTAATCATCTCTGAAGAGATCCACAACCTGTGTGGTTTAACTCACTGCATTGAAAAATTATGGTCAATTATGTTTTCCCTCAAGTAGCATGTTTATGGCCTGTGGTTTGAACACAATGAAACATTAATGAATAATAATAATAATAATATAGATGGAAATTAACAGAGAAGCATCCTTATATTCTACTCTCAAATCCAAGAAAATGCAAGACAAGGAATTGCAAGAACTGATTAAAAAAGATTGAAGCAAGTAGAAGGATGGTGTAATTTTCTACCCGCTCAAGAATTACCTCCCTAATATTATGAACGATCACTGTTCTTGAGCTTCTTGTGCTTCAAAAAATTGTTAATGACATTGTACCTAATCATCCCTGACCAGCAGATATACACAACAGGTCTGGGGTTTAGCTTACTGCATTGAATTTTATTTTTGGTTAAGCATGTTAACTCTAGAATGAAATCCTCACGGCCTACATGCCTTGAAACAAAACAAAATAATCACGAAGAAGAAGTTCTAGTATAAGATCAAATTACAAACACACTTGAATACAACATTATAATACAAGTTCAAAATTGAATGCAACCTGAAAAATAGACAATTCTCCTGTATAAGAATTGAAAATCAGGGTTACATTGCAAGATTAGCCAAAAAAAAAAAATGTAATTTGGTAAACCATATATATTTTTAATATTTATAGCTAATATGTATTATTCAAAACATGGCATTCTCCTAGGTCCCAAATCCAAGAAAACCTCAGTTCCCTTTATCATTCTTCCCACACAGAGCATTTGCAAGGCACTCTCTCATTCTTCCATTCCGATCCGCATTTATAACAAAACTGGTAACCACATCTGAAACAACAAACCACAACATGTTTCAGTACTCCTTGTGCTTTAAATACATAAATAATGCCCCTTAGATTTCCTGCAATGAACAACAAATCTCAATGAGGGATTCATTAAATGTCGGTGAAAGTAAAATCAGATAAGTGGTTTTCAAATGCCAGGTTCGCCTAAGCTAGACACAATTCAGAAAACAGCTTTGCTAGGCCATGGACCATTAGTAATTAGCTTTGATTTTCAATTAGAATTACTTAGGTATCCATGTCCAAATAGTAAAGACACCATATACTACAGATGAGGTTAATAATCTCTTTCTCAGATTGGAACAATACAACAATTATGGTAAGGTGTGATGAGGACAACCATTTTTTCAATTGGAAACAAATATTAAAATATAAGGCACAGCGTCCCTGCTTGAAGGCAATTACATTTGTTAAATAAGAATGCATTTTTACCACTTTACTGACCTGCAAATCATGTGACAGCATCCAGACGTTTTTTCAACAATTCGTCCGCATTTTTCACACCGTTGCCATTCTTTCTCTTTGGCGAGCTTAAATAGCATCAAATCATCTTTCTCCTTCTCGGAAGGCGACAGGTTCTCCAAGTCGGAACAATCCAAGCCTGCATGCCATGGCACAACGCATTGAGCACAGAATAACCTTTTGCATTCGGGGCATTCTGATTCTTTAATAACAACAGAAGCTGCCCCACTTGAGCTTCCTACTTCAGGCACATCCTTCCACAAGAGTGCCGAGCAATCCTTATAAGGGCAATAGAACCTCTGAGAACTGGGAATCTCAGCTTCCGCCAATGCCAAACACCATACCTCTAGGGTTTGTTTGGGAAGGATCAATTGGCATTGTTGAGGACTCAAATGCTCGCTGCAATTGGGCTCAGGGCAATGAATGGTCACCATTTTTTCTTGCAGTTTACTATGGATATGCAGGACCGTACAAGTAGAACAAAACCTGTGCGAACAAGCAATGCTTTCAAAATATTCGGATGGATCTTTGGCTTCTAAACAGATGCTGCACGATTCTTTCACAAGAGGGGCATCTTCATTTCCTTCCACCGCTTCCTTTCCTGCTCTTCTCACCCTTTTGGGCGAGGGAACCAATATGTGCCCGCTTCTCAGGCGTTTACCCACTCCATCCTGAGGGCAAAACACACAGAAACAACACCCACAAAATTGAATTTTCAAAACAAAATCCATTTCTCCTCAAAATTGAATGGCTCTGAAGTATGAATAATGCACCTGGGTGGGATCATCGTTTTCTGTTGGAGTAGCGGAACCGCCTGGATTTGAATTTGAAGATGAGGGAGCAAGCGCAGATTCAGATGCAGCTCGTGCCTCTTCAAGCTGTAGTTCAGATGCATATAATGCATCAGAGAAAGCTATGACTTCCTCCAGTTGAAGTTGCAGAGCATAATCATCCAGAGATGCTTCGATGGCTGTCTGAAGCTCAATTTCAAAGTCACCATCTTCCTCGCAGTTTAAATCTATGGTAATGCCCTGCTCCGCCATCCTTTCAAAACTAAATTCAAACCCCAAACTAACAACCGCGTATATATCATATTACAGTCCTTGATTTCTATGACGTGTGGAAAATATGCTGAGAGAGTAGTGCAAAATTATATAACGATTTGTATGCCTCTTTTGGTTTCACGAGTATAATATGGTAGCCTTTTGAAAATCTCTAAGTCAAATTATTAGACCATATGCTTTGTATATGTGCCGTCAAGGTTTATGTTATATAAACTCATTATAATGATTAAATCGGAGAAAGTTATTTTTGGGTGCTAGAATTTCTCTTACTTGTGTGAGTGGGAGTGGCCTTTGGTTTAAAAAACCATGATCCAGGAGTATCTAAATTGTTAAAATCATCCATGGATCGCACTTGAGCCACACCAATACTCAATTAGTTGGATTTTGGGTGTCTCGTCCCAACTAACTCACCCCTAAGGGGTATTGAATATGGGTCGTCCTTGTGACGAGACCCACACCTTAACCGAATGAGCTAGCAGGAATTGACTAAATAGCGAGAATGATGGTTTCAAACAAAGTAATTGATAAATATATCTATATGTAAATTTTTGAGGGCGCAGTATAAGCGCTAACCAAAACGCCCCCTACTCGCTTGAATCCGGCAGAGCAATTTTTGCCCAAATCACAATTTGGAGTGCTTAAATTGCAATTTCAGCGATCTGGGTAGTTTTAAAATTGGGCATTTAGTCTAGAAATGACAATCACGATTGTTGAAATTACATGATTGCAAAAATAGCAATTTCTAGCAACAATTTCAACCGGTTTATATCAAAATTTCGCCGGAAAAGCGGGGCGTTTTGGTTGTCTTTTATCCTACTCGATTTTTGAGTTAATGTGATTGTATTAATTACATTATCATCGATGATAATGTCAATTCCTAGCGGGGATTTAAACCTAAACTTTAAAGTTTAAATAGAGAATAATGGAAATCTTGGACATCGAATACAAGTTGAAGCATCACAGACATTATAAAATATAGGTTTAGACATGATAGGTGTCACTGGATATACATTGGGATATGGTGGACATCATTTGAGTATTTTATGTGTGAAATAATATAATGAAAAATGTACAACATGGCTATGAAGAGTTCAAGGAGGTTGTAATGTACCAATCTGATCAAAAGCACGTTAATTCAAGCTTGCAAGATTGAAACACAATAGTAGATAGTTTAGGCATTAAAACTAGCTAGTTTGACTAGTAATCAGGCATAAAATTTTAAAGCAACAATAGACTTTTCCAAATCCCCCCAAGATGAAGTCTAAGATATGCTGAGGCTGTAAATAAAATGGCATCGGGCCAATACTTCAACAGCAACACGTTTATGGGTACTTCACGCCCGAGTAGACTCCTTGGGTAAAACCCAAGGCTTCAATGTGATTGCCCACGGGACTTATGTGGAAACCCAAGGCTTCTGGTGCTTACTGGAAGTAATCAGACCTGGGGTAGACTAAATGGATTATCTCCCAACCTGCTACAACAATCATACAGAGGTTTAGAAGCAATTTGGTAGGGTTTCGAGGCCAAACAAGCAAGTGCGCTACCTGGGACTGCTCAACTGGTATACTTCCAGATGAATCCAGATGACCTTAGAAGGTTTCGAAAATCAGACCTGATGACTAATAGGTGTTCAACAGGGCATCTAATAACCATAGCACTTTACAGAATGAAAATTGGATAAACATATACCATATAATTGCAAATTCTATAAAACTAGTCAATTTTAACCATGTGAGCATACTAGGCTAAGAAAATACATTAATATATGCAGGTATCTTTTATAGAATTGACAACCACATCAAATAATTAATAATTAGATATCATTCATTACATTACAGAGCATAAGAAGCACCATTAGTCTCCATAGAACCTCAATCAACCTCCAGAAGCATGGGAAATATCAACTACTAAAGAAGGTGCACCAAGGATGAGATCTTCAATACTGAATGAAATAATTCTTGGATGGTACTGGATCATATTTGCAAATTGGATAAGTGAGAAAGGATGGATGCCATCCTAAATATATGGCTCTCATAGAACTCGAAACTCGGGAATATTTATAGATAGAAAAGCAATGGCGCGTTCTTTACAGCTAGAACCCCCAAATCTAGTAAAATGGCCATAACTTGCTCATCGAACACTTTTTTTGATGAAACAAAAAGTGTTTCCTATTAGAAACGACGTTATAGACACAATACAACAGGTCTCAAAGCACATAAATTCTCAAAACTATTCTAACCAAAATATTTTTTTCGGCCCACCGACATCAATTCCACTGATTGAGTTGATCTGACCACACTACGGAAGCACCAACACATTGGATCTCACCCACACCATACTGAGACTCAAATCAGACCTACAAAATATGTAATTTGCTTCATTGAAGTTCTATGAAAAGGACTGGATGTGATTCTCCTCAATCACCCATTGGAATGCTAGCAAACAGTCCAACTAGTTCTATTTATATAGGGGAACATCTCCCTACTGTTGACTAGGGCCACATCTCCCAAGTATTGAAAAGATTAAAGCTCGTCAATTCGATAATAAAACTGGCAAAAAATATGTTAATGGGTGCGCACCACCTTCTTTTATAAGCTTGTTGGCTTTTTGGACAAGATTAGATGCATTGTACTTGGTCCTCTAGCTCATCTGTTGCACCCTCCTTATCCTAATTGGAACTTGAAGCTTTATGTGACTTTCCATGCTTTTAGTTTGTCTTTTCCTTTCTTTCTGCTTTTCTCTACTTTACTGCTTTTCCTGCCACTTTCCTACTTTTCCTTGCTTTACTGCTTTTCCTGCCACTTTCATGTTTTTCTCTGCTTTCCTGCTTTCCTGCTTTTCCTGCCACTTTCATGCTTTTCTCTACTTCCTGCTTTACATTGCTTTCTTCCAATTTATATTTGGAAACATCTTATGAGGCCCACCTAATATTTATGTGCCCTCTTGGGTCACTTAGGAAATTAAAACTCATATACAATTATTAAATAATAATTAAATCTTCTAAACTATGGGCTAAATAACTTGTGCATGATTTAATTTAATTACACCATATGACTATAGGCCAAAATTTACCTCTTTATTCACTAATCCAAGTATTTCACTAGGATCCATGGGAGTTCTAATGGGCCTAGTGGTGAACCATGGTGCATCCAAAATGGGAACATTACAGAGGCTATGAGGCATGAGAGCGAAGAGGAAATGAAGAGTTAATGGGTAAATTTTGAATTGCCATGTGTCATTAAGAAACTAACCACCACCTTTACATTACGTGTCCATGTGATAATCATTGAGTGTTTTGTCAAAACACATGTGTGTCTCACAAAAGACTAAGGTATATAATGTGTATTTTGAAGTGAAGAGTTTTTTGTCCACTCTTCTAGGAGGAGAATGGTTGTCCATGACTCTAATCACTTCTAACCTACACCTAGAAATTGTGAGTTTGTGAGGTTGGGTAAGCCTATAATGAGATAGATAGATTGGTGACTATTATTGATATAAAACTATGGTTTTAGAGAGTGCAGAGGTTGAGGAAAGATTGAACCCTACAATCCCATGTGCATGTGTAGAATAAAGATTGCATTTGAACAATAGAATAACATTTTAGGTCTTCGAAAGGGCAATCATATGTCTTTATGGCTTGGACACTTCTTACATGAAATGTTGCACTTGCTAGGATGGATTCTCGTGAGTAGTAAATACATAAAAGGAGAATGCCTAAGTCTAGGTTGTGAATTACTAAGAAGAATAGATTCATAGGTTAATTGCATGTTGGTCAAGGTACCCAAAAGAATCTAAGTTATTAGAATCCTTGGTAGGTGTCTACATCTCATAGAGTCTTGAGGATTATGGGACATGTTTAGTGAGCAACAAAGCATAAGTGTTTGTTTGTCTTTGTGATCTCATAGCATGAATTGGGGGTAGCATCCATGTTGATTACCTATGATTAAGAGGTGAATCTCTCTTGTACAACCAATACCTTAGACAACATTTTGATAAAAAAAATAGTATTTATGTCTAGTTCTATATTGTGTTTAATTCCTTTTATTATATTCAAATTAAAGTATATGCATGCAATGGTTATGGATACTCATGCAAATGGATATAGGATTTCAGTAGAAGGATGTCATTGGGTGTGAACACGCCATTGTTTTATAAATAAATATCCATAGTTTTTAAGCAAAGTGATGTAATGTGTTATATTTTGACATTATCAAACACATCATTATTAGGAACACTTGATAAAAACTAATATGCCAAGTAACCATTTTCTATAAATAGAAATGGTCATAAGGAAGATAGATTAGACTCATTTTATGATTATGATATTGTAACTTATGCAATGTGACTTTTATCCTCAATCTTATAGACCTAGATTGTAATCTTGTTCCACATAAGTACTCTCCTTTTCCACAATGTATTTTATGTACAATTTTTAAGTTCATTTCCATTATATGCCCGGTATTCTAATGATGGTTACTCAATAATTGGCTAGGCATTATCATGTTTATGTGTACTTATGTTATTTTGATGGTGTTTAGTTTAATTAATGTTTCTCATAGGATTTACATTGTCATACATGTTGAATGGTTTGATTAATGGATAAAGTGATAGTATTATATTTAATTTTTGGTAGTTTGTTATTTTATTAGAAACATTGGTTGGTGTTACATACTATACTCTATTTGATTAGGAAATGTGCCATTTGTTAGATTGTCTTGTTCAACTTGGAGTCAACATTCTATGAATTGAAGAGCACCTAGGGATTATATCATTAATGAATTCCAAAAGGGGTTTATGGGGCACATGCCTAAAAGTAAAGAAGGTGACAAAGCTCAATGACACTAAAAGAAGTTTAGAAAAACTAAGAAATATCAAAATCCAAACAATGAGTAGGTATTGAGAGTATCCCTAAACATTTGAAAGGGTGTAGTCAAAGACATTCCACTAATGAAATCGAATCCAAACATGCATGCAACATATACAAATAATAACACAAAGATGGTAGTTCAAATTGTTATTATTGGTAAGCTATTGCACAAGAAAAAAGAACAAAAAATAGACAAAACTTTTGTTTACCTTGGAATTAAATATTGACATTGATAGACTTGATAAGTACATAGAAAGAAAAAAAGATAGTTATGCTCATGAGTATTAGTCTAAGAATAAGTAATTATACAAAAGCATTACTAAAAAAATTAAAAATCCAAATCTCAATTATCTAGTAGCGGTTTATGCTTTTTAAAGTATTGTTAATTTGTCTATAATGTGTAAAATGAGGATTTATTGAGGAAACCCACCAAACATTTAAACAATAGAGATTTTAAAAGTTAGTGCATTCAAACCCTATATAGGGAACTCTACAAGGATCTATACTACAAGGAGAAAAAATGGAATAAAACTCAAGAGAAGCATCAACCCAATATAGCCAAGCCACCCACCTTGATAGTATGGGAAGTGCAAACGACCATCTAATCACCCTCAATACCCATCAGAAAGCACTAAAGGAAGACTCACCAAACCCTCATCTTCATGAGGATAAGAAGTAGGTGCATCCATGGCTTGATCAACTAGGTCTTCAACATGTTCTTCAATGTGCAAGTGAAGTGGCTCTTCAACAAGGTCCTACATAAAGAGATCATCACGATCTTCTTCACGGGCTTCATGAATCTCTTCATTTGGTTGTTGAAGGGAATCCTCATTAACTTCTTCTTTTGGATCAAGAAGCATTCTACTAGGAAAGAAGGTGATACAACCTTGAATATCCTCTTCAATATTTCCCTCATCTTCATCATGCCAATGATGGAGAAACTTCTTGAAGAAATTTTCAATGGAAGAAATTTCTTTACTACCAAGATCATAAAACCAATTACCAACATCACCCTCTAGGGTGCAAGCAAATATTGTCATCAAATCGTCCTCATGAAAAATATTGAAATCAACCACCAATTTGATGAAAGATGCAAGGTGAAGGGTAGTTGAATCACCATGACCATGAAATGAAGGAGTGACCTCAAACAATACATATTGATCATATCCATTATGTGGAAAACCATGGATGCCCAAAAAATCAAGTTGGACATAACATTTTTCAACCAAAGGACCCTAATCATAATCCATTTATTCACTTCAAAGGCCTTACAAATTTGAAAAAGAACCGTAACCATACCTCTATAGGAACAAGACGAGTGGAGTTGACAAGATGAGCTCCAAATCCTGCAATTTCCGTAGTGTAGTCACCTCTATACTCAACAAAGTATTCAAATTTGCAAAGGAACAAGGTATTCATCCCTTCATGGAGTTTCCATGTGAGAAGCAAAATATGGAATAGGAGTCTCTCAGAAAAATGACGAAGCTTAGTCTTCATATTTATGGGAAGTGGAATTTCTCCTTGGAAAAGGCTCCAAAAATGTTGGCATTTTTGGGAGGGTTTTAGGGGAATCAAGGACTTTATCCCCAACAATGGTGCCAAAAAATGTTACCTCCCAAACTAGCATGCATGATTAAAGTCTCGAAGATGCAAGCTAGCTAAGGGGATCAAAGGGAAGATTCCAATGTCACCACACATATACCCTCTCACTTTATGTTGGCTCTTCTCCAACTCAAGGGGGAGTCTTCCCTAAGATAGTATTGCAAGGGAAAAGACAATAACTACCAAGGTGATTCTGAAGAGTTTTCCCTAGAAAAATGTTGGTTTTGTAGTATAGGACTTTTTTTTATGTTGGGAAGGATAAGGAAACCACTCCAAGGACTAGTGCCAATCCAATATAGGGAAAATGGAGTCAAAGGATCACTAACTTGGAGGTCCTTGATTCAAAGATAATCCATGAAATAAGAATGCTCTAGGCTATCGCTACCTCATAGATTTATTAGAGGGTTCAATTGAAATCACAAAGGAAAGGATATACTCCCTTATTTATTTCCTTCCTTGGGTGTATCCTACACAAAGCGGGTTATAACTACACCATATATATGAAGAACAATGTAAGAAGAACCTCCATTTAATGCACAATGACAAAGGAATCTAAGATAGATAAGCTTACCCTAGATCCAATCCAATAAGACAATACTATCTATTCAATGTCCCAAGAGAAATAACATGGATGTTGCTAGCAATATGATCTCAAATAGATAAGCACAATAGCAAGAATGATGCCACACATTAACAAGAGAGAAACCCTTAAGACAAAATTTTCTCCAAGAAAAAGATCTGTCAATTAGGCTCAAAAGAGAGCAAGCTCCAACCATGAGTTTAAATGAGGAAGAGGCTCTCTTTATATAAAAGAGTGGCTCAAATTCCTCTACAATAAAATATTTTTTAATTCCTAGATCTATCCTAGGGTGGAGTAGACAATACAAAAACCCCACTAAAACCCTCACAAACTCGTAAGAAATACATAAAAATGGTGGTCAAAATCCACTTGTACAATGTTCAAGATACAAAGGCCCCAAAAGAGAGGAGGTGTCTCCATCAAGTGAGATATCATGACCAAATAATATCCACCTACAAGACTCCAAATGCTTCTCCAAGATAGTGCCTTACCAAGGAGTGCCCACATATCAACCAAATTTCAAATAGAATCCACTCAAGAAATCCCAAGTCCAAGTAAGCTCCAAGGGACCCTCTAAAGTGGACTATCCTCCAAAGAAGTGGTCCACCCAAATCCATAAGAAAGAAAACTTCTCCAAATATGAAAGGAACCCTAAACTTAGGGCTTAACTCCCCTATGTCACTTTCAAGTGAGATATCCCTCCTAATATGGCATAAAAGCATGTATAACAACCTCCTCCGAGGGATGATGTCTCTCCTCAATAGGTGCACATACAAATGGCATAAGATACACTCAAGATGAGCTCTAAAATGTTGAAATGGATTCCCTAATAGTTGAATTCCTCTCCAAACTAGCAATGATTTCTCCATATTTTAAACACTGCTTAAAAGAAAAGTTGGAGGGATGAAACAATGCACAAAGAGGAGACCTGAAAGGCTGAAATATTGTACCAAAACCTTTAGATCTGCCAAATGACCTTAAAGGCTTACTGCAACAACACCAGTGGTTGTTTAATACTATATTGGGGGTGAAATTATACATAGGTGATTGACGTACACCCATTTTTTTCATTGTCTAAACATTAGTTATGGCTTCCTTTATGGCTAAATGTTTCCCTCCAAAAGGAAAATGACCACCTTTTCTCTGTTGTTTCTCATACACAAGTCGCCCATGATGTGAAATAATGTTGATTTATGGCCCCTTTCCATTGATTTTATACATAAACCTACCCAAATTTGACATTTAGGTTTTCTTACTATTGTTTGAGGTCAAAACAAGGCTGAATCATGCTCAAGTTTGCCCAAATTATTCCTAGGGTTTAGCCCATATCTTATGCTTATTGTTGTCATGAGATGAAATATGCCCAAAATTGGAGATTGGTTGCTCAAACTAGCTCAGATCTATTGTTACAGGTGACTAGGATACTTAGACTTGCTCATATTGAAGAATCATTGTTGTTAGGAGGCCAAAACATGCCAAGGTTGGAAAATTTGCTTCCCATAATGTTGATTCCTTCTACTAGGATGGACAGACTTGCCCATATTTCTTCTTTGTTGTCCTTTCATTTGTAGGCATGCCTAGAAATGGCCCTAATGCTTCCCACAATTAGAAGAAATTATATTTGTTGTTGTTTAGAAACACATTACCCCCTAGCTTTACTGTTGTTTGAGGCAAAATTTCCACCACTAGTTTCCATTAATCTTGTTCTAACGGTGCCACAAGAAATATTCAAATAAACTCAAATATGTCCAATTTTAGAGGAATTTATGGGTTTCTTACCAACATTAATCCTCCTAGGGCATAATCATTATCCACATCAAGATGCAACTATGAAATAGCACTCAAAACCAAGCCATCCAATCTCCATCACATGTAGCCCCCTGATGAGATTGTGATGAAAGTGGAAATCCATACAAAATGGGGGGTAACAATTCCTTCATCCCAATGGATCACATTTAAAGGAACCATAAGAGGCAAATCACTCAACTTTTATTGAAGAGTCGATGACCAATTAACCTTAAGAAGTTGGGAATGTTGTGGTTGATCAATTCAAGTAACTTTATGAATATCGTAACATAAAGTATTTGAATTTTACAAATATCCAAGGTACTCGACAAATGAGGGGGGAATTTGTGCATCAATATGACTCCCAACTTAAGGGTTTTTTTTCAACGAGTTGAAGTGTAATATCCTCAAACATGTATGTATGGACTTGTTCATATCAAGCCTTTAACCAAACCACCAAGCATAGTTCTAAGGGAATTGATCAAAGTCACATTAGTAAGCCCTCAATATGCCATATAAATGGGGGATGAGATGGATTTGAATGTGTAATACAAAGAGAATCACAAAGAATATCAGGCCTATAAAAAGAGTATTGAAGCTAAGTGACAAAAACCAAATTAGGGAAAGGAAGGAAAACATCTAGATGACAATGACCAACATAATAAAAAGGATAAGAAGCTGAATATATTTAATTTATATTGAACATTTAATATCGATAAGCATTGTTGGAACAAATGCAAGTTCAACCCAAAGAACCAAGGTTAGTTTTCACTTGGAAAGGATAATGTGCAAGGTCGTCATGACACCTTCAAGATGAGGGACTGATACCAAGTGTTGCAACAAGAACATAAATTCTTCTAATCTCAATCCTAAGGATGGAATTCTTTAATATTGACCATGGGTTGAGGAAGGAAGGCATGCAAGTATTTCTCATGTGAAGCATGGGAACATAAGACATATAACTACCTTTTTAATATCCCAAAGCACGTGTATTGTAACCTTTGTGGTCCCAACATACATGATATAAGGGGCTATCCCAAATTTAAATTAAGATCCACTACCAAAGACCTATCTAATGATCCAAGTGTCCAAGGAGGAGGAAAACCAAATAAGATTTTATCACAACATGCTCTTAAACCAATGGGTATGACCCATCTAGTTCCAACGAAGATAAAAAACCAGAGTTGGAAGACTAAGATCTAAGGGAGAAGAAGAGAATACATTAGAATACATTAAAGTACACAACCATCTAAAGTGTGGATCCTAAAGATCATACCCAAATAGGAGGATGACAATCTTGAGGAGATAAATAAGAAATTAAAGGAGTTGCATCGGGACAAGAAGTGCCCAAAGAAAGTATATGAATTCCTTAACTAATTGTTACATGTCAATGGTGATGGAAACTCAGGGTTTGATATGGTGAAGTTACAAAAGGTTAGTACACTCTTCCACTTATAGGTTCCAACAACTATCATGGAGAATCCAATTGATGATGTAGTTGTTGACTTAGGCTGGAGATTAACATTATTTATTCTATATTCTAAGAATAAATAATCAAAAGACCACCCCTATCACATAGTTTGATGATAATTTGAGCAACTAACCATAAGATCTACAATCCCATTAGGATGTTTATTTTTATCAAGATCAATTGTTATGGTATGTGAATTTTGAAGTTATAAGAATCCCAAAAGAAGCATATATGTTTCTCTTCAAAATATCATAGATATGTTCTATGGAAGGCATGGTCTCCTTTGAAAGACTTACACAAATTTTTAGAATAGAACAAAATAAGGTGATCAACCCACTTGATAAGAGTAAGTGGGTGGTTGAAGTTGAAACCAATGCAACCAATAATAATGGTTCATTGTTACTATATCCTGATATGGGTCACATATATATATGACAAGTCAAAAAGGTGATTGGCTTAGAACCCAATGAATAAGGAACACTAGCACAAAATGACAAACTTGTAACTGAAAAAATCAACTAAAACTTGTATATAAACAACTATCTATGGGGAGGCAATCAAGAGTGTTATATTTGCAGTCCTTTATAATATGAATAAAATTGTCATATTTAGATTAGTCGCTTATTGGTTGATGACCTGATTCATTAACTTGTAGTATATTTAGTAGCTTACTTTGTCATTAGTTGTTGTTAACGTGTAGTATATTTAGTAGTTTAAATAGTCATTAATTGCCAGCAATTTGTAGTATATGTTCTCATTCAATTAGTCAGCAATCGCCATCAAATGTAGTATATTTGGTAATTTAAAGAGTCATTAATTGCTGCCAATTTGAGTATATTTTCTAGTTTAATGAGTCATCAATTGCTATCAATTTGTATTATATTTAGTCATACTAATAATTATTGCTATATATTTTATGACTAGTTTAGTAGTTGTGTAATTTTTATTATTGTTTTTTTTGGTACTAGGGGAAAAAAAAACACAGGTTGGGTTGGTACTCGCATGACACGAGGTCCAGTGATCCAATCTCACTACCACTATACCCCTAGGTGCATCCATAGGGCCCAAACCATGGCGCACGGGTAAGTTTGGGGGGATTCGAACACGTGACCTTCCAATTACAATGGATTACAACTTCTCATCTTTACCACTTGAGCACCCCCCCCACGGGATAGTAGTTGTGTAATTATTATACATTTTATTCATAGTTTAGTAGTTTCATATTCATTTTATTTTTGTTATTTAGTATTATTCAATATAAATTTATATGATGAATAATTTATTAAATACCATTAAATTGTATAACATTACTACACAATTGATGTTCACTCAATATCAATTTATGAAACATATTTATACAATAAACAATAAAACTTGTTAAAACATAAAATCAACTATTATTGTCACAACGTGTAACATTAAATAATATTATATAAAATCAATTAAATGTCACACATGTGATGTGAATGACAAATATATTAAATTAGAAATAACAAACTCGCTTTGAACAATAATATACATAAAATTAGATACAAACATTATGCACATAATCTAAACAAGTTCATATATATATATATATATATATATATATATATAGAGAGAGAGAGAGAGAGAGAGAGAGAGAGAGAGAGAGGGGTACAATGTCACTAAGATTTAACTACTAATTAGAAAAGTAAAGTACATTAATCACTAGTAGAATTTGGCAAATAAATGACCAGGTGACTCAAAAAGTCAGTCTACAAGAGTGTTTCTAAGCTAAATACTATTGAACTTTGGTTCAGATTTGATATTTAATTCTTTTAGATGCAGAGGCTTGAAGCAATGAGACAATTCAATCCATGAAATTCATACAACCATAACACAAGATATGCCCTAGGGAAAATCCTCAAAATTATGAGAACAAAAACCCCAACAATTCTTCTCAGTATAATATAATGGATAGCAGAGAATGCTTTCTTTTACAACATAGCAGATTTCTTTCGGAAGATAAGAGATCACCAAACTTCTTGGTGAAGATACGGAAGCAATAGAGAAGAGAGATCAATTGGATGTGTGCCCAGCACAACACTAACAAGCACAAACAATACCCTGGACAAAGAGAAGTGCCTTGCCTTCAATGGAGAAGAGAATTCGCTTCACACTGGATTCAACAATCGTGTATAGCATATTTATACATTCTTCTCTTATATTTTTAACTTCTAACTTCAAGATAAACTCGCCCTCAAACTAGTTGTATTAATCTTGCATGGAGTGGTGCACCCCACTTCTCATGCAGTGCTTCATCTCACTGAGATGTCACTTAGGATGAACTTGTCTCTTAACTGAAATCTTTCCCACTTAGTTAGGTGGCTAACTTAAGTGTCTACATGCAATTGTCCCAACTCACGTGTCATCTTTTAGTTTAACATAAGTGTTGTCATGCAATAACACTTAGTTAACTATATCTTCTCTTTAACTGAAGTGTCGTCTTTTAGTTTAACTAAAGTGTAAATACTTTAGTTAACTAGTCCCTTTTATTTAACACTTAGTTAACTGAAATCATACCGATTGATTTACTTGAAGTGACCATTGTGAGTTCTTTAGTTAACTGAGACATATCTTTAACTGATGCTTTAACTGAAGCAATGATACTTAACTGAAGCTTTATTAATTCGAGTTCTCTTTAATTAGTTGAAGTATCTACATGGGAAATTTTGAATTCTCTTTATCTCTATGATTTATCTTTTATTTCTTTATCTCTTACTGCATGGTCAATATGTGCTAACTTTAATTATCCATCACATTACATTATACTAAGAAGAATTATCGGATGTTGTGATCATATTATATTATTCCGGACCAAATGATCATATGCTAAAGTAATTCACTTTAGAGGTGATCAATCTCTAAAGGAGACTTAATAGCAATATGGTGATCATGGTTAATAATATATCACACAACATTAAATGCTTTTAACAATTAAAGCATGACCTTTATATGGAAGTTCCACCTCTATACGGGAGGTCCATCTCATGGATACCTTTATACGGAAGGTTCACATGATAATCATGACTTGACACACATAAGTCTGGAGCCTTGTTCAACAAGAATTTACAACATCATTACTTTGATCAATTACCTCTATACTGGAGGAATAACCTTTACATGGAAGGCAATCAAAGTGCTCACCTCTATACGGGAGGATCAATCTTGGCTGCAAAATATTTGTTTGGAGAATGTCTCTTGATGTTGTATATTTAACACTCCCTCTCAGCGAGGGAGGCACTCTCTTCCTTACCAAGATTGTCTCAGAAGTACCTGAAATTTGTCACTAATAGAGGATTTGTTAACACATCTGCAATCTACTCATCAGTAGCAATGTACTGAAGTTTCACTATACCTTTCTGGACGATGTCTCAGATGAAGTGATACTTCATTTCAATGTGCTTCAACTTGTCATGAAACACTGGGTTTTCGAAAAGCTTGATGCAACTCTAATTGTCACACCTAATAACTGTAGGCTCAAGCTTTTCACCGAACAACCATGCAAGTAGAATTTTGAGCCACACTGCTTCTCAGAAGGAAACACTAGCAGCTATGTATTCTACTTCAGTAGTGCTTTGGGATACAGAGCCCTGCTTCCTGCTGGACCAAGATATCATAGCTGATCCTAGGTTATAATAGTAGTCGGATGTGCTCTTACGGTCCACAATGCTTCCTCCCCATTCTGAGTCTATATAACCAAGTAACATGACTCCTCCACTGGAGGCATATCTGAGCCCATATGAAATTGTACCTCGAAAATACCTAAGAACATGCTTAGCAGTTGTCCAGAGTCTGTTTCTCGGATCAGACATAAATTGACTCATAATTCTCACAGCATAACATATACCAGGCCTCAAATGTATCAAGTACATTAGAGAGCCTATAAGTTGTCTATACAAAGTGGGATCTACTGGATTTGATCCAGAGCCTGACTCATGAAGTTTCCTCAAATTGGAAACCATCAGTGTAGTCATAGATTTGCAATCTATCATGTCAAACTTGCGCAATATATCCACGCTGTAATTCCCTTGAGATATAAAAATTTCATCTTTTCTTTGCCAAATCTCAAGTCCAAGAAAGTAATGTGTTAGACCTAAGTCTTTCATTTCGAACTCTAAGGTGAGCTCCCTCTTGCACCAAGCAATCAGATGTTCCTCTCCAGTGAGAAAAAAATCATCAACATACAGAATCAATATCAACAGTTAGCTCTTCACTACTTTGAAGTACAAATTTGGATCAGCTTCACTCTTACAGAAACCCAGTTTCTGAAGGTAGCTATCAATTCTGGAGTACCAAGCCCCAACGGTTGCTTAAGCCCATATAGAGCTTTCTTTAGCTTGAAAACATGGGACTCCTTCCCATGCACCACAAATCCTCTAGGCTGCTGAATATAAAATTCTTCCTCAACCTCACCATTGAGAAAGGTTGTCTTCACATCTATCTAGTGAAGTTTCCATCCTAGAACAGATGCAAGTGCAATCATTACTCGGATTGCGGTGTACCTTGCCACAGGGGAAAAGGTCTCATCATAATCGATGCCTTCTTTCTGAGAGAAACTTATGGAAATGAATATGGCTTTATACTTCTCAATGCTACCATCCGCAACATGCTTTATCTTGTAAAGTCATCTGGAAGTCACAATGGACTTCACATCAGGTTTGGGAACAACCTCCCAAACATCATTCTTCATTATAGAGTTGTACTCTTCTGTCATTGCATCTTTCCAAACTTGTTGCTTTGCAACTTCTTCATATGAGGATGGTTCTGAATCATTGATGTGACTCATCAGTGCAACATACCCTGAATATCTGTCAGGTTGTTTGCGCTCTCTGGATGAGCCTACTGGTGCTCCATGTTTCTCTGCATTTTGTAAGATGTCTCGGCACCAAGCAGATCTTCTTTTAGCAGGAGGTTCATCAGGTGATCTCTCAACCAGTTGTATTGGTTCTTCAGGAGCTAGCGAATCTTAGGCATCTTCTGGTTTCTCCCTCTCTAACTCTGAAGGGGGAAAATCAGACTCGGGATCCTCCATCTCTGAATCACATTGAATCTCTTTCGATCTTTTGAAAGTAGCTTCCTCATGGAAGGTAACATCTCAGCTGAATTCAATGTGTCTCTCACCAGATACATATATTTGTTATGCTTTGGATGACTCACTATAACCCACAAAGGTGCCTTTCTTTCCAAAAGGCTCTATCTTTGTTCTCTTTTCTTTCAATACATGCATCTATACTGGGCTCCCGAAGATCCTCAAGTGTGAGATGTATGGATTCTCACCGGTAAACACTTCTTCTGGTATCTTCTCATCTAGAATGGCATGCGGGATTCTATTTTGGATGTACACATCTATACGGGTGGCTTCTTCCCATAATGAGGTAGACATATCTTGATCATGCATCATGGCTTTTGCAGCCTCACATATGGTTCTATTCTTTCTTTCAGCAACCCCATTTTGCTGAGGGTTGTATGGTACTGTTAACTGTATATATATTCATGCATCACTACATATCTCATTAAATGCATGTGAATCAAATTCACCTCCATTATCAGACCTTAATGCACGGATGTGATTTTCTTTCTGATTTTCAACTAGGGATTTAAACTCTTTAAATTTGCTAAGAGTTTCACTTTTAGCCTTCATGAAATAAATCCATGACTTCTTAGAAAAATAATCTATGAACAATACATAATATAAGAATCCACTCAGGAAGGGGGATGACATGGGACCACATACATCATAGGGTATTAAATCTAAAATCCATTTATATCTATTAGAACTGCTAGAAAATATTTTCTTAACATTCTTCTCAAGTGCACAACCCCGACATACACTATCATGCTCAAAATCAAATATGGGAATACCTTTTACCATCTTTTGAAGTCCTAGTAGCACTTTGTAGTGTAGGTGTCCAATCCTTCAGTGCCATCGCTCGCATGGACCGATAATGTGGTGAATCATAGCTTGAATGTACTTCCCGGGTACCTTATAGAGTCCTCCCTCTCGAACTCCAATCACATTATCATATTCTAGGATTTTGTTCTTCGGCCATAAAAATGCTTTGTTATCCATAAAGATAACTCGGAAGCCTTTGTCTCCAAGAACAAAAAATGAGAGGAGGTTCTTCTTCAATCCTAGAACATATATAATTTCCTCCACATGTAGAATATCACCGGTGCTCAGTTGGAATGAGGTGGATCCAACTCCTTGGATCGAATAAGTTGAGTTGTCCCCCAACTCTACCATGCATGTGAAACTTTCTCTTTTAGATCGGTGATGGTACTCTTGTAACCAGTCATATGTTTGGATGCACCACTATCAATCAACCATGTGTATGCATTTGTGATGATAGATCCCGAAAGGGATGAGACAAGATAATGCTCCCTTCTTATTTCCTTTTCTTCAGATGCATTCTTTTGAGTGATTTCATCTTCTATGGCGGTAAAAGCATGAAACTTTCCTTTCCACTTTGTTCTACAGTCTCTTGAGAAATGGCCTTTCTTGTTTCAATTGAAGCATCTAGATTTTGACTTGTCAAATCCTTTGTTGAACTCCTTCTTTAAATGATAGAACTTATTTTGGATGAAAGACTTCTTTCCTTTCTTCATTCTTGCCATGAGGGCAAGATTTTCTTCTTTTATGCACACTGACTTTCTCCGAATTCACCCCTCCTCTTGGAGGCAGTCATGCCACAACCATTCGAAGTTAGGTTGTACCTCTTGGCCATTTACCACAACCAAGAATGTCTCCCATGAGGATGGAAAACCATCAATAGCGATTTGGAGAAGATCATCTTCATCCACCACCACTCCAATACTAGCAAGTTGATCTCTTACCTGAGAGATCTTGGAGAAGAAGGAGGCCACTGTCTCACCCGTCTCCATATTTAAGTTCCGAAGCTTATTCTTCAATGCCCTCTTTTGACTCGGGGCCTTCTTCTCATATAGATTCGTCAATGTATCATAACATTCTTTCGCAGTCTTCAACAATGTGATCACGGTCCTGATCAACTTATCTTTTACTGAATCATAGATGATCCATTTAGCATTATATTGATTCTTCTTGAATTTTATGCGCCCTACATTAGATGTAGGCTCCTCCACCAAAGTGGATACATAGGCATCCAAGTCATGTTCCTCTAGGATGTTTAGAATCCTAGCCTTCCAAGTGTTGAAGTTTGAGGTGCCCTCAAGACGGTCTTCTAGTCGTACAGAGACTAATTCCATAGTCTTCAAATCTTGTGCTCAACTTCTCAATATCTACGCAAGCTCTAGCTAGCATGCAAAACTAATATCCTTCACACCCTGAGCTCTGATACCATGTTGAAATTTGGTTGAGCTTTGATCTTTAATTCTTTTAGATGCAGAGACTTGAAGCAATGAGACAATTCAATCCATGAAATTCATACAACCATAACACAAGATATACCCTGGGGAAAATCCTCAAAATTATGAGAACAAAAACCCCAACAATTATTCTCATTATCATATAATCGATAGCAGAGAATACTTTCTTTTATAGCATAGCAGATTGCTTTCGGAAGATAAGAGATCACTAAACATCTTGGTGAATATACGGAAGCAATAGAGAAGAGATATCAATTGGATGTGTTCCCAACACAACAATAACAAGCACGAACAATACCCTGCACAAAGAGAAGCGCCTTTCCTTCAATGGAGAAGAGAATTCGCTTCACAATGGATTCAACAATCTTGTATAACATATTTATACATTATTCTCTTCTATTTTTAACTTCTAACTTCAGGATACAATCTCCCTCAAACTGGATGTATTAATCTTGCATGGAGTGGTGCGCCCCACTTCTCATGTAGTGCTTCATCTCACTGAGCTATCACTTAGGATGAACTCGCCTCTTAACTGAAAGATCTCCCACTTAGTTAGGTGGCTAACTTAAGTGTCGACAAGCAAGTGTCACAACTCACGTGTCATCTTTTAGTTTAACATAAGTGTCGTCATGCAATAACACTTAGTTAACTAGATCTTATCTTTAATTGAAGTGTCGTCTTTTAGTTTAACTAAAGTGTAAATACTTTAGTTAACTAGTCCCTTTTATTTAACACTTAGTTAACTGAAATCATGCTGATTGATTTACTTGAAGTGATCGCTGTGAGTTCTTTAGTTAACTGAGACATATCTTTAATTGATGCTTTAACTAAAGCATTGATACTTAACTTAAGCTTTACAACTCGAGTTATCTTTAATTAGTTGAAGTGTCTGCATGGACAATTTTGAATTCTCTTGATCTCTATGCTTTATCTTTTATTTCTTTATCTCTTACTGCATGGTCAATGTGTGCTAACTTTAATTATCCATCACATTAAATTATACTAAGAAGAATTATCGGATGTTGTGATCATATTATATTATTCCAGACCAAATGATCATATACTAAAGTAATTCACTTTAGAGGTGATAAATGAGTCTAAAGGAGACTTAATAGCAATCTGGTGATCATGGTTAATAATATATCACACAACGTTAAATGTTTTTAACAAGTAAAGCATGACCTTTATATGGAAGGTCCACCTCTATGGGGGAGGTCCATCTCATGGATACCTTTATACGAAAGGTTCACATGATAATCATGACTTGACACACACAAGTCCGGAGCCTTGTCCAACAAGACTTTACAACATCATTACTTTGATCAATTACCTCTATACGGGAGGAATAACCTTTACATGGAAGGCAATCAAAGTGCTCACCTCTATACATGAGGATCAATATTGGCTACACAAGATTGGTTTGGAGAATGTCTCCCGATGCTGTATATTTAACAAATACTACTAAATTTGAGCAACACAACTAAAAATGACTAATTTAGTCACGAGATAAAAAAATAAGACTAGATAATATGTGACACAATTAAAAATTACTAAAAAATAACTACTTTTTCATTTATTTGGAATAAACTAGAGCAAAGAGAGGAAAAATAGCGAAAAGAAAAGGAAAATAATCGAAAAGAGGCATTTCCTTGAGGGTCACTTTTTTGGTTTTGTTTGGGAGAGACTGATATCACTAGTAGAATTTGGACCGGTGCACCTACAATAAATAGTAGGGTTTTGAAGTTTTTTTAATGCAAATCAATACATAATCCATGAATTTAATCCATAGCCAGGCATTGGCCCGGTTCATTTAAGAAGGAAGCCACATAGTCCCGATCCCCAAATCGGCCTGCACTATGCAAATTGCAGATTGGGATGGTGTTGCAAACATGGCTCAATCACTTGGGAAAATCTGTGAGAAATACCTTCAAAATGGCCATAAAGAAGGCCATCTTCAACCCTCTAAAAAACAAGAACATGCTCAAATCCAACAAGGGTGTGACCGAGGTTCTGACCTTTGAGGTTGCGAATTTGATCTCGGAATTAATCCAAATTTGGTAGTCATTGCGTGATGAGGAAATTATCCATATTTCGTAGCATTTGAAGGAGTGAGGAAAGTGGTGTCGAACTTTCTCCTAGGGATTTCATGTGCAAAGAAGCTCGACAACTTGACAGTCTTGGCTGGAGTCGTGGCCAGGATGGGGAAGAAATGTCAAGACCCAACCTTGCTAGGGTTTGAGCATGTTTATGACAATTTTCTTTGCAGTAACATTGATTTTAGGGGTCTTGTTTTTACAACGAAGGAGATGGAGAGTAAAATTAAGAAAATGGATAAACATGCTTTGGCCTTGCCGACATCATTCTTGATGTCCAGAAGTTAAGTGTGGATTTCAAGGGTTGTAGCAAACGATCTGAACGTATTGAAGAAATGGGTCAGCATATCATCGCCAGTGTTAATGCCAAAATGACTAATGATTCCAGTTTCAATTCTCTCATGCTTTAACAAATGGGCACAATTCAACTATTTCAGAGCTCCATTGATGGGTTGCATGATACTACAATGGTTGAACAATTTACCACCAACTGCAACTCCCAAGTGTCAAGTATGTCAAGATTTGTAGTGGGTTTGGATAATCTTGTCAACGATGTCGAACATATCCTATTACATAATGGATTTAGTATAGTTGGAATAGAAGGATGGGTGGAAGCGGCAAAAGCACCCCTGCAATAGTTGTTTGCAACGATCCCCAAGTCAAAGGCAAGAACAATTCCTTGTTTTAATCTTCACTCCAAGCTTCCGTTTTATTGCATCATTTTGGTTTGCAGTGCTTAATCTCTTTGTGATTAACAGATTTCTTCCAAAACAACATATTTTTCATTACTTTTTCACAGTCTCCAAATGTGAAGGCCATTTTGGAGACATTGTGGGATAACTAGATCATTGGAGTTGGTAGACCTGTTTTTTAGAGTATAGAGGATGCACATAACCATATGCAAAAGAATATTATTTTAAAAGGAAGTCGAAAAACTTTGGTCATTTTGGATGATGTTTGGTCAAGATCAAATGTGGAACAGTTGTTGTTTGAAGCAAACGGATACAAGACAATTATCACAAGCAGTCAATATTATTCAATTCCAAATACAAACAGTAGCCATGTGTATAACATACTTACGTTGCAGAAGGCTAAGTCCTTGTCCCTTTTCTATTTCTAGGCCTTTGGGCAACCTTTAATTCCACCAATACAAGATGAAGATATGTTAAATAGGTCTGAATTAGACATACTATTCATTATCTCATACCCTAATTGTTTCTCTATCCTCCTCTTGATGCATTCCAATTGAGCATACACTATTCAAATTTAGATTGATTTCTTGCCACTTTGATGGATAAATAGTTTTATAAGTATACAATTGCAATGTTAACAACAATAATGTGGTGAGATAGAAGTCCATACAAGTTTTAATATTGTAGATTTTTGTAGTAGAGACTTGAAGTCTTGGATATCCAATATCAATTATGATCTCGGGAAATTTACAGCCCAGTAGCTCTAGTGTCTCTTCAATTGATTTGATATAGGTAAATGGATACACAATTTTTTTCTTCTATATACACAGAGAAATAGAAATCATGCATGCCAAGTAACAATTTTGAGCTTAGACGTACATTCACTCTCAGTTAGCTAAAGAGTCTTTCCAACTATTTTGATATAGATAGATGGGTACACACAACTTTATTTATTTTTCTATATTCTTATGTATATACATAGAGAATTTAAATTCACTGATTATTTAATAGAGTGTAAAATCATTTTCAGAATTTCATCTTTTTCTTGATAGAGAGCCATTGAAATTCACTAGGGGCCACTTTCCTCATTTTAGACTAGTGCATATGTGTCTAGATCCAATGCAAGCTTGTATTCTAATCCAACCAAATATTCAAATAAAAATGTGACTTTCATGTCTGGTGTCGAATTGCTTCATAATGATCGTTTTTCCAGTGCAACCCTTGCTGGGAAGCTCGGCATTCGAACCATTGATTCTTTATAAACTAATGCAAGCATTCAAATAAAAATTACATTATAGGTTTGGAACTTCCACATAATAAAAAGAAACCATAAATATTTACAAAACCAACCTACCTAGGGCATAAATTAATGGCGTCCAAATGGATAATTCAAAGAGGGAAATATAAAAATCACCACAAAATTGAATGAGGATAGTCCATTTGATGAGATTTATGGCCTTCTTCACGGGGAAATCTAAGGGATGTTTCCCCACATTTGTGGATGAATCCCTAGTAACTCATTGGCATAGACTAGTCTACCTCACTTGGGGGATTTGAACCAAACATTTTCTAATATATAATTAGCCAAATGTTTAACAACATTAACGACAATTGATTGAGCTAACTCCTTAGGTTAGAAAGTATGAAAAAGTTATATCAATAGAAATTATATTTAATGTTGACTCTAGTTGTAGTAAGTTTGATGCATGATTTGTATTATTGGGAGGTGGTTGCTCTATTTTAACTTGTTGTTTTATGAAAATGAAAAAACTAAGGTCATTTCCTTGATCACGATATGTTGTTCAAGAATTTGTTTCTGATTAAGAATTCAAACAAGGCATAAGTTCACATTCGAGACTTTGACTTAAGTTTTGATTGAGAAAGCAGGGAGTGAATTTAAATATACATTGATTCAATAGTCATTGTATGTGAATTTTGTATCCATGCATGATCACCACATGGTGTCTTCATAATCAATGCCTAAGTTGATTTGGGCGGCCAAGATTCATAACATTTTTGTTTGGAATTGAACTCGACGTGGAGTCCAGGTATGGATACTGACTCACTCATGTTTGTCTAAAGGATGATTACAAAGAAGTTAAATTGACAACTAACATTGGAAGCTCATATGTAGCATGATAGCATCAAAGATGGCTTATTTTTAACAGTCACAACACATCATGAATCATTAATTTGGAATACCTTCTTAACATTCCAAATTGGTATTCAATAGTTTCAACAATTCCTAAACTATAAATTGCTATAAATTAAAAAGGAAAATTGCTTTTTTTGTTGTTGGCCCTCCATGTCATTTCATGTGTGAAGAGGATGAGGCGTCAAGCCTATGTCTGGAGATTTTATTTATAAGATTGTAAAAAGGACGATGTTTCCATTTATTTATTTCTAATAAATGAAATAAAGTTTGTGTTGTGTATTGTTTAAACTTCTATTGTGTGTAACTAATTGATTCACTTCTGTATTTTGTTGTGCACTTTGACTATCACAACCTGTAGATGCATCACAAAACAACAGATATGAAGCAAAACAGTTGTTTTCCTTCACCTAGATAATGTATAAATCATATAGATAGATGAATATACACAATTTTTTCCTTTTATATTTATTTGCATATACACACATACAATTGGAAATTCTCGATACCCAATAAAAATCCTGAGCTTACTACATTCATATCTAGTTAGCTATGGAGTATTTGAATGATCAATCAAGAGTGAAAATCCAGAACTGAGTGATTCCATATGAGCGTATGTCCCTGGTCACACACTTGCATAACACTTAGCAAATTATGCTTCATATTTTCAACAAGTAGGACATTTTCTGCCAAAACCTATTTGTTTTCGAGAGTGATTATTCCTTTTCCCAAAATTTTGTCTAAGTTGTTATTGTCAAACACGACATACACTTCTTTTTCTTTCTTTAATGACACAAATATGTTTTTGTCACCTGTCATATGCTTTGAGAATCCACTACCAACACACCACTAACTTCTTCTGTTTTGGGTTTGTAAAGCAAGCCCACATTCCTCAACCTACAAGTTGTCTTGCTTCTTTTCCCAAATTCTTTGATGTTCTGAAACCTGTCTTGAAGACACTAGCAAACCACTTTTGCAACTTTTTCTAGTTGTGCGTCCAAAATTGTTACATCTGTAACATTCAATTTCATAATCCAGAACTCCAAATCTATTATAACTTCTGTTAAAATCCTCATGAGGATTTTTGAGATAATTTCCTTCATAATGATTCCTGGAGTTTTCATAGCCATTTCCATTCCATGTGTTTCTACCCCATGCATAGGCTCTACAATTTATAACCTTATGCCTAAAATTATTACAAGAATAACACAAACCAAGAAAAATATTTTGGTACTTGGATGTGGGTGGTCTTCTAGTTGGTGCAGATATTCTAAAATCATGGTCTTCATTCTATTTCTTCTTCATTGTTGGTGGATTCTTCCATGTCCTTTGAATTCATGATCTTCTAGATTCTTCTCTATTGCTAGTATTGTATATCCTCCTTCAGAGGCTTAGAACCCTCGATAGCATCTGCATAAATTCTTTGTTTTGCTTCACTTTTTGTCATCATAGAGCTTGAAACATCAGTATCATTTTGTTTGTATCCAAGACCAGACTTATCATAGAATGGTCTTTGGTTGTTGATAATTTCATCCAATATTTTGGTGTTGTTGCCAATTTTTTGTTGGATGTCCTTCTTCTGTGATTCCTTTCTGAGTGAGACTATTTCATCTTCCAACTCTTCCTGTATCTTCTCCTTTTCTTCTAGTTTTATTCTGAGTGTTTCTTCAATCACCTTAGCTTCTTCCAACTGAACTTTTAGATCCATAAAGATCTTCTTCGTTTCCTCAGTATTTATGTCGTAGCTTTGAGAACTCTCCTTTAGTTCTCTCAACTTTTCCTTGAATAACTGGTTTTTCTTCCTTTCTTTTCTTAGATCAATTAAGGCACTCGACATCAATTTAGCCTCAAATTTTACTTATCCTTATTCTCCATAGTCTTCCTCATTATTCTTAGTAGTTTGCTCTAGTTCCATGAAGAGCACTCTTCCCGAATCACTATCACTATCATCATCTTCATCAGATGAGGAATTATCCTCTTTTGAATTGAAAATTTTCTTTTATTTCTTTCCTTGTCTCTCTTATGATATTTCTTTTCTTTATTGGGAACTTCTTCTTCATCACTATCTGATCCCTTTGCATAAGGACATTTGGAAGCAACATGACCAATTTTACCACAATTACAACATTTGAAGGGGAGCTTACCATTGTACTTGTCGGTTCTCTTTTTCAATTTTCTCACAAAGTTGGCTTCTTCTTCATTGTCTGAATCATCACTGC
Organism: Larix kaempferi; assembly: GCA_027924585.1. Classification (NCBI taxonomy): domain Eukaryota; kingdom Viridiplantae; phylum Streptophyta; class Pinopsida; order Pinales; family Pinaceae; genus Larix; species Larix kaempferi. The sequence goes on from BSBM01000806.1 coordinate 9,540,549, forward strand.
AGCTGGATCACAAGCATGATTTTGACTTGTGTTTGTTCTTCCTTGTCTTCTTAGAGGCCTTGAAAGTTGCTTCCCTTCTTGATGGATTTTCTTGTTTTGTTCTCATTTTGTATGCTATAAGAATTCCATGTAATTCATCCATGCTCAAATTATCTAGATCTTGTCTTTCCTCTAGAGATGAGATTTTAGAATCAAACCTCATCGGGAGAGATCTGAGTATCTTCTGAACAATTAGTGGACTTTCAATATTTTGTACCAATCCTCTCATGGTATTTACAATTTCATCAATTCAGAGAAAATAAGCTGCAATATCTTTGTCTTCCTTCATTTTCAAGTGTTCAAGTTGTCTTCTCTATGTTTGAAGCTTGACCCCTTTGACTTAACATCTCCTTCATACACATTTTTTAGCTTCGACCAAATTTATTTTTTTGAGGTACAATGCATAACCTTGACAAATTCTTATCCTGATAGACCACCCATAATAGCATACATGGCCTTTGAATTACATTCAAAGAGTCTTATTATAGTTGTACATGATGCTGGAGTAATATATGGTATAGTATATCCATTCACTATGGCCTGCCAAACGTCAAGTCTCTATGACTGCAAAAACAATTTCATCCTTATGCTCTAGAAAGCATAATTCATCATGTCAAACAATGGTAATCCTGTCTTGGAATATTCTCCGTACTTCTCCATGCTTCTTACTGGGATCTACCTTCTAGTGGTTAGACTATTCCTGAAGGAACCCGCTCTAATACCAATTGTTGGAATACTGAGAAGGGGGGTGAATCGGTATTTGATTATTTAAACAATTGTTTACTTCTTAGACTTGTAATTGCATCCCATATATCATACAATAAAGAACATAAGCATAAATACATAGTACGCAGAGATTTTACATGGAAACCCAAATGGGAGAAAACCACAAAATGTTGTTCTTAAGTATATGAAGAGTACATTCAATTTTGTGTGCACCAACACAAATGAAGCACCAACTCCCTAATTTTTCTAGCACGAACTAGAAGGAGGCACCAACCCCCTTGTGAGCACCAACTCATTGATTTCTCTAGCACCAACTAGAAGGAGGCATTGACCCCCTTGTGAGCACCGAATCACACTTCTCATGCACCAACCTGAAGGAGACTACAATCTCCTCTCCTGGCCCTAATCGTGCCACCCTGATATGAATAAGAGTATCAATCTGTCACTGCCTCTGTAACTATCACTGTCACTATCACTACCACTGTCATTGTCATTATCACAAATCTATCCTTTAAATCTACAATAAAACCTTCAAGAAGATGTCCTTCAAGTATGTAATCAAACCCTAGAAACAATCATCCATAGAATTCATTTGTTTGCTTCATTAAATCTTTAATATCATCATCATCTTCAAACCCTAGGTCATTCCAAAGGTGGAACCCTGGATCATGACACTAACATCACCATAGTCCATACCAATAACATCACATGGAAATAACATCATCAACACCATAAACTATACCAAAATCACCACAATTTCATGCTAATTATATCACCATAATCTAGACCAATTACATCACAATTTATGCTAATAATATCACCATGGAAAAACCTTAATTCATACCTTTGACAAGACAAAACTTAATGTAGGACAGAGATATGCTTTCACAAGGGAAACCGTAGCCATAAAAAAACGTGCACCAAAACTTCTTCACTTTATTCTTCTCACGAACTTTGCTTAACTCTTCTTATCCTCACATAAGAGATCATAAGAAAGACCTTATCCACCTCATGAACTTCACTTAACACTTCTTGTCTTTGCATAAGAGATCATAAGAAATATCTTATCCACCTCACGATCTTCACTTAACACTTCTTATATTCGCATAAGAGATCATAAGAAAGATCTTATCCACCTCACTAACTTCGCTTAACACTTCTTACCTTTGCATAAGTGGTAACGAACTTTACTTTAACCTTTTTTACCTTTAAACTTTGCATTATATATATATATATATATAAAGGATTGATGATATCATTACACCTATCATCGAATTTGAGGTGGATTACCATCTATGCTTTTCCTATATTGAAGGAGGATGGGACAAGTGTACTGTCCAAATTGATTTTATGGTCGTCGTTCAAAATTTGAAATAAACAATTATAAAAAAAAAAAGAAATATAAAAAATAATTGGTAGTTGATTTATGGATAACTCGTAACTCATGCATGGATAACTCATAGCTCATACATGGGTAAAAGGTAGTGCCAACAGATAACCCATTTAACTAAAGAATGTAACACGTAGCTGAGGCATAGACGACATGTCATTACAACTAAGCATGAAAAGCAAGTAATGGATAACTTGTTCATGACACTTAACTTGTGACTTATCGGTGTTCACCAGCCACAAGTTAAGTGGTTGTGTTAGTGTATTAAAGTGAGAAGTTATGACTAGTATTTATACTAGTCCAAGTCACACATTAATTCACTTTCAATTATTTAATATGACTGACATACCATGTTTTAAAATGTTTTTTATAAAACTTTTTCACTAGGGTCGACATGTCCCTTTTTCATAATATGATGACTTTTGTAGGGCCGACCTCAACCTTATTTGTCCAACGTTGTAGGGGTTTCTTTAATGGTTCAAGGGGCTTATTCCACGCATTTCAAGGGCATGTTAGGACCCTTAATTTATGCTTTCTTCCATGCACTTTAATACTTTTGTAGAGGGGTGTCTTTACCACTTTAGGGGCTTCTTCTTCAAGACATCATTTGTGTACAACTAAAAGTGGACATGTGGATACAACCACATGTTATCTCATCCTGTAAAGGCCATGCTTAACAACTACGGCATAAAGAGACTACTTTGAAGTTATATAAACTTATGCTTGGATTTTAACACCAACCTTATTCAACAAAAATCATCTTAAAATATCAATGTTATTTTGTTTTTCAAATGTATAAAATATTCATTGCATCTTACAAGCTACATCCATATATCATTACATTGCTTACCTCTCAACTAAGCCAAGTGCAACAAAAGTGAGTTGGAATAATGTGATCCCTAACAAAGAATTAGATTAGAGAAAAGAAAGAAGTGATGTGAATACAGGGCTTAGGAATTAGATTACTTTATAATAATAATAATAATAAAATGATAATAATAATAATAAAATGATGTGAATACACCTTAGATTAATTCTATATTGTGGATTAATGGTTAAGAAAGGGCATTGTCTATGACTAATGATTAAGCAAGGCCATTGTCTATGACTAATGATTATGATAGGGCATTGTCTCAATAATAATTTTGGAATATACCCTTAGTGCCAAAGTATTGAACTTTGGTCATATGTATAAAGTAGCTAAGTTTGACCATGTAGATGTTGTGTATACTATTAAAAAAAACTTACGTTTTATAATAAAACGTTGCTTGAATATGTAGGACAATGTAGCACCACACTATTCCAATAAATGAACGTGTTTAAAATAAGAACATTAATTTAACTATTACATATAATAGAGTAGAGAACTATAATATCTCATTATACTTCGATGTAGCAATTAAAAACTTTAAATTAAAATGCAAATAATTGAAATAAAAAAATAAATATTTTGTAAGAGAATCATAATGTCCCTGGTATAACATCTAGCACCGTGCGGTTAGGGTTTGCAGTTTTAGAAGGGTCTTTGCAGTGTAAGACGGAGAAATTTGAAGCATTTTGGAGTTCATCCAATCGAAAGGTTGGCTTAGTACCAACCAAGAAAAAAAGTGGGAATCTTAGATTTATCTGCTGCAAATCGATCCGTACATACATTGTGGAACCATTTCGATTATGTCCTAAGATGTAGCTGAGTTTCACCTGAACGCGTGTTGTGTTGTTACTTTCTGTACATTGTGGTGTGTTGCCAGATTTGTGGGGTTCTTGAACAATATGTGTTGTCCTTTATGCTCCCAATAATGGCGGTGGGGCCTCCAAGAATCCTTGATATTCCACTTTCTAGTTTACACAAGGGTTTTACTCCTAGTTACTCTATGCTATCTGCTCCTTCCCATTCGGATTGCAAAGAGGGTAGGGCTTCGAAAACATTGACTAGTGAAGCATCCCGCAATCGAAGGCATTTAAAAGCCCTAAAAGCAAAGGCTGAAGTGGAGGTTTTTGTACTAGATCAAGCTGTAAATCTGGATAGAGTTAGCATTCTCTCCAAAAGGGCTGTTGTGGGAAAAATTGAAGGCACTAAGCTCTCTCCTATGGAATTTGTAGAATGAGTAAACTAGACTTGGACTCCAGAACTTGGCCTTCCGCCCAGGACAAGTCTGTTATCAAAGGGGTGGGTAGCTTTCATTTTCCCCAATGAGGAAGTTATACCATCTATTATGGAGCGCACTTGGCTCATCAAGGACACATCCCTAGTAATGAAGTGTTGGCACACCAACTTTAATCCCAACACGGAGCATTTGACCAGAAGGCATTTGTGGGTACTCATGACAGGTTTCCCTTTCGAGCTCTAGACGTCGAACGTTTTTGAGGGTTTAGGAAATTTTTGGGGTTGTTTCATACGGTTGGAGAAGAACATGATCTATGACATTGATAAAAGGATGGCTTCTATGATGGTCGAGTTCAATATTTCGAAGGGATTACCAGCAAAGGTTGAGATAAATTGGGGTGGTAAATTTTTCAAGCAGAAACTTGACTATAAAAAAATTCCATTCCAGTGTTTTTTCTGCCATAATATAGGTCATGTCAAGGCTCGATGCCCTTTTCTGCATGGTCGGCTTCCCCTCCATGACTCTACTCCAGAGACAACCATCGAGGCAGCTACTCAAAAAGAGCAAGTTTGTTATGATAACCAAGGTATGTCCAAAGACGAACCCTCCTTGTTTTACGAAGGTGTAACAAAAGCTGAACTTGATTTCTATTTATCGATTGAGAAAGCACATGACCTTAAAAACCAAGTTTCCAAACCTATAGCTAGGAATATTTTGGGGGACTTAAATTCCATGGGTAAGCTTCCCCTTGAAGAAGGCTTTGTAATTCTTGTCCAATATTCCCCAGAGGAGGACACAGTACATGGAGGGGATAGGGTTTTAGTCTCGCCCAAAGTGGTTGAATTGCCGTCTATGGTGGAGAACCCAAACAATGAGACTATTAATAATAGATTGAATTCCTTTTCAAATTCCTTGTTGGTAGATCCTAGAGTGCACAAGTCACCTTTGGAGGTTTTCTCAAAAAAACCCTTATCCTATAAGGAAAATATTACCCCTTCCATTCGATGTATGAATGTTACGATTAGGAAAAAGAAGAAGAAAAAAAGATAAAGGAATTGGGGAAACTTTCATTCCCCTTTCTAAATGATTGGAAGATGCTGAGAATCTGTCATTATGCGATAACTCTCCTTCCCCCAGGGCCCTTAAAGCAGAGTTTCCCTTACAAAGGGTGTCTTAATTTGCATCCTCTTATTTAATATTCGGGGAATTGGAGGGGTTAAAAAGGTTAAGGCCCTCTTCATTTTTTAAAAATCTACTAGCCTTGATTTGATTCTTATTCAGGAAACAATGTGCACGGTGTCCCAAGCTGTGGATATTTTCTCTAAGTATATGCCAGGATGGTATTTTAGTGCTATTAACTCTTGTGGTATGTCTGGACATCTTTTGTCGGGATGGAACCCTTCTACTGCTTCTTTCAACGCTTACAAGACATTGGGGGTCTGTTATTGGAGGGGCGTTTTCTTACTAATTCTACAGGCTTATCTATTATGAATATGTATGGCCCTTGCAGGACAGGGATATTTTCTAGACGTCCTTAGAATCTTCGAGACTTCTAAATAGTCCTAATATTATTATTGCAGGTGATCTCAACTTCACGTTATCTGTAGGAGAAGTTTGGGTTCCTCGAAATTAGTTGATGCTTTAGCTGAGTTTTTCAATGATTTAATTCAGAGGACACATTTGATAGATGCTTTTCCCAGGAAATTGGGGGCTACTTGGTGTAATAAAAGGGAGGTTCGGCAATGTATCAGCAAACATCTTGACAGATTTTTAATTGCAGAATCTTTTCCTTCCAAATTCCACAAATATAGATCCTCTATTGAACATTCCAACATTTCAAATCACCAGGCTATCATACTTCAAATTGACAATCTCTCTTTTAAAGATCAAAGGCCTTTTAGATTTAATAGTACCTTGTTGTGGGATTCTAATTACTATGAGATGGTCAGAAACTTCTGGACTTCAATTGAAGTTCCTACTGGAATCAACCCAATGGATGTATTGATCCTAAAACCGAAAGGCTTGGAGGATAAAACCAAAGAGTGGGAGAAAAAAAAGGAACATGATCGTAAGGATCTTATACTTATTAAAATTCAAATACAACAACTTTATAAACGCAACCTGGATGGTCATTTCACCGAAGAAGAACGAAAAACTCTTCTGAAATTACAGGACAGAATGGATGAAATTCTTAATATAGAGGAAAGTACCTGGAGGTTAAAAAGTCATGCAACCTGAGTTGAACTTAGGGATGGTAATACTAAATTTTTTCACCATTACGATACACACAAGAGGAATATAAACTAAATTTGGGACATCCAATACCAACAAGGGAAGTTCATAAGTGATCAAAAGGATCTTGAAGAGATAGCTTTAAATCATTATAAACATCTATTTTTTGAATCTGGGATCAACGAAATTGATGAACAACTCAAAGTCTTAAAACATTTTCCATCCTTTTTTTCGGTAAAGGAAGGCAAGGATGTGAGTAGACCCGTGACATTAGATGAAATTGAAAGTGTGTTGAAGGCTTTCGAAAAAGAGAAAATCATAGGGCCCGACGGGTGGACAGTGGTTTTGTTCTTAGCTTTTTTTGACATTATGGGCTTTGATCTGCTATAGATGATTGAGTTGTCAAGGGTGGAAGGTTGGGTTGCTGGAGGTATGAACTCTACCTTCCTGACTCTGATTCCAAAGTGAAACAAACCAGTTTCTTTTGGATATTTTAGACCTATACTCCCTTTATAATCTGGCTTATAAAGTAATCCCCAAGATTATTGCTAACATAATTAAACCAAAGCTTTCGGAATTGATGACGAAAGAACAATTCAGGTTTTTATCAAATAGACAAATTCTTGTTGTTGTTGGCATTACTCAGGAAGTTTTCCATTCAGCAAAAGTCAAAAAGTTGAGTGCTATGATTCTTAAAATTGATCTGGTCAAAGCTTATGATCAGGTAAATTGGGGCTTTTTAAGGCTTTTGCTACTTCAAATCGGTCTTCCTCGGATTGTTACAATCTGGATTATGGTGTGTGTAATGACAACAAAATTCTCAGTGTTGATTAATGGTAATCCAACCTCCTTTTTCAAAAGCAATAGGGGACTGCGACATGGTTGTCTGTTGTCCCCCTTGTTGTTTGTATTGGTCATTGAAGGTCTAAGTAGAATGATTTGTGAAGCTAGAAGAGCAGGAGTTATAAAAGGGATTACAATTTCAAAGAAAATTCCCATTACTCACTTACTTTGTGTGGATGACGTGGTATTGTTTGGAAAAGGAACTATTGATGAGTGGAAGGTATTTGCAAATATTATTCATATTTTCTGTAAGGCAACTGGCATGCAAGTCAACACTAATAAATTTGCTTTTTTAAGTAATAATGTGGAAGAAGCCTTAACTGAACATATATCAAACTTTCTCCCTTTTAATTTCTCAAACCTGAATGAAGGTGTGAAATACTTGGGGATTTTTATCAAACCAAATGGATATGGAATCAATGCATAGCGGTGGCTTATTCGAAGGTTTGAGAAAAGAACCAATTCTTGGTGCTTAAAATTTCTTTCTCTAGGTGGGCATCTCATTTTACTGAATTCGTTTTAAGTAGCTTACCGATCTACTGGGCGATGATGGCTCAAATTACTCAAGCTATTTTATCCAAATTAAGAAGTTTAATGTTCATATTCTCTGGTTGGGGAATTCGAAGGGAGGCTGTTATCATTTAGTCAATTGGGAAAACATTTCATTAACTAAAAAATATGGTGGCTAGAAGATCAAAAATATTTTCTTGTTTAATAGTGCCTTATCTTTGAAATTTTTTTGGCGGGGACTCTTTGGAGTAAATATCTGGTCTGAAGTTTTCCATGCAAAATATATCAAAAAAGAGATTGTTAGCTAAATCAGAATACCAACAGGGGACTACAGAAACTCCTCTTTTTTCTGGAGAGGTTTTATGAAAATTCTTCCTTAGATCAGTACACATTTGACATGGCAGGTTGCTAATGCCAAACGTATATTAGTAGGTATTGATCCGATTATCGGACATGATATAGAGTGTAAGTTGTCAAAAGTGATTTGTGACCTTCTTGCAGATTTTGGCTTTCACACTTTGAACCATATTAAAAGACCAAGTTGGCTCTCAACAGATAATTCATATTGGCTTACTGCAAAAGATCTCGATCTGGGTAGCATCTGGGCAAAAGAATGGAACCAATATATTCACAACCTGAACCTCGCCGGTATATTCGTCTTATAGATGAGATGGATCGGTTGGTATGGTGTAAAAATATTAACATGGGACATCATTACGACCAATTCGGCTTATCAAGCTATTGTTGAAGCACATTTTGAGGGTGTATGGAAATGGTGGTATGTCTCTTTATGGAAGTGGAATCTTCCACTATAAAGTGTTTCTTATGGCTCGCTTTCAATGGAAGGATTCTGACATGGGATAATTTGATCCGTAGAGGTAGACAGGGGCCAAACATTTGTATATTTTGTAGAAGTGATAGCGAATCAGTTGATCATTTATTTATGAACTGTTTTTTTTCAAGGAGGGTTTGGATGAAGTTATGTAGTCTCTTGAAAGTGAATGCAGATTGGCCTAATACATTTTTTGAAGAAGCTTATTTCAACTAGATCCAAAGACATCGTATTCTTAAAAATATACCGGGTATGGTTTCTTAGATTCTGTGGATTATCCGCAATCAAGGTTTGTTTACGAATGATACTCCCTCAAAACATCAAGCATTAAATAGACTCTGGATCCTTTTAAATGGATATAAAAATTATCATGCTTTTTGTCGGGGTCCAAGGAGAGTTATGGATTTTGTGGTTGATATGTCAAAGTCTGCAGTTGGTTTTTTTGATGGTGCCTCAATGGAGTAAAATTGTGGAGCAGGTTTTTATAGCATTGTGGGAAAGGATCTCTCCTACAAGTTCTGACTTTCTTGTGGCCAAGGTTCTAATACAAAAGCCAAGTTGCTCGTACTTTTGGGTATTCTAAAAGTAGCTATCCTTTGTGGTTTAGTTTCCATCAGAATATTTGGCAACTCATTGGTTATTGTCAAGTGGGCACAAAAGAAATTCAATCTGAACGTTCTGCAATATAATCATTGATCATATATATCGTGAAATCAATGATACAATCGATGCACTCTACAAAGAAGAGCTTTATGGTGAAGCGGGATTTTTATATTGGGAAGAATGGGTTGATGGAGTCATTACACATTCAGGTTCCATGTTCTTTTTTGCAGACTCTTTCTAGTTTGTTTTACAGGTTTTGATGATCTTCTGATTGGGACTTTAGTTAGAAGGATATTTTTGTTTTCTTTCATTAGGAATGAACTATGTGTCCAGGGTTGGTTGTTACTATTCTAGCTGGTATAGACTAGAACTCTCAGAATGTTTTGGATTGTTCTCATATAGTTATGGTGGTGTACTTTTTGATTCATAGAAATAACAAAAGTACCATTTTTTTCTCCTTGAAAAAAAGAAAGTTGGGATGTAAACTATAACACCATTGCTTGAAACTACAAGCTCTATCCAAATAGGGTGATGGAACCACTCCGCTAGAATTGAGAACAACTTAGAAAACTCTAAAAACAACATTGAGAAACACATTCCCCAAAAAGGTTTGAGAGATCAATTGTCAAGGAATCAACCAAATGAGAAAAACACTTCATAAGAGGTTTGAGGGATCAAATTGTAAGGAAATCATCTAAATATGTTGTGTATAGGAGTAAGCAAAAGTGATTGAGATGACCAATGAGCATAAAATGGAAATACATTTACAATGGAATGCTCTATCACATAGTTGAAATCTCCAACGTCACAACCATCAGTTTAGATCTATGTGGGTGATCGATTCATTTAGGGGATTCACAATGTTTTGTTTGAATCATACATGGACCCATATGACCCTATGGAATGTTTTCAAAAGAGTACACTTAATAAGTTCATGAAGTTCATCATAAAGAATATTCCTAGAGCTCACATCCATTCAAGTACATGCATTTGATAATATATTCAAGCAAAGGCTATGCCCATTCAAGTTGCTATGAATATTATATGTATGTTAATTAAAGTTATTAGTCATTAAAGTGAAAGGGTGTAACCCTTCACTATACACGCTCTAGCATTGGTATCAGAGCCTTGTGCTAGATTCCGGCCTTTGGCTGTCTTTGGGTTTTTAGCCATTAACCAAGGTTTCCCTGAATTTTGATCTTTGACCATAAAATTACAATCTTGCTCCACCTCCCTGCCGAAGAGTCTCTCCACTCCCCGCGCCTGCACACCTCCATCCTGCACGCCCTCCCGCACCTGCACACAACCCCCGCGCACTGCACCATCCCCGCCGCCATCCACAATCTCCACCCTGCTCCCTCGCGCCGACTCTCTCCACCTCCCAGTCCTCCACGACTCTCAGCCCTCATCTCCCCCGTCACCTCACTCGCTCGCCCCTCGTTTCACACTTCGCAACGCATCTCCTTACTCCTCCCCGCTGCACATTCCCCATGCCTTCCCGCCATTTTCTCATAGCTCCCTTCGCATCCCCTTCCCTCTCTCCGCCTGCAAACTCACCCCGCGTCCCTCCCTTTGCTCCAGCGCTCATCCTTGTACCTCCCTCCTCCCAGCAACCCGCGCATCCCCCTCCACCGTAGCATCCCCTCTCGCGCTGCCTCCGCTCACTGCGCAACCCTCCCTCTCCTTCCGCATCCACAAATCCCCCTCCACCAGCTACATCTCCATCTCCGCGCCCTCCACCACCGTGCTCCATCACCTCCCTCCTGCGCAGCACTTCCACCTGCTGCCCCACACCACCCCCATGCGCTTTCGCTCCTATCCATACCTCTCCGCCCTTCTGCACCCTCACCCCACCTGCGCCTCCCTCTCTGCACTCCACCGCATCCTTTCCTCCTCTCCGCGTCGCCGCTCCCAACTCCCTGCCACCATTCCCTTTATATCCTTGCGTTCCAACTCCCGCCCAACCTTATCATCCACCCCCGTGCATGCACGCCTCCAGCCTGCGCGTCTGCAAGCCCTCCTCCAGTTTCACACCACCGCCAACCCACGCACAGCTCCCTCATGCGCCCTCGTCCATAGATTCATTCTCCTCGTCAATTGCCTCTGCAACTACGCCTACCCACCATCACAACTGCACCAACTCGACCAATCCCTCCTCGCGGCCACCTCTTCCAGCACACCTCCGCCACCACCGACCCCCGTCCGCCGCGTCCAACTCGGCCACCCCCTCCTCCATACCACTACACCTCTCTTCCACGTGTATTTTTCCATTAAAAAAAAAAACTATTATCATTGTTATAATATTTAAAAAAAATTTATTATAACACATTATTATTAAATTTAATAATAAGTATTTATACTATTATTATTTAAAAAAAAAAGAAATAATAATTATTATTTTATAATTATTATTTTTGGAAAATAAAAATAAAGAGAGATCAATTATCATTGAAGGAAGCCAAGGACCTGTTGTCATCGTCAAGAAGACATTAAGACAAAGCCAAGAAAAACAAAAACCAGAAGTCCAAGCAAGACTCCTTATTGTCAAAGAAGTCGAAGAACACTTATCATCGAAGAAATCAAAGTCAAGGACAGTTATTTATCATTGAAAAAGTCAAAGTAAAGGAAGGCTTATCAAGAAGTCGAGACGCGTTAACGACAAGGATGACCAAGTTTAAGAAAGGCTCATCAAAGAAATCAAAGAAGATCATTCCACCGTCGAAGAAGATAGAAACCATGGAAGCCGATTTGCGAGAGAAATTAGAAGCCAAGTTAAAACACTATCAAAAAGACAATGAAGAATTACGAGACATTAATAGACAATCAGAAATAAAGATTGAACTACATAAGATACAAGAACGGTTCAATGAACAAATAATGTCCAACCAGAAAAATCACATAGAAAAATTATGTGCGCAAATCAAGGAATTAAAAGATGAAAGTGATTTCAATCAGAGATTGAAAAATCAAGATATAAAGAAGGAAATAAATAATTGCGAAGCAGAAATAATACGCTTGAACAAAATCGTTAGCGACAAAGATGAAGAACTAATGCAGTTACGACATAAATTAGAAAGTCAAGAATCAGAGGTCGGCCAGTGTCGACAACAGATAAAAGTTCTTCAACAACAAAATGACGACTCTAAAAAGACACATAAGTCAGAGATCGCGAAGAGTAATAAAGCATTATCTAACAATGCTGAAGAAATTTTTAGACTAAGAAATCATAACAAGTTACTAGTCACAAAAATTAAGAAGTTGAAAAATAGCCGAAAGATAGAACAATCTATGGACGACATTGAAGGGAAACTTCTAGACAAACAGGAAGAAAATAGTTGTATCAGAATTCATAATGAAGACCTTAAGGAACAACTTAAGACATCTGAAGATGACAGAAAATCGCAAGTCAAATTGATTAAGAAGTTTCAAAATGATAATAGGCAGTTAGAAAACAAGTTGGAAAAGATACAGAACAAAAACTTAAATCCTCAAGAGACGAAAATACAACTTCCAACTCAGATCAATGATCTAAAGGCGACATTCGTAAACGAAAATGACATCGTGAAAGTTCCTTATCGACACCCCAACCATAAAAACCGATATTTGAAAAAGTGGGAAATGTCGAAAAATAATGGTACTAATGTGATCAAATCTCCTGACGACATATCAGTAGGAAATCCCATCAGTCCACAACAAATCAATTTGGGATGGATTGATCCGTCGATGTATCGGAAGTTATGCTCTACACTTAGCAGTTCGTATCGACATGTTTCATCAGCCATGGCATCGCAAAGGACAATGCAACAAAATTATAAGGCTTTGAGGACAAAGCCTTTCTAAGAGAGTGGCAATGCTATGAATATTATATGTATGTTAATTAAAGTTATTAGTCATTAAAGTGAAAGGGTGTAACCCTTCACTATACACGCTCAAGCCTATAAAAGCGAGCCTCATTGTAATTATTAATTATCTTTATCATCATCAATTATATATTATTATCAAATGGAGTTATTTTCCATTGGAGGATTATTCGCTTGAATAATCATTGAGTATAGTTATGGTGGTGTACTTTTTGATTCATAGAAATAACAAAAGTACCATTTTTTTCTCCATGAAAAAAAGAAAGTTGGGATGTAAACTATAACACCATTGCTTGAAACTACAAGCTCTATCCAAATAGGGTGATGGAACCACTCCGCTAGAATTGAGAACAACTTAGAAAACTCTAAAAACAACATTGAGAAACACATTCCCCAAAAAGGTTTGAGAGATCAATTGTCAAGGAATCAACCAAATGAGAAAAACACTTCATAAGAGGTTTGAGGGATCAAATTGTAAGGAAATCATCTAAATATGTTGTGTATAGGAGTAAGCAAAAGTGATTGAGATGACCAATGAGCATAAAATGGAAATACATTTACAATGGAATGCTCTATCACATAGTTGAAATCTCCAACGTCACAACCATCAGTTTAGATCTATGTGGGTGATCGATTCATTTAGGGGATTCACAATGTTTTGTTTGAATCATACATGGACCCATATGACCCTATGGAATGTTTTCAAAAGAGTACACTTAATAAGTTCATGAAGTTCATCATAAAGAATATTCCTAGAGCTCACATCCATTCAAGTACATGCATTTGATAATATATTCAAGCAAAGGCTATGCCCATTCAAGTACATGCATTTGATAATATATTCAAGCAAAGGCTTAAAAAGCATAGGAAGAAGAAGACACATGGTAAGCCACACTTTGGCTTTAAGCTTTAGGAACAAAGCTTCCCGAAGGGGAGGATATGCAACACACATAAATACAAATTTTTTTATTTATGTGAAGAAATATGTGTTTGTGAACTTTTTGTATACAAGTTTATAGTTTTGTTATGGTTTTGTACAAGGTTGTTTCCTATTTTTTTATTAAAGGAATTGGTAACTAGAAAAAGAAGGAATTGGTAACTAGAAAAAGTTACTATGGGCTAGGTCCAAGATCAAACTTGTTGGATGCCACTATACCCTCTAGAATAAATGCAAAAATACGCAACTCACACAAATTAAACTTTTGTAACTTAGCATAGGGTCAAGGCATCCCAATATGGGGGCACCTACTCTTTCAACCAAACCACTTTGAGCCAACATGACCATTATTGGATAACATGTCGTTGGCACCTACTCTTTCAACCAAACCACTTTGAGCCAACATGACCATTATTGGATAACATGTCGTTGGCAAGGTTTGATATGAAGTGGGATAGTTAACAAACTCATACCCACCAATGCTCAAATTTGACGTTCACCCGAGTCTGTTAAACAAAAAATTCATGATGTTCTAATATTTGTATTTCCCAAATTAATAAATTAATAGCCATTGATTTTAGTTTCACGAAAACATATAGATTGTGATTTTAAAAAAATAAGATATTTATGGTTTTTTTTAAGGTTCAAAGTAATAGAGTCTAGAAAAAAAATACGTTTCAATATAAAAAAAATAAAAATAAAGCAAGGCATAATAGCAAGATTCAAAATTCTATGGTAAGGTTAACTTAATGCTTAAAAATATATTTACAATTTTAATTTTTTTAATATTGTTGAAATGTTACTATGTGTATTTAAATATATTTAAATATTTATACTTTATGACAGCCTACGTTTATTAAAGTTTGATTATTAAATCAAACCTTTGGAACATGCATGGAGCTAATAAAGAACCCATAAATAATCAATGTATAATGGGTCCATTAGGGTTTGTAGAGGGACTATTTGGTGAGAGGCTTATGGTTGTATTTAGTAGCTAAAATTGTTCTTTTTAGATGGCAGATTTGGAATTGATTTGTTGGGATGATGAAGAAGTTCATGGCATCTTGTGGAGAGTCTGTGGTAGGTGAATTAATGTAGTCAACGCATCCTTGGTTCATCATCAGGACATTAGCAATGCCTGAGAAGATATTCACCCTCGCCAATTATTAATATAGAATAGTGAAAAAGATTTTAATGGAATGGAGCCGACTCTAGGGTTTTGTTTGGAAATTAATTTTAGGAAACAAATCTTAATTTTAATTGAATTTAATGATAAATTGATTAATGGTAGGCTTTTTAATGATGAAGAAGTTGATTGGGCCCAAAATGACATATTTAAAATTGGCGAGGAATTCAAAGAGATGGTAAGCCTTTGTCAAGTCATGAAAAGGGGATGATGTGATGGATAGTACACTATGTGGGACAGGTGGTTTGTCGTCAAGTGTGACAAGTATTGGAATTAATGGGGCGACATCTCTGGTACTGTCTTTGGAATTTGAAATTGGTGCATCCGTTCAAGGAGTCAGGGTTTCCTCTTCATTGGTTGTTTTTGGACAGAAAGCGGTTGATTATGTAGTGGGTAATCTAGGTAAAGTTAAGGTTGCTCAAGTTACAGATCATTCAATCCTTGCGAGGCTTATTACTCCAGTGAAACCAAGTGGTGTCTCTGCTTGTAGATCAGGAAAGGCTGCTAAATCCAATAAACTTCAGAAGATTTACAAAATTCGGGTGGAGAAGGTGTTAATGGTTTTAGGTAAATATGTTAATATGGACAAGGTGGAAGGCTTGATGACTAGAGTCTTAGTGGGTATATTGGCTTATGTAAAGAAAAACAAAAAGGAGTTAATAAAGTGGGTAAATGTTAAATGGAAGTTGTTGTTGGGTTACTACCCTCGAGACTTTATTTTGATGAATAATTGGATCTATTTTTTGTTTTTGATGGAGGAGGACATTGTGAAGATCTTGGAGAAACCATGGGTGCTTGGGATGGGCTCCTTGATGCTAAAGCGCTGGCATTCATCCTTTAACCCCTTCAAGGAATTTTTTTTAGAAAATACACATATGGATTCTTTTGTTGGGTTTCCCTCTAGAATTATGGTTGAAAAACAGATTTGCAGCAGTAGCAAATAGTGTGATATAGTTTATCTTTTTTTATGAAAAGTCTATATTTTGTGAGGATAAATGTACGGCCTAGGTATTAGTGAAATTGGATACGTCCTTGGGTCTTCCTACTGAAATCAATATTTTGTGGGGAAAAAAAGTAATTTCTCGGCATTTAGATTATTAGAGAACGCCTTCTAGATGTCATGCTTGCAGAGAAATAGGACATTTGAGAAAATTTTGCCCGAGTCTTTTCTCTAAGGGTTCATCGGATCATGAGGTCAACAGACCTTTAAAGATATCTTCTCCTGAGGTCCTAGTGAATTCAAATTCATAAGATGAAAGATGTGCGACGGAAGTGGGCTTGGGTTGCATCCCCTCTCCACTGATTGAAGGATCTTCTTTCACAGGTAAGATAAAATCTCTTTTTCCCTCCTTGTTTGACTCACTTAGTGAATTGGAAGTAAAGTTTCTAATTGAAGTTGAAAGGAATTTTATTTATGCAAATTATCTTAATGGAAGGGACTCTAGACCAGTTGTAAACCCTCTTTCCTCTATTGGAATACAGATGGAGGTCATATTATTTCCTCTAATTCTCTTTAGAATTGTGTTGAACTGGGTGGAAGGAATAGGATTTTAGAGTCAAATTATGCCCTCTTCCTCAGTGTAAGAAGTATTATCTATGGTCTAGAGGATGCGGGGGAAGAAAATCATGTTTCTTTAGGGGAGAAGAAAGAGACCAGATCTAATTCTTCTTCTTCTCCCATATCTTGTAATCCTCATTATTTTATTTGTTCTCAAGATGTTATTAAGAAGGATTCTGGTGGGGATATTTTAGGTAAAGAGGTTTTGGATAGTCTCCTTCTAAAGGGTGGTTCCACATCTCATGTGGTTACTACATTAGTTCCTTCGTACAAAGACATTCTCAAGAAACAACCCTTACCAATTTTCCATGTTTCATCCCCAGTGTCCAGGGAAGGTGACTTTGGCACTCAGGATCAATTTTCAAATGTCATAGTGAGGAAGAAAAATAAGGGGATTAAGGGTAAAAACATAAGGAAGGGGTTGTTCAGGGGGTTTTTCTCGTGAAGATGGTTCTAGTGAATTTTCTCCTTCAGAATTTCAGGTAGTTGATTTTAGGGACCTTAAAGCTGATAAGATCTCTAAGAGTGGTTTGAAATAATTATTATTCCCTTCAATGTGAGAAGAGTAGGGAGCAATCCTAAATTTCTTGCCCTTAAAATACTTTTTGATGTCACAAAACCGGATACCCTCCTCATTCAAGAAACAATGGTACATGGCTCCAAAGCAAGGGAATTTTTTTTGAAACTCCTTCTTACTTGGGAGTGTTGATCAATGGATGCAATTGGGTAGTATGGGAGTTTCCTATCAGCATGGAACCTTGATATTGCTAAATTAATTCCCTATTTCACTTTTGCAGAGATTATGTTTAGATATTTGGATCAGAGATTAAAGATTGTTAATTGTTATGGCCCTTATTCTGGGAGACAAGCTTTTGGGGAAAAAGTGGTGGATAGTGACCCTTTGAAGGACTCAAATTTGATTCTAGGAGGATGTCTAAATATCACTATGTATGCAAGGGAATTCTGGGGTGTCGATCCTAGGATGGATCCTTTGTCAAGTATGTTCAATCAAATTTTTCAAGAAGCTAATCTCATTGATGTTATGCCTCTTCCTCTAACTCCCACTTGGAGGAATGGGAGATAAGGTTTAGTCGGAGTGGCTAAGTGGTTAGATAATTTTCTGCTGGAAAAATATGTAATTAATGAAGTGGATAGCTACAAATATTGGCCTATAAATGTGGGTATCTCTGATCATTTACCAATCTATCTCAAATTAGAGGATGGTGCAAATAGACTCAATTATCCTTTCAAATTCAACCACTCTTGGATTGAAGATGAAGCTTTTAAATATTTAGTTAGAAACAAG
This sequence comes from Larix kaempferi, assembly GCA_027924585.1. Classification (NCBI taxonomy): domain Eukaryota; kingdom Viridiplantae; phylum Streptophyta; class Pinopsida; order Pinales; family Pinaceae; genus Larix; species Larix kaempferi. Next base: position 9,558,676 of record BSBM01000806.1, read on the forward strand.
TTGATATCGTTGTCACAACTCTCTCAAGGTTATTTGATGCATCAATTGACCTTTAAGTTGAAATAAATTAAATATGTAGTTTCTCAATTGGAAAGGAAGAAAAAACTTGAAATGAAACAGGAGCTAGTCAATATTGAAGAGGAGATCCACTCCGGATATAATAATAACAGTACAATGATATTCTCTCAAGTGGATAAAGATCAACTCAACCACTTGGAGGCCAAGAAAGAAAGGATTCTAAGGTTTGAGGAGGGATCTTGGAGATTGAAGAGCAGGGTTATTTGGGTTTCATAACGGGATCATAATACAATTTTTTTTCATAAGTATGTTAATCAACAAAGAAATTGAAATGTTATTTGGGATATTGTGGGCCATAATGGAAGCATAGTGTCTTCATAACAAGGACTAGAAGAAGTTGCAGCTGCCGATTTTGGTTCTATGTTTCAGGACCCGGGTTTAAATAATATTGGATCACAAATGCAGGTTATCCACCGCTTCCCTATGTTCTTCTCTAATGAAGAAGTTCATCGAGTTGGAGACTCGATTTCATTGAAATAAATTGAGGACATTCTCAAGAATTTTGCTAAATAAAAAAGTCTAGGGCCAGATGGCTGAGTTGTAGAGTTTTTTTTGGAGTTCTTTGACTTACTTGGAGATGATTTGGTAAAGGTGGTGGAAGAGTCCAGGACCCAAGGGAATGTTTCAGGTGCATTAAATGCCACATTCATTTCTCTTATTCCCAAGAAGACTAACACTATCTCTTTTAATGATTATAAACATATCTCTCTTTGTAACCTTATTTACAAAATCATTGCTAAGGTTATTGCAAATAGGCTCAAGAAAAGACTGGTTGAAGCTATGTCCAAAGAAAAATTTAGATTCTTGAATAACAAGCAGATTTTTAATGTAATTGGTGTGGCTCGGGAGAGTTTCCATTCTATTAAGCCCAAGAAACTGCAAGGTTTGATTCCGAAGATGGATCTGGTTAAGACATATGACATAGTGAATTGGACTTTATTAAGGTTAATACTTTTACAAATTGGTTTAAGTATTGAAGCTATAGATTATATCATGGGATGTGTGTCCTCTGCAAATTTTGTTGTTCTTATCAATGGTTATCCCTCTAGGTTGTTCAACTGTCATAGAGACCTTAGACAAGGTTGTCCATTATCTCAAATTCTTTTTATGTTAGTTGTGGAAGGGTTGAGTAGATTAATTGGAAATCCTAGAAGAGAAGGAATATTAAAAGGGGTAAAAATCACATCTTTGCATCATACATTTCCCATTTATTGTTTGTAGATGATGTGATTTTATTTGGCAATGGGACAGTGGAGGAATAGTGAACTATTCATGAGATAATTAATTTATTCTGTGAAGCTTTTGGTATGGAGATTAGTTTACAAAAATCAAGTTTTCTAATGAATAGGATTGAAGATAAAGTGCTCAAACAGGTACAAGGATTTCCTCATTTTCCTATGGAACCAATTGAAAATGGGTTTAAATATCTTGGATATTTTTTAAGCCTAAAAACTACATGAAGGAAGATTGGTTGTGGTTGCTAAAAAAGGTTGAAAAGAAAGTGGATACTTGGTGTCATAGAATGGTTGTCCCTAGGGGGGTGAATGATTTTGGTTAAATTTGTTCAAGAGAACATCCTTTGAGGAGTTGCCCCTATTTTTTGCTTGGCCAAACAAGTGGGAGTGCCCAAACAAGTGCCCACATAGGAATCTTGCACTTTTTTAGAATGGCCAAACAAGTGCCCACAGGCTCAGTTCAATGATTGTGGGAGTGTATAAGGAGCAGTCCAAGGGATCAGTGGATAAATATGCTAGACTCATTATTGTGCCCTCCTTTTCTGTAAATACTCTTGTTGGTTGTTTTGGTGGTGCCTCTCAGTTGAGGCAGTGTGGTGTAGGTATGGTGATCTGACTTAAGTTTAATCATTGTTTTTTGGTTTGGATGGGTTGTGGGGAAGGCACCAACACAAGGGAAAAATTGTTAACCCTTTGGGGGATTCTTTATTTTCGTCATTTCAAAGGACTTTTATCCTTACAGGTGGCAGGTGATTCTAGAGTGGTAGTTCAGTGGAATTTTGGTGAAGCAAACCTACAGGTGAATCTTTTGGACCATTGGAAACAAAGGATTGGGAACCTTCAGGGAAAGTTCCTAAATTTATTTTTCAATCATATATCTCGCTAGTTTAACAATCAAGCAAGTGGATTATCTAAAAAAGCTATTGGGTTGAAGGAGGGGCTCCATCACTTTGAAGAAATCTAGGACTGTATGCCATATCAAATGGTTCCATCTAGGATTTCTAGTTTGTCTAGTTCTGTTTCTTTTGGATCTTAGCCTAGATTTTTCTAAGTCTTTTTTGTTATTACGTAAGTTTGTTCTATTTTTTTTGTTAAAGCGACTTCTTATCATAAGTGAAGTAGAAAGGGGTCATGTACTTTCTGGATCCATTTATTTTTGGACTCGTAATAGAGCAGGTTCGCTCGGTCAATGTCAAGGATGCTATTATATCTTATAGATAGGAAAGTATGTCAGTAACATTTGGCCTCTTCATAAGAGATTTCAGATTTTTTAATTGTTATCTTTGATTCAAAATTTTGAATATCAAGAAACATATTTTTTTTCCTTGTGAAAAGTTTTTATTGTTAAGGTAGTAGTGGAGCTTCAACTAGAATATAGTTAATGCTTACTGGTTTAAGTTTTGAAAATTCAAGTATTTATTAATTATTATTATAAGAGTGGAATTAAATAGCAACATAGCTAATGATAACACTTATATTCCTAAATTTACCATTACAAGACAATTGCTACACTAGTGAATCTTCAACCCATATGCTTTTTCATATAAATAAATGTAAAACTTAAATGGCCTGCAAAAATGATTTTGCATAACAAGATAGAGTATTATATTAAATAGGCACACAAAAACATAGAAATCACTTCAAACAAATTTGTGACCAGTGCACTTAATCTTTTGAATGAACATTGAAGTCAGAAAGTAATCAACCTTCAAAAAATGAATTGAAGTCACTGAGTAATCAACCTTAAAAAAATGCATACATTAAGGTCGGGGTTTTTAACTTATAATTTATAATTTTTCTATAGTGTTTCATTTATACTTTTGTGTTAAATACTTACATGTTGATTTTCATAGGCTTGTTGAGGATATGGTGATAAAGAACTATATTTAAAAGTTATTGGTAAAGTGTATAAACTAATGATAAAGGAATGTCGAAGACTACTAGTAATTCCAAAAGCATTAAAAAATAAAAAGCAATATTTGAAGTTTCGGCTTCTTCTTCATGCCCACATAATATTTGTCAATAAATTAATTTAAATTTCTCAATATTTTCTAAGAATTTCAAATATATATATATATATATATAATTTAAATTATTTAATGTTTTTTAATGGGTTATATATATAAGTGTAGTCTAAATATTCTACGTTTTCAATTTTTTTTGGGCATATTTTCCATTTTGGAAATCTTTAAAAAATCTTAGATTCACATATATTAGCTATGGAAATTGCAGACTTTGGGTGCCCTATGGTACTTTAAGGTGTTGAATCTATTTATGGATTCAAAAACACGATTTAAACAAATAAAAATTTAGATTTTACCCAAAAAAAAATTAACTTATTCCAACCAAAGGTAAAATAAATAGACTACCCTCATATATATATATATATATATAATTTAAACACTTTAATGTTTTTTTAATTCTCTCCTTATTTTATGGGAATAACAATAAACACTTGAATATATGTATGTATAAAATTATATATTAGAAGAAATTCATTAATAGAAAGAAATTATATATATATAAAGAGAGGAGTTACTCCATAACTTAAAATAGTCGCAATGAGGCAGGTCAATCAATTGGGTGGAACAATGTTTTCCTCCTTCAAAACTAGTTAGCCCTTGATTCCAATATTGAATAGCAAGGAGGGTTCAAAATTCGCTAGCCCTTGATTCCAATATTGAATAACAAGGTTGGCAATCATGATACTTGAAATAACTTGCTTCTAAAGGGGACATACTTCCTACTACATGCAAAAGTCTATTTCTTAGTCAATCAAAAGTAGTTTTAGGTATTAATCCAAAACCAAAAAAGGAACATATTATATACATATACACAACATATTTTATGAATAAACTATTTTATTTATAAATTCATTAATACAAAATCATTATTAATTTAATTGATATTATTAACCACTCATCATTATGTTAATAAATAAATATTAATATATAACTCACTACTATATTAATTGATAAATATTAATTATATACATTGATAACTCCCACTATGTTAGTGGAGAAGTGTTATGAAAACCATAATGAATAAACATTAATTATATGCATTGATAACTCCAATATGTTAATGGAAAAGTATCATGAAAACTCCTTAAACCCAAATTGTAATAAATAAACCATATCATCTATGCAAACTTATTGATCGTATTAATATCTTTTTACATGGAGATGCCTTTATCAATGCAAACTTATTGATCATATTAATATCTTTTTACATGGAGATGCCTTTATCAATTGTTTTGTTTGAACCATACGTGGATCCATATGACCTTATGGGTTGAATTTTCAGAAGAATACATCTAACAATTTCATGAAGTTCATCTTAAAGAATATTCTTAATGCGTTTATCCATTCAAATAAATGCATTTGATATATATTAAGTAAAGATAAAAAAAAACATAGGAAGAAGAAGGCACATGGTTAAGGTACACCAGCTTTAAAAACAAAGCTTTATGAAGGGAGTGCTTGTAGCATACATAAACACATTTTTTTATGTATGCAAAGTAATGTGTTTAAAAACATTTTTATATGCAAGCTATATTTTTATGTATGTAAAGTAATATGTGTATGCAAAGTAATGTGTTTAAAAACATTTTTATATCCAAGCTATTTTTTTTTATGTAGGTAAAGTAATATATGTTTAAGAACATTTTTATGTGTAAATTTATAGTTTTGTAATGATTTTGTACAACACTATTTATTTAAATAAGATTGTTTTGGAATAGTTACAAGAGGAATTGGTAACTAGACAAAGTTCTCATATTAAATTTATTGTCTATTGGTCTAGGATAAATGTAACAATGCACAATTTACATGTAGCAAAATGTATGACTCAATATAGGGTTGTGACATCTCAATATGGGGGCTATTCTTTTTACCAAACCACTTAAACATGATCATTATTGGCCAAAATGTCACTAGGAAGATTTGAATTTAAATGGGATATTCCCAAAAATGATAGACCGTGAATTTTGTGGAGTTTTTAAGACAAGAGATTGATTATTATTTCCAAAGGTCCATAATAATGGAATACTAGAGCTAGACTTGACCTTGTATTCATTAATTTCTACTATATAAGTAAAACTAAATAACAATATAGATAAATCATATTATTCTTAAGTGTACTATCACAAGACAATGGTTTTACTATTACAAGACAATGGCAGATTTATTAATCTTCAATTCATATGCTTTTTCATATAAATAAATATAAAATTCAAATGACAAAAGCATGTTTTGCATAGCAAAACAAAGTATTAAATGAACACACAAAAACATAAATAATTTCAAATAAATTTGTAATCATTATTCCACTTGATATTTAGAATTAACATTGAAGTCACACACCTTACTTAATTGATTAGTAAGCCTAACTTGGTAGAGATATCAAATGAGGTCCTTATGTATCAATGCATAGCCACCAAACTCAGACTCACAGTTTTCAACCACTTAAGTTATATATATATTATTTTGTTTATTTTAATAAAGTAGACTTTTATTTAATAATATATAAAGTTTCAAATGTTTAATGCTCTGCTTATTTTTTGGATTTCTCCCCATACACACATATATATAATTTCTTATAATAAAGTGGATTTTTATTTAATAATATCTAAATAATGATTACTCAAATAGTTTTAAGTGTGCACATATCATGCTTGTTTAATACATTGTTTAATGCATTTTTTATTATAAGATGAGACTTTTGTTTAATAAAATTTTAAATTATGGAATAACTCTTCTTTCATTTATTCATAATATATATTTTGGTAACTTTCTTTTAATAAAGTGGAATTTTATTTAATAATATATATAGGTTTAAGTGTTTAATGCTCTCTTTATTTTATAGATAAAATGAACTCTTATTTGATAAAAATTAAATTACAAATTAATTTTTTTTATAAATTTATAATTTTTTCTTTCTTAGTAAATAAGAGTCCATCTTATTAAAAGAGATAGATATGACAACCAAATAAATTATACATGTATCATTAAATAAAAGTCCACCTAATATATTTATAATTTCCTGATTGGCTTTTATTTAATAAAATTTTAAATTATGAACTCTCTCTCTCATTCATTCATAATATATACATTCTGAATTTCTTTTAATAAAGCAAACTTTTATTTAATAATATATATAAGTTTAAGTGTTTAATGTTTTCTTTATTTTATGAATTTTTATGAATAAAATGAAATCTTATTTGATAAAAAATTAAAAATTAAATTAAAAATTAATTCTTTTTATAAATCTATAATTTCTCCTTATTAAATAAAAATATGTCTTATTAAAAATAATATATATAACAATTACTTAAATTATAAGTATATCATTAAATAAAAGTCCATATGATATATTTATAATTTCACCTCATTGTATAAGATTCCATCCAATCTTAATATAAAAATCCATAAGACAACCACTTAAATCATATGAGCACCATTAAATAAAAGTCCATTGGGAATAAATTATATATAAAGAGAAAGAAGACTTGGTTCATAACTTAGAATCCACCTTTCATGCTAATACACTTTTTAATGGAAGCATGGAATAAATAATTAATAATATAATTAATGATAGCTTTGGAAACAAAGTTTATCCAAAAGTAAAACATGTTGTGTATATATACATTATATTTTGTAAATGAATATTTGATTCATAAATTATATAAATTTAACATTAGTTAATTGAAATTATAAATTATTAGCATAAATCTATTTTAAATTTCGATCTATCAAGCATTGAGAGGGATCTATTTTCTTAAGGTGTATAGTTTTTTATCTTAAACTCAAGAAATTTGATTCCTCTCTTACTTGATAGATCCTGGTTTACAACATCTCCTCTTTACTAGGCTGTAAAGCAACTCGTTCCTCTCGATGCAATTATGTCAGTAAGTAGATATTTACTTAGGGTTTCATCTGAAACCAAATAGCTACTACATCACTGACTGGTAAGGGCTTCTAGCTAAGGTGGAAAGACAGATCCATTTCTGATGTAACAGGTTCCTTTCCAAGGGCGGAAAAGCAGTATTAATTAAGAGTGTTTTAAGTGTGATCCCAGTCTATTGGATGATAATTGCCAAAGTCTCTCAGGGGGTTCTACATTCTCTTAGAAATATTTTTTTCAAATTTCTGTGGATTGGTAAAACTGATAGAGGCATCCATTGGACGTCATGGGTATCTATTTCAAAACCTAAGGAGGATGGAGGGTGGGACTTTAAAGATTTGTTTATGTTTGGAGCGGCGTTGGTAGCCAAGTCGGTGTGGCAGTTTATCTCGAACGATGGGAAGTGGCAATCTATTCTTCGCTATAAATACCTGGGAATGGAATGTTGTTAGACTGGATCCGGATGCCACGAAAGAGTAGTCATGGAGGGTCGCTTTTCTGGAAGGAGATAGTGGTAGCGTTCCCTGTAATAGGGGATCGACTAGTTTGGGATGTGAGGAATGGAAGGGAGGCACGCATTGGCAAAGATCATTATAAAGGGGTTAAACAATTGCCATACTTTTCCCAGGGCTTCATGATTTTCTTGGAAGAAATGGGTTTAACTGTATTAGCAGATGTAGTGGATGGGGGCACTAGTTATATTAAGAAGTGGAAATCGGTGACAGGGTTGTAGATTCCTAAGATATGGTCTGCAAGTTGGAATAATTGGACAGCAGAGTTGGTAAAAGGATTTATAAAGCTAAATAATAATCCAGATTCTCTACAGTGGCTGGGCAGTGAGGAAGGAGGTACCTTTTCGGTAAAGGAAGCTTATATCTCGCTATGGAGGAACCGAGTTCAAGAAAGTTCATGGTGGTGGAAAAAACTATGGAAAACTCGGGCGACCCATAAAAGCAAGATTCTGGTTTGGCTCATACTAAACGGCAAGGTTTTAACTTGGGACAAGTTGAAAAGTAGAAATTTTCAAGGTCCTGGTAGGTGCTGCTTGTGCAGGACTGTTGATGAAGAAGCTGAACATCCGTTCATGTACTGCCCTTTCGTTCAACAGGTATGGAAAGGACTGAGTCTCAATCTTCAGCTGAGGATTTCGGGAGAAAATAACTCGTTTTAAAGCTTTTTAAAATCCTGGTACAATGATCCTAAACTGAAAATTTTGAGATGTTTACCCTATTTGGTAGCCTGGTTTGTTTGGATAGCCAAGAATCTATCCATCTTTGAAGATAAATACCTTCCTATTTTCTATGTTATATCCCAAGTTCTTTCAACCTACAAATTTTTTCTAGGACGGGAAAGTAAGCCTAAGGAAAGACAAATAAAAGATTTAAAGATTGTTGAGGGAGATATAGTGGGGTTTTTCGATGGAGCATGTGAGAATAGCAGGTGTGGGTTAGGAGGCCTTTTGAAATTATTAGATTCTGTCACAATTAGCTATGAAGCAAATGGAGGAGAAGGTACAAACAATAGAGCAGAAGGACTTGCGTTGAGATTGCTCCTGCAACTGGCAAAAGAAAAGATGGTGGACTCTTTCAAATTTTTTGGGGATTCAGAGATGTGGATTAAATTCATGCAACAGGTAATTAGTTTAAGAAACCACTATTTACAGCATCATGGAAGCAATTTGGAGACTATGGCTTCTCTTTTCAGTAAGGTGGATTTTGTCCATGTCTATAAACAAAACATGTTAGCCGATGAACTTTCTAAAAATGGACTACTTTTGGAAGTGGGCAAGTGCAAGATCATTACAAATAGCAATGTCAATCAAATTATTAGCTGGAAATCTATGAATATTTTTGATAGTTTAACTGGGTGACTTGGAAAGTTTTGAATTTTTCATAAACAATTTATTTTGCAAATGTAACTATTAAAACAAGTATGAATAGTTAAAGACATACTTTCTTAGTTTTATTTCTATTATCGTGCAGCAACACTTGTGGAATGTATTCTCTGCTCTTTATGATCAATGAATATGATTTTTTTTTGGGAAAAAAAATAATTATTTAATTATATATATTAATAATTCATTTTATAGTAAAAAATAAATAAATTATTAATAACTCATCACTATATTAGTAAGTAGATTATAAAAATTAATAACTCACTACTATGTTGATAAAGAAGTATTATGAAAATTTGATTACAGAGCCCTCACCAATACAAACTTTATATTCATATTAATATCCATTTACATCTATATTCAATATATAATGTTCATATTAATATCCATTCACATGGAGATGTCTTTATCCATTATTCAAAACTTCCATATTGTGCTCCCCATCTTGTATTCTTTACTCTTTGTTTATTTCAATTTATTATTGAAGTTGAAGTGTTAAGAAGCTTCAAAGTATGATGGGAACTTGATATAGCTATAAAAAACATATAACATGTGCTTTGATGACATGGTCCTTGATGTTTGGATCTTCACTCGAAGAAAATCAAGCTCAAAGATTAAAGTAATAGAGACCTTCCAGGTTTCACTTGATTTCGAGCCTGCCTTGATTCATTTCAATTTCTGTTCTCTCTTATTTTCCTCACTGTTAAGTGTTGCAATGATTCAACCATTCTCCATGCAAATCTGGTGGCTTGTTTTGTGGGAGTGTATGACTAGAGCTGACTTATCAATCCTATTATGCCTTAAATCTGAACCGAGTTCTTTCATTTTTACGTGAATAGATTTATCCATCTCTCCGATATATATAGTCTGCCACATAAACAAGGAATGGAATACACCCCTTTGTATGATCCAAGTTTGATTGGGTCCTTCGAGGAGTCTACTGTTTTTCAAATAGTGTCAAGGTGAGAAGATAGCTTTAGATAGCAGCACTCACTTCATATTGTTGTCATCGCCTTTACTCTTACTCCTACCAGGAATCCTGGTTTTCAAAGTCAAGAATATTTGCCAACTTCTCTGTGATTCCTTTTATGTAATGTAGGAATACTTTCCTCATATTGTTTTCATCGCCTTTACTCCTACACCTACTACGAGGATTCCTGGCTTTCAAAATTGTTTGTTTTCATCGCCTTTACTCTTACACCGACTACGAGGATTCCTGGCTTTCAAAATGACTTTGTCAATTTGCTTGCTGTCATAATTATTATGTCTGTCTGATTTCTTATTCCCAGTGTTCTTCGTCAGAGATCCTTGGTGCCCTGGTCACTAAGGTGTTAATGACGCCAACCTTCTGGGGCAGAAAATGATGAGTTGGCAATCTTCTTAGGCAGACATTGATGAATGGTTTTAATATGACTGAAAAATATAACTATTGCAGATAGAAAAGAAGAAATGCATATTGCATTTTGAAAAGGTAAAAACTAATCCAAAAGTTCAACGACGATTAACATCAAGACATCCAAACGAAAACAACACAAATTATTCCTTTCTATCTAGTACCCAAATTACTTAAATATCAAACAATAAACAGAGCCAGAGCAATAAATAAACAAGAAATGCGAACGATTAAACCGATAAGCATAACAGTCAAAAGCTTTAAACGCATGGCAAGACTCAACAGAAAATAACTCAAATTTCAGTTGGAACGTTAATTACAAAGCAGTACAAGCCTGAAAATAAAACCATGGTGATTGTTTAGCAATGAATATACCTGAGAGCAAATGGTAAAGCACAGGCTGTTTGCAGAAAAGGCATAATAATTAGAATTTCCAATGTAATATTTCAATAACGAGGGTCTTAACAGAGCTGCAGGGTCTGAATTTCAAACACTAAATGACAGAACCATAGCGAGTAATTAAAAAGGAATGTCCCAAAGCTAAGACCTTTGGAAAAGTAGAAAGGAGCTTAAGTTTCAATCTGAGCATTAATAACAATGCTGTACAGGTCTGAAAGTAATAACAAAACGATCATCTGGCATTGGAAAAGGACAGCAATAAGTAAAACACTCCAGGGAATGTGCACAAAAAGCATGATAGTTAATAACAAAAAAACGTTTTGGCAAAGAAAATCAGGCATTCTTTTAAAAAAAAATATTTAACCCAACAAGCGACTTCCAATCCTTCCTAGTTCAATCGTTATCTTGAACCTCAAACAGTAACCCTATTACACATTCAGCGAGATCACTTACATCAAAATGGCACTAGAAACTGTAATAATGTTATAATCAAGCAAAAGCTTTATTTTTACGCCGTAGGCGTTCACCATGGAGAAGCATTACTTCCACATCAGCAAGATTCCTCGCTCATAGAGCCAATGGAATCGTGCCACGTGGAAGGCTATGCTTCTCCCGACCTGCCCCTGGCAACGCGTCGCTGCATTCTAGCGAGTTTCCAGCGATATGTTTTTAGGTTGCGACAGCGATCCCGACCTGTTTGTTAGGCTGCGATAGCGATCCTACCACCTGTGCTCCTATTCTTTAACTGTCAGTCGGTTATGTGCCAACCTTGTGAGAAAATATATGGGCGCCGTTATTTATTTTTGTTTCATCCCTTTGCTCCCGTCTATTTCAATCTTTGACCATTTTATGGATGTAATATCAATTTATGCAAAGCTTTCTATTTTCCCATCACGTTCCTCATTATTTGTAACCATTGAGCAAATAACAAAAACAATGCATTATTTAGCCTAATAAATAACTTTTGGAAATGGTCTTTTCGCACGTGCAAAGGGTGGTTCCGCATGGCCTTTGGATGGTTTCCAATACCGTCTTTCCCACATGTGGATGTATCAAGAATGGACACGTGCGATGGTTGTTTATATTCCGCAACCACTAATTTTTCTATCTCCCGAGCATGTAGACGGTGCGGAATACATCATGGGCCGTCGATTTCTTCTTTATCTTCATCAAACGGTTATGCTTTGGACACTAGGATCGTATGTGCAAATTATATCAACTAAAGGTGGTAAAAACAATGGCGCCAACCCCAACAATCTCTTCCTCGGCTACAGAAAGATGGCCGCAACATTTACCCTTGTTTGTTATTATCTCACAAACTAAAGCATTTGTATTAGCCAGGAGGGCAGCATCCATTCTTTTTTCCAATTCAGTTTCAAACATCGATATAAGCATTTTTTAATCTCTATTTTTGCGACCTGCACATTTCCATGAGGATCCCTTTCAAGCATCAATTGCTCCTGAATACTTCCACGCAATAAGTCAAAAAGCGTTTGGGATTGAGATTGCAGTTTTTGTTTCCAAAGGCCACCTTCATCTATTACATCATGGGCCAAAATCTTATCCAGCTCAGTAATCAACCGTTGCACCTCTGGAATGAAGTCGATAAGACCCTCTGGGATAACTACAACACGATAATTGTATCCACAGTCTACTTGTTTACAAATCACATCTGTAATGTAACCTGTGACACTTTTAAGAGTTTGTTTCTTCATAGCTACCTCATAAGTGATTCTCACAAAAATTAACCTAATCTCAGCCACGATCTTAATCAACTTCTATCAAAAATACATCCGATTCATTCTCAAATATAGATAAGTACTAACCAGTGATATGCGACTTCCAACAAACACCTTGTTTGAAAGAAGCAATGTAACTAAACATCTTACGATCATAAGAAAAATCTTCTCCGACTAGTGTCCATGTCTGGCTTGTGGACTCTTTCATATTCTCCACCTTTTGTATCAAATGTTCCATGCTGCAAACTAAGCAACTTTAATGTGAAACGTGGACCACATTCCTTATCATCTCTGCATAAATCTTTCAAGCTGCGTCGAACCCAAAACTTGTTGGAACTTCTTTAGACTTAAGATCACCATCAATTGCTTTTGGACAGCCAATCACCCATGTTTTAAGTTTTTATCCCTGAATTTATTTAAGAAGACAAACATTTGTATTTGAATCATCCCCACCAATGAAAACAAGATCATCTAAATCAAGATTTTCAGTATATTTTCATCCGGTTACCTGAACTGTTCAGGAGTCTCAATTCTGTCTCAGCCACTGCAAACAATGTCAAAGTCACCTTGGTTTTGATATGGATACACAAACTCTTTCGTCATTTCACCATATTTACATTTCATTATTCTTGCTGAACGCCTGATTGAAATCTGCATGCTGCATCGACAAGTAGTGGAGATCCTTCACACATCACCAAAAGAATTGACGGATGTGCACTTTAATCGTGGTTTCTTTGCACTTTATGTTGTTTTACCTTATGGGTATTTATCCCACATTTACCCCGCAGAAACACATGGCAGAAGTTATATATATCACGGCTCCTACAATATTTCAATGAAGTGAGCCCAAGGCTTTGACATTGGAGTTTGGCACTTGTGTGCTAGGTTTCTTGGATTTGGTCATATGCTTAGCATTATGTGTGTCGCTTGTGGAGTTTAGCAAATAGCTGGAGATTGGTGTCAAAACCCAATATTTTTCCTAAAAATCAACCAATAATAATGAACATTTCAATTAGGTTTTAAAATGCCAAATTTTTTATATTTTTTTTATATTTTTGCACCTGAGAACAAAATAAGAAACTCCTCTTATTTGTCAAACCTGCAAAAACTCCTTATCAAATGAATCAAACCCCGAAATTACCAAGGACCTGTGGATTTTTCTTTCAAAATTTATAAGGTGATAATACCGGCCCCCATGAACATAAAATAGTGTTAACATCGGCCATAAACAAAAAAAGAATAATACAAAGTAAAAAGTAAATATGAGGGAGATCTTGTAACTTTGTCGAGTGTTTTTCAAGTAACAAAATAATACAAAGTAAACAAAAAAGAATAATACAAAGTAAAAAGTAATAAATATTATGTCGGCCATAAACAAAAAAGAATAATACAAAGTAAAAAGTAAATATGAGAGAGATCGTGTAATTTCTATTTATTATGTCAGCTATAGTAATTTATTTTTACTAGCTCTCATTGAATAGCTCCTTGAATGCAATACATGAGTGGAGGTTTGCACCTCGGGAGATTTGATCCCTCTCGACGCTTGATAGAGCCTAGGATTTGGATCTATGCTGGTTAAAAAATAAATTAAATGATTTTATTATACATAAAAGATAAAAATAAAATAAATAAATTATATTTTCAAAAAGATTATATATTATTATTATTATTTGTTATTAAAATAATTTAAGTTAATATTTTAAATTAAATTAATAAAATATAAAAAAAATATTTTTATTTAATTTTACTTAAAAATAAAATAAATTTTATTTCAATAAAAATTTCAATATATTTTCATACTATCCCATAAATAATCATAAAATAAAATCAAGGTATTAGCCTTCCCTTTACTCCTTGTTATTCCATTAAAGAAATATGAAACATAATATTACTTTGTATTTCATCAATTTCATGTTTTCATAAAAGAATCTATAAATATAATATTAGCTTTTTCTAAAGTTTATAGTATTACATAAATGCATTATAAAATGTAACAATACATCTATCTTTTCAAACCATGTCATAAAGAGTTATGAAATGTAAACTATACATTAGCTTTTTCCATTAATAAATTATGAAACATGGTCTTACTTTGTATTTCCTCAGGTTCATGTCATCATAAAAAAAGAAATCATGAAATATAATATTACATTATCTTTTCCTAAATTTCATATTTCATATTTCATATTTCCTAATTGTTATATCTTGTAAAGTGTCAATTTCATTAATGCCTTAGTGGTTTAACTAGGACCTGGTATCTTTATACCAACCTCGTTTGAGGCGCATGCAGTTTTGGCTTGAATTTAAAGCAATTTTAGGAAGTCTCTCATTTCCCATATTATTTATCTTGTTCTTGTACATTAGGTATCTAATCATGGCTCTTCTCTCAATGGGGGGAAGACCTACTTCAATAAGGAGAATAGGGTAAGGCGTATTACTTTGAATTTTGAGGTTATAAGTTATGAAACGCTTATGGATTTGTTCAATCTTTCTCCAAGAATCCCTAGAAATTATGCATCCCCAAAATTCACAACCATATAAGATAACGGAAATGATAAGAGTTTCGAAGATAAATTTATTTTTATCCAAAATAACAAGGTTGGCTAACTTACAATTTTTTTCGAGGCCAAAGTAAACTTTCGAACCACCATTGATTCTTTTCTCAATACTATAGTTCCATTTGAGCTTGTGATGGATATCAATACCAAGATACCTGTGCAGACACGTCCTTTATCCTTCTGACGTAACTGCCAATCTCCACTGGTCTTCAAAACTCCCGAGAACAGCGACACATAGACAAAATGTTGTTTTTGAAAACCCTTTTGTTTCATATAAGCTCTTTTTCTTATCTTTCTTGCAGCTTTCCGGACGTATTTTCTTTCCAGCCGTTGATCGCACGTATTAATGATTTGAGCCATCATATCTTGCGCCCTTTATTCTCCACGGTGGTATCCGCGATCCTAGATAGTGGTTTTCCTTCCTGGTTTCGATTACATGCGGATCAACCATCGCGTGACACTTGTGAAGGTGGTTTGTTTACCGCAACCACCCTTTCCCTTATCGAGTGTGCATTTCCCCTGATGCGGATGGGTCTCATCCCTTGATCTTTTCTTAATGCATGTCGTCCGTCCGATCATCATCAATATATGGTGCATCTCCCGTGTATTTCTGCATCCGCCACGTGCCATGGCCCACGTTTCCACATTTTACTCTTTGGCGGTTCCGCATGGCGCTTCAGTGGTTTGTGATACCACTATCGCGTCAATGCGGGACAATAGCATTGCACCACGTATTCCAGTGGTATTGTATCCGCAATCGCTCACCATGGTTTTCACACGAGCTTTTTGGCGATGCGGGAATCCACGACAACCATCGATCTTTTCTTGAGCCATCTCCGCTGTTGGAACTTCGCCGGAATTTAATCTTTTCCTTTAAAATATGCGAGACAGGTCACCAGACCCTACCTGTGCAGACACATCCTTTATCCTTCTGACGTAATTGGAAATCTCCACTGGTCTTCAAAACTCTCAAGAACAGCGAGACATAGACAAAATCCCGTTTTTGAAAACCCTTTTGTTTTATATAAGCTCTTTTTCTTATCTTTCTTGCAGCTTTTCGGAGGTATTTTCTTTCCAGCTGTTGATCGCACATATTAATGATTTGAGCCATCAGAGCTTGCACCCTTTATTCTCCACAACAGTATCCGCGATCCTAGATAGTGGTTTTCCTTCCTGGTTTCGACTACATGCGGATCAACCATCGCGTGACACCTGTGAAGGTGGTTTGTTTACCGCAACCACCCTTTCCCTTATCGAGTGTGCATTTCCCCTGATGCGGATGGGTCTCATCCCTTGATCTTTTCTTAATGCATGTCGTCCGTCCGATCATCATCAATATATGGTGCATCTCCTGTGTATTTCTGCATCCGCCACGTGCCATGGCCCACGCTTCCACATTTTACTCTTTGGCGGTTCCGCATGGCGCTTCAGTGGTTTGTGATACCACTATCGCGTCGATGCGGGACAATAGCATTGCGCCACGTATTCCAGTGGTATTGTATCCGCAACCGCTCACCATGGTTTTCACACGAGCTTTTTGGCGACGCGGGAATCCACGACAACCATCCATCTTTTCTTGAGCCATCTCCGCCGTTGGAACTTCGCCAGAATTTAATCTTCCCAAAAATTTCTTTCGGACTATAGCGCTTATGGGTTTTTTGTTGTTTGATTTTTATTATAACCCCTCATTCAACAAATCCTTTGTATTTTGGACAAATTTTTAAGCTTTCTTTGGATTTTTGACCTGCGACTTGTTCACGCTTCACCTCCGACCGCCGACCAGCGAACGCATCTCGGAGTTTCACGTGATAATACGAGACTTAGTGGCACAGTTCACCCTTCACCTCTGACATGCGACCACTGACCATATATGACTTGGTCGCATACTTCACCCTTGACCTCCGAATTCGCCGCACAATTCACCCTTCACCTTCGACCGCCGACAAGCGACTAGCCCCTCGGCGTTCATTTACCTTGCCTTTGTATAAGAGTCTGTTTATATGTTGATCTATATTCTTTCTGTTTTTCAACTCCATTTGCGCAATGGTATCTTTTTCCTGTCGATCTAACCACATTATTTAAATCCTACAAAGTTTTTATTATTTTACAATTTGGCCATTGAGTTTATTGTCAAACTACTGTCGTGGTGACATTGGATAGCAGATTTGCTGAGAGAGCCCTCTCTGGCTGAGAGAGGCCAACTTTTCAATCTAAAGATTGGTTTGAAATAGGTTACCTTGGGGTTTCTTTGATACAGCCCAAGGAAAATCCGAGTGCTAACAGCCGACATAATATTTATTACTTCTTACTTTGTATTATTCTTTTTTGTTTACTTTGTATTATTTTGTTACTCCACAAACACTCGACACATGTTACAAGATCTCCCTCATACTGGGCTGAGCGCCTCTCGGCACAATAATGAAATATTTTCTAAATAATATTATTTATATTAAAAAAAATTCTAAATAATATTATTAATATTAAAACAAATTCTAAATAATATTATTAATATTTTAAAATATATATTCTAAATATTATTGAATGTTTGAAAAAAAATATATTAATATCAATATTAATATTACTAATTTATAAGTGAATATAGAACATATATTTTTATTTTTATTTTTTTACATATTAAAAACATTAAATCATATTTAAGTTTTAATTAATTTTTTATGATACTTTTTAAGTTGACATAATAGGTTTTGTTTTTAAATTTTGAGATAAATAATAAATATTGGGTTTTAAAAATAGTGTTAAATGCTTCAATTTACAATTGAGCATTTCTTTTTTCTTTCATATCCAAAAGGATATTTATTTATTCACAAATTCAAATGATAGATATTTTCATTTCATTTAAATAATTGATCTTGTTAAAAGTCTCAAAATATTATTAAAATTAAGATGGATATAAAAAAAAACAAAGTTTAGAGGCAAAACAAACTTTACTTTGAATTAGGGATGTCATTTTGTGAGTACAATGAAACGTATGTTCTCTTTTGGCTTGGTGCATTGAATCCTATGGCTTATACATTCCGAGAGATTAATGATGTAAAGCATGTACACTTTAGTGATTGCCATTAGAAACCTCGCAGTGTCATGAATAGATGTTGCTTGCAATGATAAGGAAAGTACTTCTTTTTGTATCTTTTTTAATAATTGTCGTTTTTTCATATAGTGAGAGTCGACCTTAAAATCTATTCTATGAAATATGAAATAAAACTTGCCCAAAGATTAATGATCATGCCACCCATCAAATTGAAGACTATTCCTGGGCCAAAAATTGTTCTTTTTTTAATTTTATTAATAACCATTGTGGCCAAAAAAAATTCTATATAATATTATTAATATTAATAATTCAAGACTATCTTCCGCCAAAGGAGTCTAGAGTTTAGCCCATCCACCGCCAACCCAACCTTTTCATGTCAATGCCAAAATTTCCTTTGTCGTTTATGACCGAGTCTATCGCATGTCCACCGTGGCGTGCTCCCTAGGGCCGATTGGACCATGGTGAGGCGAAGGGTAGCGTGGGCCTTCGGGCGGCTAGGGCATGGGAGATGACTAATGGACGTGATTTGGGAGCCTGATGGTGGCACGATGAGGGTGGAGGGAGCTGGATGAAGTAAGAAGGGTTAGCTGGGGCAAACAAATACAAAAATATTTTGGAATGTTAAAAAATTTTAATGTTTTAAATTTAAATATTTATTGTTTGAAAATGTTTTTTTAGTTTTTAAATATTTATAGTTTTGGAAATGTTATATATATAAAATGGGAACAATTTCAAGTCCACAATCTAAATTATTTGCATCAGGTTTAGGAGTCATTGATATTTCTGCTTATGGATTTAGTTTGATGTATATTTCTACTTTCAACCACAAAAATCTATATCACAACATCTTTACCATGTATCTATCAATTGTAGAGAAAGCATGGATGTTTATATAACATAGCTTACATAGCAGCCTTAGTGCGAAATCGAAAATCCCCAAATGGAAATTCACACAAGGATGCAAAGACACACGTTGATTCAATCTAAAACCCATAACATGGTGTCATGGTGAAAGCAAAGCTTGGGCCATTTTTTGTTTTGTGGAAGCTTATAAATGGAAAATATCTCTTTGGAAGGAGAATTGTCAAGTCAATTGAATCATTATTGTTGAAGCAAGCTAACTGGGCATCATGTTCATACTTAACTCACACATGGTGTTTTTGACAAAGTGTGGAAAAAATGGAGATTTGGGTTTTTCCAGTGATCATTGGATAAATTGCATGAAATAATTTGTTTTTTTTAGTTTTCATTTTTTTACTATTTATTTTTTATTATTCAAACATTTTTATTGTAGAAATAGAAATAGATTTAGTGTATATTTTATTAGAATTATGCAATTTTAATAGCTTATATCTATACTTTAAATACCTTGAAAATAAAATTGTTAAGCAAAAAAAAATAGCTATATCTACAATTTCAATAACTCGAAGATAAAATTGTTAAATAAATAATAATAAAAATATAAAAATCATCATAGATCAATTCTATACAAGATATGAGAATCAACGTTGAATATAAAAACAACATGAAATTCTATAAAAAAAATATGAGAATCAAAGCATGAATATAAAAAACAACATGAGATCACACATGTTTACTATGTAATGTGAGTAAGAATTTTTTACTTTGAGAATATTTTTAAACCATTCATATTTAAAATTTTAAAATTAAATTAAACAAAAACTTATAAATTTTTATGTTTTACTTTTTTAGGAGAGATCCATTCCATTGCCTGCAAAAAGAAAACCAAGAAAACTCTATATGAACCCTCCATACCAATGCGACGATAAAAAGTGCCACCTTCCTTTACCATTCACTCCTATTTGTATGACCTGTGACCAATAAAGAAAGGTCGAACTGAGTCAGAAGTATTCTCCATGGTATATTGCTGACATCACTCTTTTCTTTGCAGATCTAGGCTTTATGAAGGTTGTCACAAAAGCCACCATACAATCATATTATGAAATCAGGTCAATTGCGCTAGGGTCAAACCTTTCAATGCTAGAGTCTCATTTGAAACTATTTTATTTGTGCTTAAGAATATAGCTTTTATATTATTATAAGAGGTGAACTATCTTTATTTGTGATTATCAATTTCAGTTTTATATTTTTAGAGAAATTCTAATCAAAATTGTTAAAATTGATATTTTAAATAAAATTAATATTTAATATTTATAATTATCAAGTTTAAATCTACATTGTATTTCACTATTTAAACATTTAAAAATAGGAAGTAAAGGTATCAACAAAAGTATATGTGAGGCTTCCATCATCCATGTCTTTTCTTTTGGATGATTATGTTATTATTTTTTTTTTCCTCGAAAAAAAAGCGTAATTTTATTTCATCTTGCGAGTACAAAATTACATTGAATCATCTTCACTCGTGCAGAGTGTATATGCTGTTGAACAGTACCAATAAAACTACTTCGAACTTACATCTATGAAAAAAACAGATACAGAGAAAACTCTGGAAAACCTACAGATAAAACCTAAAAACTAGGCAGCCATTAATGGCTCTACAAGAAGCCAGCAGAAATGCCGTAGAAGAGAGGCAGAAAAAAACATTTCCAGAAACCATGAATAAAAAAGCAGTGCCACTAGCAACTGCAGAAGAAAACCCCAAGCCTGCCGAAGAGACGGAACGTCGGCCCACGAAAACCCAGGCATTAGCCGCCGTGTTCTGCCGCCGCCATCGAAGAACCTCAGCAAACCAGGGGCATTGGAAACCCCGTCGCGCGCCCTCCACGACCTGAGCGTCGTCTGCACCGTGGGACTAGAGCCCAAGCTCGATAGCCCATCAACTGCCGACGCAGCCTGCCGAAGAAACGCCCTGACCAGGAGCTACGATCCTCTGCGAATAAGCTACCGCCGCCGCCACTGGGGAGCCGAGGCTCACAGCCAATGGGTCGCCGCGCTAACGCGCCACCGATTGATTCATAGCGGAAGAAAAACCCTTTCAGTCGACTAGACAGATAGCGGACTCAGGGGAGAGTTGTGGAGGGCGGCCATGGAAGGATCCATGGCCGCCAAAACCAGTTTCAAAAATCGCCTATCAAAACCCTAGCTCCGGCGCCTCCCTCTTCCGGATCAATGATTATGTTATTATACTAGAGTGGCTAATGTTTTTATTGATTAGTCTTTGCATATGAAAAGGGACTAAGTGTGAGGTTCTCAACCCTAGTTAGCCCTTGATGTAATCTTGAATATTGTTAAGTTCTATGTTGTAATAAAAGTTTTGATGTTGTATATATTAATGGCTCATTTAATCCTATGAGGTTGTTATTGGATATGCTACTTGTTACTTGAGTTGTTCATTCATTTGAAGGGTGTCTCTCTTAGTCATTTTCATTTTAATCTCATGTTATGATTATTTATTCAATATTTAAGTTATACATTAAAACTCATATTCCAAAGTCTTTTGACATGTTGAAGTGCTTGGCCAAATGGTCCTTAAAGGTCTAATATTCCATGGAAATTTGATTCAAATGTCACAACGAATTGAAAAAAAATGAACCTGAATTGGATATAGCAAAATAGTGAATCCCATAAGGAATACTAATCCAATGGTACATATGTTGAAGTGACCCACTAATTAAAATTTATTTTGTTGAACCTTCTACCACTAATTTAGGATAAGTGTTTTTCCTTCTTTATGTTCTTTTCCATTCGCGTTCATTTTGCCCCTCATGGGGGCAATTGCTCTATGGAACATTGACCCTCCTCAACTCTTGGATTTGATTGTTTCTATTAAGAAATAGAAGGAAGTGTGCACACAACAACTCACCAATACAAACCATTGACAACTTACACATTCAAGGAAGCATTTTTATTCCGATATCACTAAAACAAGAGCATGTGGCAATAATGTGAACAACAAGAAGTAGCTCATTCAACATTCAAAGATCCACGATATTCTTCACTGGTTGCTTTAGCAAGAGAGAGCATTCATCATTGATAGCATTAACTCCAATGCAAATAGACATCCACCATCATCTCAACCATAGATTGGACTTTGTGGTCATTCATTCGATGCCCAGGAAGATCTTCAATGCAGGAAGACTTCTTAGCACAGGATAGAAAATATAATACATAGTAGCTTCAAGTGAATCACGGCTCCTAGACACTCCATCCCCACACAGCAGAAGCTCCATGCAATCACACTCTTTAATGTTCCTACGAGTATCCTTCAGTGCTTCCGCCTATGTTTTTGTTCCTTCTAACTTTCCTTTTTTCCCCACTGGCATTCATTTTTGCCTCTCAAGAGGCAAATGCTAGTTTATTTCCTTTAACAAACTTTGTCTATTTGATTGTCCATGGAAAATAAGGAGCTGTTGAGGTATCTTTCTATGTTTCTCTCTAATATATTTTTAGAGCGCATACATGAAAATGGTGTAAACACTTAGGGAAGAATATTAAAGAAACAAAACAAAAACTAATAGTTGCATGGGTATGGGAATTGGGGACCCATACCCAGTGTTTCCCTGCTTTTGAGAGCTTGGGATCTGTTATGAAATAGTACAATTTTTTTTTGGAGTTTCTTTGAAAGCATGAAAATTTTTGAGAGATTTTTGAGAAGTTGCTTTGGCCACTCCCTGTCCATTTAGGAACTTCTAAGAGCTCCTTGACAAACAATGAGCTTCTGCAAACTCCCGACCGACCATGTGGAGCCCAAAATCACACGTCTGCCAAAAACCAGCCTAGATCCAAATCCTAGGCTCTATCTAGCGCCAAGAGGGATCGAATCTCCCAAGGTGCCAACCTCTCCTTGAATAGCTCCTTGAGTGCAATACCTGAGCCACCTAATCCTAAGCTCTAAAGTCTCTAGTTTAAGTTTCATATTTACTTTTTACTTTGTATTGGACTGTAACATCCTGAAAATACAAAAAAAAATAAAAATTATAATAGCAATATTTATCAGAATTTATCTAATGCGGAATGAGATAACTAAATTGAACACTTAATTAAGGTAAGTTAATCATAATGACACGTCATCAACCTCAATTAAATAATTAAAATTTCTACTTCAGATATTAACGGTTGTTAACTTCTTGAACGAGAGATCTTTGTATGTTTATGAAAACTAGTACAGTTCATGATTTGTTTAGGTTCTTGATTAAATATACATGCTTCTACAATTGGTACTGCTTTTAAAATATTGATGGAATGCTGACAGTTTGTATTTTTGATAAAAAGGGGTCCCTCGAGGTGCTCCGAGACTTCCTTAGCTATGTCAGCTAAAGCATTTGAAATCTTTTTCCATGTGCAGAAAATAGGTAAGCAATCCTACGGCGATAAGAGTTAAGGGTACAAAAATCTGTCCAAAAGAAAACATAAATGTAATAAGCTAAATTCTAAGTACTTCTATACAGAAATAAGTTACAAAAGGTATGGATATCTTGGTTCTTATTCTCTTTTTCATGATGGTCTACAACATTCCAAAATACTGAAATCACGTCGCCAATTTCTTTTGCATTGCTATTATTATAATATAAAAACAAAGGTGCATAAGTCTATTTGTAAAAATCTATTTGGAACTTGTGGAATTAGTGTTTATACTATCATTATTTATTGTGCATTAACAAAACTAAATATATAATACATATAGTGAATATAGTGATCATATCTAGAACTTAGCGTTTAGAGTGTATTTCAACTCACTTGATCTAAACCTTATAACCCTACTCTCAAATTGATTGACAATGCATTGATAAAACATAGAACCAAATAGACCTTTCCCTAAGGTCTAAACAAATACAATAGAGATGGAATAAATGTAACACCTAGCGACTATGCGATTACATAATGAAATATTACATATAACAACTATTGTTTTGATACTATTAGTGTTCAATACAAAGGATACGATGTATCAAAAGATTGATACTATATTATAACATAAAATAAGAACTATGCAATCACATATATATAATGAAACAAATATTCAACCTTCGGAACTATATGCTATTCTATAATGACTGAGCATTGATATGGTTATATCGACATAACTACTATTGTTTACGATGTCTATACAAAACTTTGATTAACACATATATGAATATATACTATAATCTAATATGTAGGGATTTGATCGTGACAGGGAAAATAAAGCTTGGTACTTTATCATGCTTCCAACTGTCGATATCAGCCTTACGCATTAATATCGTTTTACTGCAGGGTGAGGTGAAGGCTTAGTTGGAAGGTCTCCATGTGATGGTTTTTACAATGGGCACCGATCATTGTTGAGTTGTATGATAAATTAACCCTCAGTTTGCTGATTTGGCAACATAGTAGATGTGATAATTTAATGCAGTATTGAATGCAAAAAGAGCTCAAGTATCAACGTGCAAGGTTGGCAATCTAGCTACCGTTGATATCTACAAGATCAAGGGCTTGTGAGAAAACCCTAATTCTCGCTGGTAAGTGGCACACAAAAGCTTCTCGACAATCATTTCGTGTTTTGTGATGAAGTTTGGAGAGCCGACCAAAATGCTGCAAAATAGGGTTTGGTTGTTTTACGGTTAGGAGGATTTCTTTCCAGGTTTTGAACCTACGACCTGTGAGAGAGAGTTTACAGATGCTTAGACTTCCAGTCTCTATGTAAAGAGGACCATGACACAGCCATTGCAACAATGGAAAGGTTTTGATGGCATTTTGGTTGTGTGAATCGTTTGAAGCTTGTTTCTCCATACGTTTACAGTGGTTCTAAAAGTGTAATCCTAAAATACTGCAACTGCGAACAATCTTCGTCATTTGCTGGTGTGGGATATCCCAAGCCGAGAATCTTCAAAGTAAGTTTTTATTGATAGTAAAGTAAATTCTGTATTATTTGAAAAATCTCATTGTATTTCTTTCGTTTAAACCTTCCGAAAATGTACTGGCAGGTGCTGGACTTGATGGAGGGTTTCTTAGTGTAATGCTCGGAATAAGGATGCTGTAGTACCCTTCTGGTAAGCCTCGGTGGTTCACAAAACCTCGTAGGGATCTTTGGCATGGTGGAAACGAAATGACGAAAGTTGAAATGAAATCTTATTCGAAGAAATGGTCGTCTTTAGATTTTTAATTTGAAAAAGGTTGTAAGAGGATGAATCATCAGTTTTAGCTTTGATAACAACTCCATGATGAGTTTCTGAGTCGTCTTCGGACTTGTTTTTTTTCTGTGAGTGTTTTAAGGAAAAACCCTTATAAGGTTTTATAACTTTAAAAGGTTTTCCAAAGGCTCTGTCAAATTAACTGTACTATTTCTAATATGAAAAACTAGCCGAGGTCTCCCGGTTTTTATGAGACAAAGGTTTGTCTTGTTAAACTTGAGAAAATCGTTTGTGTAATGAAATAGTTTTGGAAAGGAAACTTAAAGCAACAAAGTTTAATTCTGGTTTACAGTTACTCGTTGCTTGACTGTAGGTTGATATATACTTTGCTATGTATCGTTTGAAATGTAAGCACAGTTTTGGTCTTTGTATTTTATAAAATGGCAATGCCACAGGGTTCGATGAATGCAAACCCTACCTGTAGGTTTTAATGGCAAGCTTGCTTGTACTGAGAAGGAAAACTGTAAGCTTATGTTTTGATTTTGTTATTGGTACAAACGTTTAAAATGTATTGTAGTAGTTTGATCGTTTTAACAAAACATTGAGAGGGTTTGACCTCCGTGTTCTAGTTTTGAAGATGAACACTGTAACTTAAAAAATCCAGATATGAATGAGCTTTGAAGCTAGGGTTTATAACCCAGACTTAATCGTTGTGAAATCTCGATAGTGTAATTGCTGAAATGTTAAGGTGTGAGCTACAGTTTATACAAGAATATGTAAAATGTATATTTGGCTATTGTTAGAATAAATCTTTATGAAGCAGAAATAAAACATGAATACTTGTATTAGACTAGTATGAAACTAATTAATTAAAACAATTATAGTTACAATGGAAATGTTCTATGACAAAATGAAAAGTATTTACTTATAACCAATTTTGTATGGAATGAATTTACATCTGTTATATTTTTGCAAAATTCCTGTACTATGAAAATTTGAAATGTTTAATACTGAATGCAGTTGCTTGTTATTTGAATAGGATAGAGATATGAGGAGAATACATGACTCTTCAGAAATTAAACTAGATTTATATTTTTGAGATAACAAAAAAATCCTATAACATTATCTATAGTTATACAGTAAATTCTTACTTTGTTTAAATATAGGTCAGAATGGCAAACAATCACTTACTACAATTATTTATCCAATCAAATGGTAATATCCCTATCTCTAATCTATTATTTAATTTGTTTCTCTATACTGGAGTACAATGCAAATAACAGCATGTGGAAAAATATAGAGTTGATTTTCTAATCAAATTTTAAACAAGTTTATCATTCAGACTTAAACAAAGATCAGAGATAAATTCATTTACAAAACAGAGTTTGATGATTTCCCTAAACATAATTATTAAACTGTAAACAAAATAGGAAACAACAAAACCTGATTAATTGTAGGGAAACAAACAACCCGGGGAGCCTGTTCCACCCAACTAATTCCTGAAGACAGTCAAGTTACTTGCATTAGGACCCCCGAGCATGTTCACTAAACCACCAGAAGGAAGAAAATTAGGAATTTAGTATATCCACTTGCAGTAGCAGTAATTGTCAAATCTTCAAGAACTAGCAGTCCAAAGGACCTGCACCAGCACCTCTGGTTCTCCTTATCAAATAATTTGCAGACTTATGATTGCACTCACAACTAGCCTCCCTATTCGAATCTCTCAGTGATCACCTAATGCAGATGAGGAAATATTTCTGCTGAAAATATTGTGTAAAAGCTGCCTGCTCAATTCGAATTTGCCTTATGTAGGCTGCCTAGGTCTTTTCAGTTGTTATATGGTCATTAAATGAGCTACCTGTCCACTCCCACCACCTGGGGAATAATGCCACATTTTTAGGGGTAGTTGTCCCATAACCAACAGCTAGTGGTATAGTACAATTGCTGCCATCTGTCCCATACCTTCCAATAGCTTCCATTCCTCCTAGTGGGTCAGTGAACACTCATTTAACAGTCCCCTTGGGTGTTTGTCTCCTAATTAATTTATTTAAATAATAATAATCAGTATTTACATTCATCCTTGATCAAAATTAATCATAATTACAAAACTTTGTAATTAAATTTAACATAAAGTATTTTGCTAATAAAATAATAATTTCAAAAATTTGGGTAGGTGACATAAAACACTCTAAAGTCTCATATTTACTTTTTACTTTGTATTAAAAGCAAAAAATAAAGTCTCTAGTTTAAGTCTCATATTTACTTTTTACTTTGTATTATTATTTTTTGTTTATGATCCACATAATATTTACCACCTAATTCTAAGCTCTAAAGTCTCTAGTTTAAGTCTCATATTTATTTTTTACTTTGTATTATTCTTTTTTGTTTACTTTGTATTATTTTGTTACTCGGCAAACTCGACAAACACTTGACTAACAAGATCTCCCTCATACTGGGCTGTAGAGCACCTCTCGGCCCAATAAAATGAATGATAGTTTGTTTCTTGTGGTAAAATTGAATCTATCAATCATAACATTTTAAAAAGTTTCAACAGTATTAAGATATTGAACAACTCTAATTCATGTCTTATGAAGATATTGAACAACTCTAATTCATGTCTTATGAAGATATTGAACAACTCTAATTCATGTCTTATGTTTATAGATGGGTTTACATTATTCTTTTTTATTAAAATAGCAAATTTAGGATCATAAACATATCATCAAAACTCAAAATACCAACAAGATTGAAAGTTTGATGTTAATTGAAACATGAAACAATCAAGTTTATTCACATAAGAAGTAAGCAGTGGTTATTGTATTAAAAAATGCAGAGGCACTCAACAAACACTATCCACTCTCGAGCAATACCAAAGATGTAGTTGGAACAAAGAACTAAAAAAAGATTCTTTGTTCCAAAACAAGATTGAATCTCATGGTTAATATTGATGCTTTTTACAATTATAGATATGCAAATTGTCTTTAAAAAAATATCATGATCATAAATAACTTCAAACTCAAAATACTAAAAACTATGAAAGTTTGATGTTAGTTAAAACTTGAAACAATCGAGTTTATTCACATAAGAAGTAACCAATGGCTACTATCTTAAAAATACAGAGGCACTCAACAAGTATTAACCACTTTAAGGAGTGGTAACAAATATCGGGTTGGAATAAGGAATTAAAATACCATTGAATCTCATGGTTTATAAAACTATTGGTTTTTTTGTACATCTATAGAGATGCCTTTTTTTTACATTTATAAAGATGCAAATTA
Organism: Larix kaempferi; assembly: GCA_027924585.1. Lineage (NCBI taxonomy): Eukaryota > Viridiplantae > Streptophyta > Pinopsida > Pinales > Pinaceae > Larix > Larix kaempferi. The sequence goes on from BSBM01000806.1 coordinate 9,587,231, forward strand.
TCTTTTCTATCTTTTCTTTGTATATCATAGAGATACAAATTATCTTTACCATCTCATACAATGGGATGAAGCAATCAATCAAATTTACAAACATACCATGGCGCTAAAGTCATGCAAAGTTTAAAAAGGATTGATTTCAGGTGGCATAAACCCAATATATATACATATAACAAGGTCATGCATAGTTTAAAAAAGAATTGACTTCAGGTCACATAAACCCAATATACATATAACAAGGCAATGGGGTTTGAGCAAATTAAAAAAATTGACTTCAGGTCACATAAACCCAAACCCAATATATGTATAACAAGGTCATGGTCTTTGAGCAAATTTGAAAGATTGAATTCATGACATTACTATGTTTAAGAAGCTAAAATAATTTATGTAATTAAATTAATCAATTATTATTTTTTTCAAATTATTAAAGTTTCTTCAATTTTTTTATATATAATTGTTGTTTCTATCTCACAGTCTCTTACAAATTTGGAAGAAACTTCCAACCATACCATATAATAGTATCCATGTACCCAACACATACCCTACATTTTGGAAAGTTACACAGCATAGCAAAAAAATCCATTGGGAGGGACAGAACCATTGAACCATTGCTTTCATGTTATATGACACTACCTACAATACCTTCATCTACAATACCTTCATTCGTATGCATAGCTCTCCCATATATTTTCGTAGCTAAACAAGTGGTAAATGATTTCAATGACACCCAATTGCCCTACATTTTGGAAAGTTACGCAGCATAGTAAAAAAATCCATTGGGAGGGACAGAACCATTGAACCATTGCTTTCATGTTATATGACACTATCTACAATACCTTCATTCGTATGCATAGCTCTCCCATATATTTTCGCAGCTAAACAAGTGGTAAATGATTTCAATGACACCCAATTGCTTTCTTATTAACCTTTTCATAAGACTTGAGATGTACATAAAATATTTTTTTCAAACCAGCTCAACATCATCTAGGACACATATACATAAAACTGAAATATTACACAAAAACAACCCATACCGTATGAGCTCCTAAGACTTGACATGTACACGAAGATATTCTTTTGTAAGACCAGGTCGACAGAAAATATAAAAAAGCATCGAAATCTGTTTGCCAGTAACATTATTTTGCATACAAAAGCTGAAGCGCAGTAGTTCTAGAGAATGCATATTTTTGGATATGAAATTAATACAGACACTTATTATGAAACTGGACTGCTTAAGAATGGTGCAAATATAGAGAACATAAGTGGAGAAAAAACAAACAAAATTTTAGAAACATTGACCTTTTGCTATCTGAACAGAACTACACAGTATCTTTCACATAAACTCCACACTATCTAACCAGCTGAGCAAGCATTGAAAGATCCACGCCAAACTACTGATTTCTTATTACCCTTTTCAACTCCGGACTTAGTACATCTAAAATACATGCATAAAGAATGAAAAATAGTATAACAAGCAAAAAGAACCTTCCATTCCACATCTGCTTGTAAGCCTGACCTGTACATAAAATGGCTTTAGCGAAAATTCTTCTAAATAGAAAATTCACCAACGCATAGAAATATGTTTCAAAAGAACATTGTCTTTACATAATACAAATAACAGTACATCCAGCCTAGAAATTGTAGACAAGCAAAATCCATATAGACACACTTATTCTGTATTCATGACAGTGGACCTCTTAAACCAAGCCTTGTGTCAGATGATCACACTTGACGTTGATTATAAGTGATCCACCTTTATCCAGATTCCAGTTAAATGATGTCACCTGGAACAGAAACTCCATTGTGATACTGGACTACTTAAGAATTGCACACGACTTTTCACACGAACTCCACACAATATCATAATTGAAAGATTCCGCACCATACTAGTCGTTTCCTGTTACCCTTTTCAACTCTTACCATATTAAGTACATCTAGAATACAGGCATAAAGAATAAAAAATAGTATACCAAATAAAAAAACCCTTCGTTACACATCTGCTTGCAAGGCTGACAGGTACATAATTTGGCTTTCATGAAAATTCTTCTCTATAGAAAATTCACTAATGCATAGAAATATGTTTCAAATGAACATTATCTTACACATAGAACACGAAGACCAGTACATCCAGCCTAGAGAAATTTCAGACATGCAGTATTGACACAATTATTTATAACAGCAAACCTCTTAAACCAGGACTTGGAAATTTCAGACATGCAGTATTGACACAATTATTTATGACAGTAGACCTCTTAAACCAGGACTTATGTTGAACATGATCACACTTGACATTAATTAAGAAGTGATCCACCTCTATCCAGTTAAATGATGCCATCTGTAGGATGTATCAGACTCGTTTATGATACTGGACTGTCTAAGAATGGTGCAAATATAGAGAGAAGTAGACAAATCAAACAAAGCTTTCATTGTAAAAGTTAGCACCATTGATCTTGTGCTATCTACACAGAAATGCACAATTACTTTTCACATAAGCTCCAGAATATCTACTCCGCTCAGCAAGAATTAAAAGATTCTACACCATACTACTGATTTCCTGTTATGCTTTTTAGCTCTTGCCATAGCACATACATCTAGAATACATGCATATAAAATGAGAAACATTACATCAACTAAAACGCCCTTCCTTCGACATCTGCTTGTAAGACAGACCAGCACATAAAATGGCTTTCGTAAAAATTATTTTCTATAGAAAACTCAGAAATATGTTTCAAAGGCGTATCATCTTTAAATATACAAAGCAAAGACCTATACATCCAGCCTAAATAAATTTCAGACATGCACTTATTTATAACAGTAGACCTTAGACCTCTTCAACCCAGACTTCGGCTAGATGAACGCACTTTACAACTAATTAAAAGTGATTCACTTATATCCAGTTCAACGATGTCACCCGTAAATGACATCCGGTGCAAAAACATGGCAAGCCGCTTCTTCAAGGATCATATGTAGGACTTTATTTACCAAATTAAAACCGGCGGCGAAAATATTCATTAAGTTAACCCTAGAGCAAATGAATTTGCAGCTTGAATCACAAAAGGGCCATCAAACTGAAATAAAACAAAAGAAAAATCTAAGCAAGTTCCCTATTAAACAAAGGCCCACAAAATGAAGCCATAAAATAAGTGTCTCCTTGATTCTTACATAATTACTGTGTACAGGCAAGAGATTCAAGGCTAATTCAATAAGCAGAATCGGAAATAGGCTCAAAACTCCAAAGCTGCAAGTCGTTCTCACCGTCCGGAAACGAAGCTTCACCAATACCTACGCCCTGTAACGACTGATCCAGACTCCCCTCGAAATATGGCATCTGGAACAACCACGGATATGATTCCAAAGATGGCAACTCCTCCGACATCTCCAACTGTGAACTTTCCTCCAATTTAGGGGATCTCTCGGAGGCAACGCCATCATCAACATTTGGGGATTTGTCCAATCCATTGTTAAATGGAGGAAGCAATACCTCAGGGCTACCTACTGAAACATTGGTCGACACCGTTGTAGACATATCAGCAAAATTACACTGATTGGACTCGGCTTCGGCTTTGAGTACAGAAGATATTTCAGGGGTTTTCACTTCCGGAACCCATGATAAATAGGACCTATCAACAGATACACTGCTGGCCTCGGACTCAAAGTAATTATACCCTTCTTTTCGTTCAGGTATGTTTTTCATGGGTTGAAAACTCGCAGACCGCTGTACGAGATTATCGACCTCAGAATCATCGAACTCAGAAAAATCAGTGGAGGAATATGCAGGCAAAGCGGAACTTATCTGTTTGGCGCCAAAGTTTGGATTGTAGAAGTTCTGTAACGGCGATTCGGGGTTTAGAAATCCTAGATTATCATAGCTGGGATTTGGGGATTTCTGGTTGAAGTTCAAATGGGTATTCGAGGATTTCGCAATTTTGAAACCCTGGATAATGTCATCCTTTGGCGTACATGACTTTATTTTCTTGCTAGACTCTTTCCTTGAACCCTTTCCATTATCGGTTTCCTTCTTAATGGGGGGTGGCTCATCAACAAAATTCACTTTAGCCTTCTTACCTCTGATCTTTCGTGCAGCTGTATCATACGCCCGAGCAGCTTCCTCCGCCGTATTAAAGGTACCTAGCCAAACCCTAGCACCCTTTCTCGGATCCCTGATCTCAGCAGCCCATTTCCCCCATGGACGCTGCCTGATCCCTCTGTACAAATTCTTCCTCTTTCTCCCTGCACTCTTGGCCGCCGGTCCCTCAAGATTTCGAGCTTTAAAATACAATATCAGCTAAACTTAATAATATGTTCTGAGAATTAACAGAAACAAAGAGAAAAAATACACAAATTCAAAAAAGAAATCCAAGAAAAGGAGAGCTTACTCACCCGAAGTAAACTCGAAACCCTTGGTGGGTATAGGCTGCTGCTTCTTGTTCTTCTTGTTCTTCTGGTAGCTCTCATCGAAGTCGAGCAAATCGTCATCGTCGAAATCATCATCATCGTCAACGACATTAACACTAACATCAAACGTCTCCACCGCAGCACCTCCATTGATAAACTCAGAGAACTTGTCGAAATCGGGCCATATATCCCTGGCAGTCACCCGCCGACCTCGGTTGGCCGGGGGTATTATAAAGTCCGAGATGATAGCACCTCCACACATTCTTCTTCTCTGTTAAATCAAAGCAAAACAAGCGTTGTAGTCTCCTCGCAGGATTCGAACGCGCAATCTCAATTACGTAAACCCTCAGCTTCCTCTTCGAAATGTCGACTGGCCAAACTGGAGAAAACGTTGGAGCTGGGCAGCGATTTTGTAGCCGCGTTCAGATTCTACGAATTACGATCGACGGTTGATCGTCGCCCGTATACTGGCAAGTTGCGACGCCGATACTGGAAATCTCTGGTCCGTGATAGGATTTCCTCATCCTCGGGCAATGCCGGCGAAAGCCTCTTTTTAAAAATAAAAATAAACAAAACGCATCTTTAATTAATAAAATAGACGAGAATCCACGTCCTTTTTGGGGTCGGAGATTGACTGATGTCAGAATCAGACGAAGATACCTCGTGCCTGCCAGACTCCCCTGCCATCTGGCAGCTACGTAGATACATGCATCTCCCGGGACCCACGTTCCTACTGCCACGTCGGCATATTAGCCGGGCCCCATCGCCGGATCCGTACAAGTCGGTGGCCTGTTTCTTTGTCGTTTTGTGCGGTGGAGGCGCTTTGGTATTTTGTCGTTAACTCGGTCAGCAAAAGCAATAATGGGAGTTACCGAGGCAAGTTGTCACAGGCTCGAGATTCACTGAACATTCATTCATTCATTTCCAATCAATGGGGATTGGGTGACCAGGGTTTCCCCTGCGCGCCGGAAGAAAAAAAAGGACAGCCGTTTTGGTGGGAAAGACCCCACTTTTGCCCCTCCTGTCATGCATTTCTTATAAGACGTGGCTCTTTTCTGGTGCATCCATTTTCCAAGGGTGGCACCTATCATATATCTAACGTCTGTCTTTGTCTTTGTCTGTGTCTGTGTACATGCATGCATTGCTTGCCAGCCAGGTTCATTACATCTGTTTTCAGTGTTCATGTTCATCTTCTTCATTAATAATTTAAAAATAATATAGAAAATGAGAACACTCATCCCATTGTTCATTTTTATTTGGCGAATTTTATGTACTAAACACAATTTTATTTTTCATTCAACAATTTATTTTCATTTTTGACGAACTTTATATACCAGACACAATTACATCTAATCTTTCATTTAACAATTTATTTTTGCTTAACAAACTTTATATACCAAATACAATTTATGACTCTTATCCAACAACCCACCCTCAAACACCTCAAGATACCGCGAGAACCATGTCAAACATAGTATTACCCTCATCAAAAGGAAAAAGAAGCCTTCCAATCAAAAGAGAAGATGATTTTGCATGAATTCATGCATCTTCTGCTTGAAGAACTAATCCTTCACGCCTCTTTTAACTTAATAAAGTGAATGATATGATAGCTTTTTGGCACATGAAAAGTTAGCTGGTCGTTGAAAAATGTCCATATAATGATGTCACCGATTGCTAAAGAGACGATATCTTCAGATTGTGACATACGCAATTTGTTGCAAATAATAAATCAAATATTAAGAGTTGAGTGCACGATAGATCAAGTAGTGTAGCAATAGTTAATAGTTACAAATGAGTATTAAGTGATTTTGTTTTTGGTTAAAATTCGATTGAAATTGTAATTTTAGGTTGTTGAAATTTCCAGGAGTAATTAAGAGGTTGAATTTCCAATCAAAATTGTAATTTGAATTATGAAAATCCCTATTTCAGCAAAAATCGTATCCCTAGATTCCAACAAAAATTGTCCATACAAATCATCTACCTTTTAGCTTAGCTTAAATATTGTAACAATAGCTGGAAATGGAGTGAGTTAAAAGATCAAAGATTTGCACCCATTATTCAGTGATTTTTCCGATCAAAGATTGAAATTATTGAAATGGCAGTTTTAGGTTGTTGAAATTGCATAATCTTGGTACCTCGGTTCCTCGGTGCCAAAGAAATAATTAAAACCTTAAATCCATTTCTGTAATCAAAATTGCAATTTAAACTATGAAATTATGATTTCAGCAAAAACTGCATCGCCACATTCCAACAAAAATTACCGATACAAATCATCTTCATTTTAACTTACAAAATTACTAACTTAAAAAATTCCTTAACACTGTAGCAATATCTCAAAACTGTGACTTCAGCCATAGCTCAACGCTGTAAAAGAGATGAGCAATTTGCAATCTGATCTACACGGTAATTTGATCTCGCTGGGAGATGTGATGGGCAATTTGTTTTGTGATATAGATAAAATAAGGTGGAAAATTTGTTTTATATTTTTAATAATTATAAAAAAATAAATGATGACAACTAGGGCGTATGCATGAGGTTGATGAAATTGGAATTTTGTTATTTTTAGTTAAGTGGGGTCATTAGAGTATATCTCGTTGTTAATTGATAGGTATTCGTTCCCGTTTCTTGATAAGTGAATACTTATTATTAAAGTTTTAAAAAACATTATTAAAATTAATATGATTTTGATGATGTTTACCTTTCTTTAAATTTAAATTTAATATGGGGCTGTAAAAGTAAATATTATTCAAAATGTCACTTTTATAATAATGGTAATGATTAATTTCGAGGAGACCAACTTTTAATTATATGACTTTAAGTAAAGTGATTGATAATTAATTAATTAATTTAAATTTTTATAATTTTTTTTTATTTTTTATTATGAATATTATAGTGAAAAATAAGATTTAATGATGATTAGAAAGAATGAAAATGAAATTATCAAAATCTGTTATGATTTTGATGAGGGTTAAAAAAAAATGAAATTTTATTATGTATAAATTTAATAAAATCATTTTCATTAAATTTTATTATTACTAAATTTTGGATAGTAATATTAATAGAGTTATCTATTTTATATATAATTATTAGGTGTAGTCTAAATATTCGAAGTTTTCAATTTTTTTTCATATTTTCTGTTTTATTTTGTTTAAAGTTTAGTTGGAATTTTTTAGAAAATCTTAGAATCATATATATTAGTTATGGAAATTGTGTAATTTGGGTGTTATGGGGATATTCGAGGATGCTAAATTTATTTATGAATTTAAAAATACAATTTAAACACTTCCAAATTTAGATTTTATCAAAAACAATTTACTCAATTATGATCGAAACTCAATCCACTCCTAATTATTATCTTTATTTAAAAATAATTAAACTCATTTGTTCAATTACTCTTTTTTGATATTCTAAATATACTCGGAAAAGCTTCAAAGTCTATACCCATTTAAATTCTAAAAACTCATGCAAAACAAAACGAGTGTTTTGGTTGAGGAAAACCCATTTTTGCCCCTTCTATCATGCATTTCTTATTAAAGAAAGCATATCCTTGTGATCTCCCTATTAATATTTGATTGCTTGTCAAGTGGGGTTATTAGGCTATATGCCATTAAATCATATTAAGATTTGATTTCTTGTTAAGTGAGGTCATTTGGCCATATCTCATTAATTCATGGATATCCTTTCCTACCTCTTGATAAGTGGTGGAAGCATATTATAAAGTTTTTAAAAAACATTACTATTATTTAAACTAATATGAAGATAATAATGTTTATTATTCTTAAGATCAATAAAGTCCATTTAACATATAAAGTGAGGAATTCTAAATATTATTTAGAATGTTCTTTATGTGATGGTTAACATTCACTAAACCAAGTTTCATTTATAAGATTTTAAGAAAAAATGATAAGGAATAAATGGAGTTGAGCTTTTTTAATTCTTTTTGGTTTTTGTGATTTGGCATTATGAATATCAAAGGTGTTATAAATATTGTGAAATTGAGATTTAATGATGATAAAGATGAAAATGGTGGAAATCAAAGTACCAAGATCATTGTGGTTCTCATAAGGATGATGAGAAAAGGACGAACATTTTGGTGGGGGAAGACCCCACTTTTTCCCCTTCTATTATGCATTTCTTGTATGATGTGGTCATTTACGAGGTTGACGAAAGCGGAGCCTTGTTATTGACCTGTTCAAAGTTGATTCCTGGTTAAGTGGGCCCATTAGGTCATATGTCATTAATTGATGGACATCCTTTCCCACCTTTTGATAAGTAGTGGATGCTCATTATTAAAGTCTTAAAAAACATTATTAAAACTAATATGATGGTGATGATATTTACTATCCGTTAAGATCAATATGACATATTTAATAAAAAGCAAGTAATAGTAAATATTATTTAGAATGTCATTTCTACGACAAAGATGAGTACGATTAACATCCACTATACCAACTTTGGTTTATGGGACCTTAAGAAAATTAATAAGGGATTAATTGATTTGAGCTTCCCTAATTCTCTTTGGTTTCCATGACTTAACATTATGAAATTAGAGGTGTTACAAATATTGTGACATCTAGATTTAATGATGATCATAATGAATATTGTTAAGTCCTATATATTGTAGCATTACATTTCTGTTGTTATATTAGTATTGTCTTTATTGGTCTACTGAGACCTTAATTGTAATTGTACGGTCAGCTAGAATTGTAATTGTACCTTTTGTCTCCTATATATATATAAAGGAGACCTAGCTTTATGATCATCTCATCTTGTCTTATGTATTCGGTGCATTGCGTAAGGAGGTTGCCCCTTTCAAAGAAGATTCTTATGCATCTCTTTTCTTCATTCTTAAGGTGTTGGATTACTCTATTTTTCTTATTTTATGCTCTTTTGGAATTTAATGCATAACATTTGGTATTAGAGTTTGGACGCTTCTTGGGATTTTTCTATAACTTTTTTGGGGGGATGTTTCAAACAAAACTTGGAGGGGCCTTAGAAAACATATCAAACTATCTCTTGTACGAATTTTAGGTCTTGATTCATTACAAATTTGGAGCTATACCCTGTAGAAGATAGGGTTTTGTATTAGTCCAAAAACTAACCTCAAACAAGTGTTATTGGTAAAACTATTATATATGGAGTTTGAGAGATCCAAATGGAGTGAGACCTATTGCATCGGAAATAAACTGACCCATAGTGTTTGGGGTATGAATTTCAGAATCAAAGCTAGAAAATTGGACACATGGCAGGCCATACAGTTTCGCTCTTTTGAAAGACACAAAACCAATATTTTTTGGGAAAATCACCATAACTCTCACTTGGAACATTAGAATTGTGTGAAACCTATGGAATTGTAGAGAATACATACCAGGGTACTACAAAACACAATTTCAGACTCATAGAGGATAAAATTGCAGAGTTACGTTAGTTGGAAGGTCAACTAGCAAGACAAACTCCACACTAGGGTTTTAAAAGGTATGTTAACTTGAAACTTGCATAACTTTTGATTGGAATATTTGTTTTGGATGATTCAAAAGGTGTGATAAAGAGGAAATAGAGAAAAAATCATGTAAATATCAGTGATATCTAATGGAAAGAGGTGGAGTAAAAATTACTTCTCCCACTAAACCTCTCGAAAGCTCAACCATGACTTATGATGAAAATGAAGAAATGGGCCACCAGTTGTCCAATTGGGAGGCCACGTTGAAGGAAGTGAATGATAGGTTAGTGATATATACTCAATTGATAAAACAAAAAAAACATATAGAAAAGGAATTAAAAAAATGGCTAGGGAGATGGCTAGTAAAGAGGATCTTGAAGACATGAAAAGGAAACTTTGAATGAGATGAGGCATTTCTTTCCTCATAATTCAACTCCTAAAGAAAAGGATAAGGAGAACAATACATACTTGTCCCAGTCACATACAGAGAAAATTGAAAAACAGTTAAAGAATAAGAGGTTCAAGTCCGTGACATTTGAATATTCATCACATCATCATGGATTCAACTCAATTCCAAAGAACTACTTCATCCCCAAGTTTGAAATGAGAAAGTTTGATGGAAATTATCCAACGACATGGATATTCTAGATGGAGCAATTCTTCAATCTACACCAAGTGCCAACTTTATAAAAGATAACTATCGCATCCTTATATTTAGAACCTGATTAATTTATATGGTACCAATGGCTTTGTGAATGTAAAAATGACTCTATTGTCTCTTGGTCTATATTTACAGAAGAATCGATAGCACATTATGGGGATATTAAGAGTAACACTTTCTTTAGACAATTGATAAATCTCAAGTAAAAAGGTCTAGTTGCAGAGCTCATTAAGTAGTTTCAGAAGTTGAGTCTTAGAGTGAAGAACATTCTCGAGGATAATTTGTTGGATCCATTTATGGGAACTCTATAGAAGAGCATTAAACATGAGGTATGTCTCTTTGAACCTAAATCATTGGGGAATGATTTTAGTTTGGAAAGGAAAGTTGAAAGTTAAAATATGCTTACTAGAAGGGTTGCTACTAACACCCATACAGAGGGAAGTATTTCCTCTCCCAAACACAATCAACCTACAAGGTTTACACCTCAGCAATTGGAGGAGAAAAGAGTAAATGGACTATGTTTAAATTGTGACAGTAAGTATGTAAAGGGCATAAGTGCAATGAGAAGAAATTATTCTACATAGGTAGACTATGAAGAAGAAGATGATCCAGAACCGGAATGGTATCAATATTTACATCTAGAAGATACTACTCCAAGCATATCTTGGCATGCATTGGTCAAAATTTGCACTCCTCAAACTCTCGGGGTAGAAGGATATATAACAAAGAAAAAGGTATAGTGTTGATTGATTCTAGTAGTACCCATAATTTCATTAATTGTAAATTAGCTAAACTTCTCGATTGTGTTGTATATCCAACACCATAATTTCAAGTAATGATTGCAAATGGAGGTATCATAACTTGTTCAGGGAAATGCCATAGTATTAAGCTTACTTTGGGGAAATAGTTATTGGATAGAACAATGATTGCAATCCAAATGGGTGGTGTTGATGTTGTGCTAGGGGTCCAATGGATATAATAATTGGGAACAATGGCTCCTAATTTTCAAGAAATTTTCATGAGATTCTCTTCAAAAGGAAAGGAAAATGAACTTCAAGGCATTCCAGGGAAACCGCCTAATGTGATAAGCTCAAACCACATGACAAAATTGCTAAAAAAAGGACACTATGGAGTAATTGCACAGTTGTGCTCTCTAAATGAGCAAGCATCTATGCCCTTTATTCCATTGGATCTCCAACAAGTTATTGACAAACATTTCAAGGTATTTGGAGAAATTCCTTGAGGTATTCCACCTATTAGATATCATGACCATGCTATTCACCTGCAACCATGCAGTGTACCACCTAACATCGGACCTTACAGGTACCCATATGCAAAAAGAGTGAAATTGAAATTATGGTTCAAGAAATGTTAGATGCATGCATTCTTCAACCCAACCAAAGTTTTTTCTCTACACCAGTGGTGATGGTTCATAGAAAGGAAGGTTCATGGTGTATGTGTCCAAACTATAGAGAACTCGATAAGATGGCCATAGAAGGTAAGTTTCTCATTCCCTTCATTCAAGAATTATTAGATGAATTACATGGAGCAATTTTCTTTACCAGGTTGGATCTTCATTCTAGATATCATCGAATCAAAATGAGGAAAGAAGGAATTCCAAAAACAACCTTCAGAACACATCAAGATCATTATGAATTTTGGGTAATGCCATGTGGCCTTTCCAATGCATCTTCCACATTCCAAAGCTTGATGAAATCTATTTTTAAACCTTTCTTAGAAAATTTGTGTTGGTATATTTTGATGATATACTAATCTATATAAAACCTTGGGAGGAGAATGTACAACATGTTGACAGGATCTTAAAACTATTGGAGGAGTGCCAACTATATGCCAATCCTTTTAAGTGTGTGCCAACATGATATCTCTTTAATGAAATTGCAAATGCTAGATATTGAAAATGTAAGGGTAAGTGCAATAAATGATAAATATTAAAAATGTTCCTACAACCCATTCTACATATCTAACATGATATCTCTTTAATGAAATTGCCAATGCTAGATATTGAAAATGTAAAGGGTAAGTGCCATAAATGATATATATTGAAAATGTAGAGGCTAAATGCAATTTTTATTATTATTTAAAAAGCATAGATTTTTTTTTTTTATCAGATTGTTGTTCCAAGTAACCATACATTCTCCTCAATGTTAGTTTTGGTTTAACGCACAATTATCTACATACGAATATCACGGGCTATTTTCCCTTGACCAACTCTATCTCTATCCGGAAACAGCGTAGGATACTGCCTTTTTTGGAGACGGAGTATGAACTGCCCCTCGCCTATTTTGACGGGGCAACATAGTAGGGATTCTGTGGAGCAGGTATGATTCTCAAAGTTTCCCCGGTCTTATATTTCAAATTGCAGATGAGAGCTAATAAAGGCTCTAACACCCGCTCATAATTGCTTTCCTTATGGGGCCTTCTGTACTTCGCTCATTACTATGGGGTTCATTCTCTTACTGTTTTCGGCGATTCAAGAGTTATTATCTTATGGGTTAGAGGAGAACATAGTCTTCACTCTCTGGAATTGATTGGATGGATCAAGCGGACTCGAGCTATCATGAGCAATTTCTCTACCATAACTTTTCACCATATCTACTGAGAACACAACGTGGAGGCTGATCATCTCTCCAAGCTGGCCAGGGGGGAGTTGGATGGCTATATCCTTGACAAAGAATATCGAGATGGAGCTCTGTATCAGACTGATCGAATGTTGTTCACTTAAGTATTGCATTGCTGAGTGAACATTTATTTGCTGTATGATGGCTATTCATATGTAATATTTTTTTATCCAAGCTGTAAGGCATGACGTATATGTATCAGTTTTTAAAAAAAGCTTTATGTCTGTTATAGGCACCTTGCCGTATATGTAATTATCGACACAACTTTTTCATTTAATAGAAGTTGTTTTTTTTCGTATTGAAAAAAAAATACAGATATGGATTTCCTAAGGTAATTATATTGTTCTCTCGAGGACTAAGTGCGAGTTTAAGACAAATTGATATATTTTCAAATTCTAAGATTTTGTGGTTGTTCATCAAAATGAGTTCATGAGCAGTTTTCTTGTTGTAGTTACTCAAGAATAATACAAACTTTGTTGGGAAGAAAAACAAAATATGATTGTAGGTGGAACTCTTTCAAGTCAACATATTATTTATGGAGATGGTTTATAATATGTTTTTAAAGATTTAGAAGAATTGGTAGTAAATTGAGATTAGTTGGGCGAGATTTATGTATAAATTTGGTTAGCTACTACTATAGACCTTGGGATAGTGTCAACAACTCGCAATCCAATGTCTAGTAGGAAACTTATGACTTAGCAAGTGTCGAGACATCCAAAGATACAACCAAGAATCTTATGGATAATGTTAAGCACCCATACTTATTTAAAAGTGTATAAACCTTGGCGAATCTTACCAATTATTAAAAAGTCAACTATAAAATATTTGGCGATATTTTTCTAAAATTATTTCAATTTCTAAGGATTTTATATAGTTTATATAATAATTTGGTGATTTTTAGAGTGAAAAAAGTTTACCCCATCAAAATTGGGCGAAATGGGGCTTCAAAAAATTCAAATTGGCGAATCTTTTTTTGGAAAAATAGCCCATGGGCTAAATTTCGCCCCTAAAATTATCCTTGAAGTCTGCTCCAAGATGGAGATCCCACTCAAGGAGGAAACCTACCATTTTAATCTTATCACAATGAGTCAATGTATTTTTAAAGACTTGAACCTGAATGAAGAGAGTGTAAAACTTTTTCTTTTTTGTAAGTAAGGAGAGCCGGAAAATTCTATTAATATAGTACAAAAATGGTACAAAGTTACAATCATAGTGAGGCAAAATAGTCTCACAGAGGCCCTTCTTGAGTTGGGAAAATAGGGCTCCCTAAGTTCAGCGTGACGACTTCAAAAGATAGCAAGACAGCTTCACAGAGAATTACCAGAAACCCAAAACCGATCATACTAGATACAAACTACAAGGAGCAAAATGTTCATCCCAGAGCTACAAAACATTATGAACTAGATATAAGATACTCAGAAAACAACAGATCCTTCTAGAATTTTAACAGAAACTAACATCGACAGCAAGCACTTCCACAAGCGTAGGACAGAGAGCAAAAAGGCCAACCAATATTGCATAGGGATCAATGAGACAACGAGCCAGGATTAAATGGCCCTCCTCTGAGCCCGGCTCCTGGCTTCCTGCGGGTCTTGGATGTTGAGTTCCTCCACTAAGGCCTCCAGACTGCACATACCCGCCAGTCCATTCTGTTGATTTACTTTCAGTTCCACGATGATTTCCTTGATTTCTTTGACAATTTGCTCCCTAACCTAGATTTCGCAAGCAAGAAGAATGCGGCCCACCCAGAATGGGTTGGCTGCGATCTACCGCCCCTGCTTCTCTTCTAACTCCTGCTGCAGAGAAATCTCCAAGTTAGCAATTTGAACCTCCGTTGCCTTAGGTGTTTCCTCCAGATATTGGTGCGCCCAATCGAATGCAATAGGGTGGTCATCCTTCGGAACGTTCGCCTGGTTGGATGATCCTTCCCCCCTTTGCCTTCTTCTCTCACCAGTGTTCTGCATAGAGCCGCCACGGCTACATAGACACATGCGGGAGGCCATAATACACAAGAAGATGGTTCTTGATGAGAAAGATATCCCACCAAGTATCTGTAACCACCTATTCCAAGAGAGTGTAAAACTTATCTCTTAAACATTCAAACTATTACCTCTTCACTATTTGTAATGCCTTTGTCTTACTTTCTTTTTCAATTCCATAGTTTCTATTATATAACATTTTGGTTTTCTAAGCCCATGTTCCCTTATATAGTTGGTTAGGAAATGAATAAAGATTAAAAACCAATGAAAAGTTTTAGGTTTCTATAGAAATTTCTATGGACTTGGCACCAATCAAACATCAATACTTATAATGAAATACGTTACATAGGGATACCTCTAAAAATTCGAGGATTTGGGTCGGACGACCATTTTTTTCTCAGAATTCGACGTTTTTTGTTTTGCAAAAACTAAATTTAACTGTGTTGTAATCGCGATTTTGATGGTAAAAATGGATTCAACGCCCTTAGAAATCCTCGGGGCACCCAAAATTCCAGAACTTGATAGTTGTAACCTGGATTTTGAAAAATTCCGACCAAGTTTTTTCAAAATCTTGCCAGAAAAATCCACCTATTCCGACCCAAATCGACGAATTTTTAGACTATATGGTTACATAGTGGCTTCCTATTTTTTTTAAATAAACTTTCATTTATGCCATTATTTTTAATGATAAATTCACAAATTTCAATAAATATATATATATATATATGTTCAAGATGTAAGTTAGTGGGAATCCTTTAAAGAATGTGTACAAGTTTTTATAAACCTTAATAATTACAACTTAACTTATTATTATTATACAGGTATGTATGTATGTGTTCAATATGTAGATTAGTGGGAATTCTTTAAAGAAGTTGTATAAATTATTATAAACCTTAATCATTACAACTGACTTATTTATTAATTTAATTAATGTTTTATATGGGATTTTTTTTAAATTTTAATAGTATTTTATCTCAATTTGGTTTTGGAGCAAAATCGGCTAAGAACTTGTTTTCTTCAAATTATGAATTACTAGCGAGTTATCTCAACTATTAAATTAAATTGAGCCCACAGGGTGTAGAACAGATTGTGAATGAGTGTACTATTAAGGCACTCCTTGTGATAGCTCACCGATTTAAAACTATGTGGGTATTAACTTACAAAAAAAAACTATCAAATTAAGTTAAATAAATAAAAGTTCGAGCACTAGTCTAAAGACGCTAAGATTTGGATATTTTCTAGTTATATTTTTCCTACCATTTTTACTCAAAATTCGGCTAAAATTTGGGAAGAATTGTTGGAATTGTAAATATAAGTTATTAAGATTGCATAACTAGATGCACTAGGGGTATTTGAGGGTGTTGAATCCATTTATGAATTCAAAAATTCAATTTCAATTATGGAAAAGTTGCAATTTGACCAAATATTATACATCGGTGATGACAGCCCAAAAAAGTCCAAATTGTATAACTTTTAGACGAATTCAAAGTTTGACTCTAAATATTAATGTAACAAGTGTTGCATGGTAACTTTTCATTGCAAGTAAAATAAGGCAATAATTTTAATTACGTCGATGGCCCGATAGGTGTCAGAATAACACTTGTGGAATGGAGTTTGACTCCAAAATTTTTAGATTCATGGAAATTCTTTGTCATTGTTTTTATTGTGGATTTTTACTTTTTCCTGGAACTAATTGTTGTTGTTACCAATGATAGCCAGTGGCGAGGGAAATTCTAGGATTGGGGTTGACTCATAGTGACAAGGGCGAATCTGGGATAGTAGCCAACCCACCCAAATTCTCCATCTAAGCATTTCTGAAATTTCCAAGGATAGGCAAGTTCAAGTGTGGAAGAGTTTCATGTTTAGCCGAGGGAAAATTACCAACGAGTAGTGTAAAGGTCTAGTGGAGGGGTGGAGCGAGCGAACCACCAATTTCTCGACCAAATCAATTTGTAATGGAAAGTATGAGTGCAGTGGAGTTTCATGTTTGGTCGGGGTTAAATTAACAACAAGGTAGTGCAAAGGTCTACCGAAGGGGTAGAGCAAGCGAACCACCAATTTCTCAACCAAATAATTTCATATATAGGTTGGTATTTACAAGATGATAAAATAAACTAAATAATTTGTTGGAATTTCACTTGTCATTTGATTCCTATCACGACAGTCACCGACTGTGAGTTATGCAATGTGCTAGTTAGAGAAAATTTAATTAAAAGTGGATGAAGATCCACCCATTTCACTATGTTTGGTAGATTATAGTGAAATAGACATTATTAAATATATGTTTATAGGAAATTTAATTCCCAAGTAGACACTCTCAAAGGAGGCCTTATCTTTGGTCGAAGGTTCCCTAAGTTTTGAAGAAGTACAACATGGGATGGTGGTTACCAAAGGCTCTCTTTCTGTTTTCTAGTAAAATCTTCATATTTGTTTAGTCTTTAGTTCTTTAAGGAAGTTTTGTTTTGGAAGTTTCTAAGTCTGTTTTTTTGTATAAGGGTGAATTCTTGTTTATAGGGGTCGATTTGGGCTTTGGATGGTGTCTTGTCATGCATGCCTAGCTTATAAGAGGCGTTTTGGTATGATATGCATATTTTCAAGAATTGTACATTATATCTTGATTAAATTAATAACAGATATAAGCTTTTTTGGGGGGGGAATATTCTAGATTAATTTTCTAGCACTTTGTTAATAGTCATTATAAATACATCTTAAATCTAGATTTATCAAGTATCAAGAGTGATCAATTTTTTGAAGTGTAATTTTTTTTCTTGATTCATGAAATTTAAAAATAATTTTAGTTTATATGTCCAAAAATTTAATCCCTATAGGTACTTGATTGGTATGGATTATCTACCTTGGTTTTAATTTTAATTTTTAGTTTTTATGTAAAATTTAAAATTTAACCAACAGATGATGTCAAATAACTTTATTCTTTTGTTGTTGTCACGTACCATTACATTACGTGACAACATCTCTTCCATAATGAACTGTAAAGCACACTGAATTTAGGTTTTAACATAAAACCAATAAAACAAAGTCATGAAAACTAATATTTATTATGTGATGATTATCATTTTTAAGGGTTTGGTGGGCCCTTGCAATAAGACCTCAAAGTCAGTCTCCAATAGCGTGCAAAAAAATTATCAATTATTTCAACCCTTAACTTATTTAGTTTCCTTAGTGGTCACTCATTTTTATTATTCTAGAGCTTTCTATTAATCATGTGATAAAGAGTAGAGTATCTATTTAAAACATTAATTTACAAATAAATATAAATACAAATAATTTCCAAAATACTTCTCATTACAAGAATTATTTTTTATATTATAAAAATATATATTTTTATTTCTTGTAAAAGTATTTATTTTGATAATAACATTATATTTAAAAAACTAAACTAAATTCTAAAAATAAAAATATACTTTTATCCTTCTTAGACAACTGAACTCCTTAATATTATGGAACTTTCTATTAATCATGTGATAAGGAGTGGAGTATCCATTTAAAATGTTGAAATTTATTTAAAAGTATAAACATAAAGTATTTCCAAAATATTTTTATTTTTAAGTATTTATTTAAAATGGCGAAATTTTTTTTAAAGTATAAATATAAATTATTTCCAAAATATTTTTATTTTTATTTTATATTTAATATTAAAAATTGTAACCTACGAAACATAGAATAAATTATAAATTAATATACTATTAAGACACTCTTTATGTAAATTCATCGATTTAAAACTACATAAATGCAAACCTTTAAAGAAAATGTAAAAAACATATTTTAATAATATTTCACAACTAAACTAAATTTCAAAAACAAAAGTATACTTTACCAATTGTAAAAAAAATATTTTAATAATAACACTCTATTACAATAACTAAACTAGATTTCAAAATCAAAATATACTTTACCTTCTTATACATCAGAGTCCTATAGTTTTGCTCTCCTTTTCAACTTGAGTTTTGCTCTCCTTTTCAACTTTAATGAGGCGACCACTCTACAATAATTTCTTTTAGCTTTGATCAATTTTACCAAACTCCCATATTATGGAATATGATGGGCACATTTGTACCAGTGATCCCACCAAGCGTAGGGACATTCAAATATATCACTCACATCTAACTAAGTATGATTAGAATGAAGGGTAGGTGGTTGCTTCGATCCTTCACATGTATTGATAATCTCTTCCATTATCTAATTTTATTTATGTCATGTGCCTCATCATAATGACTACGTCACACCCCTTGAGTGTTTTGCTAGCTTAATGTTCTTTTGGTTGGTGAGAAAATATTCCCATTAGAATTGCATATGAATTATGGGCCCAAAGGAGTTATACATGCAAATCAAAAGAATTGGGCCAAGGAGCTAATAGAGCATTTTATTTCCTTTCAGGTTTGTTAAAGGGGTGAGGGGTGTTGGATGACACTAGTTATCCTTTTCATTTTTTCATTCATGGACTCGACATTCAAGGTAATTTGCACTTGGGAGACCCCATCGTTAGTTGAAAATGTTATTATTGGAAAATTTAGAAGTCTTACTAAACCTCCAAGTATCAAAATGTTGGATTCATCAAAATGGATCTATATTAAGTTGTTAATGAGGAAATAATGACAAGGCTTAGATTTGAAATGCAAACAACATGGGAGTTAATTAGCTAACAACTTCATGAGAACAATTTAAAAGAAAATATCCCAATGATTCCTTCTTAAATAAAGGAATGTTTCTTTCATGAACCACTATCCCATTTTCTTTTTATGAACGACTATTCCATATTCTTTTTATGATCGTAGACATATAACCTTTGATTTGCCTTCCCCTTTTCCCATCCATTTTAATTATAACCCATTTTGGTTAGATTGTAATGGTTTCAAAGATCTTGTAACATTTTCTTGCCATACCCTTACTTATGCATGATTATGCTTCTTTTTAAGTGGAGTACAATGTGGTCAAGTTTGACCTTGCCAATAACGGAAGCACTAGAAATTTCCTAGTATAAGCATTAATAACAATATAAATGGTTTAGTAATAATGATGTTCCAATGGACCATGTAAAGCAATAAATTCCCAAAGTTTTGAGACACTATGGCACTTCCATACAAAATAGATCATGCACAATGCACTCCGAGGTTATAACTAC
Organism: Larix kaempferi; assembly: GCA_027924585.1. Lineage (NCBI taxonomy): Eukaryota > Viridiplantae > Streptophyta > Pinopsida > Pinales > Pinaceae > Larix > Larix kaempferi. The sequence continues at coordinate 9,607,482 of BSBM01000806.1, forward strand.
TTAGTACATGGGATATGAAGTCCCGTAGAAATAAATTCCCCCTAGAGCATCGCATGTTGAAATATATTATGTTTTTTATTCATCACAATGGAATTTCAAAGGCCTAGAAAGGAAGTCATCTATTGGATAGAGAACAAGGAAACCACCTGAATCATAGGAAAAGGTAACGTAATCATCCTTTCTTTCATGAGTCGGGTATAACCATACTCATGTATGAGTTAAGTACAACATCTGAGTGGATCATGGCATAATAAATTGGTAAGGACATGACAAAGTACATCATATATAAATGTATCCATGGCATAATAATATTGGAATGCCATGTCAAAGTACATCAGTATCTCAAATACATCCTCTAACATCAATGGTACTATTTTACCAAGGTAGATGGCATAAAACTAAAGAAGATAAATCTCATGGATAAGGGGCTCATACACGTGCAAGTAACTCAAAATGTCGATTTAAAAGAGCTCCAAATCAAGGTTCCAATGATGGCTGAAAAGAATGACAAATGTCCAAGGACTTTGACTAATTTTGAGCACATACACTGAGTATGATTCTCCACATGTGATAATGAGTTGAAGTCAAAGATGGGAGAAACAATCTAGTCACAATTCTATAATGAAAATCCATGCTAGATGCAAGGTAACCTATTGATAACGATAATGTAAACCAATGTACTAGTACAACCCTGACAGTGTGAATCAATGATATGAAGTTAAGCATTGGAAGGAACCATTCGGTCATGGACCAATGATGAGAGTTATCCATTTCCAATTGTGAGGAAGTTCACCAATGATGAAAGTGGAACTCAATGTGCTAAGCCTATAATTAAAAATCCCAGAGCAAATGTCTCATGGTTAATAGAAGTAGATCCATTGGAGGAAAGGCAAGGATGCATCCCTTGAACCAACATGAGGTAATAAGATATCATTTGAAATTAAGACGTAGACTCAATTCTAAGGAACTAACCAAACATGGGAAGGGGTGATTTAAGGCATCCCTTGACACTATAAAGTAAATACTAACAAAATCCACTTGAAATGAAATCATGAGTAACAAATGATTCAACCAAAGGTGCAAATTGGACATTCCTTTGTAACGATGAGTGAGTCTAGCATATAAATTGTGCAAATATATACACAATTTTGATAGGTGAATTAAGCTTAGGAAAAACTCAATGATCGTGATAACTAGGTGAATGGACACAAATGGGTGACTCTATGCAAATTCTTTGATCTAGGGTGATACCAATGACTACCCAAGTAAGACTCATGGGGACTTCAACAAATTGGGAAAATCCTTAGAGTCATAATTGTTCCTTTCTTTCTCCTTTCTTTTAATGTTTTCTTTGGAATTTTTTCATATTTTGTTCAAAGAATGAAATAATAAAGAGTGGGGCAAGTGCTTGCATTCAAGCAACTCAAGTCTCAAGTGAGTGAGAGACCATATGGAGAAAAGTAAGAATAACAATAAATGCATAGCAACACCCAAGTGCATGCCTCCTCTCAAATGGTGATGGTTTTCATGCACATAGCATGATAAAGACAAATAGCAACAAGCAATGAATGAAAGCAAGCAACAAAAAATCATGCATAACAACAAACAATTAAAAAGGATGGGATCTTTAATGGAAATGTCCAGAAAGAGGTGAGAAACGAGAATGTGGCTCGCAATGCAAGCTCAAACTAGAAGGGCTTTCAATCATATGGAAAGAGATAAGGATGGGTGCCAAATGGTAAACCAATGCTACTTTAGCAAAAACCATCATAGGAAGGGTATGTTGTTGGACACATGCAAAGGTGAAGAACCAAATTAGGCTAATAGACCAACCTCCAATGTGGTGGATACTATGGTAAATCTAGGCCACAAAGGATTTAGATGCGGCATTTTAGAGGAAGATCCTAACCAATGATTTTTTTAGGGGCAAAATTTCGCCAATTGGCTATTTTTTGCACCTTTTTTCAAAAAATAAATTCTCGATTTGGTCATTTTTAGTCTCTAATATCGCCTATATTTACATAAAATATGTTTTTTTTTATCATAATATTCGCCAAAATTTACAAGTTTTGGTAGTAAATTGTACGTTTCATATTTAATATTCGCCTACCAATCTATAATATGTTCTTTTCAATCCAAAATAATAGCCTAGAATACTATACTTTTATAATCCTTGAAAAATACCCTGAGATTCCTAACCCTATATGCCATTTTAAGTAAACCTTATTGAGGCAATCATGTCTAATAAAATGATCCAAATGTACAAAAAAGTAATTCAATGTCATGTATTTACAAAAACAACAACTGTTAAATCCTGTCACGTTCATCATGAGCTCTAAAATGCATAAAAGTGTTCTCAACCTCAAATTTTTTAATGACACCCAGTTTGAAGTGACATGAACAATATATGTTATGGAAAATTGGGCCAAGGTAATCCCATGAAGTTCAAATTGGGCATGAAGGGAAGAATCAAAGAAAACAATCTCACAAAGGGGAATGGAGTGGGTCTACAAGTGGAGTAGTCACTCCTTGGAAGGATGTCGATAAGATAATAAAGCTGAAGGTCATCCCAAAGACTATCCAAAGAAGTCATGGCCTTTAAGAACTATTAATCACCTTGGAAGGCCATGGTTGAAGAGACAAAAACACACTTGCACAAGAGGGGTGAATTTCTCTATTACCCTCAAGGGTGAAGCTACATATTCCAGGAAATTTTTTAAGGATGTATAACTTTATGAAAGTGTAGAAACCTTGGAAAATCTGACTAGTTCTTAAATTTCCAACCATAAAATGTTTGGTGATATTTTTATAAAAATATTCAAATTCCTAAAAACTTTATATAGTTTATGGAAAAATTTAGTCATGTTTAGAGTAAAATATGTTTATCCTGTGGAATTTTGGCAAATCACTTGAGAAAAAATGGAAATTGGCAAATATTTTTTGGGAAAAAAAAACATTTAAAATTAGCCAGTGGAATAAATTTCACCCCTAAAATTTTCCTTGACATTTTCAATCTTAGGGCCTAAGTCATCAAATGATTAAAAGGGCCATGATAGATTGTGTAAATAGTGGAGATGGCCATAAAGTTTATTTGAAAAGTAGATATTTCCAACCATACAATAGGGGTGCAGGTGGGAAACCAAAGAGGTCAAAGAAAGTGGAGCTCCAACAATACAAGACAAAGTATCATGTGGAAGGAAGGGTTTCTACAAAGGTATTGGATCTTATATGATCATCTAAATAGGAAAATGGGCCCTCAATAATCATATTTTTGCAAGATCTAGACACAAATGAACATAGTGAGCATACCCATCAACAACACAAGGAGGTTTAAGTGAAACCCTTGTTTAGATAACATTTGACCCTAGATGGAATTGTCATTTCCCCCTTATGATTATTAGACTTGCTCTCCTTATCCTTACATTTCATAGACTTCCTCTTCATCTTCTTAGATGATTCATGGTTACTAGGTTGGTTTTCTCTAGGTTGGGAAGGAAGATGCGGGACTAAGTTAATAGATGGTGAAGGCAAAGGACAAGGATTGGTTTGATTTGAAGTACAAAGTACCCAATCAAAATTCTTTAGGGGATTTAGGGTGTCCGTGATAGGAATGCCAACACTTCCAGGTGTTGAAAGATTGGTATTCCTTGAAAAACTAGCCATGCATGCTACAATAAGAGAAGCTTCAATAAAGTTTTCTATCAAAAGGGAAGTGGACCCAACGATGGTGATTAAGCTCAAGAGACAAGGGAACTTCTAAGAGAAGATGAAACAATTGAATAAGTCACACAAGTTAATTTAGAGCAATATTAGTCAATGAATTAATTAATCATTAATCTCATAGTCCCAAGTCTCTCAAGAATAGTTTCGCACACAAAAAATGACTAACACCAACTTCACACAATCAAGTATTAAAAAGATAAGCAATAACTCAAAAACAAAACCTAATCTACTTTTGATGTTTTATGCCAAAAAGAAGAATATTCTAAGTTACTTGTATTAAGATTTCCTTTAATATCTATTGCTTCACAAATATTCCATGGCATCACAAATAAGTAAAATTCAAGAAGTTGTCACTTAATAAGGTGTGAAAAAAATGCTCTTGAGGTGTGCAATGCATGCTCTTGATGTGTGACGTGTGCAAAGCATGTTCTTGAGGTGTGCAATGCATGCTCTTGATGTGTGAGAATGTACAAAATAAAAGCATAAGGTAAATTCCAAAATAATGTTCTTACAAATAAATTTAAACTTTTCTTCACTTTTTTCTTAATCTCCAATTTGTAAAATTTTATAAACATGCAAGTATTAGGCAATACAAGAATATTTACTTCAGAAAACAAAGAATCTTTTTGAAATCTCTCTATTTTTCATATTAAAAACACCAAACAATACATTACACTAGGGCATAAAGGTCCTAAAACCATGGAAAACGCCAATTAGTATTGCCATGAGGAAACAAAAATTGAATAGGTAGGTAGGATTCTCTTAGGAGAAAACCAAGAAGAATACAAAAAAAATCTAGGGAATACCGAGATAACATTGGGGTGCCATATATCTTAGATGAATATAGGTAAAGCATAGTAAACCAGAGAAAAGATATCATAAGAAAGCCTTAAATCCTTCCAAAGGAGGATATTTAAGAACAAAAGAACCTCCTCCCCAATGACATTACTATTTTGTTGACAAGATTTTTCATATAGTGTATACTACTTTATCCCCATCAGAAGATTTGTATGCAAACAAGAAACAATGACATACAATAAGAAATTGATCCCCTCTCCTCCGCTTTAGGGAAAACCATTTCTTCCTGTGGAGTTTTTTATCCTATCAACATTCCTCCCCCTCCCTTAGGTTGTCCAATTGGTTTTCTTTGTTCTCAAAGACTATGTCCCTCACATTTTAGATGTTTGGCCACTTTGTCTTCATTACTTACTCCATTTATTGTCCCTCTTCCCCTTTAGATGTTCCCATGACCGTACCTCTTTATAACATCGCTACATTCTCTTATTTTGTCCATTATCATATTTTTTTTTTAAAGATTTATATAGTTGATGTATTAAAAGGATAAATAATCCATAAGGACAAGTACCAATAGTCTTTGCATCTAGTTGGACATGTGGAATAAAGATAAATCAACTCTTTGGTCTTAACTTTACTTCTTAAGAATAACATAGTTGTAATTTTGATTAAATGGACCGAGAAACATGGATGTTTCTAGTCAATGTTCTTTGGAAGCTTTACATGATATTAACACCTGTTTAAATGTTTCTTTTCAAATTTGTAAACTTTCACATGAGAGGACTTTGGACAAATTTCTAGTTTTGAGAAAAAGGTTCAATACAAAAAAAAATGAGAGTTTAGTACAATAAAAAGGAAAACCATTTACAGAATATGAAAATGATGAGAATAAAGAAATAACCTCATTCAATGAAGGTGAGGTTGTGGCTGACGAATCCCTAAGTTGTAACAAAATTGACTTGCAAAATAATGCCCCACTAACCAACATAGAAGCATTTTGAATCAATTTTTTTGTTGAATAGTCATGGATAGAAGTAAATGATTTCCAGTCAATGATATGCATTTTATTTCTACGTTGTCATCTTAGTCATGGAGAGTACTCAAGCTTGTCAAACTTTTGAACTGTCACTTAGGCACAATTTTGATATTGTCAGAGGATTTTGGTCTTGAAAGTTGTTTAAATCCGAAACTTTGGTCATCCCACATGCTATTGAGATGGTAATTAAATTCCATTTTTCTATATATATTGTCCAAGGTTCTCAAGATTAGTTCTTTTATTTTCGAAGTCTTTAGTTGCCAACAAAAACGTGATATAAAAGATAGTTGAGAGTCGTTCTAATAGACTCGTGGATAATGTGTTTTAGTCAAAGGTGGGTTGTTATACTGAAGTGAAGAAATATTATAGTTTGAAGGTGAAGTTTAGAATAACAATTGAACCACCTTTACCACGAGAACGTGTACTATGTATAGCACCACCGACTACCTTTGACTTTCATAAGGTTGGTCCAACTAATCAAAGGTAATCATTTTCAATTCATAAACAAATAATTAAATTTGATGGTGGACATTATATTAACCACTATAACAACTATGATAGTGATTACTCTTCATAATTTAATTTCACTTTCTCAATTCTGTGCCAAACTCCCATGTTTGGAATAAGACGGGCACGTGTGTATTAGTGATCCCACCAACTCCTAGAACATTGTCTCGGGACATTCAAATATGATTCATACACCTAACTTCTAAGCAACATAATTAGATTGAAGGGTAAGTAAAGCCTCGGTCTCAGGAAGGTGGTTGTCTTTATCTTTAAGATATATTCATCATATCTTCCCATATATGATCTTATTTATGCCTTATGTCCCATCATACATTGATCACCTATCCCATGAATATGGTAAAATTGAAATTTTGGTCCATTGGTAAATTGGATGTTGTTATCATGTATCAAGGTTCAAACATTTTTAAATGTATGTACACCCTTCATGTGTTAGTGAGTATATTTAAGGTTAAGGGTGAGTATAATTTTGGGTGAATTTAGTAGTAATCATGATTTATTAATTAAAATATTGTTTTTATAAGTATATTTTTTTTATATCAATTCAAATTATTGATAAATTAATATAGATATATTTTAAATTGGATTTCTCAAGCAGAGAGATCCAAATTTTTTTTAAATTTTTTTTACACATTAAAAAAAAATTTACACCTCATCTCGATTCTTGATATATCTAGGTTTAAAATCAAATCAATATAACATTTTTTTTTGTTTAAGCCAACATCATTTACATTTTTATTTATTTTTTATAAGAACACCATGTTACACAGCGTTTACAACATTTCTCCCCGTTGTAAGCACCTGGCTACTCTCATAAAAACTAATAAAAATAAAAAGTTAATAAATTTTTTTCTCTTTTCAAATCCATCAATACAATAGCTAGGAAATTGTACTAGTTCTCCCACCCATATGTTTACTCAAATAAAAATTAGAACTTCATCTTGATTGTGAATTCAATTCTTATCTTGAAATTAGAAACCTCAATTAACAAGGCTTATGTGTTTCCTAAAAATTTCCTTATTCCACAGTCCAAGTCTTAAAGTCTTTTATGGTTGGGTTAATCAAATTTTCACCCATGTTAACAATAAGTGTTAAATTATAATTGCCTTAAAAAATTGAAAAGGTTTAACTTAACTGTTCCAATCAAGAAAGGAAGAATGGATGTAAATATTTAAAAATAATAATAATAATAATAATAATTTATTAATATTTATTTTTATTTATTTTTTCAATATTTATTGCTCTTATTGTTTTTAATTCTTTTTTGAATTATGAATAAAATGTTGTAATTAAAATTGCATATTGATTCCGAGCCTTAAATGAAGAGATTAAACATAACAATGAATAGGTAAAAATGGATTTTTGGTCAATTAGTAAATGACATGTTATTATTATGTAATAAGTTTCAAATATTTTGAAAGTTATGTTCACCCTTTATGTTCATGTGTTAGCATGTCCATATAAGTAATTACTTGTGATTAAGGTCAAGTGCAATTTTAGGTGGAACTGGTAGAATAAATCTTATAATTATGACATATTACCTAAAAGATTGCTTTCACAAATATGTCAATTGAAATTATTTATAAAAAAAATAATAGAAACAAGAAGTTAATAAGGTTTTTTATCTCCTTTTAAATCCACCAATGAAGTGGGTGGGGGATTGTACTAGTTCCCCATCCATATGTTTACTCAAATAAAAATTGGAACTTCATCTTCCTTGTGAAGTATAGAAAATCTACTGCTTCATTTCTTATAGTGAAATTAGGAGCCTCGATTAACAAGGCTTATGTGTTTCCTAAAAATTCTATTTATTGCAAAGTCTAAGTCCTATAGTTGGGTTAATCAAATTTGCATCCATGTTAACACCGAGTTTTTAAAGCATTGTTATTATGATAAGAGTTGTTTTCTACTTTTTATTTTATGTGGAGAAAAATCATAACAACATTCTTTTTAGAGGCCGGTCTTAATTTTTTTTTTTAAACAGTAGTGGCTATTTTTAATTTATATATAAAAAAAAGGGAGGTAATTCAAAAAGAATGATCGAACAACTCCCATACAAGAGAACGTCCATCACCCATAGTTCATCGACTACTTACTGCAAACTATCATTGTTCTTCCTATCCTCTGAGTACTATAATAAGCTGCAAATGAAGGGCATATTGCTTCATCAATATAAAAAAATGGTATTAAAATGCTTTTCCAGAGTGCCAATACCCTAAAGATGAAGTAAGAGTTCTAAAGACCCTGATCGAAATGAACGTTTCCCCCCTGTTGTGAGCGACCGCCACCATGGGAATCCATGAAAATCCTCTCGCTTCTCACCGGCGATATAGACATACCCCGGGATCTAATGCAATGAGTTTTAGGTTGATTCTCAACTCCAAGATGAACGCTTCCTATCACTTCATTTACCCACCATCTGTCATAGTTTATATATCCATTTACTTCAAGCGTGAAGGGGCAACATTTTTTTAAGCCCTCGATTTTTAGGGTGGATGAAGCCGACGAGACACCCATTTGCTGGTTCAAAGAATTTGCAGCCATCGACCCTTCCATTTGAGAGTAAGGAGACTAATGGAGACCCAATTTAATACCCCTCACCAGGGCCTTATAAACATGCCAATTTCTACGGAATCCAGGCATTTTCAAGGCATTCACCATTGCAACTTACCATGCCATAAGGGAGCCTAACTCCCTTATTCACCATTTCATCTACCTGTCCATTTTGATCCCTGAGAATGTGATTTAGATTAATCTTATGAAATTCCCTGCTAATGCTAAGGAGAAGATGATAAATTTTTGCGGTGGGGATCCTTTTTTTGTCAAGGATGCTTCTAGCTTCAATTATTATGATTAAAGAGTCCTCAAGAACCATTAGCCTTGATATCCCCAAAGTGTTGGCGAGCTCCAATCCTTTGATGAGGCCTAGCCATTCTGCCCAGTTATTGGCTTTCCTTCCGAGTCCCCATGCAAAGTCCTTCATCCTGTTCCCCTTGGAGTCAAAGATTACTCCCCCCGCTCCTGCCATCCCGGGATTGCCTTTCGAGGCACCATAAAAAAATAGCATACTGCTTCTCTCTTGGGCTCTCCACATCTGAAAGTCCGCATTGTTCATCCTCAATTGCCAACTCAAGGGGCCGGGTTTCTTGTTTTGATTTTTCCAAAGAGTTTTGGATAGGGGAAGGAGAAAAACCGCCATCCAGTTTCTTTCTTCCACCGTCAGAGGTTCCTGATGGATACTGGCCATTCCACGCATGGTTAACGCCTCATACCAAAGAGCCTTTGCAGCTACAGCGATTTTGCGAGGGCATGAAGTTAATCCTTCGAAAATCTCCTTATTTCTAGCAGCCCACACTTTCCAGCATACATACCTTGGGAGAGCTTCCTAGGCCCGAGTGAAGTCCTTTTTTCTTGACAGAGTGCCGGAATAGAATTCCTTCCAATCATTGAATAGATCATTCCAGGAGATTGGCATTATCACATTGATATTTAAGCTGATTGTGGCATATTTCCAGACCTCGAGAGTGAACCTACAGTTTAGAAAGAGATGATCTAGCGTCTCTTCAACTTCCTTACATAAGACACATCGAATGGGACCAATGATTCCATGTTTTCTGATATTTTCGGCAGTAAGCGTTTTCCCGTGGGTTAGGATCCAGAAGAAGACATTTACCTTTGGGAGTCCGTCATTACACCAGAACTTTGCCCATTTGGTGTCTTTTTGGGCTCCATTTCTGCAGTTAAGGACATAATTGTAACCTTCTTTCACCGAGTAAGACCCCAAGCTTCCCCATCCTCTTGTGTCTTTGAGAGAGAGGCTGATTGGACATTGTTCCTTTAGAAGAGTAAGCATATCTTTATAATCCATTTTCAGGTCAATAGGAAGATCCAGCTCCTTCCATCCATCCCACCTACCGTTGCTTGTCCAATTTGAGATATCAAATAATGTGTAGAGATTATTATTGTTGAACCATATTTCCAAATCTCTTAGCTCCTCTCTAAAGTTGGTAGGCGAAGATCTCCCTAGCTGATCGAACCAAATTTTTATGCTTCTCCCATTTCTGGCGATCCAGTGAACATTTTCTTTTATTATATATGTTGCTTTTTTACATAGTTCCCACACTGGAGAACCCTTCTTTTCCATATTTATATTGTCGATACTTTTGAGCCTGGATCCCCTCATATACTTTTTATGAATCGCCTTCTTCCACCAGGCGTCTTTATCAGAAATAATTCTCCACAGTATTTTAGCTCCGAGTGCCAAGTTCATAATATTTGGATCCTTAACCCCTACCCCTCCTTTGGATTTGAGAGAGCACACCGTATTCCAGTTAATGAGGTGGAACTTTTTTGTATTATTTGATCTACCCCCTTGCCATAGAAAATTCCTAATCTCTTTATTGATTTCTTGTATAATGAAGCTGGGAGCCAGGGAGATTGAACATGTATAAATAGGATAGGCTGATAGGATTGATTTAATTAAGATGATCTTGCCTGTTGGATTAAGCCATTTGAAACCCCATGTTGATATCTTTTTCTTTATTTTATCAATCAAGACTTGCCAATCTTCCTTCCTCTTTATCCCTTTGAATAATGGAATTCCAAGATAATTGAAGGAATTCCATTCTGTGATTCCTTCAAAGCCAAGTGTTCTAGATATTCTAGCCATGGTGGCTGCCGGGCAGTTCCAGCTGTAAACTTTCGATTTAATACCACTATTTTTCCATCTGAGGCGCTAAGGAAGGTATTCAGCACCAGTTTGAATCTTTCAGCAATGACATTAGACGCACCTCCCAACATGATAGTATCATCTGCAAATTGCGCATTGTTTGCAGCTCGGACTCCGCGAGCTATTCTAATACCTTTCAGTTCTCCCGAGAGTTGGAGGCGCTTGAGTCCTCTGCTCAGAGAGTCAGAAACCATAATATAAAGAAAGGGGGATAAGGGGCATCCCTGGCGAATACCCCGAGAAGCTTGGAAAAAATTTGTTGGACGTCCATTGACTAATGGAGCTATCCACAGGCATCCAACACAAGATTTTATCCACCTGACAAATTCTTTAGAGAATCCGAATTTCGACATGATTTCAAACAGAAAGAAATGGTTAACTCTATCAAAAGCATTGGCCATATCAAGCTTAATTGCCATACCTTGTTTCTTGCGCTCGATGCTAGAATGGATTGCTTGCTGCACTATTATAATGTTGTCCAATATCTGTCTACCAGCGATGAAACCACCTTGAGTTTCTGATATAATATTCCCCATGACCTTCTTCATTCTTGTTGCCAAAATTTTTGCCAGAATTTTGTAGGACATGTTACACAATGAGATTGGCCTGAATCTATCAATGGATATTGGCTTCTTGTCTTTGGGCATTAGGGCCAGAAATGAAGAGTTGGTGATTCCACCAATCTTGTCCTTTTTCCTGGTCCAATTCAGTATTTTTTTTAAGTCATCTTTTATAGTTTCCCAGGCTGCCCTATAGAAATTGATTGTGAATCCGTCAGGGCCTGGGGCTTTGTCAGCACTCAGAGACCAGACGGCCTCTCTAATCTCGTATTCTTGAATTCCTTTATACAACTCCCCATTCTCTTCATCAGATATTAGAGTGGGAATATCAGCAAGGAGAACAACCTGTGCTCTTGGATCAGTCTCATCTTTATCCTGAAACAACTCTTGAAAATGTTGGAAGACATGAAGTTTTATCTCCTCCTGATTTTGAATTTTTCTTCCATCTCTGTCATTGAGTTCCTTTATCATGTTGCAGCTCAGCCGGACTTTGGATTGTTTGTGGAAGTATCATGTGTTACTGTCTCCTACTCTTAGTCAAAGTTGTCTGGACTTAAGACACCAAGCCCCCTCTTCATGTCGAGCTGCTATTAATAATTTGTTATTAAGGTTTTGCTCTTGGAAGATAAGTGCTAAAGTGATCTCATTCTTTTCCATTTCAGTCTGGGTAGCTCCGAGCTCAGCTTGTATCTGCACTTTGATGTAACTCGGGCTTTTGAAATCCCTTTTCACCCATTTTTTAAGTTCATTTCTTACATTCCTAAGCTTGCTTTCCCATACATAGCTTGGAGAGCCAATGCAGGGATATCTCCAGGCCTTGTCGATAAAGGGAAGAACCGAATCATCATTTAACCATAATGGATTGAACCGAAAGGGGATAGGACCTAAGTTAGCCGGGAAACTAAGGGTAAGGGAGATTGGCTTGTGGTCTGAGGTCGCGGAAGGGATGACAAAGGAAGACGGGATGAGATTTTGGTTAAGAAGAGAGGAGCTAATAAGGAAACAATCAAGTCTAGCAACGATATGTCCATTTCCCACACGATGATTACTCCAAGTGAAGCTGCCATTCTTAAGAGGAGGATCGAGCAGATCCAGATCTATAATCAGGTCTTCTAAGAGCTCCCCGAAGGGGTCCCTGACTTTGGATCCGCCGCGCTTTTCCGACTGATTGATGGTGGCATTAAAATCTCTGGCTATGATTACTTCTTTGGATCCATGTCCCTTCCTCTGCCTGTGTGGAAAGTCTAGCCAAGAATAAAATGAAAGCATCCTTGTGGGGGGCAGCACTCGGACCATATACATTCACCAAAGATCCAGAGATCCCGGCAACATGCACATTAAAGTCAGTCGTCAGAGAGAAATGGGTGGCTCTCCAATTGGAAAAAGTGATCTAGTTTGGTCGCTAGATAACTGCCAAGCCACCAGACATCCCCATGGCATCAAGGTCCATGACCTCTGATCCCTTCCATATTTTTTTTACCACTTTTTCCAGAGTTGATGACGAACACTTAGTCTCTTGTAGAAAAAGAACATCAGGTTTATCCTGTTTGATCCGATGAACCAGGGTTTTTATCTTACAAGGGTGATTGCACCCAATGATATTCCAGGTTGTGATCCTCATTGAGTAACTTTATTTACTTCAGAGAAATCTGCCCGGATGGTGGGGTACTGTCCGGATTCAATTAGTTTAACTCCTATTTCAGCGATTCGTTGTTTGTTGGATTTCCTTCCCCGTTTCAGATCCTCTGTCTGTGATTTTCGTTTTAACCCTCGAGGAGGGATCTGCTTTAATTCCCAGTTCCTTGCGAGCTTTTGATTTGATTATAGCATTCATGAGGAGGTCGAGCTGATGCCTGGTTGATAACCTTTCCCCCGTTTTTCACATTCTTTCTCGATGGCATCCAAATCTAGATCTCCTAGATCAACTTCTTCCTCAACATCCTCCTCCATGTTAGTTGGGATTTCTGCGAGGTTCTGCTCCTGGATAATAGTGTTGTTATTTTTAGTCTCAATCATCATTGCAGTATCTTTATCCTCCTTCGATACCGGTTCCTCTTCAGGAACCTCTTCAATAATGTTTTCCAAGATATGAAACTGGTTTTTAGTAGTCGACCCCATGTCGAATTTCTCCTTGCCTTTCCGTGTTTGATCGCCTGGTTTGCTCCTCCGCCGATTGCGGATCTGATTAAATCCGTCTTTTCCCTTCTTTCCATCAGTAGCAGAATTCATAGCTAGGTCGTTCCTTTTGGATTGAGGACAATTCCTGCCGAAATGGCCATATTCATGGCAGATTCTACATCTGAAGGGGAGCTACTCATAATCAAGAGGTTGGATCCACTCTTCATTTTCCCAGTTTAGACTGATAGCTTCGGGGAGATCTTTGGAGAGATCCATGTAGATGCAGATCTCGACATAAGCAATATAATGCTGTTGTTTTGTCTGCTCTACAACTTTTACAAATTCCCCAAGTGTATTTCCAATGTCTTGTAGGATTTCCAGGTCCTAGAATTCAGAAGGGAGAGAAAAGAGTCTAATCCAAACTGGGGCTACTTTCAGGTCTTCTATTTCCGGATTAAAATGTTCTTTCCAAGGTCGGAGATGGAGCCCTGCAGCAAGAAAGAAGTAGGGTCCTCCTTCCAGACCTCGGTCTCTATCTTCCACGTTGAAAAAGATTATTGTTAAGAAGCCCTTAGCTCCTAGATGCTGATCATAATGCCCTTTCGGATTCCAGGTGCTTTTGATTCACCTGACCAAATCCTTTTCCCTGGGCCATATTCCAATGAATTTACCCATTAGAGCCTTCTCCTTCCACAGTTCAGTTTTCTCACGAACTTTTTTTGCCCTAATCTGTATGGCCAGAATAGAGGTGGTTTTCGGGAGGCAACCTCCTGACCCCAGGCGGCATGTGGAACTTTTTTTGGGGGCTTCCGCTTCCCCGGTCTTAGCGTCATTGTGGGGTCCTGATCGAGGGTGCCACAGGGGATGCGGACCCGATGGCAGCAGCTCTGACAGCCGCAGGTCCCAAATCTGCACAGAAACCCTAGCTAACCAATCTCCATCTCTGGCTTCATCCTAAAATTGTCAAACAGTTCTATTATGGTTAGATCAATTTGGATATATATCCTTTTTCGATTTCATTGACTAATATTATCAAGAGCCCGTGTCTCAAATAATTCCAAGGTAAATACACTATTCTTTTGGAGTGGTCATGCAAGGGTTGTTTTGGATTGGGCATGCAAGCTTGCATGAGCAATTAGACGTTCATAGTATTTTTATTTGAAAATAAAACTTTCCCGGTTGCAAGCAACAATTTTGTTGTTTGCTAGTGGTTATATATATTTTGTTGTTTGTTGGTAGTTATATAGTCATGTGGTGGTTATATAATCATTTAGTAATCAACGTATTTTTGGATTTTTGCATTTTGATCTAACTCCTAAATGAAAACACATTTTCACTCTGTCAAATTATAGATAACATTCACAAAACATTGGTTCTTCAAATCTTTCATTAATACGCTTCGCATTTTGAACGATTAAGAGCCTGTTCATAACAAGTACCTAATAGAATCTTAGATATTTTTGTATTAAGTAATTCTTAGATATTTGTGTATTAAGTAATTCTTAGAGTAAAAATAAAGTATTTCATATTACCTTTTAAATATTTGTGTATTAAATTAAGATTGATGAGATTTGTGGCATTTTTTCTAAAAGAGGAGCCTGTGATTGGGTAGAATTTTGTGCTCAAGACGTGGGCATCCAAATGCTTAACTAATATCACATGTTGAACTATCTGAAATTAAACATACATTTTGACCAACCACATAAATTTAATTTATATTACGATGCATCCTCATCCATATCAATTCTATTTATAATAATAGATAAAGTGCATGAAAAAAAGTATCTTCATTAACTAAGGAGAAAGAATAAAACAAAAGAGAATAGAAAAGTACATGAAAAATCTTACAAATCCAGGTTTTTTACTGAGAGATTTTATAGATTAAGCGGGTAAGGTCACTGATCTTTTTTATATATTGAGCAGATAAGATCAATGAGTAGACTTGACTGAGCAATTATTATTAGCGCTTGTGATATCCTAATGATCGATCCATAATATATATAAACAAGAGCCATGAGGTGGAAATGTCTATGGCATTGCCAATAGCTCTTTCTCTAAAATAATAACTATAGAAAAACCATGGAAAGAAGAATATCTGACTCTAAATCTAGATGAAATGCTTTTACCTGACTTAGTTCTGTATAACCCAAACTTGCAAAGAGTCCCATTATAAAGAATTGCTAATTGTAAAACCATCAATTATAGAATTATGTCTACAAATTCATTCATTACTGGTCCACAACCTAGGAAACCTATTAACTAATTTTTTTTAATTATATCAAATAAAATAATATAAATTTCAATAAAGAATTTGTAAATTCACTCAATCCTTTAACTATATCAAATAAGATGATATGAGATTTCGCCTGTTCCTATGTGGATTGGTGTCTTCAGCGTCTTTAAAGTAAGCTTCATGTCTGGCAATATAAAGACCTTTTGTTTGCTAGGAAAGTGACAATGGTCAGGAAGATTCCGTAGGCCTCTTATGCTTCCTTATCACTTATGATGCTTACTTATATAACTCTTATTACGAAGAGAAGCAAGAGTTATTCAATCGAGAATTTGTTTGTGAACTACCCCTAGTATTATAACTAAAACAAAATATATAAAATGTCGAAACCTTTTTCTCTTCGGAAGGATTTATTTCTTCATTATCCATTCATTACTAAATTATTTTGATCGCATGTTACACATTAAATTTGAGATTCGAATGTATTTCAGCGGCATCAACTAGAGAATCAACACATTAACCTTTAAACCAAGGAAGAACTTTGCTTTCAAGAACTCAAATTATTTCATTCAGATTGCAAAAAATTATGCAGGCAACATCAACTCAAGAATGCAACTCATTTAACCTTTAATCAACGTTGAACTTTGCTTTGAAGAACTCAAATTATTTTAGTCAGACTGTAAAAAAAAATTGGGTGTAGTTTGAGGTGTTACGTTTTGGACTATATTTTTAGTGAGATCTTAAAAAATTTACAATTTGAACAATAAAAAATGCCTATTTCAGCAAAGATTTCATCACCAGGCAATCAATGACCGGAAAATCCAAAATGTAAAACGATTAACCTACAAGTTGGACATGATCCATTCAAGTTGGACGTATTAGAGGAAATTTGGGTAAAAAATGGGCCTCCTAAGGAAAAATAATAAAATAATAGTAGAGAGAGTAAAAAAAACTACTTTTTTGGATCGTATTTTCAACTTATCTCCTTGTAGGTTTACTCAAATTTCAAGCAGGAGGACTCGTTGGATGCATAATTAAATTATGCGTCCAACGAGTACCCATGTTGCATACTTTTAACAACATCCACACCATGAAAAATAGAAAATACATTAAAAAACGTGTTTTCTCGAAGAATAATGTTTGTTTACGTTGAATGATTACGTTGTTAAGAGAATGGATGTCTATGTTTATAATTTATCTACTATGATAGTGTAATTACTATGAGTATATGTATACAAGTAGTGTTTTAGAGTCAAGTAATGTTGTTGTGTCAATACGTAGAATCCGGTGAGGGAGGACCGGCCCCTGTTGGTTACTCTCTTATTAAGAATGGCACACTAATCAGTAAGACACCAGAATATTTCTCCAGGACTTCTTACTTGGGGATATTCGACCGACCCTAAAGTACCACTGACAACCCCCTTACTTTTTCCAAGCAAATATAGATTTGAAACTCATCCCATCCGGCCGGTTTGAGCTTTACTTGGGCAGGAGATAAAGTTTGGAACGAATATGTGCAGCATCATTAGGGATGATCACGCCAAACCGGTCATAGCTCGCTCTAATAAAACAATGCCGTATCTAGGCGGCTCTGGGTCTCTCTCTCATTTCGACCTCTGGGTCTCTCTCTCATTTCGACCATCCTTCATTTCGTATTAAAAACAGACTCCATAGTTGGATTACTAGAACTTTAAACTTCCTGAGTAGGCTTATGCCGGTAAAGTCCATCCTTCACGCTATGCCAATTTATCTTTTCTCCCTGCTATCATCACCCAAGTTGGTTCTTAGAGAAATTAGAGGTATACAACGTAATTTTTTATGGGGAGGCAAGGAATCTAAGTCTAAATTTGCCCTGATCAAATGGGATACCTTATGCCAACCTAAGGAAAATGGAGGCGTAGGGCTCAGAGATCCTGAAGTTGTTAGCGATATTCAAGGTTCCAAGCTTTGGTGGCGTTGGTGCAACCATAACAATGAGCCATGGGAAAAGTTGTGGCAAGTCGTATGCCAGGACCCATCAATCCAACCAATTGATTAGATTTAATGATGATATTGAGGGCTCCCACATTTGGCTGAAGGATCTGAAAGGAAGAAAAGTGGTCCAAGATCATAGCTTTTGGGAAATTGGGGATGGAGAGGTGGCAAATTTTTGGGATGACTCTTGGAATCAATTTCCCAAACTTAGGAATGATCACAGGTGGCTGAATATCAGAAACCATGGGCTGGCAGATGGAAAATCCAAAGTGTGTCATTACTGGTCCAATCAACTTGGGGAATTTTGCAGATCTTGGATCAACCAGCAATGGTGGCATGACATCATTAATGAAGAGGAGGGTTGTGATTTTAGGGAAATTCTCCAAGAAAGATACATTCGTCTGCGAACTGGCCCAGACAAGCTTCGATGGGGATATCAGCAGAAAGGGGTATTTAGCATTAAGGAAGCACACAATTTGCAGATGAACAAGGAAGCTGATGATGACAAGCCTTGGGCTACGTTATGGAAAATGAACCCCTAGAAAAAAATGGCCATTTTCTGCTGGTTGATTATCTGGCAAAGAGTCTTAACTGGGCAGAACCTTAAGAAATGGGGAATTCTAGGCCCCTTCTGCTGTCCGTTATGCAAGAATAGTGACGGAACTCTCAACCATCTCTTAGACGAGTGCGATTTTCTTCCTTCCGTTGGGATAAAGGTGCAATGATTTTTCGAAGGAATGATAGGGCCCATGGTCAACCTAGCCTAACACTAAGCAATTGGGATGTGCAAGCCTTTAACAACCCTATCATTGCTTTAATATGGCATATGTTTCTGGGCATGCTATGTTGGAACTTGTCGAAAGAACAAAATGGATGGATATGGAGGAGGAGGTTTGGGCTACTCTGGTTCGCAACATACAAGAAACTCTTCGAAGCCGGCAATGGACTGATGAGGTTAAAAATCTCATGGTGGGAGACATGCTCATTGCTAAGGGCTGGGACCTTAGCAAGGATGATTTGCTTGGGCTTCATAGGTGTGACAAGATTTTCAGAACCTCTATCCCAGGGTCTGGTCACCCCCAGGACTGTCAATATTTAAAATTAATTTTGACGGGGCCTTGCAGAGAAATCCTGGGGCCGCTGGATTCGGTGGGGTCTATAGAAATGCAGACGGGGAGATTCTGCAGGTGTTTTTTGGTCACCTTGGCCATGACACGAACAATTCAGTAAAATTGGATGGCCTCATTTTTGGTGTGTAGATGATAATTCAGGGTGGATTTTTCCCTGCCATTATTGAGGGTGACTCAAACATCATCATCCAGATGGAAAAAGGTCTTGCGCAGGGGAAATTGATGAAAAAATTTACCTCCACCTGGCGGCTTTTGCACCATTTGGACACCCTATGTCACCTTCTTCGCTCTCATAGTCAATTGTCTTTCCTCCACATCAGGCAGGATGCCAACAAGATGGCTGACTATTTAGCTAACCTAGGTGTTGAGAGGTTGGGTGGACACGTTGTGAGTAACATGGCAGTTTTCAGAAATGAAACATGGGCCCCTAATTGTTTACAATTGGCTATGGAGGACCTTGGCAGGTGGCAAATGGTGGAGGAAGGTCAGCTCATTCCCCAAGGAAGGGACAAGCGTAACTCGGAGGTCATTCCGATGACGCATGGCTGATGTGGTTATTAATACTAAGAAGGGATAAGTCACATAAGGCAGTTATTAAAGGAATGT
Source organism: Larix kaempferi (assembly GCA_027924585.1). Taxonomy (NCBI): domain Eukaryota; kingdom Viridiplantae; phylum Streptophyta; class Pinopsida; order Pinales; family Pinaceae; genus Larix; species Larix kaempferi. Next base: position 9,626,908 of record BSBM01000806.1, read on the forward strand.
GTGGGATGTACGTCTTCAGGCCTTTTGTGATCCAGGTGAAGGATTCGCAACAGTTACATCCGGGTTGCATAATGATGGCAATTAGTTCAGACTATGGTGAGGGTACGTTTCTCGACTTGATCAGGTTTTCGAGTGGCTTGGTCATTTATGGCCCAGTTGGCCTCATCATGAGCAGGAGGTCTTTTTATGAGGGTCCCCTCATGTTCAAATCTCATTCTTGCTTCGAGAGTGTTACTGGGTTTTCTGTATCTCGGTGGTTAATATTATGAGTGTTTGCTCAAGGGTGGGATTTATTCAATTAAGGCACCTTGAGTTCAGTGTGCTTGATGTGCTTCAAGCAGCAATGGATCCGAAGCATGGATTTGTGGCTCCCTCTGGGTCAGGCTCTGCTAGATCTGCGCTAAAAGGCAAAGAGAAGATTGATGTTAGGAGAGGAGGAGTGGGCAGGGTTATGAGAGCTCAGGCTCGAGCTTAGTCTACCACCCATTTCTTTCATGATCGTCTCCCTAACTCCATTAGGGTAGACATTAGGGACATTGAGAAGGATCTTTGGAATGAATTTAAGGCCCTCCCTATTGAGGATGTTAAGAGTTCGGTAGAGGAATGGGTAACAAATCCAAGGAATACAACTAGGCGTGCCTCGGTTTATGACAGAATCTTGATGACCTACTGGGTTACCAAGAACCTTCTGGCTCATGTGCTGATGGATGGTAATGTGAATAGGCAAGGTGACAAGGAACCGGTAAAGGCATGGAATGCCCACAACGTGGATAATCGGCTCATGCATTGCAAAATAGATGTTATTGCAAAAAAGATGGGACTCTCCTTTTCGTATCCTGGACTGGACGCTAAGGGGAAATGGAATCCCACCAGTAAGGTGACCAAGAAGGACCTGCCCAGCCCAACTGTTGCTGCTATCCCGACAGAAACTCCTCTTCAGCAGAAGGTGATGGACGTCCAGGTTCAGGAGAATGACAAGAGCGGATCCTCGGCTAATCCTTTGAAGGTGCCAAGGATTTAGTTTTTTGTTTGGATGCTTTCCTTTTTGTGTTTTTTGTGTTTGTAATTTGGATTATAAAGGTAATGGGTCTTTGATGATAGTTGTTAGGTGGGATAGGGGCCTGCTCACTATTTGGTCCAATTTTGTATGCACAAAAAGAAGGTTCGGCTCCTGGGACGCTTGATTTGCGACTATGTAATTCTGTACATTTTTTGGGCTGTGGGAGATAGGGTGGTTGATACGTAACTCAGCTCCACTATAAGAATGATATGTATCTTTGACATTTGCAGTAATATGAAGTTTTTATTTACAAAAAAAACAATGTCTTATATGCACATAAATTTATTTACGAACAAAAAGATGAAAATGGAAGGGTATATACAATGCCTATCATAACCTCTTTCCGAGACTAACAAGGGCAGAAATGAAATCATAATATACAAGAGGATCCAACTTCTTAGCATCCATAATCAACATAGCACCCTTAGCTAGAAGCTGATGGTGTACCTCATCCTTCCATAGAACAACAAAAGAAGAAACAATAATAATCTCTTGGTAAAATACATACTTGCACCTAAGCTTCGAATTAACAAACAAAGTAGAAATCCATAAGCAATGCCATAAATTGGATAATGATTAATGAACAAGGGAATGTCCATCTCCAAACAAGGCCAACACACCATCAGATAGAGGATAAGGAGCAAACATAGATTGAAAATGATCACTGGACATATAGTGAACCTCAACTGAATCCCTCGCAAGGGAACTATCCACCGTGTGAATCCCAAGCACCTTCTCATTCGCAACTTTCCTCTTCAAGAAATCAAAATAAAATTTGGACCCCTCATCACAAACTTGAATCCATTGCAATCAAGATTGGACCCTTGCTCCTATGGCAAGATACTCCTCCCCAAGTTTGACTGTCAAGCATCAAACAATTAGTACTCAAAAAATATCAACCATCTAGCAGTTATATCTCATAGCATTGTCATCAAATTATCAAATATAACATCAACCTTCAAGTTTCAACAAATAACATTTTTCATCAACAAATTGTAACAGATATTTGGATTTGGTAGATAGCAGAGAGCGCCGGTAGTATCTTCATGGTTTGGTTATCAATACATTCCCGTGACTATTTGAAAAACTAGATATTTGGATCTGGTAGATAGCAGAGAGCGCCAGTAGTATCTTCATGGTTTGGTTATCAATACATTCCCGTGACTCTTTGAAAAACTAGATATTTGGATTTGGTAGATAGCAGAGAGCGCCAGTAGTATCTTCATGGTTTGGTTATCAATACATTCCCGTGACTCTTTGAAAAACTAGATATTTGGATTTGGTAGATAGCAGAGAGCGCCAGTAGTATCTTCATGGTTTTAGTGTCTGATTGTTGAATATGGTAAAATCATGTGTTAATTCTCTTATATTTCTTATCAACGGTCCTAATGCGAATCTACGATGTCTAGATTATTCTCTTATTCATTGTGCCTTTTCAATCTATAGTCTCTATACTTCGTGTCATGCTAAATTTTTGGATTATCCTTGAAACATTTTCTTGTTTACAAGACTTCTTCTTTATACTGTATCAATGCTCCAAGTTGTGGTAGATTATTCTCATGTTCACAACTTAATACGCTATACCGGGCTAAATGTTTCTTCTCATGTTCAAAGCTCAGTGCTCTATCCTAGGCTAAATGTGCTAAATTATTCTCTTATTTAATGTACAATTTCAATATGTAGTCTTAATTCTCCGCGCTAGGCTAAATTTGTGGATTTTTTTAGATATGCTCTTGTTCACAGTGCATTTTCATTTTACAGGCCCAATACTCTAGGTCATGCTTAATTAGTAGATTTTTATTTAAAGGTTCTCTTGTTCACATTGCATTTTCTTTTTACAGTGTTAATGCACTAAATTGTGCTTGTTTATTCTCTTTGTTCACATCTTAATGCTCGAACCTGTTCTGGTTTATTGTCTTTATTCACAGCTTAATGCTCTATGTCAGGCTAAGTTTTTGGATTTTCATTTAAAATTTTCTCTTGTTCACAATGCATTTTTCTTTCTACATATTTAAGGCTCTAAACCGTTCTAGATATTCTCTTGATCACAGATTTAATGCTCTATATCATGCTATGTTTTTGGATTTCCATTCACCTTGTTCAGAGTATATGTTCTTAACTTGTTTCTACTACTTTAATACACTATGGTGTGCTATATTTATGGGTTAATTATACTGAGCTATGTTGTACTAGTTCCTTTTTGGACTCTGTTTGCTTTGGCCCTTTTATGGTTTGGAATTTCTGTGCCATTGGTCTTTGTGGGTAGTTACTTTGGCTACAAGAAACCTGCAATTGAGGATCCAATGAAAACCAATAAAATCCTAAGGAAGATTCTAGAACAAGCTTGGTATATGCGGCCTATCTCCATACTAATTGGAGGCATTTTGTCATGTAGAATTGTATTCATTGAACTATTATTCAACCTAAATTCAATATGGTTGCATCAGTTCTACTGTATCTTTGGGTTCATGTTCATTGTCTTTATGATCCTCATTGTTACATGTGTAGAGATCACTATTGTTCTGTGCTACTTCCAATTGTGCAATGAAGATTACAACTAGTGGTGGAGAGCTTATTTAATTGCAATATTTTACTTGTTTCTCTATGCTACATTCTATTTCTTCACCAAGTTGGAGATGACAAAGCTTGTTTCTAGAATTTTGTATTTTGGTTACATAACCATCATTTCATACTCATTTTTTGTTTTGACAGGCACAATAGGTTTCTATTCCTACCTCTGGTTTCTGTAGACAATATACTCATCAATGAAGATTGAATGAGGTTCCGCACAAGGTGGCCATTTTTCAGATGGGCCCATTAAGTTCTGGTTTAGGGGAATAGTGCTTGCTCATTGTATGTAGTTTAGAGTTTTTTTGGGTAACATGAGACTTTACCACTATCAATGTGTCGATGTGGGAGTTAATAGTGAAGACGCATACTGCTGTATGTTTCTTCTTAGATTTAATCTCCTACTACATTTTCTTGTTGAGATATGGAAACTCAATTCCCATTATAATCAGTTCATAAATTTTGATGTATTTCAATTAACTCAATAACATTGTTTTTTTTTGTTTTTTTGAAGTAAATAAAAATTCATTAATATTTATTATTTGTTTTTGCAGTAATCCACTAGGGTAGGGACTAAGCTGCACACATCTCTTGTTTTTAAAGTATTTTTATGATGGTGATAATGATGGTGGTGATGGTTAACATCTGTCAAAACTAATTTTAATCTATTAAATCTTAAAAAAATATTTAATTTATTGTAACAAATTATTTCTATACTCATGGAAATCATATATAAAAAAGATAATTTCCTTTATCTATACTTTAAAAATTCAATTTTAGAATTGCTAAAAAAATATTATTATTATATTAACCTTTTTTCATAAATATTTATTCAATAAATATAAACACAATATTCTATAAACATTTACAAAATATATTGTTCTTTGGGAATAATGTACCTAAATACCATTAACCCAACTAAACTAAATTGTGAACTTATTTCACCAGAACACTAGACTATCAATTACTATTTAGGTCATACAATTTTCACACCATCTTACATTACTCTCTCTTATATTAGGCCAAGTTAGGCCAGTTTTTAGATTTTTTCATAAAAAGAAGTAAATACAATTTATAAACCTCTTTAATAAAAAATATAAACAAGTGAAACAATCCTTAGTTTTTCTATGAACATTGTCTTATGAGTTATATGAACTTTGTCTTATGAGCCATATTGCTATTTATATGGCTAGCAATCAAAATCTTGGAGTTATTATTCACGACTTGGCTCGTATAGAGTCTTACAAATCCACGTAAAAACAAAATTGATTTTATAGAAAATAATTAAAGTGATATTTTATATTTACCACATTTTCATATAGATTAATTTAAAAACATTAAAACAAGTCAATTTTAATAATTATCGATTAATATTAAATTGTATAAAATCATTGAAATTTATATTTTATTTTAATTTTAATTTTTATAATTTTTAATTAAGAAATTAACATAAACATTTTCTCCATGTGGTTTATGGCACCGGAGATCGATGCTTTCTAGGTTCGTGGATCCTTTCCCGAAATTTGTGAGGGAACATGGGGTGGACACGAATTTTGGAACATTGAGGACTTAACAACCAGAACATCTTATAAATTCATTTAAGGGCTCAGTGTGTCACTTACAAGGAATTGAACATGAGTGGGGAGGATATCCATCATTCCTCCCAACCACCCAAACTACATCCAGTGAACAAAATAAACATATATTAATATAAAATATTTTAATTAATTAATAAAGAAACCATAATTTTCAAAAACTTATTTCTACTTGTATTTTATTTTAATTTTTTAATATGGAATTTATACCATGATGATGGTGGTGGTTAGAGCTTACAAAGAAGCATTCCTAGGTCGTGGAAGTTTTTACAAGTTAGAAAGTTAGGGAGGTTTATATTGTAGCAAAGATTATGAAACTGCAATCTATTATGAGTGTACGTAGAGCACTCTCAAAGAAAGTGAACTTCATCCTTAATGTTCCTAGCCTCATAGAGATGGCAAATCCTTTCCACCCATGGCGTTTTAGGAGTTGTCCATCGTCTCGTTTCATTATGAATCTCATGAGGATTGGTTCTTATCTTGGCTATATTGATTTTCTTCTTCGATCTAGTTAAAATAGAGAGATAATTTTGATCTTCTACATTAGGGCTAATGATCTCCTTATAATATCTTAATTTTCTTTTAGTTTCTAGATCCTTATCATCCCATATTTTCTCTTTAAACTTAATTGCAATAATATTTGTAAAACATATAAAAAATATAACAAAATTTAGCCAAATAAAGACAAAACACCATACAATTTTTCAACGATCTGAATACACTCAAATCACTTTTGCAATGATTAAGCATATTCCTATTGCTTACGCTTTGCTTACGTGTAATTTAATCATGTTGCTTAGAAGTTAGATGTTTATAGTATATTCGAATGTCTCGAGATAAGGTTCTAGTACTTAGTGGGATCACTACTACACAAATGCCCATCTTTTCTAAATATGGAATTTAATTGAGGTAAAGTGATAAAGTGAAATGAAATTAAAGTTGAAATGGACACTTTGTCTTAAATTTGAAAAAGAGATCACATAAATATAAAAGGAATTTAGAATTTAATTGAGGTAAAGTGATAGAGTGAAATGAAATTAAAATTGAAATGCACACTTTATCTTAAAGTTGAAAGAGAGATCACATAAATATAAAAGGAAATTTGTTTTTTTATGAAGATTAAATTACATATAATTTTACAACGATTTCAATATAAACTGACATATTTATTGTTTGATTCGAAATATCTAAGATGGGATGATATATATCTAATTTTAAACGCTAATTATTAAAATATAAAAGGACATATTTATTGTTTGATTCGAAATATCTTAGATGGGATGATATATATCTATTTTTAAACTCTAATTATTAAAATATAAATTGACATATTTAGTGCTTGATTTGAGATATCTTAAATTGAATGATATATATTTTAATTTAAACTTTAATTATTACAAAATTGTATGATGTTGATTTCTCACCAAAAATTGCAAATTGCAATTTTTTTCAATAAATTTGTTTGCCTTATCAACTTTAAAAAAGTGACCCTTCCAATTGTATTTTCATTTCACTTTATCATTTACGGTTTTGAAATTTTTTTATTAGTAGGAAAATATTGGAATTAGAATCGTGTATTAATTTTAAGCTTCCTTATGCTGTAAAGAGACGTCGTAGGATAATCTCGTGTTTAAAATGTAATATGTTTTATGTGGATTTGAGCATAATAATAAGTAGTGAGAAAATACTATAATTGTTTGAAACATGAATTTTTATCTCAGAGTTAATTAACAAGAATTTTTTCTTTGTAAGCTTGTACTGGCCTAACATATAATCGTCCATTAAGAATAAAGTATTTTTTAAGATTGAAATTTCATTAATTAACTATTTATTAGTTATTTTAAATAATATATATATTTACCAATTGTTTAAAAATTGGCTTATTTTTTACATTTCATATAATTAAATTAATAAATTTGGGCAAAATTTACAAATTTTAATAATATATTATATGTATTTTAATTATATATTCACCTAAGTATATCTCTCTCTCTATATTATTGTATATTCATTTACATATTTATATGTATATTATATATTTTTTATTATATATCCATATACATATTTTTCAAATCAAATAGTTGTCTAGAATACTATACATAGGTATAATATTTGATCCTTAAAAAATAAACTTATTAGGAAGCTTGGCACTACATAGAATATGACTAAGAATATTGTTAAAATATCAAATGTGATGTTTTTAGCACGAGCTACTAATAAATGGAAGTATAAGGGAAATACTTGCTATCAATTATACCATGGAGTGAAAGACCTACTATCAAAGCACTCAAATATGGAACGACATTAATGATTAAAACTCAACTAGAAGTTCATGTTAAAAACAATGACAATCTCACTCCTACCCTCTAATTCATTATTTGTATTTGACAAGTGGAGAAAAATAGTGAGTAGTTTATAGAAGATTGAGCAGAATGATGTTTTTCCTCGAAAAAAAGAGCGCAATTTATATTAAGTATAAATCAGATTTTACAAAATTCATAGGCACATGAGTTGCCTAAAACAAGTCAAAAATTTCATCACAAAAAAATTGGTCAAGTGAGAGACCAATTTGTCAATATAAAAAAACCTTTAAATTGTAGATATGAAAGTTCCTGAACAGTATGATAATGAGATCTGACAGTAAATTTTTTGGATGATCTTGTGTGAAAGATAGAAAAAAGAAAAGAAATCCTTTAACTCGGAATGAGGTCCAAGGTCGTGCTCCATTAAACTATCTCGATCTGTTTCCTTGATCATCCATAGGCCTTCTCTAACCATGATGCCTTCCTTTGAGATTCTATCGGCTGTTCCTTTCCTTTCTCTATAAATATGCTGAAAAATAGATCTTTTTGAACAAAGTAGTTAGGGGGAGAATCTCCTCAGAAAGAGGTTGCAGATTTATATTCTTTGGAGCTTGGGATATGCTCATCCAACAAATTACCAATAGGGAGTCTCCAAAAATCTAAAAATGTTGAATATTCTTCGATATAGCGAGTAACAAGAGAAGCTTGAATGCCATCAAATTAGCACGGCTATTGGAGTTGAGTTCAATACTTGAAGTGAAGTTAATCCAATGAATACCATTGAAAAAAGTATACCAGCTCTGCTCCATCAGTCACAGGGTTTCCTTGAGATGCCCCATCAAAATACCCCTAACAACCAACTCTGTCAATACTTTAGCCACAATGATATGAGAATTCCTTGGAGCAGGAGCTTGTGGAAAGAGAGGAGAATGATGTCTACTCAATGTTTGTACAATAAGTTAAAAAAACTTACAGTTTAATTTAAAAAATATAAAATTGTAAATATTTATTCAATCTTATATTATTTGATAATTGAATAATGTGTCAAAGTTATAACACTAAAATGATCCACTCACTTTAATGAAAATAATATATTATAATTATAATATCTAAGATTCAATTGACTTGCACTTGATTACACCAATAGGTGTTTAGATATTATCTTAGATTTTGGAATTCCTTGAGTGGATCAACAAGATTAACTTGAGTGTAACAAGTGTAGAGTGGTAATTCATTTCATGGTCATCGTATTCTTGTTATGCTCAAATGCATCTTGATTAATTAAAATTTAATGTTTATGTTAATTTAATATTTATATTAATTAGTTTAATGTTTAATTTTTTATTAACAAACAATCATCTCCACAAAACTAAATGATTGGCTACCTATCGTGTTCACCAACCACTTTACTTGTGGCTATGCTAGTTTATTAGATATTCATTACTTATTTCAAAATGATATATATATTTTATTTATAAAAAAACAAAAAGAAATCTTATCATCTATTATATATATATATTATGATATTTAATTTATAAAAAAAAAGAAATCTTATCATCTACCTAATAATAAGGTCATCTTAAATACAATATCTTAATTGCAATATTTAACATTTGTGATACATAAGATTTTATGGAAATCTCATTAAAAAAAACTCAGTGTCTACTTAATAAATAAACTCACTCTAAATATAATGTTTAATCATTTTAATTTTTTTTACTTTAGATGTAACATCTAATATTTAAGGTGTATGAAATTTTATGCACATTTTATTAAAATAAATAAATAATAGACCAGAGTTACATGGTGGCATTATCCCTACAATAATACAAAGTAACAAATGAGAATATATGTAAAAGTGCAGAACCAATTCTAAAGAAGAAATATGGTTTAGAAAAGCAAATATAATATATTTTCAAATTTCCATAAACAAATGGAAAAGAATAGACCACTGCATAACAATAATAAATAGGAATAGAGAACTGCAAATACAAACTTTTTTTGTATAAAGCAATTTGCATGTGCACAAGCCCTTTTTTTAATGTGCGTGTGTGAATAAAAAAGAGCAATATGAAACGAATGGGAAAATGACATTTATTTTAGGACCGCAAAAAAATTGCAACTGTTATCCATCCATGTTTATCATTAACAAGTAGAAGTATTTAATGTTGCATATTTAAGAAATCATAGTTCTATGCAATACATGCCAATACTAGAACATAGCATTTAATGTTTTGACTAAAACAAAATCTATTTGGAAACCATAATAACATGGATAAAACAAAATCTATTTGCTTGGCAAGTTATCTGCCACATATATATGTATTTCTATGTACTGGAAACTTGTTGGCTTATGTCCCTTTATTTAAAGCCTGCTACAATGTTATGGACACAATAAACATAGTGTTAGTTTTTATGTAGGCAGTTTTTGGAACTGTGGTAACTTGAGTAATAAATAATTTAAATGTAAAAGCAGAGTATACCTTTGTGTAATGACTATTTTCATTTGAGATTATTGAGTAAACTCCTTGTATAAAATATGAAGAATTTGGGAAATTTGGATGCAAATGATTTTGTTACAGCAAATTACAATAATTAGGAAAATGAATTGATAAAGAAGGATATTGGGAAAACAAGGATAAAAGCAAAATCAAGAGGAGAACCAGCTTTGATGATGATTTTGGTAAAAGTTAGAAGGATGTTAGCAGTATTTCCTATGAGTTGTTTACTTATATTGTTTTTAGGGATGTGTCACCCTTCGAGTCTCATGATATCACTCATTAGTTCCCCTCTGAATCTCCCCCATTGCAACCACAATCCTTGATCCCTTAAGCTATGATCCCCTTCCACGAAGCAAGTTTCATATGCTGCCTGGTCAACCTTGCCGTCACACTCTGAACAAAGGAAGTTTGAGTCCCCCCACTCTGCGACCCTTGTCCCCCCCCCCAATATGTCAGTCTCACATTCAATGTGATCACCTCTTGGTTGTACACCTCGCGCTCCTATCAAGGAAACATCATTGTCTTGGTAGTTGCAGGTCTCCCTCTGTCAACGCCAACACATTTATTCCACAGGATAGACCCAGAGGCCCCTGTACCTTGGAATCATCTCCATTAATGGTGAGTGCCTACAGACCATCTGAGAGGATTCCTTAGTGCCTCTTGGAATGGTTGTTTCTCACATGCTCGACTCCAACTCCATCATCGCACCGTTGAGATACATACAGGGTATTGGTCCCTTCAGTTATTGGTTGAAGACCTAAGATGTCCCTTGACTCTAGCACATTGGTGAGTCTATTTAGAACGCCCAGTTGTCTGTTCCCATGTATATACGGGCTACGTTAGTGACAGTGTCGGAATCCCTTCAGTTATGTGCTTCCTAGAGTATCTAGTTCAAATACAGTCCAGTGTACCTTTGAGATTCTAACTCTCAGTCATTGAGTCTAGACAGTTGTTGGACACCTTCAGATCCAGCAAAGAATCAGATGTTATGGTACCGCATTCAGTATGGACACCATTGTTTTCCTGTATCGACTCTTTAGATCAGTCATGGTTGGACCATGAGTATGTCCCAGCTTTGTGTCCCCTCTGGACCATTATGATGTACACAAAAGTTCTCTATGTATTGTTCAGGTCCCATTTTTGGGCCTCATTATTATTTGTATATCTTGATACGAGCATGGGTATTCCCGCCTCGTCCATATATTTGAGATTTTTCCTCATTCATTATTGAGGTCACGTATTTCTAGTTCTTGCAGTTTGTATGGAGCACATGTTTCGGTCTCCAACACGTTTCTTCTCTCCTCCGTCAAAATGATCATACCCATGGGAAATGACAACCTATGATGTCTATTAGCCATATGATGAGATCATGCCCTCGCACATCAGGAAACAATCTGTTAACACCCAAAAATGGTTCACTAGCTCATCTCCCTAGTCACATAACCCATTTGTCCACTTTTCCTACATTTTTGGCCTCCAAAACCTTAAAAACCCTCAAATTGTTACCAAAATGGAAAAAAAATCATTATTTCCCTCCTCAATTAATGAAATTCCTTCAAAAGAGGTCAAATACCCTAAAAAAAGGGTCCAAAATTCTCAAAATAAAAGAAAAAGGGGAAACAAGTCAAAAATAAATTCAAAAAGAGGAAAAAAACCTAAAACCATTTACCAATACTATTGGTTGCCCAAAACCATGGGTCAATGTTCCACCACCCAAAATCTCTATAAAAGGTGATGGAGGCCCCCCATTTCACATCCATCAATCACTCTTCATACCCTTATGCTGCCGAAATTCCTGTTGAACAACAACCTCACCATTTGAGGTAAATACCATTACAAACCCTTGTTTTCCCATTAATACAAAAAAGTTTCAAATCCTATTAATGAGTTCCTCATGATTGTTTATTTTCACTATTATAGTTAGATTTATTTGTATGTTATCACTTGCACATGTCACATCTTAATATTTAGTTTTTACCCATTTTATTGAACTGCTACTAAGGGTTCTTGAATCCTTAGTAGGTGATCTTTAGCACAAGCTGGGGTGAAAACTCCAGCTACACTAGGATAGGGTTCAAATGGAAAGAATATGGTATCCTAGGGGTTTCATAATTATCAAAGAAACAAACTATCAAAGAGACATAAATACAAACTACCTTCCTTATCATGTATAGCAAATTATGTATATTGAAATGATCTAGTGAGTTATGTAAGCCATGCAAAGTTGAATTCATGTGATGTTTGAGTTATCAAGTTATATAAATCTAGTCTCCCATGCAAAATCAAATCAAATTGTTTTCCGAGTTGAGAACCCAAGCACGTCTAATCCAAGTCATGAACTCAAGTGTCTAGACCGAGTTGAGAACTCAAGTGTACAATAGAGTATTCATGTGTTTGCGGGTATTACAGTTATAGGACTAGCACTACCTCCCAGGTTATAAGACTAAAACTATTGCAACAATCATTTAAGAACATAATTGAGGCTCAAGAATAAAATGACTTCCTTTGTGTTCAAAAACTAGTGGAAGTCACAAGAAGAGGACTGAAATATTCTTCCTTTCCAACACCCTAGGATGAGATGACATTACACGTAATAAGGTGCATTACCTATGAGGTTAGACACAACATGGTGCTTGTTATCACTCTAAATTTCTTTCCCATCTATGTCATCAGATAAACATAATTATCCCTTACAATTCCGATCAATATAGATGATGGTTGGTCAAGTGTAGAATGGAGAAACTAGTGTCTTGCCTAGCCATGAATTCATGAAAATTTTGGTAATAACACCCTATAACAGAGATACCTAGGGATGTCTTGGGAATAGTTTCCTAGTTTTCCTACATCAAATAAGATAAAGAGAATAAGTTTAATAATTACACAACGAGGAGGTTTCAAATTCCCCCAAGGAAGGAGAATTCAATGAGGTAGAGGCAGTAGTCAAGCTCAAAGGCACGGTATTAAAGAAACATTATGATAAACTTAGAATGAAGAGGAGAGCATGGAAAAAATGTCATGAACTATTCAATATGACCCTCTCCCATGATTGATTCTTAGGATTTTATTCAAATTGAAGAGTCTCAAGAGAGTACCTCATCCATGCCATCCTTGTGTGAAATCAAAATATATTCATGGAAATAATTATTGGTTTACATTGCATACTTCATCTTATCTAGTGAATATGAGTTTTTTTAGATGTGAACTTGGGAATTCTTCTTGTCAAATTCATTGTTGTCTATGCATGGATATTGATGTAGGCATATGATAAAACACAAAGGCATGGGAGAATCTCAAATATTGTGAATGAAAACAGTTATTTACAATTCACCATACCTATTGAAATGATCTCTACTTGCAATGGAAACTTGTAGCTTGAATGTATCCACTAGATTCCAAGACCACTGAAGATGTTTGTTAGATTCCAAGAGTGATTATGTGTCCAATAGATCAATGAGTGTCCAAAATATCAATGAATGTGAGCCAATAAGCAACCTGCAAGAGCTTAAACCCATGAATTGAGTGAAAATCCCATGTTTTTTGGTAGCATTCTTGGGAATAAAAAACTCTATTTTTTTTAAATAGCAGCATGAGTGGGCATGTGTGTTTATAAACGGGCATGTGTGTTTATAAGCGCACACGCATGTTTGTAACGCGTACGCGCTAAAAAACGCGTGCACGCCCTTGCATAACATTTACACCATTAATTGACCAACGTTTACACCATTTAATTCCAAGCATTCAATACTTCAAGAATGTTTGCATACATTGGACTATACTTCCAAAGTGGATAAATGAATGGCTAAAGAGAGGGGGTTTAAGGCTTCTAGGAATTTAAGGGTTTAGGACTTAAGGTTTAAGGTCTTATATATTTGTACTTTAAGGATTATGGGTTAGGTTGTTTAGGAGTTAGGGTTGTGGGATTACAGGTTGAATGGTTCAACGATTTAGGGTTTAAGGGATGTAGTGCTTTAGGGAGAGTGAGAGGTAGAGAGAGATAGGGAGAGAGAGATAGAGAGATGGGATAGTCCAATGGATTTTCCCTAGAGGGGTGTTGTGGTCACAACAGTGGGATACATGAGCCATGAGCAGGTTTTGTAAACTAAAACAAGGGCTTTAATCCCTAAATGACCCTCTCAACCTCAAGTGCCATGAACAAAACCTAAAATCCACAACGTGAGCCCTCTATAAGGTGTCTTTGGCATCAAAGTTGAATGTGAGTGTCATTACAATGTCTTGGGAATCATGTACGAGTATTAAACAAGAGACTTTATCAATAATATTTTCTTCTTGGGCATATGAACACCATTAGTTGTCCAATATAGATTGTCCCTAACATGCTTTATGCACTGTGGATGGTTCTTGGGCCCTTAACCCTAGTCTTGGTAGAAACAAAATAGCCTCAAGCCCTTGGCCATGGTTTATGGAGGGAAATAAAAATCTTAGACCCGAAACATATTTTGTCAAGATCAAATGCAATGAATGCATCCTCAGACTACCATGCAAGACCATGGATATGTTGCAAAGCCTTGAACATCATCAAAGAATGAAAACAGGTTCCTTGAGATCTTATTGACGCATATTGAGCTCAATTGAATTCCACTTGAGCCTTCATTGAAACTTCTTGACCTCAAAATTCGTCAATAACACACAGAATCCATGACACTAGCCCTCTACAAGGAGTCTTTTGCATATGAATTGAATATGGTTGCCATTATGATGTCTTGGGCATCAAGGAATTATCTTGGCTCCTTAACCATGGATAGTGGAGGGAAACAAGAGCCTCCAACACTAACTCTTGCATCTTAGGCACAAACACCACGAATGAGTCCCTGAACCACCACATATGAAATCTATAGGGTATTAGTCAACTTCAAGTGTGTTATGTGTGCCATGACTAGGTTAGTTGTGAACCAAAAATGGGTGTCAAGGTCTGACCAAGGTATAGGTACAACAAGAAGCTCCTCATGCCTTAAATGCTGCTTATCAAGCTCAAGCACCATGAACAACACCTACAACTCCAGAAGCTTCTTAGGATACAATGTTGAATGCATCTTCAAACCACCACACATAACCCTTGTGGGGTATCTCTGGAAAATGTAGAGGGATACATATACCATGATTAGGCTACATCGCATGCCTTAAACACGATTATGTATTCGATCCATGCCGAGAATGTTTGTCGAGGCCATGGATAGTGTTGCTTAGTATGTTAGTGGGATACATTCAACATGAGTAGGTTTCGTGAATTGGGAATGGGTCTATAGGCCTAAACATGCCTAGGGGGAACAAAGGGCTTCAACCATAAATTAACCTTTTCAAGCTTAAGTGCCATGGTTTGGGGAGGAAAACACTTCATCCTCGGGGCTTAAACATAGTCTCTTAGGTTCAATAGCCATCAACAACATGTGCAAATAATGGCATAGACCCTCTCTAAGGGGTCTTTACAATAAAAGTTTGATATGGATGCCATTAGAAGGTTTTTCTTAAAAAGGATGGGTCATGGGCCCTTGAACATGGTCAAGGAAGGAAACTTTAAGTGCCTTGAGATATTGTTGAAACTTGTTGGACTTAGTTTCTTTAAGTCTATGGACCAACACAAGATTCTTTTGTAAGGGTTCTTTGTAGGCATCCAAGTGGGATATAAGGGCCATGCGTAAGTATTGTGCACTAGAAATGGGTGTTGACACCTAAACATGGTGAAGGGTGAAACATGGGGTTTAAACCTTAATTGAACCTTTTTGAGTTCGTGAAGCATAAAAACCACCTAGAAACCACATGAGCCCTCGTTAGGGAGTATTTGGCCTGGGATTTAGATATGGGTACCATTAAGATGGTTTGTGCACTGTGGACGGGTCTTCATGTCTTGACCATGGTTGTGGTAATGAAACAAGAGCCTCTATCCCTTTAGCATGGTTGGGGGAGGAAAACAACAACCTTGGGCCGTAAGCATATATTCTCAAGTTTAAGCACTATGAGCACATACTTAGACCATCACATGGGACCATGGATAGATCAAATGGTATGCCCCTTGTGCAAGTTCTTTATATGCATTTAAATGTGATATGGGTGTCATGAGTGGGGATCTGTGCACTACAGGTAGAGGAGGTTTACCAAACAATGATATAGTGAGATGGGTGAAGAGGGTTAGAGCGAGAGGGGGGGGAGAGGAAGTTTAAGGAGAGAGAGAGAGAGAGAGAGAGAGAGAGAGAGAGAGACTGTGTGTGCGTGTGTATTAGAGAGAGAGAGAGACTAACCAAAATTTCTATACTTGCTGAAAGGCATACAATGGATTCCCTCAACCTCTCTATGGTTGATTGAGGCACAAGTTGCTTGATCGTTATGGGCGAGGTATGGTTAGGTGTTGTGTGTGTGTGTGTGAGAGAGAGAGAGAGAGAGAGGAGGGTTAAGGAGAGAGATAGATCAGGGGGGAAAAGCGAGATCATTTGGGCCTTAGGCCATAAACACCACTTCTCAGGATCAATCACCATGAGATATTCTTGTAAACTACAACATAAACACTCTCTAAGAATTCTTTAGCATCAAATTTGGATACAGGTGTTTTTCACGCCAAAGATGGGCCATAGGGCCTAAAAAATGGCTGAGTAACGAAATACATCATGATATTGTTGAATCTTCTAATGTGTAAGAGCCTTCAACAAGTCCTCGAACCAACACATGATCCCCTTGCACGAGTTCTTTGTAGGTTTTTGTGTAGTACAGAGAGAGAAGGTTTACTAAATAATGATAAAGAGTGAGATGGGAGATGAGGGTTAGAGAGAGAGGCGGGGGAAGGTTAAGGAGAGAGAGAGAGAGAGATTTTGACCAAAATTTATATCCTTACTGAAAGGCATACAATGGATTTGCTCACCCTCTTCGTGGTTGGTTGAGGTACAAGATGATTGAACGTTATGGGCGAGGCAGGGTGACATGTTCTCTCTGTGTTTTTGTGTGTGTGTGTGTGTGTGTGTGAGAGAGAGAGAGAGAGAGAGAGAGAGAGAGAGAGAGAGCGACGGTTAAGGGGAGAGAGGGGGGGGGTAATGTAGCAAATAAGCTGCTACAAAGATGGACAACAAAACTACCATTGAACCAACAACCAATTCAATCTATACAAGCATAGAGACGCACAATAAATACAAACATTGTGAAACTAACGGGAATAAGGAAATGTATGAAATTTTTTATTCATTACTCATGCCGCTCCAAATTACTCTAATAGGGCCATGCACTACTACTTCAATCCCAACCTATACATTGGCATAATCGAGAACCAAAATTCATTGTTATGGTTGTACTTCTCATCTTTACGATGCTACTCCTTTACTCCCTTCTATGGATGCTTCCTCCTATTCCTCCTCACATACAACATTTACATCTTTCACATGGCTAAAGGAATGCCAACAAATAGCAAGACCGTTCAGCTTCCAGCATTTTAGGTTTACATTCTTACCAAGGAACCGTTTCATCTTCTATTTGAGCAGTTAATCACTTGGTAGATACTTAGGAGTTGTATCACTATTAACCCTTCCTGGGGTAGGTGTAGCATCCCACTTGCTAATATGTTACGCCAATCAGTGCCCAAATTCGCATCACTTTTCATCATTCATATTGTAGGTGTACCATCCCACCTGCTAATCCAATGAGTGGCATTGGGGGCATCCCAGTCCAACGAAGCTTCTTCCTTCTTTGCAGCATTGTTCTAATCTTGATCTTGGTCCCATCGATTCCTTTGCTTCCAGGAAAGTTGCGCCAACGGGGCTTGAGTGACCCCATCTTTATCCTTCACCTTATGTTCATCTTCTTCCTAGTGCTTCTTCACAACTAGCCTTAGGGTTTCTTCCTTTTCCCTCTTGAGGGCCTCTGCTGCATGATATCAACATAAGTCCAGATAGCGACATCGTGGGTCTTGTCACCCATGGTGAGGCATCATTTATGTCAGTGAAATTAGCTCAATTAAGCCTCATTTTCTTGTATTTGTCTTCTCTATCGATAATCCCCTAAGGTTTCTCGAAGGCCAAGTCATCCTCCTCCTCCCTACGCTTCTCAGTAAATCCTTGAGAATTGGTTTAGGGGTAGTATAAAAGGCCAATTTTCTAGCAACCTCCGCTACAAGGTCTTTCCCTTGTAGTGAGAGAGAGAGAGGAATATTAACGAGAGAGAAAGAGAGAGAGATAGGGACATAAGGGGGAGAAAAATGGGAGGAGGGTTAAGTAGAGAGAGAGAGAGAGAGAGAGAGTGAGAAGATGAGGGTTAGGGGGAGAGGGGAGCATGGTTAAGGAGATAGTGGGGGAGGGGGAGGGGGAGGGGTAGGAGGGGGAATAGGAAGAGATGGGATGATTTAGAGAGAGAGAGGACGATGGTTATGCTTAGGGAGATGGAGATAGGAGGGAGAGCGAGAAGGAGAGGAAGTTTAGGTAGAGAGGAGGGAGAGGGAGAATACGAGAAAGTTTGGGTATATAGGGAGATAGAGGAGGATTGAAGGGGGGAGAGATTGAGAGCGAGAGAAAGAGAGAGAGAGGGGTTGAAATGGGGTGGAGGGGAGGAGGGTCAGGGAGGGACAGGAACAAAAAAAGGAGAGGAGGAGGATTATAGTTAGGGAGAGGGGTGGCATGGTGGGGTTTGAGGTAGATGAAGATGAAATCAAAACTACATTTCGGATTAGTAAATAAATTTGTGCACGCGTTATTAGCGCGTACGCACTAAATAGTGCATACACGCTATTTAGTGTGTGTGCGCTTTTTGTGTGAACACGCTTTTAGTGCGTACGCATGTATTTAAAATAACGTATACGAGTTGTTTAAATTTCTAAATTTTGGCGAGCAATTGCTTCCCCACCTACATGGTGGATGACTTGGCCGTTTTGGTTTTAGGTTCGGGTTGCCAAACCAAGTGGCTTGGACTGTATTATAACAAAATACATCTTATTCTATAACTTCTTCTATTTCGAGCATGATTCTGCGTATGCTACACGTGTCCATTGCTAATGAATTGCACACACTTGTAGAACTATGTGTGCAGATTCCGAATAAGTAATTTTTTATTAAATCTATTTTTTTTTCTATTTTTTATTTAATTTTAATTGGACTAACGTCAATCTTACACAAAAAGTAGGTTATTTCTTCCGGCTATAACTTTTGATTGGCTCACCTATTTTGAAAACGGAAAAGAACCCGCACAAGTACACACAAATACCTACATCCTATAAAAACAAAGTTCATTGATTATGTTAAAACCATGATGTCGGGGCCCAACGCTCAACCTAGTCATTTTAGGGCTTGACTGACTTCCTCAATTTAATAAATAAATAAAATTAACATAAATAAATATGGAAAAATAGCGCTGCACTAGAACGACCTATTATCTACGACTCTATATAATTTTTTTCACAAAATTCCACCATTTGCATACAAAACCTAGGGCCCAACGCAAACATATTCATTATGTTTTCTTAAAAAGATAACGTACCAACCTTAGGAGAACACCATTTTTTGGGAGTTATACTTAATTTCCATAAATAATAGTTATATATTCCGGAAGGTAATCCAATTGCCTACATTTCATATTCTTACGCCATATTCCAAAAAGTAGGTAGCTCTAATATTGTTTTTGATGTTCAGATTTCTGTTTTTCCACAAGTCCATTGCTATTAACATGTCATGAGTGGCCAACATTAGCTCAAGCACCAGCCCGTATTTCTCCCTTTTAATTGATTTTCTTACTCATGTTAATTAAACAAAAAGATACTTTTGATTGTCTAAATTTATGCTATAAATAATAATCCACCCCAATTTTAAGATATAACTTGACCATGCATATATACATATTTTTAATTAATTCTCCATCTACCTTGTTTGATTAATGAGTCATGATAATGAACATATGCTTTACTACACTTGATATTTGGCAAGACATCAATGTTGAACTTGTTGGAATAATGTAGAAATGGTAGGCAGGTTGATTGGGATTGGGTTGATGTGTACTTTCTATATTCAGTATCTAAAGGTTTGAGATCCACACTTTATGGATTTATGGTTTGGTTTGTTGTGACTATCTACACCTATATATTGTAATCTCATTTCAATAGTTAATTGAATTGGTTTGACCATTCCCTTGTGTATGAGAGTGAGTCTTTGTGCTCTGCTCCTCTTTGCCTCTCCGTGTATAAGTTAATTTGGTCTTAGAGCCCATAGTGGCCTGTTGGTGTGAAGAGCCCATTGCGGCCTGTTGTGGGAGCCGCTGTGATTTTTCTTTGGGCTGGGAAAGCCGTGAGGAATGTGTGAAGAGCCCATAGTGGTGTGAAGAGGCTGAGTGGCCTGTTGTGCGAGCCGCTGTTGAAATTATCCAAGCCCATTGTGGCCTATGGCGTGAAGAGCCCTCGTGGCCGCCGGTGTGAGAAATCAGATTCCCGCGGAAGAGTAATCCGCACTGACAGAAGAGGACATCGCTCAGCCTGGAAGGAGCCATTGAGAGAGAGAGGCCTCGAGCTGTTGAAGCCGTGAAAGAGACCCTGTGTGTGCTGTGAAAGCTGTGAAAGAGACCCTGTGTAGAGAGCTATTGAAGCCGTGAAAGAGACCCTGTGTAGAGAGCTGATTCGCTGTTCAGTGATAAATGCCGATTGATGCAGACAGTGGATAATTTTTTTTTTGGTGAAAACCATTTTTTTTCCCGTGAACTTAGACTACCGCGATCAGCAGGTCTGCTAGGGCGCGGTACCCTTGTACTACCGCGGGTCCATACACTGCAGGGGCGCGGTACTCCTTGGGCACGGTAACACAACAATACCGCGAGTGGACATGCTGATAGGGCACGATACTTCAGTTGTGGACTTACGCGTTCTTCTTCAATCGAAACTGCCGCGTGGTTGCTGGTCAGTTGAGGGTGGTACTGCATTTTGTGGCTGCTGTAAAGGTACTTGAATTTTTTTATTAGTCATGCATTCTCTCCCTAAGGCTAGGTGCAATGGTTGTCGCTGCTCAACAGCAGTTGGATGATACATACATCAATGAGGCCTCCAAATTGAATGGAGAGAACTATGTCAACTGGAAATTCAAGTTGCAGACTGTTCTTGAATTATTCAGTGGCTGGACGATTGTGAATGGCACTGAGTTGAAGCCTGCAGATCCAGCGCTCCTTCCCGATTGGAACAAGAGGGAAGCCAAAGCCAAGGTAGCTCTGTGAATGTCTGTGCAAGATAAGATCATCCCTCACATCAGAAACTGTGACACATCTAAAAAGACATGGGATATGCTCAAAAGTCTATATGAAATCACTGATGCAAATTAGATCTTGTTTCTGAAAACCAAACTGCTGCCAATCAAGATGGAAGCAAATGAAGGGGTAAGTAAATTTATTTCTCTCATTAAAGATTTGAGTGATAACTTGGCCGCCATAGGTGAAGCCGTAAATAGTACTGATCAAGTAACTATCACCCTGAAAGGTTTACACCCAGATTTCAAAGTGTTTATTTCAGCACTTGCAGCGAGAGAAAAACCCCCAAATTTTGTAGAACTCACAGGTATTCTTCTTCAAGAAGAAGAAAGGATGAAGAACTTTGAACTCGATGCTTAGGGTTTAGATCTTGCACTAATGGCAAGAAGTCAATATATGCACAGAGGCAAACCATGGGGCAGACCATGGAATGGAGACAGAGGCAGCTCATGGAACGGAGATACAGGCAAACCCTGGAATGGAGATAGAGGCAACCCATGGAACCGAGATAAAGGCAAATCATGGAACCGAGATAGAGGCAAATCATGGAATGGAGACAGAGGAAACTATTACTCAAAACAGAAAGGTATGACTCGGGATGATGATTTTAGGAATAATGTAGATGTTCATTTCAATAGACATCATTACTACCATGGAAGTCACAATGCAAATCACAATGGGAATCTTGCAAACACAGACACTCAAGAAATTGATGAATTTAGAAATCTGAGATTATTTATTTCTGAGGATGCTCTGTCTGCTGAGACAGATGATAAGAATGCATGGTTCATAGACTTAGGTGCGTCTGCATATATGTATTGTAGGAGAGAATGGTTCGATGAATACAATTAAAAGCTTAATGACACTCACATCTATTTAGGTGATAATAGGTCACTCAAGGTTCAAGGTTATGGAATAGTAAAGGTGAAATTATCTAATGGTGAATTGAAATAGATACCTAATGTTATGTATGTGCCTGGTATTAAAAAGAACCTTATCTCTGTTTCAACCATAACCGATTATGACCTAAAGGTAGAATTTGGCAAGTATTAATGTCATGTCAAAGACATCCGAGACCACTACAAGACTGTTGCTACAGGTTCACGATGTGGAGGACTATATAAGTTGGATGTGTGCAAAGATAGTCATCTAGCACTATCATCTACCATCATCACCACAGAGGAACTCTGGCATCAAAGGTATGGCCACATTAATCATCATGATCTTTTACTACTTCAGAATAAATCTATGGTTGAGGGACTGCCTGTAATGAAGAATGTGCATTTAGAATGTAGTGCTTGTGCACTTGGAAAACAACACCGAGATGCATTCCCAATACATCAAGAAAAGAGACAAACTGATCTGCTTGAATTAATCCATACAGATGTATGCGGACCTATGCAAACTACATCTTTAGGAGGTGCATCATATTTTCTAACATTCATTGATGGCAGATCTAGATACACATGGGTCCATTTTATAAGGAAGAAAGGAGATGTCTTCGAATATTTCAAGGAGTTCAGAATGATGATCGATAAGCAGACAGGAAAATGTATTAAAATTCTCAGATCTGACAGTGGAGGTGAATACATATCTGGAGCTTTCAAGCAATACTATAGGGAAAATGGAATCCAGCAATAGTTCACAGTATCACACACCCCTCAGCAAAACGGGGGTAGCTGAGCGAAAGAACAGGACACTAGTTGAATGTGCTTGCAGTATGCTCCAAGGTAAGCAAATTTCGAATGGTTTTTGGGCTGAAGCTATCAATACAGCTGTATATTTGAAAAATAGAAGTCCAACCAAGAAATTAGACTTGCAAACACCATTTGAGGTTCTTTATGGATATAAACCTGAAATTAAGCATCTACGAATTTTCGGTTGTAAAGCTTTTGTACATATACCAAAAGATGATAGAAGGAAACTAGATGCTAAATCACTTGAATGTGTCTTTGTTGGATATTGGCATGATCGCAAAGCTTATAAGCTGTTTCATCCTAGCACTCATAAATTAATTGCTAGCAGAGATGTAGTGTTCCATGAACATACAGATATAACTAACAAATCTGAACAATGGCATAGTCTGACTAACAATGATGATCATGTCAAGTTAACCTCAATAGTTCAGGAACAGGAAGTGGAGGAGCCACAGGAAGAGCATAATAGCAGAAGCAGCAGTGAAAGCAACAGAAACAGTGGTGAAAGTAACAGAAGCAGCATAAGCATGAGTACTTCAACAAGTTAAGAAGAAGATACAACAGAAAGCAGCATAATTATGGATGGAACCTACTCAGGTAATCTAATGCTAAGAAGGTCAACTAGACAGACTCGTCTCCCTCCAAGGTACAATGACTATGCTCTAATGTCTAATTTAATGAATATCAATGAACCAATGAATTACAAGCAAGCCAAAGATTCAGCAGAGTGGGTTGAAGCAATGAATGAAGAATATAACTCAATTATGAAAAATCAGACTTGGGAATTAACTGAGTTACCAGAGGATAAGATACCCATAGGTTGTAAATGGTTGTTTAAATATAATCTTAAATCAGATGGCAGCATAGAAAGATTTAAAGCAAGACTAGTAGCAAAAGGTTATACTCAACAGGAGGGAATTGACTTTGAGGAAACTTTTGCACCAGTAGCAAAATTAAACACCATAAGAATTCCGGTTGCATTAGCTACAGTTCATAATTGGAATATCCATCAATTAGATGTAAAATCTGCCTTCTTAAATGGTGAACTTAAAGAAGAGGTATATTTAGTCCAGCCTGAAGGCTTTGTGCAGAAAGGACAGGAGCATCTCGTATGTAAGTTAAAGAAAGCTATCTATGGATTGAAATAGGCCCCTAGGTCATGGTATATAAAGATTGATACCTTCTTTGATCAGAAAGGTTTTGTGAAAATCCAAAGTGATCATAATCTTTATGTGAAGAAAGATAAAGAAGAAAATGTTTGCCTAATATCTTTATATGTCGATGATCTCATTATTACAAGAAATGCATGTAAGTTGATTGCAGAAATCAAAAATCATTTGTCATAGGAATTTGAAATGAAATACCTTGGTGAACTTCATTATTGTTTGGGACTTGAAGTTTGGAAAGAATCTGGTAAAACTATGATCACTCAAAGTAAGTATGTGAAGGAAATATTGAACAGATTCAATATGAGTGATTGCAAAGTATCAGTAATTCCTACAGAATGTAAAGCCATGCAGTCAAGATGGAACAAAAGATGCAGATGGTACTATGTATCGACAATTGGTGGGAAGTCTGAATTATCTCACTACTACAAGGCCAGATATATCATATGCAGTTAGTATTCTTAGTCAATTCATGGCTAAGCCAAATGAAAGCCATTGGAAGGCTGCAAAGAAGGTCCTTAGATATCTGAAAGGGACAACGAACTTTGGTCTTTTATATACTGATAAGTTTGATGTTCAATTGACAGGATTTTCTGACTCTGATTGGGCAGGAAACGTTGATGACAGAATATCTACTACAGGATATGCATTCAACATTGGATCTGGGGTCGTATCATGGAGCAACAAGAAACAACCAACTATTTCTCTATCATCCACAGAAGCTGAATATAAAGCTATGTCCAGTGCTACATGTGAAGCTGTCTGGTTGAGGAGGATTCTTGAAGATGTTGGAGAAAAGCAAAGAGAACCCACAAAAGTACATTGTGACAATCAAAGTGCAGTCAAGCTAACACACAACCCAGTTTATCATGCAAGGACAAAACACATTGAGCTGCAACATCACTTTGTTAGAGAAAAGATTGAAGCTAAGGAAATCAAACTTATGTATTGTAACACAAGTGATAATATCGCTGATATATTTACAAAACCTATTGGCAAGATTCATTTTGAGATTCTTAGGCAGAAATTAGGTGTTGTAGAAAACCCATTTCTACATTAATGGGGTATGTTGGAATAATGTAGAAATGGTAGGCAGGTTGATTGGGATTGGGTTGATGTGTACTTTCTATATTCAGTATCTAGAGGTTTGAGATCCACACTTTATGGATCTATGGTTTGGTTTGTTGTGACTATCTACACCTATATATTGTAATCTCATTTCAATAGTTAATTGAATTGGTTTGACCATTGCCTTATGTATGAGAGTGAGCCTTTGTGCTCTGCTCCTCTTTGCCTCTCCGTGTATAAGTTAATTGAACTTAGGTGAGGGGCATGTGATGAAATGACAAGTTGTCATTCAAATTGGTTCCCCTTTATAAGTGGATCGGAAGAGGCCACGTTCAACTTCAAACTTTTAGAATTCAATTTGCCCAAAGTCTATATAAATTTTCTAAATACGAGAACAAATGATTTCTACTTTTACATAAATAAGAGCTTTCTAACATAATTGTGTGTATGTGTATATATCCACATACACACACATCATAAAAACTTTTTTTTTTTTCATAACTAAAAGTAATTATTTCAATCAATTACAAAAACCACGAAAATAATAAAATGTTACTAAATTGGTGGTTGGAATTAATTTCTTCATTAGCCAATACTTGCCCATGCCTCTTAGCTAACTATAAACATTACATGTAGAGAACAACATAGAGGCGTGCACTTATTGGATGACACTTGTACAATAGCTACATAGAAATTTAAAATTTATGATTTATGATGTTTTAAAAAAATATTTAAACTTAAAAAATGCGTGTATGTAAATTGTTTGACTCTTAGGTAAGAAGGTTTACTCAAAAAAATTAATGGGTAAAATGCCCTCTGATGAGAATTTGCCTTGGGCTCATGGTATATAAAATCATCATTAAAATATGAGAAATGGTGTGCTTCACAAAACATCCCATAGGTCTGCTAGCGAGCACTCTAAAATGTAAATATGAGCGGACGCTGTAAAGTTTAATGAGAGGGACCTCCCTTTTGATGTGCGTATTGGATTTTAATAGTAACGATGACTTGAACCATAGAATGGCTCGTTAAGCATCTCATTAGTGTTGGAGAAACATTACAATTTTTTGTTAAAGGAAAAGTTCTCCTCATTTATTCATTCATTACAATTTTTTGTTAAAGAAAAGTTCTTCTCATTTATTCATTTGTTTTATAGTAGTATAATTTGATTATGAATAAGGATATGAATACAATTTGATATGGAGAAAATATGTAACCAAAAAATCCAAATCCAATATTATGGAAATAGACTTTTTATATATAATATTTTTAATCAAATATATACGAATATAACATAAGTGTACATAAAAAAATCATTTGTTTCTTTTTAAAAATGTTATTTACAACCAAAAACACTATTAATAAACAAAAATATAAAATATTAATGAACTCGAATAGGCGAGTATGAGAGATAAAAACTAGTTATTAATAATTATTTTTATCAGAAAGTATGAAATTGAATGTTATTTATATTTTATAGTGATTAAATAATTAAAATTTGGTTTTTTTTTAAATTGGTTTTCAAAATCAGTTGTCCACTAATAGGAACACGTATTTGTATTACACATACAATCATTCGATGGATTCTGAATTGTTCCAAATTTCTGTACACAAAGGACCAATACAACCAAATTATGCTACTGCAATTTATTTCGGGTCATAAGAATTAACAAGGAGAGGCTTTGAGAAAAGGAAAAGACCCTTTTTATTTTTAATTAGTTTTGTCTTGATTACAATTTGACTAATGAAAGGGTGGGGGGTGTATCTTTTTATTATTAAGAATCATAGTGAACCTTTTCCAACATTTATAAGGATGGGATATGAATTTTCATGGGAGAAAATTTATTCAAGGGCCTTGATATAAATTGACAAGCGAGTCTTGGTATAAAGGGGATTTTTTTCTTTTCTTTCGGATGTATGTACCAATTACGGATGAGGCAAGAGTGGGGGAGGGAGTTTTTTTTGGACGTAGGAAATGGTGCTAACAAAGACAATTCGACGCGATGACCAAATAGTTGAAAGAACTCATGAATAAAAATCGCCAGACATACGATGAAATAAACTTGGCAAACATGGTCCAAGAAGATGTTATTAGAATATTGAGAATATGCATAAATATACAACAATAACTTTGCTAACATGTCAATCAATAACAAGAATATACTAGTCTATCATTCGATCCATACAAGCACCAAATAATCAAGTAAGTTAGTAGATACAAGAGAAAATAAATGATACACCATATATACGTGGTAAAACCCCAAACGGGGGAAACATCCACGGGAAGGTTTGATCTTCTTTATTCTTCATAAATCTCCAATATTACACTTGAGCTACACCCAAATAAGCATCACATCACAATCCATATTCACTTCGTGTCACAATGACACAAGAATATCATGTGTGCAAATGGGCCTCCTTCAACTCTATTATATAGCTAGAGTCGGTATGGAATAATTACATCCCATAACACATGTGGGATAAATAGTTTTCGACCTCTCTTATATAAAGAGTGGGAATAAGAGATTTTATTACATGATGCATGTGGGATAACTCATTTTTATAATAATAGAGTTATTTATGCCTTCTTTGGGAGATACAACCAACAACACCACACAAGTCATCGTTACATATTCCAACACTCCAACACTAGGTAGAAAAATTACAAATGGAGGAAAGTGGCATTATATTAACATCCGATGACAACTTCTAAAATTACACATAAGATATGAAAACGAGAGCACTTCATGATGTAGGAGCATCCTGCTCTCCACCCAAGTCCAATGTTTGGTCATACCTTAGGGTCTTGACATTTGCCTAAACAGAGGTCTTTGATGAAATATTGTAAATACTACTATGTTTTAAGTGTGATTCTAGATGGTTGATGAGTCACTAGGTGAGTGATGAGTCATTGAGTGAGTCATGTAACTAAGTCCACATCTAATGGTAGTGAGTCATAGAGATAGGGTTGAGGGTTTGCTAAATTTAGATTACAGTTGTTGTAAATTAGGGGAAGTGTTATGTGGATTTGAACCAGAATTGGTTTCAAAAAACTCTGTGTATATATTGTGTAAGCCTACAAGGCTAAAGAGAGTGGCCAAACAATGTAAATCAGGCCAAGATAGTTGTTCACGTTTGTATCAGACCTAAGAGGATCAAAACATAGGTTCTGAGGCATTTGTGAATGTATAGGTTTCTTATGATTGAATGAAGGAAAGACTATTTAAGCATGTCTTTGTGTGAGACCTATGAGATTGCTTATAGTTTGAATACCTATTAAATGCTTGACAAATCTGTGTGTATAATGCAGCCTGAAATTAGGGCTTTAGATAATTGAATGCTTGCACAAGATGTCTGAATGATATTTGTGTGTGATCGCTTGAGTGAATGTTGTAAATTACAACGTAAACCCTGTATCATCGATCACTAAAAGGATTGATGCTCTGCATATACAAATCCGTAGAGGTGAAGCTCAGGGTTAGACCCGATCGAGCATGTGAAGTCGAATTGGGTGAATCAAATTGAACTTCTATTTCTGTTCAAGAGATGATGTGCAGGTTTAGCAAGGAAGATCAAGTCCAGAGAAGATCAATTGAGTTTGATTGATTGATTCTTTGATCAATCGACGCAGAGTTACAGAGATTGCATTCAGTTCGTTCTACAGAGTTTGGACAATCCAGACTGAAGTAAGGAGATCGACGTTGGGGAAAGGATCTCACTAGGTGAAATTGTGCGGGAGATAGAGTTCTGAAATGTCAAGGTGAACGTTCCGCATTTGATCACAGATCAACGGACGAGAGAAGTTGCGTAGTGATCAACGGCTCACACAGTATTCTGCAGGAGAAAGTGTTCGGGGGTTAATGGCCAAAACAAATGCAAGGAGTTCACCATTGATATGGATCCGACGGTCCAAAGAAGTTGCGGAAGGAGCACTTGCCGATCCGACGGTCCAAAGTAGTTGTGGAAGGAAATTTCGGTTGCAGAAGGAAGTTGCGAAAGACGCACCCGCAATTGTGGAAGGAAGGCGATTGCGGAAAGGCAGTTGCGAAAAGGTAAATGCGAAAGGAATTTGTGGAAGAGATTTGCAAAAGGCATACTTGCTCGACTCTCTGCAATTAGGTTAGACCCAAAATTTTAATGAAATTCAGCTCACCGCAAATTTGAGATCTGCCCTTCAACAATTGATTGGAGAAAGACTTAGCCATGTTTTCTAAGTTTGGTGATTCTGCCAAGTTGGGAATCACACTAATCCCGGGGAAAGCGGGTTGGATTGGTTATGTTGATCCCACCTGCATCACTTCACCTTATGGATTTGATGAATATAACAATCGTTTCTCACTAAATCATGAAAGTGCATCGGAACCAAGTTCTTTGAGGAACTCTTATAGAACACCACAATAGTGTACAGAAACTTCATATGGCCAATACAATAGAAAATGTGGCTAGTAGGAAGTCATTATAATCATACCATGGATGATAGTTGAAATAAATCTACAATATACCTCATCACAAATACAAGAATCCCAATGGCCTATACATCATAAATGCATCGTGCAGGCAGTCTTCAAACCATGTTGAAATATGCAAGAACTCTGCAATAGACCTCATCATGAATGAAAGTACCCTTAGATGGTTTATACATCGAAAATAGCTTCCAGTAGATTTTTTTCACAACCAAAGAACTCTACTGAAGATTGCATTGCAAATACAAGATTCCAAATGTTCTATTATTTGAAGACAATCTGTTAATGCAGACAAAAATTGATCTCTCTAGCCTAAATGATTTAAATCTAGAACAAAAGAGTACACAACATAATTAACTTTCCCAGTTAGATTAAATTGCAAGTTATATCAGAGAATGAGCTACCTTATGATCGCAATTCCTTTCTCCTTGCTTGATCTACTTCCAGTTCCTCGATCTCTTACTGCAAAACAAGATGGAGCAAGTAATACAAATGAACAATATGAAAGCATATGATTATGAATCTAACTAGATAAGTGGTCAAGAAGCCAATCCTAAACAATATCATAAGACACAACAAGTTTATGGAAATATATTTATATTAAATGCAATTTGCAGCAAATACAAAGCAGTGAGAGTTACAACCGATGCCTTGACGTTATGACTCCAACTCAAATGATCTTTCCTCAAAGATCAAAGCCTCCTAGTCTCCTATGGATGAAGAAGATAGTCCTGATCAGATTTCACTAGCATATGGGTGCTTTATCATTCCTCCTTTAACAATGGAAAGGGGTTTTGTATATATGGGTCTAAAGGGGTAGAATAGGTTGAGGATTTAGGGGAGAGCTCTAAGGGATCATCCCACTAGGTTAGGGGATCGAGAGCCACCTTTCCAAGCATTTAGGGATAAGCCTCCACATCACCAAGATTTGAGAAGTCGCTCGAAGATTCCTTTTATCCATTTAAGCCAACTCTAATGCACCTTGCATGAAGTCAACATGCGTCAGAAGTAGATCACCGCACTTTGTATAGAGGTACACTGTGTTAGCAACACACTCTGCTAAGGTGCAAACTGCATAACCTTGATTTCTATGCTCCTTACAAGAAGGCAAGGCGTGTTGGGGTGGCTACAAAAGGTAAAGGAAAAGGACAACAACCTTCCTTATGATGTTTTAGCCTAGGAAAGTTCAGGGATTAAGGCATAGAGATGACACATGACCCATGGTGATGATATTTTGGTGTAACAGAATGCCCCCCAAAGCATGAAGCTGTTAAAATAGAATGAGTGAAATGGTTTTCAATATGAAGGATTGAGGGAAGAATCATCGGTTAGAATGGACTCCTACAATACAACTAACTTTGAGAAATATGTCTCACATGAATCATAACATAGTTTCCGACCAATACATTGTAGATCCGTGATAGTAAAGACTGATTGAACACAATCATGGCTACTAGACACAAGCGTAGATCCATGATGAGATACCAACACAACCACAACCAATACAAAGTGGATCCGTGTAATATGACTCGAAAAAAATCTCCATCGCAACCTAGGTGAGATTTATGACTTAACCCAGGATCTTCAAGGCGAACCTTCAATGATACGAATCTAACCATGTGATTAAAATGTACTGAAGTCGAACATGGTAGAAACCACTTGATTACCGGTCACTGATGTATACCGTTAACAAGCGCGAGATAAATCACCATTGATGTCAATGATTCCCAAGGTATAAGAGTACATACCATCGAATGTGAATCAATGAGATGAGGTCGAACACTCGATGGAATCTTTCAATCAAGAGCCAATGATGTGAACTCACATTGGAAGCGAGGTAACCTTCCATTAAGGCATGCAGGCCTAAGTTACTTGATTGGTTTCTAGATTCAATCCTTGCATGATTTGTTGAAGTTGACAAGGAAAAATCCGACGAAGGAGGGTCGTGATGTATCCCCCATCATCGACACGAAACATGATCAAAGATATTTTGGAGTAAATCGGACAGTAGATAAATGCATGAGACTGACTCAGGGAAGACCAACATGATAGAAGGTAGAATGACTGCAGATAGTGAATCGATGAACATACCTCTCTTGAACATGGGCATGGCATGACTTGGCAGTATTGACATGATGAGAATGGCACCAACCCTTAATGCAACTAATGATGGAAGCATTCTTTGGATGACCCAAAGGAGTAAAATGACTCACGGAATCAGTGGGACTCAGAGACAAACATATTACCCAAGTACTGGATGCATATGCAGATGAGTGCCATGTTCAAGAGTGACTAAGTACTGTCGTAATTACGATGAAATACAAATACTTTCCTTTTCCCCATTATGATTGATGAGTACCTCTTTTGTTTTTTAATGAGCTTAAGGAGGGTAACATATGCTTGGTATAGCTCATCCTTCGGACGAGTCCAATCCGAAATGTTTTACGAACCTGAGATAGGAGGGTTCGTCCCAAAACGACCCCTTCAATGTCAGATTTTAACGAGTCCAAATAAGGTAAACTTAGCGTCATTTCATGTTTAGAGAGTCTGAAAAGAACTAAAGAAGACTCTAAAGGTTCTTTTTCGTAAAAATTTAGTCTCCTCATCCGAAAAAGGATAAAAAAATATGAGGGAGAACTCTTCTAGTCATGATTAATTGGAGCGCTCCTTTTTCGTAAATAATACTTCCTGGTCGAAAAAAGGGGTAAACTATCACCAGAAAGACGATCATTCAAATACTTTTACAAGTGTGAAGGAATCAAGTTCGCTTGGAAATATTTTCACATTTAGGGAGTCTGAAAAGAGCTTAAAGAGGAACTCCGAGGGGTTCCTTTTTCGTGGGAGTTTTGCGAGCTCGAAAAAGTGATAAAATACAACTCGGTGACGTATTCTCATAGTTTCACGAGCACGAGAAAGGACAAAAGTAAGCTCGATGCCATGAATATTTGATTTTAATGAGCGGGATAATAGCATAAAAAACACTCGAAGAGTCGTTCACACTTGACAACAAGCATGAAATGACCACGATAGTTGCCGAAAAGTTAGAACACCACTTTACTTCATCTGTGGAATTCAAAAACTAAGTCAAAACGACAAATCAGGTGTTTAGACATAAAATATTACCAACTATAGTAGAAATGACCCATAAAAGTAAAAATTAAAACAAGAATATTCCATTTCCTTTTATAAAAAGGCCAAATAGTAAGAAATAGTTACCATTGTTTTTTACCAAATTGGGAAGAGTGAAAACTCTATTTCAGAGCCGATTTTCAAATGTCTATTGCGGAGGCCACGATCATTCGTTTCTTGCCACATCAGTGATAGGTAAGCCTAAAATTTGTCCAGCATCTTTTTAGAGGATTAGTTTTTTGCTTTATGGTATTTTTTAGGGTTTTTTGACTTGTAAATGAGGGGTTTGTGCACGTTCTGGGCGACATGCTTTCCCCTTGTGGGAATTACGTCGAGGGCTCTCTAACGCACTCCCCGTATGGAAAAAGCACGTCGTCGGTGCATTGTATACAAATTCGGGTTGCCTCGGTGCAATCTCACGAGAAAAACTAATAAATGGGGGAAAAGGGGGTCAATCCAATGGTTTGGAAAGACACTAATGCTTGTTTAATTGATGTTTGGATAGATTTTAACTCACACCATGGTCCAATGGAAGGAGAGAGAGCACGAAATGGAAGATTCCCAAGCGGCACATGACCCAAACTCAATGAATTCATTGCGGCAATGTGGCTTGTTAAATTTCTTCCCTGTATGGGGCATGAGGGCCTAGGTACAATTATTAGATTACATGATTGGATTGTGGGATCCAGATTAGCAGCACTTCCATGTGGGTTCCCACACTCTTACTTTGGAGGTGGAAGATGTGTATTTTCTGGCAGGGTTATCTAGGAGAGGACCCCCAGTTTCATTATCTGGTCTGTGGGGCAGCGATCTATCTACAGAGAGCTTGGTAGCTCAATTTTGTGTCCCAGGGACGCAAATGCTTGCTGGGAAGATTCCCATCAAGCAGGTGCGTGATAGACTACTGCGGATGGTCCTATTTACCATAGAGAGGGTGGCGAGGAGCAGAGCTTCTCATCAGGACACCAAATCACACATGTTGTATGCTATAGAGTGCATGGCTCCAACGGTATTTAACCGGTATGAGGGGCTTCTCGCAAGCCTAAAGGAGCAGCTCACCAAGTGCCGCTGAGGTGAGTTGAAATAGGTCGGCTACGAGTCTATCGTAGTGTTGTTCTTCCTAGAACAAGTTCCATTGATGCAGCCTCAGGTGGAAATAGATGATCTCGATCTGTGATATCCTCACATGGTACGATGGTCCGAGGTCATGTCCCGCCACGGAGGCAGGGGTCCCATCATCGGTTATGGTCCCACCTTCTTCAGGTGGTTACACGGACAACTCCTCATGGTCGAGTACTATCCGTATGCAGGTACAAATTTCAGAGGTGACCCAGACTTGGTTCTTCCTGAGGGAGAACAATGGGGGAGCATAGGTAAGAACTAAAATCAGTTGTGTTTTTGAATTTTATAGTTTCTTATGATTTTGGAGTAGTACTCATGTTTCATATTGTTTTGATGCGGATGTTGGTCCATCTTGACCACCAGGCTCTTCTCCTATCGAGAGGAGAGGAGATGTACGAGACATAGGGGCTGCACATTAGGATGCAGCGGAGGAGTTGGATGAGATGGAGGAGAACCTATAGAGACTAACGGTGGATATACTGTTAAATTTTGAGCATTAAATCACAATACTCTAGGATCTTTGCTGGGAGAATAACATATACAGTATATCAATGCATGACAATCACAATATGACAAGCATCACAAGAATCAAAAGCATAAGAGACAAGAGACACAGAGTTTCCGTGGGGAAAACCCTAAGGTGAAAAACCCCACAACTTCCTCAGAGATAGAGAGAGAAATGGCTCAACCAAAGTACAACCAAATAACTCTGAGATAGTCTCCTAGAAGTAGATGATCCTCCTCCTCACTAGTGTGCCACTTTCTGAGTGAGAGTGAGTTACTTTTCCGAATGATTAAAATAGAGATCTCCGATCTCTATTTATACTAACCTTTTTGCCTAGTGACCTTATGGGGCTGACTTGTCTATCTAGGTACATCCACATTATATTATATATAATTCATGGCCGACCCCACATGGTGGTCTAATAACCCATCGGCAAGTACACACACTTGCAACACTTGTCAATCCACATGACGACACTTCCTTATAGAGGAATGACACATCTCTTATAAGGGTACAATAAATATATATAAAATACACAGATGAAATACATTCCGAAGTTACATATACATCAACACTCCCTCTTCACTAGGAAGGTATTTCTCGACACAGATCTGCTAGACAAGTCTTCTTCTCGGGATCATCGTCATCATCATCGTCACTGCTGCTGCTATCTCAACCAATCTCTAACTCTACTCGTCATAGGAAGTTCTACAGAGCCAGTCCTTTTTCATACTGGATATAGGCCCACCACCTACAGGTATTCATCATCACTGTCCATACTGTGGAATTCTCAGGACTTATTACGTGCACCACAAAACCTGGCTGCAACATCCCAGGCTATTACGAGCACATAGCTCTACCTGTAGGATCTCCCAGGAGCACATTACATGTGACCCATCACAAAACCTGGCTGAAGCATCCCAGGATTTTACGAGCACACGGCTCTACCTGTCGGATCTCCCAGGAGCACATTACATGTGATCTCACCAAAAAACCTGGCTGAAGCATCCCAGGCTGTTACGAGCACACGACTCTACCTGTCGGATCTCCCAGGAGCACATTACATGTGGTCCACCATAAAACCTGGCTGAAGCATCTGAGGCCTTTTTCATCCTGTCCAAATCTCCCAGGAGCAAATTACATGCCATAGGACAAAACCTCGAAAGAGCATCTGCCAGATATCCTAGGGAAACGAATTACATGCCATAGGCAAAACCTCGAAAGACTATCTGCAGATCTCCCAGGGCCAAATTATATGTCCTCCCAGAGAAAAACCTCGAAAGAGCATTTGCCAGATATCCCAGGGCACCGAATTGCATGCCATAGGCAAAACCTCAAAAGACTATCTGCAAATCTCCCAGGGCAACGAATTATATGCTCATCTGCACAACCTGATCCACGGCCACAAAGTATCATCTGATACTCACCATACATCATCCTGATGTACACATGATCATCCTGATCATCATCACTGCAACATCCTGCTGCATGTCATCTGGAGAAGCTCGTCATCCACGATCACCTTGATCATACAATGCATCCATCTGATGCACACCAAGTATCTACCTGATACATATCATCATACATAGTGTATCCACCTGATACATAGATACATGATCCACACAATGTATCCATCAACATACATGATCTACCTGATCATACCTGATACATATCAATATACATGATCTACCTGATCATACAATGTATCCACCTGATACATATACAGATACATGGTCCAAGCATCCAACATCATGCTTATACAAAATACATACACATGATCCAACCGATCATATCCAGCATCCAACATGATGCATACATACATACATAAAACTGATCCAACTGATCATATCCAGCATCCAACATGATGCATACATACATATAAAAATGATCCAACTGATCATATCCAGCATCCAACATGATGCATACATACATATAAAAATGATCCAACTGATCATATTCAGCATCCAACATGATGCATACATACATATAAAAATGATCCAACTGATCATATCCAGCAGAAACCAGAACATCATCCTGATGCTCATCATCCAGCGCTTACATCCACAGCCATGTGAAGGATCCTCCTTCCAACATGCTTGGAATGGCTCCAGCAAATGTGTCCATCACTTCTTCCTCGAAGTGTCCTTGATCTGAAGAACGCCAAGCCTCTCTCTGAAGTACTCAAACTTCACTCTGGCTAGTGGCTTCGTCAGCACATTTGCAATCTGCTCGTCTGTCGCAACATACAGGAGCTTCACAGCTCCTCTCTGCACCATATCCCTGATATAGTGATATTTGATCTCTATGTGTTTCGACCTGTCATGAAACACTGGGTTCTCGGACAGCTTCACACAACTCTGGTTATCACAAAAGATACCAGTAGCATCCAATGGGAGATCAAATAACTCAGAGAGTAGCTTCCGTAGCCATACTGCCTCACAACTAGCTGAACAAGCTACAACATACTCTGCCTTATCTGTACTCAATGCTATGGAGGACTGCTTCCTGCTAAACCAAGAGATCACACCTGATCCCATATTGAAGCAGCACCCATATGTGCTCTTCCTATCTGCAGCACTGCCAGCCCAATCTGAATCAACATAACCCTGCAGGTTAAACTTTTGATTCGCTTCATACTTGAGCCCATAATCCACTGTACCCTTCAGGTACCTCAGAACATGCTTTACAGCAATCAGGTGAACACTCCTCGGATCTGTCAGGAACTGGCTCAATGTGTTCACCGCAAAGCAAATGTCTGGTCTCGTGTTCGTCAGGTACATCAAGGACCCAATCATCTGATGATACATAGAGACATCAACCGACTCAGATGAAGCATCACATAGAAGCTTCAGATTCGATGCCATAGGTGTGGCCATGGCCTTGCAATCCATCATCCCGAATCTCTTCAGGATATCTACTATGTACTTCCCTTGACCAAGGAAGATCCCACCTGCACTCTGCCACACCTCCATGCCTAGGAAATAGTGCATCATTCCCAAATCTTTCATATCGAATTCAGCAGCAAGCTTCCTCTTAGTATCTGCAATCAGTCTGTCATCTCCTGTTACAAATAAGTCATCCACATACAGGAGTAGAATCACAGGATTCCCTTCCTCAACCTTTTAGTAAAGGTTGGAATCCGATTTACTCTTGGTAAAGCCCAAACTAGATAGGAAACTGTCCATCCTACCATACCAGGTTCTGGGAGCTTGCTTCAAGCCATACAAGGCTTTCTTCAATCTGCACACATATGACTCCCTGTCATGTATTTCAAAACCGAGTGGCTGTTCCACATATACTTCCTCTTCAACTACACCATTCAAGAAAGCAGTCTTGACATCCATCTGGTGTATTTTCCATTTCATAGCTGCAGCCAGGGCAAGTACTGTTCCGATGGAAGTATACCTGGCTACAGGTGCAAAAGTTTCTTCATAATCTATTCCCTCTTTCTGAGAGAAGCCACGAGCTACGAATCTTGCCTTGTATTTCTCTACACTGCCATCTGCAACATGCTTGATTTTGAAGATCCATTTGGAAGTCACAACAGACTTCTCTTTAGGTCTTGGGACAACATCCCAAACATCATTCTTCATTATTGATTGGTATTCCTCAACCATGGCATCCTTCCATTCTTTCTTTTCTACTGCTTCTTCATAACTGGAAGGCTCTTTGTTCATAATGTCACAGAGTAAAGCAACATAGCTGGTATGTGATCTGGTTCTCTTCTTTTCTCTATGTTCTTCTTCTGGAATGCCAAATCTTTCTGCATCTTAAATGAGATCTCTAGCCCATGCAGGTTTCCTCTTGTGAGAGTTATCCTCACGGGGTGGATCTACAAGTTCTTTCGGATCTTCAAACTCACGAACAACTTCTGGAACTGCTTTAGTCATGGTAGTGTCTTGAAATCTAGTTTCCTTAGGTTCTTCATAAACTTCGATAGGCACCTTCCTTCATTTGATGAATGCTGAGTTTTCATAATATGTTACATCCCTGCTGACATCAATCTTCTTGAACCCTGGAAAGTATATTCTGTAAGCCTTCGAGCTTTCACTGTAACCCACAAAGATACCCTTCTTTCCTGAAAAATCTAGTTTAGTCCTCTTTTCTTTTGGGACATGAGTGTATACTGGACAACCAAATATTCTGAGATGGCTGACTTTAGGTTTCTTACCAGAAAAGACTTCTTCTGGTGTCTTGTTGTCCAATATCTTGTGGGGTGTTCTGTTCTGCACATATACAGCTGTTCTAGCTGCTTCTGCCCATAGATGCATAGGTAGATCCTGGTCATGAAGCATTGCTCTTGCTGCTTCCATGATTGTTCTGTTCTTCCTTTCTGCAACTCCATTCTGTTGTGGATTGTAAGGAGTAGTCAACTCCCTGTTAATCCCTGAATCACTGCAAAGCTTCTTGAAGTCACCTGAGGTGAATTCTCCACCATTGTCGGATCTGAATGTTTTGATCTTCTTGTCAGTTTGATTCTCCATCAAGGTTTTGAATTCCTTAAACTTATCAAACACCTCATCTTTGTTCTTCAAGAAGTATACCCAAGTCTTCCTGGAGAAGTCATCAATAAATGAGACATAGTAAACATACCCACTTAGAGAACTGGATGACATAGGACCACATACATCTGAGTGGATGATTTCCAGGATGTCTTTTGCCTTGCTTTCACTGCTTGGGAAAGCCTTCTTAATGTTCTTACCTTTTGCACATCCTTTGCAAACACCTTCATCTTTGGTCTTGATTTTAGGAAGACCCTCTACAGCCTTGCTTGCAATTGGAAGTGCCCTATAGTGCATATGAGCAAGTCTTGTATGCCAAAGTTCACTTGGCTCCATGGATTCATGCACCATGGCATGTTCAGGTTGTCCCTTCAATTTATACAAACCTCCCTCTTGCTCTCCAATCACTACTGCATCATCTATGGTCTTTCCCTTTGGCCACATTGGGACTTGACCATCCACAAATGCAACTCTCATACCTTTTGCATCCAATGCAGAGATTGATAGTAAGTTCTTCTTGAGCCCAGGTACATAAAGAACTTCTTTCATCTTCAAAGATTTTCCAGAATCTAGGTTGTAGGAGGCTTCACCACTTCCTTTTATTGGGTATTGATAGTCATCCCCAAGTTTCACCTTATGGGGTGATTCATGTTCAGATAGATTCACAAAAGATTCCTTAAACCCAGTCATGTGTTTGGAAGCCCCATTATCAATCAACCAATCATTACAACCATGGGAGATGGTACCTGTGAGAGCAGAGATTAGAACATACTCTTCTTCACTTGATGAGTTATCATCACTTTCTTCCCTAGCCTTCTTCTTGGGTGGTTCATCATCCTCGGCAGCATGAGCATGAAACCTTATTTTGCTGCCCTTCTTCTTCTTCTTCTTGGAGTTGTTGTTGTCCTTCTTGTTCTTGGGACAATTTATGGCAATATGTCCTTTATCATTACAGGTGAAGCATATTCTTCTTTCTTTGAAGTGATGTGAAGATTTCTTGGAGTGAGATGGCTCTCTCTTGGACTTCCCTTTCTTGGTGTGAGCTGTGAGAGCTTTATCTTCATTCCCCATCTTTTCTTCTCGTGCCACAAGCCTTGCTTCTTCTTGTGAGCATTCTTCCCGTAGTCTACTGAAGGAGATCAACTTCTTCCTTGCACAAATTCCTTGGATAAAGGAATCCCATGACCTGGGTAGGCCATTTAGAGTGGTCATCACCACTTCACCATTCTCCACCATTTCATCCACTACTTCTAGTTGTTCCTTGATCTGGGAGACCCTTGAAAAATAAGATTGAATGGTTTCTCCATTCTGAAACTTTACTCCTTTCAATTGGTTCCGCAGGGTCATCTTCCGATTTATGTTCTTCCCTTCAAATAGCTTGGTCAAAGAGTCAAACATCTCCTTGGGTGTCTTTAGAGAGGACACATGAGGTATGAGATGATCATTAATGGAATCAGCAATGATTCTCTTTGCCTTGACCAAGTTCTTCTTATGCAATACCTTGGCCTCTTCATCCTCTGGGATAGGGATGTCTTCTTTCACATATGAGTCCAACTCATTCTCTTCCAGGATTAACCCAATCCTATACTTCCAGGTTTGGAAGTTATCGGCCCCTTCAAGCTTATCCTCAAGATAGAGACATGTTAAAGAGTACTTCAAATGGAAATAGAAAATATTTAGATCTTACCACTTGAAATGCTGAAAA
The DNA here is from genome assembly GCA_027924585.1 of Larix kaempferi. Classification (NCBI taxonomy): domain Eukaryota; kingdom Viridiplantae; phylum Streptophyta; class Pinopsida; order Pinales; family Pinaceae; genus Larix; species Larix kaempferi. The sequence goes on from BSBM01000806.1 coordinate 9,667,497, forward strand.
CTGAATCTGGTCCCGGATTAGGGTTTGTTAGAAAAACCCTAAAAATTCAAAATGTGAATTTTGAATTTATGAAAGGATAGAAAGATGCGCCTTGATGAGCTGATCAGCCTGGTGCATTCAGAATTTGAGATCAGCAAAGTTTTGCCCTTCAGAATTTCCTTTTTGTCCTCCCGGGTTCACTAGGGAGAGCCCTGAATTAGGGTTTGAGTTTCCCGGAGATCTACCCAGCCAAAAATCTCGATCCAAAGCTCTAAAATTTGATTTTTGCAAGGAGCTTCCAACTATGTCTTCAGATTTCAGAAATTCCTATTTTTGTGGAAACCCTAATTTTTAGGGCCAAATCTAAAAATGCTCGGAATTGAATTCTAACTGGACAGATAGATGCGCTTTGATGAGTAGAGTCAATCTACTATACTGATTTTCACAAATCTATGGAGAGAAACCCAATAAACAAGGAACTCAAGCTTCCGTCACTGCAAAATGTCTTCTTCTCAGGTTAGCTCTGATACCATGTTAAATTTTGAGCATTAAATCACAATACTCTAGGATCTTTGTTGAGAGAATAACATATACAGTATATCAATGCATGACAATCACAATATGACAAGCATCACAAGAATCAAAAGCATAAGAGACAAGAGACACAGAGTTTCCGTGGGGAAAACCCTAAGGTGAAAAACCCCACAACTTCCTCAGAGATAGAGAGAGCAATGGCTCAACCAAAGTACAACCAAATAACACTGATATAGTCTCCTAGAAGCAGATGATCCTCCTCCTCACTAGTGCGCCACTTTCTAAGTGAGAGTGAGTTACTTTTTCGAATGATTAAAATAGAGATCTCCGATCTCTATTTATACTAACCTTTTTTCCCAGTGACCTTATGGGGCCGACTTGTCTAGCTAGGTACATCCACATTATATTATATATAATTCAGGGCCGACCCCACATGGTGGTCTAATAACCCATCGGCAAGTACACACACTTGCAACACTTGTCAATCCACATGATGACACTTCCTTATAGAGGAATGACACATCTCTTAAAAGGGTACAATAAATATATATAAAATACACAGATGAAATACATTCCGAAGTTACATATACATCAACATATACCAGACATATCCATCAATGATCTTCCTCGTGGGTACCAGCATCGCACAGTTGGAGTCTCAGGGCGCTTCGGTCAGTTACTCCATAGAGTAGCTCGAGTGAATATCTACTATCATGAGCATCCTTAGGGATAGCTCATATGTGATGTATATGTACTGAAGGCTATATGATTTAGACTTTTGTATTTATGACGTACTGAAATCCCATGTGCTTCATATTTTGTACCAGTACCACATTTTTTGTACACGATGACTATATATATAAAAACACTCTTTGGCGGATTTATACATTATGTGTCTTATGATGATTCAAGACCTTATGGATGTTTGCTTATATACTATGTGTATTTTTACATGCTATGTTGTTATATGCATCGTTGATAAAAATGTTTAGGAATGTGCAATGTACAAATCTAACATGGAATTGGCCAAGAAGTCAGCAACAGTGTTCATGTCTCTCGGAATGTGTAGGTATTGAATTGACTCAAAGGACCTCTCCAAGAGATGTACTCACCGGAATAGGCAGAGTAGCGTGGGATCGTGGATAGTGTAGACTCGGTTAAGATGGGAGACCACTAGTTGTGAGTCAAGATAGACAACAAGGTGGTCCACACCCAAGGAACATGCATTGTTTAATAATCTAATTACCACATGATACTCGGCGGCATTGTTGGTCGCAAACCCTAAGAAAGTTCCTCTTGAACTAATCAGTTCACTGGTAGGGGAATAGAGTACTCGGGCTGCCGAAGCGAGGTTATGGGTGTGCTGGCTAATGCCGTCTGTGAATCCGAAACATGTTTCCATCTACACATCCAAGCAGAACATGGTATAAGCAGGGTGATAAGATCCTAACACACTAAAAAACAAAGTGTCACACCAATCAAAACACACATCATGTACAAAATATACAAAGTACTAATGCGTAAATAAATTAGGTAGAGCCCATTGCGAGGCTCCCCCAAAGATATTATGTCATAGTCCTCAAGTTCATATGCTTCTTTTTCCAACACATGCTTAACTACATATGGACCGTGCCACATGGAATCAAGTTTGCATGCCCTTAGTTTATCATGTTTTTGGTCATAAGTGATGACCAAATATCCCTTGTTTAAGATACGAGGTTTGACTAACTTGTCATAATGGCCCTTGATGCGCTTCGTATGAGCTTCGTTGGCCAGAGATGCATCGCATCGGGTTTCGTCGAGTTTTTCCAAGTATAAAAAACGTTCTTCCTTGGCGGTGGTGTTGGGTAAGAGTTCAACAACAAGTTTCAATGATGGAATCTCGCACTCTATAGGTAGTATTGCCTCTAGTCTGTAAACCAATTGAAAAGGTGTGAAGCCAATGGCAGTTTTGACGAAAACTGTGTACGCCCATAGGGCTGAGAAAATCATGGTGTTCCAGTTGGACTTATGTGTCCCTACCATTCATTTAATCATGGTTTTCAATACCTTATTGATGGCCTCTACTTGTCCATTCGATTGAGGGTAGTAAGGAGTTGAGTTCTCATGTCAAAAACCCATCCTAATGCTTAGTTCATCCACTATATTGTTCTGGAAATGGGATCCATGATCAGTGACGATGGATTTGTGGACTCCGAATCGTGCAATGATGTGGTTGAACATAAAGAGTGCGGCAGTTGTGTCGTCTTATTTGTATGTAGGCATAGCGTCAGCCCATTTGGTAAAGTAGTCTACTGCGACAATAACGTAACCATGCCCCCCGGCCGAGGTAGGCTTACAGTGCATAAAGTCAATGCCCCATTTGGAAAATGGATCGACGACGATAACTAGATGTAATGGGGCGGGATGTGAGCACTTTTTGTGATGAAAAATATGACAAGGTGGACACTTCTTGATTGCTTCAATACAATCTTTGAAGATGGAATGCCAATAGTATCCAACGCGTAGTATTTTCTAAGTTGTAGCCATTCCAGAAAGATGATTTCCACATGCCCCTGAGTGACAATCATTCAATATGTGTTCGGCCTCCTCTTGAGTTAAGCAATGCCGGAGGATAGAATCAACACCACGACGATACAATGTGTTAGCAATGATTAGGTAATACTTCGCATGGTGACGCACACGACGACGTTCGTCATGAGATAGTTGAGGACCTAACCATTGGGTCTAGAGATACAATGTGATATCTCCATACCATGCGTCAGAAGTACTAATTAGAAAGAAGGACTCGTTGGGGAGAGAGTCCATGGGCTCAGTTTCTGTATCAATACGGGGAAGATCGCAAATCAGCTCCGCGAAAACCAAAGACTTTTTGGATTTATCCTTCTCAAATTGGAGATCGAATTCTTGAAGAATCACGATCCAGTGTGAATATTTTCCCCCTAGTACCTAGCGTGTAAGAACATGGTACATGGGGTTAGATTCAGCAATGATAGTGGTAGTGCGGAGGAGAATATAATGGCGAAACTTTTGGAAAGCAATGATTGTTGCGAGAGATAGCTTCTCAACATGTGAATACCGTGTTTCAGAGTCAATGAGATCCTTACTGAGGTAGTAAATCACGTGCTCCTGGGCGTTACTATCCTCTTGAACCAAAACCATAGCGATGGTAGTAGTGGAAGCAGTAAGATAAAGGATGTAATCCTTGGTGTAATTGGGCGGTTGTAACACAAGTACATGGGTGATAGCATGTTTCAGGTTGTCGAAGGAATGCTGAGCATAATAATCCCAAATAAAAGGGATGTCCTTCTTGAGCAACCGCATGTATCCCTGTGTCTTTTCAGGGAAATTGCACACGAAATGCCTTAAATAGTTTTCCTTCCCCTGCAAAATTTGGAGTTCCGGTATATCCGTTGGGCGTGGGAGAGAAACAATGCTTTCACCTTCAAGGGATCAATATGGATCCCGTATTTCGAAATTATGAATCCTAATAAGCATCCGGACTCGAGACAAAAAGTGCACTTGTGAGGGTTGAGGTGGATATTGTACCGCCTACATTTGAGGAATACAACCATTAGATGATTGATGTGGAAATATCGATGATTCGAATGAGCAGGGAGATCGTCTAAGTAAGGCTCCACAAAGTCATTCACGTTGTGGAAAGTGTACGAAATAGCACGCTGGAATGTCGCACCAACATTTTTAAGGCCAAAAGGGAGTTTGCGATACGCAAGCGTACCCCACGAGCAGATGAAAGTTGTCTTGTGTTGATCGGCGGGGTGGATCTCTATCTGATTATAGCCAAAAAATCCATCCATGAATGAGAAGATAATTCTTCTTGCACAATTGTCAATGATCTGTTCGATGAATGGGGTAGGGTAATTGTCCTTGGGACAAGCCTTATTCAGATCCCTGTAATCGACACAGACCCTAATGGTGCCCTGTTTTTTAGTAATCTTTTCTAGTGGCTTTGGGTTTTTCTGTGTTGAGGTTCTGCTTTTTATCAATGCTTTCTTAAAGAGTTCGATTTGGGGTTCTAGGATAGGAATGTTTTGTTTACAGGCTTCCTCCAGACCCTGTAAATCCAACTCACCCAAATTTGAGTAGTCCATGTCTTCAAGGGAATCTGTCATAGTTGCATCAGGATTGCTAGGGTTTGCAGAGGTAGTGGGTTGAGAGGAGTCCAGGACAGAATCTGGGGGTGATTCTAAGTTATCTGTGAGGTTTGCGAGACAGTCATATTGGTTGTGGGTAGGAACAATTTTGTCAACTAGAGGAATAGTAGTTTTTTTTTCTTTTTTTCCTTCTATTCATTACTTTTGCAAAACCCCCTGAATATTTTTCTGAGGAGGCATTCGAAGGAAATGCGATCTTGTTGAGAGGACAATCTCAGAAGAGATTCCCGTGCTCTTGGAATTTATAGCAACAGAAGGTGATGTGCTCATAATCTTAGGCTCTAAAGCCATTCTGAGTCATGGTAGTCTAGATAGATGGCTTTCGAAAGGAGTTGCGATATATTCATGTAGACACGGATCCGAGCGAAGGAGGTGTAATGTCCTTGCAGGGTTGCTTTTCAGACTTTGACAAATTTCCCAAGAGTATTGCCTATGCCTTCCAGGGTTTCAAGGTCCTAGTATTCCCGTGGAAGAGATAATAGTTTGATCCATACTGGAGCCTCTTTGAATTCCTCCCTCTCTGGATTGAATTTTTCTTTCCAAGGTCTCATATATAGTCCAACAACATTGAAAAAGTAGGGCCCTCCTTCAAAGGTCGCGATGTAGTCATTTGGGTGATTGAAGATAACCGTAAAAAAACCTTTTGACCCTAATTTAAGGTCATAGTGGCATTTTTTTATTCCATTTGTGCTTGATCCACCCATTGAACACCTTTTCCATAGGCCCCAAACCCATAAACTTGCAAATGATTGTGTGATCATGCATATATTGAATGTACTCTGATTCAATCCTATTGGAAGTTATTACGTACCTTGGAACCATAGCTGCTTTTGGGATGCATGTGCTTGATCCTTCACGCATGTGGGTTTTTCTAGATCCGTGCGCTAGAGAGTTTGAAGTGGCTCCATCATTCTGGTTGAATTTGTTTGGATTGGTGTTTGAGGGGTCCTCACCATCCTTCAAGTCACAAGAGGGTTTTGCTGCACCAACATTGCTAAGATTTTTGTCATTTAGTGGCGGGTCAGGTTACTGCCTCCCTAGTGGGGCCATCGAGGGATGAATCATATCCCTGGGGCAATGAGTTCAGTACAGCTGATCTGAGTGAGCATAAGAGGTGAGGATGGGAGCAGGCAAAGAGCATAGGTTACAAAAAAAAACGAAGCTTCATTTCCCAAATTGGTCACCTGTGTACTATATCACTACTATATAAAATTGAAAACATTATTTCAACATAATATTTATTAAATACTTATTATATATTTATATATTCTTTAAGGATAAAGAAAATCTACATTGACCATAACAAAAGATAAAACATCATATATATATATATATATATATATATATTCTCTGAAGATAAAAAAAAAAAATCTACACTAACCATAACACAAGATAAAACATCATTTATCTATATATATTCTCTAAAGATAAAAAAAATATCTACACTAACCATAACAAAAGATAAAACATCATATATGTATATATATTCTTTAAAGAGAAAAAGCTACACTACCCATTATAAACCGAAAAAAATTGTGTTAACCTTTTTGCAAATATAATATTAAAATGTTATATCTTCTTTTTCTCAAATTTAAGAAAATAAAAAATTCTCACACATAATGTCAAAATATTATATCATATTAAAAGCCATTAAACTACTGCCAACCCTTGCAATTGCAAGGATTCTCAGGATTCTCTTGCCCCTTCCACTCCGATCCGCATACGTAACAAAATTCGTAACCACACCTGAACAACACCAACAATAATATGATTCAAATCTCTTTATACATTAAATAGATTTAAAAATGCCATTTAAATTTCCAATCGATGACAACAAATTTCATTGAAATGGGAGGAGAAAGGAAATAATTGACGTTTTTTAATTTTGGAAGTCTTTAAAAGTATAAATTTTATAGGATTTAGGTTTGAAATTGCAATTTTTTATTATTGAAATTATATTTTTAGAAAAATAGATTAATATTATTAAATATTTTTATTATATTTGTATGTACAATTTCAATAACTAATATTTAAAATTCCAATCACTTTTTTAAATTTCTAAATTAAAAAAATAAATTTAAAATACATATTTTAAGACTATAAACCATAACTAAAAAACACATATTTTTAAACCATAAACCATAACTAAAAAACACAACCCTAACGGATAGCAAATTGATATCTGATTTATTGGAGTGGAAATAGCAGACTGGGCAAAGGCATTATGAAAGGAAGCAGGCCCGTGTTTAAACTATGACATGGTCTTGCTCTAACAAAAAGTGAAATATCATCTAAAAAAACTAACAAAGTAATTATCCATAACATAAAGCCTGGTAACCTAATTTTTTATATTCATATTCCTTCGAATATGTTGTGGTTTCTTTTATACATTCCAATATTCATAATGGAAGAAAATTATATTAATTTAACAAATATGCATTTTTCCATTTTACTAACCTGCAAGTTATGTGGTCGCACCCAGATGTTTTTTCAACAATTTGTTTGCATCTTGAACATTGTTTCCACAGTTTCTCTTTGGCAAGATTATTGAGCAGAATATCATCTTTCTCTTTCTCAGAAGCCGACAATCTCTCTCGTTCAGAACAATCAAAACCTGCATGCCATGGTACACGACATTGAGCACAGAACAGCCTTCTACATTCAGGGCATTCTGTCTCTGTAATGCCACTTGCCTCACTTGTCAATATTGAATTCAATCCTTCTATTAATGGCTCAGGAACATCCTTCCACAATAAAGCAGAGCAATCTTTAAAAGGGCAATAGAACCTCTCAGACATGGGAATATCAGCTTCAACTAATGCCAAACTCCACTCCATATGAGTATGTAAAGGAAGGATTGCTTGACACTGTTCAGGTGTCAAATGTTCACTGCAATTTGGCTCCGGGCAATCAATGGGCACCGATTTTTCTTTCAATTTACTGGAAATATGTTGGAGTATGCAATCAGAACAAAAATTGTGGGAACAACTCATATTATTAAAAATTTCAGATGATTCTTTGACCTCTAAACAGATACCGCACTCTTTTGGAATATGCCCATTTCCCTCCGAAGCTTCTTCACCAACCTTTCTCGCACCAGTGGGAGAGAAAACCTGTCAATAAAAACAACACAGACAACCTTGTTTCAGCCCCCCGGCCTTCAGGAAAATATATATATATATATATATAAAACAGAATGGTTATGAAGAATGAAGAGTGAATAATGTACCTGGGTGTTTGTCATGGAAGAGCTTGTAACATATGCAGATTCAACTGATTTTAGTGTGTCTTCTTCATATTCGAAGATCTGTAATTGAGTTGCATATACGAAATCTTTCTCCAGTTGAAATTGTCGAGCATGGTCATATGAAGATTCTTCAATGACTTCATGTAAACCAAGTTCAGCGAAATCTTCCTCCATTTGAAGTTGGAATGCATGGTCATACAAAGATGCTTCAATGGCTTCCCGTAGACCACTTTCAACCTCATCTTCATCTCTTGAAATAGTATGCTCAGCCATCTCTTAAACAACTAAATACTTGTAAATATATAAAAATAATCACAAACACATGTTTTTTTTTAAACACATGTTATAACAAAAATATAGATAAACACATAAAAATTAATTCTGTCAATTAATTTCTCATTATAAATTAAAATTAGATAATTAAAAAAACTATACAAAACTTTTTCAAGTCCATAACTAGAATTCATCTGTTCACATAAAAAGCAATATGTTCCATTATGCTTATCCATTTTTTATTATTCTGAATTAACTTATTCTTTTTATTCTCTTCTTATCATTAAAAGGATTGTTCAATTTTCATTCTTGCTTCCACTAAATTCATTTTCTTATAAAGATTAAAGAGAATAGGATTCTTGAAGGATGTGATACCTCTCATGAGTATACGAAGATAACGTGCAAGTATGTCTTAAGTGAGTTAATATTAATTTTAAATAAAATAATATACTAATCAAAGTGGCAATTGTATTTTCTTTCTTATAAAGATTAAAGAGAAATTGTATTTTCTTTCTTATAAAGATTAAAGAGAATAGGATTCTTGAAGATGTGATACCTCTCATGAGTATATGAAGATAACGTGCAAGTATGTGATAAGTGAGTTAATATTAATTTTAAATAAAATAATATACTAATCAAAGTGGCAATTGTGATTGTATTTTCTTAGGATCAGTGTAGGGGTAATGAATTAATAAGAGGGGAAATATCATGCAAGTTTATTGTTTATGTAGTTTTTGCAAGTTTATTGTTCATGTAGCTTTTGAGAGGGTAATTTTCATGTCAGATTATTGTTTATGTAGTTTTTGGGATGGTAATTTTTTAGGAAAATACGAGGAAAATTATTATTTTATTCGGAGAAAAATATCTAGCAATGTCATATTTTTTCTTTTAGAAATGAATATAGAGGCGATGGTTGAGTTGAGGTCATAGTGATAGAATTTCGGTGCTAGATATGTTTTCATAATTTTGTTGTCATACATATATGTAAAATTATGGTCAATTTTATGGCTAATGGTTGAGTTACAATTGAAATACATTGCTTCCTAGCATTATGTATGTAAAAATTATGGTCAATTTTATGGATAATGGTTGAGTTACAATTGAGATACATTGCTTCCTAGCATTAGAGACTTGATTAGAGATTTCTTGCTCAGCGTGTGTTGGAGCACTAGAGGGAAGCAGGATAGCCTAAGGGGCTATTTAGCAATGAAGGTGATCACATTCATTATGTTGTGCACGCCTAAGGGTGAAAGAAAGCTTGGTAAGTGGGATGACTACAATAAAAGGGGTTTATGATGTTACTTATTTGGCTAAGGTGTTAAGATAATGTTTTGAGTGAGGAAGCTAGAGCCATATTGGAAAATTTTCCCATGATGTTTTATTACAAGGAAAAAGGGTGGCACCTACACAAGTTGGTGCCTATTGTTGAAAGGAAAAACACTTCCATGAAGCTATTTCCCAAAGTGCGTCCATTAAATAAGAAAAGCCATAATTCAGCTTCTATTGTTTAATTGTTGAATATTAATATTTGTGGTTTTGTTTTGTCAAAAGATTATGTGTTTAAATGAGGAGAATACAAGTATGGACTCTAGCATTGGACTCAAGAGTGCACTCTAGGATAGCTAATAATTATTTGTATGCAGATTTGAAGGTTGTTACAATGATATTTGTAATGCAAAGGGAATAATTTAGTCTATTTTATGTAAATTAATTTCCATCCATGCCATATGGATGTAAGGTGTTAGATATAATGCATCAAATATATTTGTGATGTTTTCCATATCTAGATTTTTTGTTTTAACAACTCAACTCCTATGCTGTAGGATCTGATCCACATTTATTGGATCTAGATTCGCTTATTTCTTTTCTATAAATGTAACCTTTATTTTTTAATACAAATGAGTTGAGTGTGATTTCCTCCTGTCTGTGTTACAAATGAGTTGAGTGTGATTTCCTCCTGTCTGTGTTTGTGTCGGAGACTTTGTGCTCTGTTAGTTTCTTTGATTTGGTATCAGAGCCTGGTTGTGGGCTGCTGTGAGGAAACCAGAAAATTACCGTGAGTGTGGATGCCTGAGAGCTGCAACTCAACCTGATCACTTAGAAAGAAAGTTCTGGTAATTTTTTTTTCCCACGTGGAGAAATCGCTGTTGGTGTGGAGGCCGTGAGTGTTGGGAAGAAATCGCAGCTCGTGTTGATTGCTGAGAAGGAGCCGTCCTGCTTGTGTTGCACGTGAATCCAGCAAGAGTGAAGGTGTCACCATTGAGGAGATCTAGTCTGAGTGTGCGCTAAGCCATTGGAAAGCTGCGTGTGAAAGAAATCTGTTATTTCTGCTGCTATCGTTTCTGTGAAGAGGAGTAATCTGTTCATGCGGTGAATAAAAAGACCACCGCTTCCATTGTTTGGAGCAGCCACCTCGGAGTCAAACCCTTGCTCAGAAGGGAGAAGCGGCACTGTCCAGTGAATAGAGGATCGTGATTTCACTTGGGTTCATTTTTTTATTGTGAATAGTGCTGCTGGAGGTCATCACGCGGGCCGCCATCTCTTCAATATTTATTTTTCTTTCCATTTTGATCGTCGCATCAACTGAGGGAGGACAGAGCGACGACGTCTCCTCAGTCCTAACAGTGTGACGATGTCGCTAAGCTGCAGCCGGTTAACTGCGACGATCGGGTAGTCGCTTGCACCGATTTTAAACCGCGCGGGAGCTGCAAAAACTAACAGCGCCGACCATATTTGGGCTATTTTTTTTAAAAGAGGTGAGCCAGTGGTATTTTTTTTCTCTTGGTTGAAACTGATTGCCCTTCAATTATTTGAAGATGGTAGAAATGTCCCTTGCTGATTTATATATCACTGAATCATCAAAATTGAATGGAGAGAATTATGTAAATTGGAAATTCAAACTAGTCACTGTACGTGAAGGTCTCAATTTGTGGCCGATTGTGAAAGGTGATGAACAGAAGCCATCAGATCTGTTGTCTCTCTTGGATTGGAATATGCAGGAAGTTCAAGCAAAAATAATAATCTACATGGCTGTAAAAGACAATATTATTCCTCATAACAGAAATTGCAAAACGTCCAAAGATACATGGGACAAACTCAAAGGTTTGTATCAGATGTCAGATTCTAATAGAATTTTGTTTTTGAAGACTAAATTAATGTCTATTAAAATGGAGGTGAATGAACCTATGAATAAATATCTCTCCCGCATCAAATATTTTCGAGATAATCTGGGTGACATAGGTGAAGAAGTATCCAACACTGATCTGGTAACTATTGCATTAAAAGGTTTATTGCCAGATTATAAAGTGTTCATCTTAGCACTTGCAGCAAGATAGACTCCTCCTACCTTTACAGAGCTCAGCGGAATCCTACCATAAGAAGAAGAGAGAATGAAGATTTATTAACTGGAATCTCAGACTACAGATCAGGCACTAATGGCAAGAGGCAGACACTCACACAGAGGAAATCAATGGAACAGACACAGAGGCAAGTTTCGTGCAAGACATAGAGGTATGTCACACCATGACTCTAATGCTAATAAAGATGTTGTATGCCATTATTGTGGCAAATCGGGTCATATAGCTAGAGACTGTTTTAAGAAGATAAACAATGAGTCCAATAACAGATACCGAAAACATAATGGAAACTATGTAAGAAAAGACACCACTAATGTCAATGGATTCAAGAATATTAGACTGTTTATATTTGAACATGCTTTGTCTGCTGAGACGGATGATGAAAATGCATGGTTCATAGATTTGGGTGCTTCTGCCCATATGTCCTGTAACAGAGATTGGTATGATGAATGATTATGAAAAATCTGATGGCACACACATCTATTTGGGTGATAATAGGTCTCATAAAGTCCTAGGTTATGGAGTGATAAGTGTTAACCTACCTGATGGACAATTTAAACAGATTCATAATGTGATGTATGTTCCAGGCATAAAAAAGAACTTAATATCTATTTCTGCTATCACTGGTAATGATATGAAAGTAGAATTTGATAAACATAAGTGCCATGTCAAAGATGTCCAAGATCATTACAGGGTTATAGCGACAGGATTCGGGCTTGGGGGATTATACAAGCTGGATGCAGTAAAAAGCAGTCATCAAGCACTACCAGCATCAGCTATTTCAGATGTCTAATTATGGCATCAAAGGTATGGACACCTCAATCATAATGATCTCATGTTATTACAGAAAAAGTGGATGGTTGAGGGTCTTCCGATCATAAAAAATGATCATATTGAATGTGCTGCATGTGCACTCGGAAAACAACACAAAAATGAATTTCCGAACCATGAAGAGAAGAGACAGACTGAACTCCATGAACTAATACACACTGATGTATGTGGACCTATGCAGACCAGATCACTTGGTGGTGCTGGATATTTTCTCATATTTGTGGATGACAGATCTAGGTTCACTTGGGTATATTTCATAAGAAGCAAAGGTGATGTCTTTGAATACTTCAAAGAATTTAGGACCAAAGTTGAAAAGCAGACAGATAAATACATCAAAATCCTCAGATCAGATTAAGGTGGTGAGTACACTTCTGGAGCTTTTAAAAGATAATGTACAGACAATGGAATTCAACAACAATTTACTGTGCCTCATACACCTCAGCAAAATGGAGTTGCTGAGCAGAAGAACAAAACGCTGGTGGAATGTGCACGCAACATGCTTCAAGGTAAAAACATTTCCAATGGATTTTGGGTTGAAGCCATTAATACTGCTGTATATTTAAAGAACAAGAGTCCAACAAAGAAATTAAATCTTCAAACACATTTTGACGTATTTTATGGCTATAAACCTGAAGTTAGTCATTTAAGAGTATTTGGTTCTAGGGCTTTTGCACACATCCCTAAAGATGATAGAAGAAAATTGGATGCAAAATCTATTGAATGTGTCTTTGTTGGCTACTACGATGATTATAAAGCATACAAACTGTTTCATCCTAGCTCACACAAATTGATTGCTAGTAGAGACGTTGTATTTCATGAAAATACAGATATAAGTAACAGGATGAATAATGTTGATGAAGAACTGATCCTAGATGAGCATGGAAAAATAGATAAAATTCTTCAAAAAGTGCAGGAACAGCAATAGGTGCAACAATAACAACAGGTTCAGGAACAAGAATCGAGCATGAGTGATGCTACCTCAGATGATGAAACAACAGAAGATAGAAGAATCATGGATGGAACTCCAACATGTACTGTAATACCTAGAAGGTCCAATCGACAAACTCAACCTCGTGTAAAGTTTAGTGATTATGCCTTGATGACTAATGTATGAATGTCATAGAACCATTAAATTATGAACAAGCCAAAGATAAGGAAGAATGGGTGACTGCAATGGATGAGGAATACAATTCTATTATGAGAAATAAAACTTGGGAATTAATAGAATTACCTAAAGATAAAGTACCCATTGGATCTAAATGGCTATTCAAATCTAAACTCAAAGCTGATGGTAGTATTGACAAGTTTAAGGCAAGATTAGTTGCAAAGGGTTATTCTTAGCAAGAGGGGATTGACTTTGAAGAGACATATGCACCAGTAGCTAAATTAAATACTATCAGATTGCTAGTTGCATTAGCTACTAAACATAACCGGAGAATACACCAGTTAGATGTCAAATCTGCTTTTCTAAATGGTGATTTAAAAGAGGAAGTATACTTAGTGCAGCCTGAAGGTTTTGTGCAGAAAGGATAGGAGCAGCTTGTGTGCAGGTTAAAGAAAGCTATGTATGGATTGAAACAGGCTCCTAGATCGTGGTATATCAAGATTGACACTTTCTTCAAACAACAAGGGTTTCTCAAAAGTAAAAATGATTCAAGCTTATATATTAAATCAGATAAACAGGGAAATATTTGCTTTATATCCTTATATGTGGATGATCTTATCATTACAGGTGGAGCATATCAGTTAATTGCAGATATTAAAAGTAATTTGTCTTAGGAATTTGAAATGAAAGACCTTGGTGACTTGCATTATTTTTTAGGCATTACTTTTTGGAGAGAATCTAGTAAAACATTCATCACTCAAAGGAAATATGCAAGGGAAATCCTTGACAGATTTCAAATGAGTGAATGCAAATCTGTATCAACTCCTTTGGATCAGAATGTCAAACTGTACAATGATGATGGATCTAAAGAAGTTGATGGTACTTTGTATGGTCAATTAGTGGGTAGTCTAAACTATCTCACTACTACAAGGCCAAACATATCATATTATGTTAGCATCCTTAGTCAGTTCTTGGCTAAGCCATGCGAAACACATTGGAAAGCTGCAAAGCAAGTCCTAAGATATTTAAAAGGAACTGTCAATTATGGTCTTTTATATACTGATGTATCTGATGTTTAGTTGGCAGGTTACTCTAATTCTAACTGGGCAGGAAATCCTGATGACAGAAAATCCATTTTTGGATATGCTTTTAACATTGGTTCAGTTGTCATATCATGGAGCAGTAAGAAACAACCAACTGTTTCTTTGTCATCCACAGAAGCTGAATATAAAGCATCGACCAGTGCTACTTGTGAAGCGATTTGGTTGAGGTGCATCCTTGAAGATGTTGGAACAAAGTAAGAACAAGCTACCAGAATTCAGTGTGATAATCAAAGTTCAATTAAGTTGGCACATAATCTAGTTTATCATGCTAGATCCAAACATATTGAGTTGCAGCATCATTTTGTTAGAGAAAAGATTGAGTCTCAAGAAATTGAACTCACCTATTGTAATACAAGTGAGAATGTTTTTGATATTTTTTACTAAACCAGTTGGAAGGATCCACTTTGAGGATCTTAGGAAGAAATTAGGTGTTGTCAATAATCTATTTCTGCATTAAGAGAGGGTGTTAGATATAATGCAGCAAATATATTCGTGATGTTTTCCATATCTGGATTTCTTGTTTGAACAACTCCTATGCTGTAGGATCTGATCCACATTTATTGGATCTAGATTCGCTTATTTTTTTTCTATAAATGTAACCTTTATTTCTTAATACAAATGAGTTGAGTGTGATCTCCTCCTGTCTGTGTGCGATCCTTTGTGCTCTGCTGGCTTCTTTAATTTAAGGGGCATTATGGGCATCTACAATTCCATATAATAACATTGAATATAAATTCATTAGTTGACTAGGGCCATTAAAATTGAATAGCCTTGTATTAGTAGAGAGCCTCGGAGAGGAACATACCACAAGAAGGAACTCACATTGATGTCGCTGAGTTGAATGTTGAACGAATCCACATCTTCCTTTGTGCTTTTCCCTACTTTCGGTTTAACCTTCTCAGCGAAGGTGAGGAATTATGTTGCTTTGGTATGGAGTTATGTGAGGTTGTCAAAATGTTTATGCCCCTCTTATTGTACCTGGGAAACAATGGACGCGACAATCTATTATAATGTTTGGCTTGTTGTGATCTGTATAGTCAAGCCTAAGATGTTTGTCATGGATTCTTTCTGCGTGAAGGGAGGCAACTGCACCAAAACATGCTTCTTGGCACTCACTTGGGCCTCGTACCCTCTGATTTTATTATCCACCTGTTGCAGCTCAGGGACATCTTGCAAGTGGTTATAGATTTTGAAGTTATAATCTATGATCCCTCCTAAGGCCACAAGTCCTTGTTACACGTGCTCCAAAACTTGCATGGCTTCCTCAATTTTTCATGCAAGCTCGATCTCCTCGGTGGACAAAGCCAGCTAGATCTACGCTCTGATTTCTTCTTTTTCCTACTGAAGCGGGGTCATCTATCACTGATTTGACTCAACCACTTTTTGGATAGGAAATAGTTGGCTGTCAGTCAAGGAACTTGCAACTAGCAGCGTGGAGTAAGCTGTGTCCACTGTTGATTCTAACTCATTCCGCTCCTTCACCACCTTAGTGTGTCGTTGCTTCAACCCAACATAGGAATGGCTCAATTGAGCATGGCGGTCACACAATTCGCTAAAAATCTGGGTGACGAAGTATCGCAAGTCCTTTGTCGGGACTAGATGTAGGTCCAACTCATTGTAGGGAAAAGGTTGCATATCTGATACCTTTAGGATTTGAACCGCTATGATCGCCAAAGGATTCAACTTGATCTTCCTGTGTGAAAAGGCCTCTTGTGATTGATATTGTAGCTCTCGTTCCCAACAAGTACCTATTGCTTCAGAAGTCTACGATGCTACTATGGTAGGGTCGATGTGCAACACTATCCTCAACTCATGTATTTGTTATTTATTGTCTTTCTGGATGATCTGAGATACCTCTAGATTCGATTGCAGATACTCCATGATGTTAGGAATTGTTGTGGAGGATCTAGTTCTTTGCGGCTATGATGTGGTGTACTACTCCTCTGCTTATTGTTCTCATGTTCATATTTCCTCTGGTGCTGGCTCATGCTCTTGGTCCATTCATGCTTCAAATTCCATAAAGATGTTGTGCTTGATTGAGGCAGGTAACCTCATACCAAGGGTCGCTGCTGGGGGGTTTGTTCTTCTGCCTCTTCCTCAATGTCCGACTTTGGATCTAGAGAGGGAGACTTACTCTATTTCTTCTTCGTGTCCTCTGTCTACTATGTGGGGACTAAGTCTCACTTGCTCTTTTATGACAGTCGGGGTGAGGACCTTGGAATGTTGGAGCCAACGCGGTCGCTTTGGGACTTCTTGCTTATGCTAAATTCTTCTAGAATCTCCGAGTCAAAATCTATGAATGGTTAAAAATGTTGTGGACACTCTACAACCACTGCTTTTACATCATCTAGCATGATGCAGAACGGAAGTAAGTATGCATATGGTTGTGGCTCAGGGCGCAGGGTGATCAACACATTGTGATTGTCAACTTCAAATATGACCGTGTCCTTGTATTTGTCCACGATGGTTTGTGGAATCCTAAATGCTTTTGCTGTGGCTGTGAACATATTCGTATAACACTATTGCAAAGCGGTATTGATGAAAACATTTGCTTCATAGGTCTTCTTCCGGTACAGTATGAGGAACTTTGATGAGAGGAACCCTTCTATGGTAGGGTGGTCATACTAATAATTCAAGGGTGGCTTCCAAACAATCATGGTGACGAGCAGTAAGACCCAACTGTAATTAAATTTCATCCCTTTATCATGTGCATCCAGGTAGTCTTACAAAAATTCTTGCCTAAGATACTTGACCCTTTCCATCCTATGGCCAATCACGTGCTTGTATGCTACCAGTATAACCCCTGCTAATCATTCATCTTTCCAACACTTACGCATGAGCTTACATGCGAGGATCTCATATGCAAACCGGACTCTGTTCTCTAAGATGACAGAAATGATGGCTCTGCATGATCCCTAGTGAGAATGGATCTTTCTATAAACCTCATCTGCAGAGGCATTGGTGATTGTCTATGTAGGGTCCTCGCCCTTGCGTGGAATCCTAGAGATATTCTAGATGGCTTCATTTGTTACGGTATACTTTTGGTCCATCCATAAGTATCCTCCATGGAGGCAACTGAGGATCAACCCTGAGGCGCAATAATTAATGGAGGGGCTCCACCCAAAGTGAGGGACATCAAACAGAGACATGATGTGCAACTTGTGAAGCCAGTGCGCTCAGGCTTGTGCACTAATGTGATCCTTCCCATCCTCAGTCAGCTCCACCTGAGTGTATTTCTCTACTACCAGCTCGGGAAACTGTGCTTCATCAAGAATATTGAAATCTAAATACTTTAGGAAGGGAACCTTGCCTTGCAATGGCCCCCTAACTTCGACCTATACTGGGATGGGAACCTTCGACATCTAATTTTATTTTCTTGCTCTCACTTTGGTCTATCACTTCTGTGTAGATGGGATTATATCCATTTTTGTTAATACTCTATTGCACATTGAACTAAATTATAGATCTGTTTCAAGTCTCTTACTTTCACTGTTTCTCTTCATAGTAGAAAATAATTGGTGGTTCCTCCATGGTGTCCCGAGATTCTTATAGATCAGCGTGTTCCCATTATTCATCTACTGCAATTACTACCCCCTATGTTTCTCTTTGAATGCTCAAGTACACAACCAACTATGGGTAGGTTGTCTATCTTTTTGTGCGTCGTCGCCATTACCCCATGCCGGCTGTTCCACTGCTAGTGATGTTAGAGCTATCCTTTCCTTCGAGTTATTTCCCTTTTGGCATGTCTTTCTTTCATTCATTGGTCCTTTATTACTTCTTGTTATTCATCACTATTCTAAATTTGGCATGATTAGTTGTAACTGAAAAAGCAATCTAACTGACAAGAGTTGCATTAAAAGCATAATGATGACCTCATATTTTGCTCCAAATTTATTTTCTACTTGACTACTACATCTATGCTACTTTATTATGTCCCTGACATATATGATTCGGGAGGTTGGATTAGTTTGCAGGTTTTTCAAAAATTTGATGGCTGCCTAAAGCTGGAACTATGGTTTAAAATATTTTTATTTTTTTGGTTTTTTAAAATGTGTGTTTATCTCGTTTTTTATTGGTCCCGTGCAGGTGACGTCAACATGGGGTCTTGTGCCCCAGGCCCTGGCGGCAAGCCCCTGTCACCGATCAGCGGACGTACCGCAGGGTTAGTTGATTGACAGGTTTGAGTGACAAGTTTGATGTACCACAAGGTCCATTAACTTGGCGAATGATTGACAGGTTTGAGTGACAAGTTTGACGTACCGTAGGGTCCATTAACTTGGCGAATGAATGAATTATTTTAAAATTTTAATTAGAAATATGTTTAATATTTTTAACATATAAAACAATTACAACATATATAAAACTTTACATTATAAAACTCTAATAACACCTAAAATTTTGACCTAGAAATAAAATAAATTCAAAATTTGCTACAGATTATAGATTGGGATAAGTCCTATTAGTATTCTTACAATGAAAAACAACTAATATCTAATAAATTTTAACAATGAAAAACACAGGCATAAAGATACCTGCCAGCCAAGAAATTTGCAAGTTGTTAACACCCAAAAAGTGTTCACTACCTCATCTACCACATTATATGGCTCATTTGTCCATTTTCCTACCATATTTCCCTTAAAATCCCAAAAAATCCCATTTAAAAGCCTCCAAAAGGCCTAAAATGCCTCCAAAAGGCCACAAAACCCTCAAAATAGCTTAAAAGAGGCTAAAAAACCCCTTTTTCCTCCAAAAATATCCAAAATTCCTCAAAAATAGCAAAAATCCCCTAAAAAGGGAATAAAAAATATAAAATAATGAGGAAAAAGAGGAAAAAACCCTATACAGCTGCCCAAAACCATGGGTCAGCACTCCACCACCAAAAAACTATAAATAGGTGATGGAGATCCCTTATTTCATATCCACAATCAAACATACCCTTACTCTGCCAAAATCTCTCTCGAAACCCTAGTTCACCATTGAACTACTTTCACCTTGAGAGCCACCTTTGGCCCATTTCCACCATTGGAGAAAGAGAAGGAGCACATTGGAGCTTGGAGCAACCCTCTTGGACATTGCAAGGAGCTTCATCAACCTTCACATTGAAGGTAATATCAATACAAAACCATTATTTAAATTTGTTGTTTATTTTTCATGCATGTGTTTTAGATTAGTTTTTATTTCTGTTTTAGCTTAATTATTTACATTTACTGAACTGCTACTAAGGAGTCCATTCTCCTTAGTAGGTGCTCATTTGCACAAGCTAGGGGTAAAACCCTAGCTACAGTTTTGGCGACTCCCCTAGATTTTGAATTTCTTGTTTCGTTTTTAATTTTTTCTTTTCGGCTGTCCCTTTCGGCCGCCGCACACCGCGCTTTTTCCCTCTGCAGTCGCGTCCCGACCGCGTCTTTCAGGCCTTTACCTGCGACCCGACCGCGGCTCTCAGACGATTTTCGACGCCCTGTCGGCGGATTCAAGTCTGTTACCTGCGATCCGGCCGCGGCTAATCAGCCTGTTTACTGCGATCTGACTGCGCCTGTCGGCCATTTTCCCGCGTCCCGACTGTGGCTTTCAGCCTCTTTCCCGTGTCATGACTGCGTCTGTTAGCCTTTTTGCCGCGACCCGACTGCGTCTTTTTCCCTATTTCCTGCGTCCCAACTGCTTCTGTTGGCCCGAAAGTCGCGACCTGACCGCGTCTGTTTCCCTCAAACCCGCGGTCTGCCTGTTCTGCTTCGCCACAGACCCGCGGTCTGATCTCTGCATTTTTTCTTGTTTTGAGCCCAGCCCCTTTTGCTGCAATATTTTCTGCATCTGAACAGCCCCCTGTCCTACCTGCAGTCCCACTTCCTTACAGCCTTTCTGCAACATAATTTCTGTTCCCTTTATAGAATCTTTTAAAATTTCAGTATTTTTAATTCAGAAAATTTTGCAAGTTAAAGTTTCAATTCCAGCATTATTGATAGTTAGAAGTTGCCCCCCTTGTGGCACTTCCATTTTGGGTTCATAACCTCACAAGCACACACTCTGTCACATAAATCAAGTGAGCCTTAAAAAGTACCTAACTGAACCAACATTCTAACCCCACTTGGGGAACACAAAAGAATCATTGTAGTTAGGTAGGATCGGGGGGATAGGCTTCCAATAACACCCCTCGGTTACTTTCACTTGAGACATAGTTGTTGTCCAAATAGGGAACCAAAATCCCCTAGTACTTTTTGGCACGGTCACGACCAGTTTATCAGAGGGCCTCTCCCTTAGGAGGGTTGAAGTCGGGAGACTGGTTCCAGAGGCCTGAGTGGAATACCGCACTCCATTCAGTAACCGAAGGGCTACCTTTCGCGGTTCGCGGGATATCCCTGTATAGGGGTATTGCGGTAAACGGACTAAACGGAAAATTCGCCTTTTTGGACGTGTCATGAACGGGGTATCTTAGTTGCCATTCTTCTAGGATTGACTACCCGGTATCCCTCCCGGTAGGGGGATATCATAGCCACTTGGCTTTCCTACTCATATTGTCTGACTTGGATTTCATCACCTTGCAGAGGATATGTTTAGTTGAGTCAGAATACTTTTAGTTAGGTGTTTGCATGCTCCTTTACCTCCCTTTGGTCCAGTGAGTCCACCATTTTTTCTTTTTAGGAAACCTGCTGCTTGTTGGTATTCTGACCATCTTTGTTGATACTCCACCTATTGTAGCACAGCTGTTGCAGTGGGTGTTTTGAGTAGGTTGTTGGCCTGAGTGCCTTGTTTTTTAGCTCTCCTTCTGCACACTCGGTTGCATTAGACTTTTTTGAGCTGTTTTTCTACTCACCTCAACCCACAGAGATTTGACACCATCCGTCACCATTGAGTCCCCGAGACATTCTCGGCGCCTCAGGGGCGAGCCCCCACAGCACGGTTCTCTTGACACCACCCGTCATAGATTCCGATCATCATCCGTTGATACCACTCATCACAGATCTAGAGCCTTGTCACTTGACTCCACTCGTCAGCGACATAGGACTCCGTCACCAGATATTGACGCTCCTTACTTTACCTCTGATTCTGACGAAGAGTCTGAGAACCCTATTTACACTGCCCCTTCTAGCCCCATGGCTGGCACGACTTCCACTCCTTTTGTTATAGGGACCATTGGTGGCACATCCACCACTACACCAGTTACTACACCTGTTTTGGGTATGCCCTCCATGGGACCCTCGTCTACCGTTCCCCTCACGGTACCTATTCCCGCAGCGGGAATCCCTATCCCCACTACATCAGTGGCTCACACTACCCACGGTGGTGCTGGACCATCCTCCACCACCGTAGTTCCCCCCCTTGGGGGCACCATCCCAAATCCTGCCCCTCCACTTGGGGGCATTGGCCCCAGCTTGGTCCAACCCACTACTGTGTCACATCCTTCTTCCAGTTTGCCATTCATGGCTAGCCTCAACCTACCTGACCTGGCCAGATTGACCAACGACCCTATTCGACACGACCCTACGTGGCCTCATATGCCTACCAAGCTCCCCTCTGACATCCCTAAGTTCGAGGGTAAGGCAGGTGAGGACCCACAAAACCATATCATGTCTTTCCACCTATGGTGTTCCTCTAACTTCATAGTGGATGACTCTGTTCGCCTTCGTCTCTTACAGCGCACCTTCACTGGCTCTGCAGCCAAGTGGTATATCGAGCAACCTCATGGGACCCATGCCACCTTTACTTCCCTTGCCTCGACCTTCCTGCAGTTCTTCCAGTTGCCTGTCCGCTATGACGCGGGCGTTGAGATCCTCCTATCCTGCAGACAAAACACGGCTACCCATATCACGGACCACATCCATGAGTGGCGTCGACGCCGTAGCTTATGCAAGATCAAACTAGACGACCGCATCTTCCTAGATTGGTTCCTCAAATCCCTTCTCCCTGTTATTGCTAAGGATGTGGCATCAGAAAGACCCCAGTCTGAAGAAGAGGCCATCCTTAAGGCACAGCAATTCGACCTCATTTATGCCCAGTCAGGTTACCTTTATACCATTATACCTGACGCCCCTCGCAGCGAGTCCTCCCAGCATGATGCGCCGGGGGCATCCCACGCTGCAGACGGTATCATTGGCCGTGTTTCTTCGCATCCTCAACCATTTTCTATTGCACGTCCTACCCCTGGCCCCGACCTTTCATGGGCTACCTCACAGTCTGGAGCAACCAACTCATATGCTCCCATGACACATCACCATCACCATGGACCCTCATGTCCTCCTCAATGCTTCGGTCATGCGACTCCCGCTTATTCCCACCCAGTCGCACCTCAGCCTTACTACCATCAGCAGGCTGCCCCAGCTCCTGCGCCTTTACAGGCCCAACCTGCTTATTATCCGCCACAGGCAGCCCCTGCGGCAAATCCACAACCCACTCCGCAGACATATCAGCAACCCCCTCAAGTTGCTGCACCTGCTCAGCCTCCACCTACATATTATCCACCGCAACCTGCTCCCGCACCTGCGCAACCTCAGAATCCACCTGCTGCCCAAGGGCAAGTTTACGCCCAACAAAACCCGCAGCAAAACCAGAACAACCAACGCAACCAGGGCCAACAAAACCGCGGCAAGGGCCGTAATCGTGGGAACAACCAACCTGCAGACCAAGCTGGTCAACCGGCTAATCCCCCCGACAACAACAATGCGGCCCCCACTAATCAAAACCCTGATCGCCCGCCCAAGCAGGCTAAAAACCCCAATTTGCGAACAAACCACCCTTGTTCTATTTGCGGGGTCTATGGACACTATACACATACTTGCCCACACTTGGAGCGAGCTCGGCAGCTCTGGGTTGACGATGCCCACCGCCAAGGGCATGCGGCTCCTTAGGCGCCACCTAACCCCCCTCAGCCTCAGCAGCCACCTTTGGTTCTGCAAAACCCCTTACCAACCCAAGGCGTGGTGAACACTCAGCCGTTGGCCCCTCAAGCTAACGCGCAACCCCAACAACAACAAATCACTTACGCTGCTCCTGATCAACCCATGTTTGACTCAGGTACCCACCACCTGTTGATGATGTCATCCGCTGACGTCAACCTTCAGACACGTCGGAACCAATATGGCTCCACCACTGACTTACCTCCCACAGATAAACCTAATATCGCTCATCCCACCGATCAAGCGTTACGTATTCCTCCACCTCCACTAGATGGCGCTCCCAAAGCCCCTCGTTTCCCACTTCGCCGTATCAACAATAACCCCAATGCGCGTGTTGCGTCAAACTACAACATTGTAGACGACCTAGCCCAATCTCCCGCAGCCATGTCTGCGTTAGAAGTCTTGAAGAACTTCCCTTCCCAGCGCAAGACTTTACTCTCCGCCATTGGGGGGATTGACCCAAATGATTCGAATTTGATGGCATTTGATTTAGACCAGTCTGAACCTCACCTGCCTTCCACCCTAGCATTCCAAGTTTCTGTTTCCATTAGGAATCTTGTCATCCATCGATGCATCATCGATGAAGGTGCCTCCACATGCGTCATGTCTACATTCGTGTGGCAGAAGTTGGGATCCCCCACTCTCCAGCAGTCCACCACTGCATTACGCGCCTACGACGGTCGTTCGGCTCAGCCCCAAGGCCTCCTAGCCAATGTCCCCGTCCAGTTAGGTGGAAAAACTGTACTCATTGACATTGAGGTAATCAATGCCCAATTGGATTATAACCTTTTACTTGGCCGCAGTTACATGTATGCCATGAAGGCGGTTGCCTCTTCCGTTTTTCGCACCATGATGTTTCCCCATGAGGGACGCGTGGTCAAGGTTGACCAGCTCACCTACTATGATCCCAGTGCTCCCGCGGCACCTGAAAATGTTCTCCCCATGGTTGAACAACCTGTTTCTCGTGCCACCACCTCGTTTGTTTCCTCTACAGGACCTGGAGTCTACTCAGACGCGCCGATGACCTCCACCTTTCAATCCATTCCTCCCCCGTCATCTACACCCGAAGTGTCTGACTTATGTACCTTGTCCCACGACAACCAACCACCTAACAATAAACCACCATTGGTACCTAGCCACATTGGTGTTACACCTATCCATACGATCCCCTTCCTAGTCCCTCCATCGGGAGTAGTAAGCACCCCGGTCATGGCTACCCTTAGCCTCCCTGGGTTAACCTTGGGATTACCCGTATGGTATCTTTCGCCTCCTGTTCGCCCGCCGACACCAGACGTCATCCTCCAACCGGTGCAACCCATGGCTACTACCTCTCAGCCACCTCCCGGTGTCTCTACCCCTTCGTCCTCCACGACTCCTCCTCCTAGTCCCAAACCCACTGGGGGCAGAGGTCCACAACCTTACACTGTTGTACCACCTTCAAAGACAGTCAAAAACCCCCCAGTATTTCGTGCTCCTCCCAAATGCTCGCTGTGCGACGAGTTGGGCCATGCGACCCACCAATGCCCACAGTTACCAGCATTGCAGAAGCATATGCAGATGCTCGACGATGACCCCAACATCCCGGTTGTCGAACTAAACCCCACCCCTAAGCCCAAAGACAAATCCCTGCATACCAACCACTCCTATGCCATATGCGGTGTTTACGGGCATTATTCCCATCATTGTCCCGATCTCCCGGATTACAGAGCGGCTCTCTATGAGATGAACAATCTGGATCTTGAGACGGCACCACCTACCATTGAGGAGATCTACCCCCCGGTTTCTCCCCCTTCTGGAGAGGTTAATATCATCTATATGATCTCTTCAACCACTACCCCCTCGTCAACCGATTTGACGACGCAAACTTTCCGTACCGATGAGGAGATTCTTGAGGCCCTCACTGCCCCGGAGTATCCCTGGGATGACATGCACCATCGTTCGTATTTCCTTCCAGAAGCATCTTCCTCCAGCACCGCTACCCAATTTGCGGTTGAATCCAAAGACTTCCTCCCCACCAAGGTAGACTGGTTCAAGGACCCTATTCCTGCTCCTGATGCCTTCGAGGAAGGTAACATGGCCAACATCTCACCCGTCATCCAAGTTGATATCGCTGCCCCAGGACGCGCCCCTGAACTCATCACTTTAGGAGCATTCTGCAGTAAACAAGAGATTGAGGACTACATAAACCTTTTCAGAGAATTCCGTGATGTCTTTGCCTGGTCCTATACCGAAATGACCGGTTGTGACCCCGCCATTATAGAGCACCACATTGACACATGGCCTGATGTACCCCCCGTCCGTCAGAAACAGCGTCCTATTCCTCCCTCAAAGTTCCCAGGATGTGCCCCTGAACTCATTACTTTAGGAGCCTCCTGCAGCAAGCCGGAGATTGAGGACTACAAACAACTCTTCCACAAGTTCCGTGATATCTTCACCTCCCCCCTCGAGCATCGTCTGCTGACACTTGAACAAACTGATGAAGACCGTCGCGCCACCCTCCAGAACATTGAAGCTGCCAAAAACCGCTCCAAAGCCGGTTACGACAAACATGTTCACCCTCGAACTTTCCATGAAGGGGACCTCGTCCTCGCCTATGACCAAGACCACGACAAAACTGGCAAAGGGAAGTTTGAATCCATGTGACAAGGCCCTTACATCGTGCAGACCTGCCTAGGCAAGGGGGGCATACATCCTCGCCGACTCCGAAGGCCATCCTTTGCACAACCCGCGTAACGGGTTGTACCTTAAACGCTTTTATCCTTAAATAACTCGCGGCCCCATTGGTCCGCATTGTACAGTTTGCTTCCTTTTTTGTTTTACACATTTTTTCCACCATTGGAACCAGCATGACGAGACCGTCATGATGGTCACCTCGTTGCATTATTTTTTACACCGTCATTTTTTGCCCATTTTTCAGACGCCACTAGTCGCCTCGGTTTACGTGCCACATCGGCCGTTCTCTGTTTTTCACATATTTAATATCATCGGATTCATTTTTCCGAGCTGGTGATGATGCTTGAGGTCATTTCTCGCTCTCACCTCCAGATTTTTCAGGTATTTTTCCAAAAAACGCCCTCGTCACCTCGGTGTGCGTGCCACATCGGTCGTTACCCGTTTTTGACATCCTTTATATCGCCGGATTCATTTTTTCGAGCTCGTGATGATGCTTGAGATCATTTCTCGCTCTCACTTGGTACAATTTCAACATTGTGTCCCAAACACCTTGCTGCCTCGGTTTGCGCGCCACATCGGCCGCCATCGAATTGTTCCACACTTTTACATGAGCCATTCACTCCTGTCATACTGCAAAGGTTTCGTTATTTTGCCACCATTTCATCTACCCCGCAAGGAATCCCACCAGTGTTCCCCCCTACCCTTGTTCTTGATCATCATTACTGATCCTTGATTGAACACTTCCTCCTTGCCTGGCCATTCCTTTTGTTCGGTATAATTTTATCCCTTTTTCGGGCCGGACAAGTCCTTTACGAAAAAGGCACTTAGGGAGTTTTCTGTTAATCTCTTTTCTGACTCCTAAAACAATGAAAAGATCGCCGAGCAATCTTGCTTCCTTTCATGCTCGCTAAAGTACCTGAAAGGGCGTCTATCTGGTATAAGTTTAACCCTTTTCCGGACCTGGTAGACTAATTACGAAAAAGGAATACTCTAGTCACACCGGCTAGAAGAGTTCTTCATTGCATCCTTTTATGCTTCTTTGGGCCTTGGAGACTAAATCTACGAAAAAGCAACCCCCTGGAGTCTTCTTATATGCTTTCAGACTCTCTAAAATGAAAGCAACCACGAGCATGAACTGTCCTGGGCTCGTCAAATCCACACGACAGTACCATTCCATTACTTCAGAGTCTTCTTATCGCTTTCAGACTCCTTAAAATCGAAAGCAACCACGAGCATGAACTGTCCTGGGCTCGTAAAATCCACACGACAGTATCATTTTACACACACTTCTTCTAGTTCCTTGACCCATGAAGAAGTACCCTCCTGTGCCTCCTGGCACTATAATTGATCATCTCGGCAGCACCCCCAATCAGGTCGCCTTTGTTCAGAGTATTCTGCAGTCTCCTGCCATTTTACACCAGCTTGAGTCTCCCTCAGACCAGTCACCCTCCCCTACACAATACAACTATGATCCCTTTCCCCTCAGTCAGTTTCATATGCTGCCAGATCATTCCCATTATCATACTCTGAACAAAGGAAGTTTGAGTCCACCCACTCTACTTGCCCAGTTGTCACCCCCAGTTTATCAGTCCTGCCCTCAGTACTATCACATTTCGGTTCTTCACCTCGCGCTCCTGTCAAGGAAACATCATTGCCTTGATAGTTGCAGGTCTCCCTCTGTCGATGACAGCCCCTATATTCCAGAGGATAGGCCCAGAGGTCCCTACGCCTTGGACTTATCACCATCTGTGGTAAGTGCCTACGGACCATTCCGAGAGGAGTCATCATTGCCTCTCCGAGTGGTTGTTTCTCACATGCTCGACTTCAGCACCCTTATCGCATCGTCGAGAATCGCGTAGGATTATATCCTTTACATTATGTGTCAAAGACCCCGGATTTCCCCCGACTCTAGCACATTGGTGAGTCCTTTCGGAACGATCAGTTATATGTTCCTGCGGATGTCCGGGCTTCGTTGGCGTTTGTATTCGGAAGCCATCCAGTTACATGCTTCCTTACGTACCCAGTTTCAGTCCCAGATCAGTTCCAGTTCAGTGTACCATTGCGAGTGTACCCCTTGTCACTCTGATCCAGCAGCTCATTAGCCCCTTTGGTACCACACTCAGTAGCACTGGTGATTGTTCCAGTGCACCAGTTCTTCAGCTCAGACATGATCAGCTCAGCAGTATGTCCCAGATTTTGTGTCCCCTCTGGACTCTTATGATGTACACAGTGGCTATGTATCTTACAGGTCCCCCTTTTCGGGCCTCACAGTTATGTTTATGTATCTTGATACGAGCATGGGTATGCCCGCCTCGTCCATATATTGAGATTATTCCTCAGTCAGTATTTGAGGTCATGTATATTTCAGGTCCCCATTTTTTGGACCCCATTGTTATTGTTATGTTATATCCTGATACGAGCATGGGAATGCCCGCCTCGTCCATATGATCAGATGATTCCTCATCCATTATTGAGGATATGTACTTTTAGTTCTTGCAGTTGTTCGGGATCGTTGTTTCGGGCTTCAGTTTGTTTCTTCTCTTCTCTCCACACCCCAGGAAAACCATTCATGACTTATGATGTCCATCGGCCATACGATGAGCTCCTGCCCTCGCACATCAGAGGGCAATCTGTTAACACCCAAAAAGTGTTCACTACCTCATCTACCACATTATATGGCTCATTTGTCCATTTTCCTACCATATTTCCCTTAAAATCCCAAAAAATCCCATTTAAAAGCCTCCAAAAGGCCACAAAACCCTCAAAATAGCCTAAAAGAGGCTAAAAAACCCCTTTTTCCTCCAAAAATATCCAAAATTCCTCAAAAATAGCAAAAATCCCCTAAAAAGGGGAATAAAAAATATAAAATAATGAGGAAAAAGAGGAAAAAACCCTATACAGCTGCCCAAAACCATGTGTTTCCCAAAACCATGGGTCAGCACTCCACCACCAAAAAACTATAAATAGGTGATGGAGATCCCTTATTTCATATCCACAATCAAACATACCCTTACTCTGCCAAAATCTCTCTCGAAACCCTAGTTCACCATTGAACTACTTTCACCTTGAGAGCCACCTTTGGCCCATTTCCACCATTGGAGAAAGAGAAGGAGCACATTGGAGCTTGGAGCAACCCTCTTGGACATTGCAAGGAGCTTCATCAACCTTCACATTGAAGGTAATATCAATACAAAACCATTATTTAAATTTGTTGTTTATTTTTCATGCATGTGTTTTAGATTAGTTTTTATTTCTGTTTTAGCTTAATTATTTACATTTACTGAACTGCTACTAAGGAGTCCATTCTCCTTAGTAGGTGCTCATTTGCACAAGCTAGGGGTAAAACCCTAGCTACACAAGTGTAAAATGAAGATCTATCTCTTGTTACTCTGATAGCTACAACTTGCTCCGATCCCTGCAAATGTACCAAGGCAATCCAAGGCGTCATCACAATAACTCAGGCTAAAACAACTATGGAATCTCATATTTTAACCAGTTGTATAAATAAATATGCAGCAATCTTTCCTAAGGAGGTGAGTTTTCAAATGTAATCCCCTCGGCAATAAAATCCTATCCTTCTACTATCACAGAACCGCAGGCAAACGTCCCAGTGCCAATCACGCTCTTATCCTGAAAATCATTATGAATGAAAGTCATTCTTTCTTCCATGAAAAAGATGAACAATACTGAGAGAATTTTCAACACTTGATGATGTTTAATGGGCTTATTGGCAGTGTTATCCTAGGTTAACACAGTCTCTTCTGCACGAAATCCTCTGAGCGTGATGAGATTCTTAGTTTTGGGAATATAGACAGGTTGTCTGTAAACGCCAGGAATAACCTCGATTACCACTCGCTGCTTATTGCCAACAGGGAAAACATCAAGGGAATCTTGGACGTCCCTGTACTGGGCGCTACCATCTTGAGCAACTCTTAAAACTCCCATTAATGGAGTTCCATGAGCTTTACGATTCAATAAATCTCTGAAATGCTTCTGAACTCTGTACATATCAAAATCGAAGAGACCATTTAAATAGAGCAGAGCAGCTGGGTTGTAACCATTTCTAATTAACTTGGCGAATGAATGGCAAGTGGTCTCAAATCACTGCCTATTTGCCTGGACGTACGGACAACGAGATCAAGAATTATTGGAACTGTTGCATCAAGAAGAAGCTCAACTTGAAACACTCATACACCGAAGCCAACCCTCACAATCCGCCCATACCTGCAATACCAATTCAGTGTCTGCCAACTCTCATGACGCTAATTCGTTGGTTCACTCTACGAAGCCGTTGGACGTAATGAATCAATTAGGGTCACTTAATAACACCTTTAATGGACTGTCCACTACATAAAATCAGCAGTCTTATGTTTCAAACGCATTGAATTTAAATTATGAACAGGTACAGGAGCAAAATAACGTGTTTTGAGTTGATCCAAGCCCTGCTGAAAACCTAGCTAATTTCTTATTCTCAGTACTCTATTACTTCTACTAACATAAATCATATCTCCTCTCTTCGAGTCTACAAGCACAAGATCATACTTGCAATACTGCAATTTCATCCAGATGTGATCGGTTAATAAACTCGTGGACTACATTGCCGCCTCATGAAGCGCATGGCTATGCCATTAGGGAGAGGGAAAGGATGGCTATGCAGATGTTCTAGCAAGTGGGAAAGGAGATCCAACTAGCCCTTAGGCGCGAGAGAAAAAAATTCCATGCTTTTCATAAAATATTGTGTTATGAACAAAATTGTGTTATAAACTCTCAAACATGAGAAAATTTCTGGAAGTTGCATGTGTCGCTCATGCATCGAACTGGTTAGGTGGTTGATCATGTGCCCCAACTATGGTAGGTTTAGGTGCCATGCCGATGGTAGGTTTAGGTGTCTCATGCATGTATAACATGTATAACGACTGACGTTGGTATGTTTACGTGTCTCGTCCATGCATTGCCTTGCCTACTGTCATTCATTTACATTAAATTCAGGTGAGTACATGGTCCTCATTAAGATAAGTTCCATGAGGTTTCTTTCTTATGAATAAATGTTAATATAATTAAATCATTAATCGCAAACCAAAAAGGAATATGAAAGAAATAATGTTGATAAATGGAGATGAAAGAAATAACCTTGAATAATGGGGCTACGATAGATGGCGTCCTTCTGGAATTCCGGTGTGTAGTATGCTTCAACCTTTAGACTTCCAAAACAAGTAGATGACACTAACATTAATGATGCAGGAGAAGCTCCAAGTAACAGTAATGAGAGAGATCCCTTTGTTTATTATTTGTTTTTATTGATTTACAATAAATTGTATTCGGAGATCAAAACTTTTTGACATGAACGTAAACCTTGATGTAGAATGTAAAAGAGAAAATTGATCATCGCTCAATTTGTAAATTTAGAAAAGATGAAAGACCAAGTAGAGATATACTGTCTAGTAGCAATGCCAATTACTAAAATCTAGCGATTAATTTCTTTCTTTGGGCTCTCTTATTTCAGGTTCTGGTAAAGTAATTTCCAAAACCCTTGCATATTAAGCATTGATTGTGCAATAATATATTGGTTTCCTCTTTGGAAATCCTTCTTATCCAGTTTGATCCATTGTGTAGCTTTCTTTCATCTGTCAAACCTAATCTGTAAGATGTTTGTACCTATAAGATTTGATCTCAGGGATATCTTAGTGTAGGTGAAGTTTGTCTCTTCACTTAAGTGGATTTTGTAGAAAGCACACATATCCCACCTTTTCTTCGAGTGTATGGGAACTCATTTAAATTGAGTCAACCCACGTAGATGACAGGTTCAAAATGCTACTATTTTTATCTTAGAGCCTAAGTTGTTGATGGTAAATCCCTGGACAATTGATTTAATTAAAGAAGGGAAATATTTGAATTGATTGACATTTGGATGGCTATCAGTATACCCCCAAAAAATGGATGTAAGTATGTGACGCCTCACCTACTTCTTTTGCAATTTATTGCAAATCCATCTCCATGATATCTTTATATGGGCGACTCATTGAAGGGTAAAACTGAAAACGCTGGCAAGATTGTGATTAATGAAAATGAGAATACAATCATGATCGACTATTCGTTATTCACAACATCCTCTGGAATAGCAGCATGGAGCTCTAGTAATTCCCATTCAAATGGCGTTGATTTTACTGATGTTTATCCAGGAATTTATACAAGTCATATGGTGGAAGAATACGCTAAGACTGCACAACATACATGCCCACCAAATAATTCCCATGTATAGTATCCATACTGATATGTTTGCTTGTATTGACAATGTTTCAAATTCTAACAAGCAAGTTTGAAATTCCAAGGTTATGATGTCCTAGATTTGGAAATTTATGCTCGCTGTATGTGTTAAGGTTTCCGTCATGTTTTCAGTTTAGTGCATTGCTTTAACCGATTGCAAATATTTTATGTGTGAGAAAGATTATAAAATTTTGAGTTTTGAATAATGTATCATATTCCATTTGTGCAATAGTCACTTGCACTTTTTCATTATAGTGTTGAATAGGTTGGTTATAAATGCTTGTCAAGGATGGTCATATCCATTTTTCTTTAACCATTTTGATATCTTGGCTTCTGCTTATGTTGTGGTGTTTTATATGCTTTCTATATAAAAATATATATCATGTGCTTTTACAACACTTTTTCCTTTTCACCATAAGGATTCTTCTCACACCTGTTAAGCAAATGCTATTTTGTATTTAAGAGACTTTATAAGGATTCTTCTCACACCTGTTAAGCAAATGCTATTTTGTATTTAAGAGACTTTATAATTAGTAATTCTTTTTTTTTTTAGTGTTTTTATGCATTCTACAACGCTAAAACATATTTGATCACATGCAACAGCTAGTGCAAATGGCAATGTCAGGGACATTGCCACCTCGTGGCTCTTGTTTCCATTATGAATGACTCTGACTCCTATATTCTATCCTACATTAATGTCTTCATTATTGACCCAGACTTAAAACGTTTCCTACCCCTGTAGGCCATGATATAGCTTGAGGCGGTTTCCATTAATTAGACCTTTCATGGGCTAGCCTGCCCGAGTGGCAAGATTTGTTGTGCCTGCTTCTGTAATGAAAAGGATGCAGAATGGACCCAACCATCTCATCCTTTTCTTACTTGGATTCTTAAAAAACTTACTGTCATACATAAGAAAAAGTGCACCCAGTTATAGGATGTTGCTCTTAATGT
Organism: Larix kaempferi; assembly: GCA_027924585.1. Classification (NCBI taxonomy): domain Eukaryota; kingdom Viridiplantae; phylum Streptophyta; class Pinopsida; order Pinales; family Pinaceae; genus Larix; species Larix kaempferi. Next base: position 9,700,876 of record BSBM01000806.1, read on the forward strand.
TTCTATCATGCCATGCTTTCTGTCTCTTCTTTTCAACCAATTGGATGAAACCCATGATGAATCGATCTTCCTCTAGCTCCATCAACTCATCCAACCTGTGTTTGAGTGACTCGTCATATGTCATTTTTGTTGCAATGGCTATGTGTAAGATGGGGACAACAAACTCTAGTGGCATCACCGCTTGTTTTCCATAAATCAACCTAAAAGGCGTGTGCTTAGTGAGCCTTTTACACATTGTTTTGTACGCCTAGAGTACTGTTGGAATGTACTGATCCCATTCATTGCGTTGTACATTTCATACCTTCGTTAGCGCCTGCTCCAAGATCTTGTTGAACGCTTCCACTTTTCCATTTCCCCCAAGGATGGTAGGGCGTACTCTTCTAGTGATAGATCATAAACTATTCAGTTAACGCAAGAGTGGTGGAATTCAGCAAGTGAGTTCCTTGATCGCTCATTAACACCTTCGAACATCCAAACCTAGTGACGATATGCTTGTTCATATAAATCACGAGGAGGTCTCTGATATACAATCCTTCATTGTCGCAGCTTCCGACCATCTTATCAAATATCCAGTTGTAGTAATGACATACCATGTGCCACTCCTACGTGTAGGTGGGTTGATAGGGCCCACAAAATCAATGGTCCAATTCTCAAATGGATCGACGACAGTCCCCGGGAAGAGGGGCATCTCACTCCTTCTCAATGAATTTTCCAACTCGCTGGCAAACATCACATTGTTTACAATATACCTTGACTTCTTGAAATAGAAACAACTAACACAACCATGCGTGCAGTACCTTTTGCACAGTACCCTTCCTTGCATTATGTCCATCTGCAATGCCTTTGTGCACCTCCCATAGGATACGTAGCCATTCATTCTCTAGTACACACCTGCGAAGGATGCCATTAGCTCCCAGTTTGTAAAGTTGTCCTGCGATCAGCTAGAAATTAGCACTTTGTGTCATCAATTACCTGCACTGTGCAACTGTGTAATCTTCTAACGCTCATCTGGTCACCAAAAATACTGCTATTCATTAAACTAGTCGAGTACTGCCTCAATCCAGAATAGTTGTGCATCAGGGAGATCATCATCTAGAGTCCCCTTGGTTTCTCACCTAATTCCATCACGGACAAATGGTTCATCCCAACATTGTACTTTCCAGGCTTGACCACAGCTTCAAATTCAAACTCCTGAAATAGGAGCAACCATTTGCACATGCAGCCCCCCAACACTAGCTTGTTGACATGGGGGGTTCACTCAGTGAACTTGTTACATAGCACTATCATTCGGAGGATATTAAAGAATATCTATAATTTGACTAAATATTGGTAAATGCCTTCTAAAACTGTATTGTTGAACCCCCTCTCCCACTATATATTTCCAATTAAGAAAACCCCTAGTTTCGCTAGATATTGTAGGTATCCATTTTTATTAACCCATTTTTAATACCCCCTTTATATCATATTGTCAAGTTGTAACAAACATGATCCCTAACGCATCTTAGTATAAGAAAACATGATGCTAAATAAAATATAGTATAATGCTAATAATGATCCCACTGAGATTTCAGGGGCAACTGATCAATTTGTAGCATTGGATAGTGGAATACCCAATGAAATAGTAACAGGGAAGGAAAAATGCGTAAAAGAAAACCCAGTTAAGAGATCAATGTAACAAAGAATGTAAAATACTAATAGACCAATAGTTAGTGCAATGCTTAGAAAATATGATAATTGCATATGTTTCACACCACAGCCTACCAATATGCCAATTTTATATCATGTAAATACAATTATATCCATGGAGAGCTCGTGTTTTCTATAACCTCAATAATTTAAACACCATAAAAACGAAAAATTGAAACCCTTTTGTGGATAGAATTCCCTAGCTTTATATCAAAACAAACATCATTGATGTTTGAACCCAAATGAACATAGAAAAAATCTTCTTACTTTCCAATAACATCATATGATCATGTTCATAGCTCAAATTTGGATCATTCACAAGAGAGAGAAAATATCCATTGTTAAGTTTCAAGCATGCAATAGTTATAAAGATACACAAATGGTGGAACTTATATGAAACCATTTCATGGAAACGATAACACATAGGGTATGTAAACAAGGATTTAGATTTTCACCTATGTTCATGTCAGTTCCAATACAATATTAAGATTGATGCCTTGCATATAAGAATTAACATTACAATTATGAATGTGCCAAATATAACTTAATTTAACAACTATTTATAGTTGGTAATGTGAAATGTTAAATAAGAATACAAAAAGTTGAAAGAAATAATTGGTCAGGAAAGATTGATCCGACTTTTCTTGGTTCCAGTGAGCCAAGAAAGATTGATACACTTTTCTTGGTTTTTGTGGAGAAAGGTTTGATTAAATATCAATACCCACCTAAACCGAAACCTAAAAAATGAAGAGGTTATTTCCTCATCCCACCCAAATAAAATAACCCCCAATATTTATATTATTGTCAAATTAAAAACCCCCCTTGATCCCTTGATACGGGGCAATATATTTTCGAGGTTTTTAGGAGTATTCAAACCCCCAATATGAATGGACGTGATATAATATTGCCTCGCTAGTGAACCCCCCGTGCTTGTTGACTAGATAGTTCAATGTAGAATGGTATGTAAAAATCTTGAAAGGATTGTGCAATAGGTAGTGTCGAAACTTCTATAGCACATACACCATCGCCAATCCTTTGCGTGTATTAATGGTATAATTCTTCTCGGCAAGGGACAACTTCATGTTGGCAAAGGAAATGAGGTGATCAATGTTTCCTTTTCCTTTATGGGCTAGCACCGCTCTCAGCGTGATTGATGACCCATCCACGTGCACATGAAACATGCATGCCCAATATGGAAAGATCAGAATAGGTGTTGTAACCAACTTTTCCTTCAAAACGTCCAGTGCTTATTGGCACTCCCGCATCCAGATATATTTAATATACTTCTTCAATAATTCTTTCAATGGTGTTGTGATACTAGCATAATTCTTGATGAAGTTCCTATAAAAACTAGTATGTCCCAATGTCGCGTGCAACCCTTTTGCATGTGTTGGGGCTAGCAAATTGATTGTGACTACAATATTAGCTGAGTCGACTAATAGATCTTCCTTGCACATGACATGCTCCAATATGATTCCAAATGGGGTGCAAAAAACGCACTTCTTCAGATTCAATGATATTTGCAATTTCCTACATCTATTACACATTAGTCTCAATACCTGCAAATGGTCCTTCAGCAAACTGAACACTGTCTAGTCATCCAAGTATACTTCAAGGAATGTATGCATAAATTCCTTGAATGCAACAACCACTATTCTTGAGAATACTACTGGTGCATTCTTCAGCCCAAAGGGCATCACATTGTAAGCAAATGAGCCCCATTCTGTCACGAAAGTAGTCTTCTTGTAATCCTCCTCTGCTATGCGCACCTGATGGTATCCGAAGAATCTATTAGTGAATGAATACACTTACCTTCCCCCCACATTCTCTAGTACTTCATCCATAAGCGGTGTGGGGAAGGGGTCATGTACACATCTTGTGTTGAGGTTTCTCAGATCCATGCATATCTGAGTTTCCCCTGTCTTTCTATCTTGGACCACCATAGGGCTGATCCATTCGGACTGTTCAATTGAAAAAATGATGCTCACATCCAACATGAGGCCTAGCTCCGTGCGCACCTTCTCTTTATATTTGGGGTTTAATCTATATGGTCTTTCCTTACTGGCTTGGCCCCTTCCTTGAGCACAATTTTCATCTCCCCCGGGGAACCTACTATCCCCTTCATTTCCGAAACACTTCGCTGGAAGAGATATTCATATTCTTTTAATAGGTCCACTATTTGGGTGACTGTCTCATGGTCCTAGTAGTCTCCTAAAATTTCCATCTCATGTGCCTCCTCTATTCCAATGTCGTATTTCTTTTTTTTTAGAGGCTCTCTAAACTCTGGGTGTAGTACCGATGGATGACTCATCTTGCACCGTGTGCTCGTCGGCAGTTTCTCTGATTTGTATATTATGTGGATCTTCTTCTCCATCCGTCGTGTATTTCCTACTTTCCAGCAATATACTTGTTGATTCAACCACGACAAATCCTTGTGATATGCACAGACTGGATCCTGTGTCGCATCCTACTCTGGTCTTTCCCCAAAGATGAAATGTTTTATTCGATGAAGAATTTTGTCCGGGTTAGAATATGTGGTGCTAAATCTAAATTTGGCAGTGAATTGGGTGGAAATCTTCTCCCAATTCCTGGTCTTCCTCCTTCATTCATGTTGTACATACCAGCTATGCGGTGTGACATCCAGAGTATGGAAAAATCGGTGTACCCATTGGTTACGCGGTATGCTTTTCATTGTCCATCTTCGTTGACAGAACTCAATATGCTTCCTGGGATCTTTAGTCCCCTTAAATCTGTTTAGAAGTTCCCAGTCTATAGCAAGCTAGAACCTCACCTTAATGCATGTCTTGACTTCCTCCTAGCTAGTCAACTCCTTTCTATGAGTCACCCACTAGAACGCATGTGTCCCACGGGTTATTGCATCCATCGCCTTTATTCACTGGTCCTTCGGGACTTGTTCCTCCATTTTCTCCAGAAAGGCGTCCACCCTTTCTCACCCCTTTCTATCCCATCGAATTTCAGGGGGTCGCACAACTCCCACCCAATCCAACGTATTGACTTTGTGACTAATGCACATCTTCTTGAGGACACTTCATGCAATTGATTTTGCCTTCATTCCAATGCATCTTGTGAAACCGTATCAAAAGAGAATACACTACACCAACTTATCTTGAGCGCTAGAATTAGGGGTTGTATACTTTGGGTATTGTGTTGGGAAGGCAATATGAGAAGGTTGACTCTTAGGGCCCGTATCGTTCCAAGCACAAGGAAAGACGCCATTCAACTCACTATTGCAATTACCTTTTCAAACACAATGGTTGTCTGTTGGTTGTATTGGAAGTTACAAAAGGGATCACCCTCCAGTCATCTAAGTGTCTCGCTCTGTTACCAGAAACGTGACGGGGAGTTACGTTTTGTTACGAAAATGGGGTAGAAACGAGAACATGACAAAAAAAGTCGTTTTATACGGGTGTTTTCGTTTCCAAAACCGAAAAATTGTTTCTCCCGAAACGACTCGTTTCTTAAAAACCGTTTCTTCATATTTCTTAATACTTTGAATATAATTGTCTATTTGTAAGCAATTGAAAGGAATATCTAATACTGTAAATGGTAATATATGTTTGGTGTGATTAAATTATGTTTTATAAATAATAATCTGATACTTTATACAAAAGTTAAAGATCATTAATAATTATCCAATTTTTTCTTTAAATTATAGAGAGGTTATGTAGAGATAAACTTATTTTTCTTTTATGTAGAAAGGAGTTTGTTTATTTTGAATGATGGTGAAAGATAAGAAAATAGGTGGTACTATGGTTGATTTGAATTCTTTGAAATTTAGGTTAGGCGAGATAGATTTTTAAAGTTGAGTTAAATAATTTCAAAAAATTAAGTTATAGTTTTAAATAAAATTGATTTAAAGAAAAGATATAAAAATTTAAGTCAAATAAAATTTCAAAATATTAAGTTATAAGATAAGGTTTGGACATTTGAAGGAAAAGTTTTCTAAAGCAAAAATGCGAATTTATTATCAACTTGGAGGCTTACAGATAATAAAATTGTCCACATAATTTGAGATTTGCAATGCCTAAACAAAATAATGGCAAATGATTATGTAATTGTAACGTGGTAGCTTTAGGTTTTTATTGAATGTTATTATGATTAGAAAAGAAAAGGCTTCATTGTTTGTGTGGGATCTTAGGGACTTGTTCAACTCCTTAAATTTTTCTGTAGGACATATGTAAGTTCATAGTGTATTTGGTGATGTCTTCACTCTTCTTTATCTTCTGATTTGTTGTTTTTCTCTCAAAGTTTCTTGTCTGCAAAACCTTTAGACTTAGTTTCTAGTACCGTTCCCGTTTCTCGTTCAGTTTCCAGTTTTTCGTTCCTGGTAACATAGTTGTCTCCCTGTTACTTTCCCACCCAGTTTTCCCAAGCAAGTCAGCAAGCGCAAGCACCTTTAGTTCAGTGAGCAAGCCCTTTCCTGGTAAAGAAAATGTTGTACTGATTCCGTTGACGGATCCAGATGGATTGCAGTTTGATCCTGTCTCTGAACTGCTCCCAAGGGATCAAACAAGCATGCATTTACGAAATGCTCTCATTGCCCAGCCGTTCCGACCACTTATGCAGGCTTACAGTAAGCATCGGACCAAAAGCTTTATACTCAAGAAAATAACAAACCACGGAACGAACACAGGCTTGCTCCCTCGTCCACTTTCACAAACATTCCTAAGTTTCCAAAACCATATGGCCTCCCTCATTTATGATCAATGGCAAACCTGGACATTGTCAAGCTGGTATTCTGCACTGTTTTATTAAAATTGCAATTTGGAGTGTTTAGATCGCAATTTCGTGGATATGGGTAGTTTTAAAGTTGGACAATTAGTCTAGAACAAGCACTTTCAATTATTGAAATTATAAAAATGTGAAAATAGCAATTTCCAACCAAAATTTTAACTAGTTTTTATACCAAAATCACCAGAAAAGCAGAGCGTTTTGATTGTCTTTTATCCTACGCGCGGTTTTACAGGGTCTCAATTCATAACTTCATTTTAGGCATTTCCAAATTAAATGCTATCCCCTTTGCATAGTTGCAGCAACAGGTTACAACTCTGTAAAATACACTGATCATTAATGAACTCTGAGTTCATTAAAGCTCCTCAGTCAAGGCCGAACCCCGTGGTAAGGCCTATTTGGGTGTACAAACCCGTCTGGCGATTTCATGGACAGAAAAGGCTCCCAGATCCATAACCCGGAAAAGCAAGCGACAGAAAAAGCATGGTGGTTGAAGACCATGATAATGCAAATGGAACTGGCTTTCATAAGGCGGGTTTGCCTTTTCAAAAAAATGTATTTCCCATGCATCAAAAGTACAAGCACGGTTGTTGGGTTCTCCCGGTTGCGTGGTTGAGTAATGAAACAACATGGCAACCAACTGCTTTTTCGATTGCTTCTGGCAAGCGAGCGCCCGGGTTTCAAGAGCTAAAGGGCCCCTCTGAGGACTTTTTGTTTTCCTTCCAGCACCTTTATTTTGACTTGACTTGATTCTAAGTAGTAGTTGTGCATTAAGTAAGGTATTAGGGTTATTTGGGTAGTTTTAAAATCGGGCAATTAGTCTAGAATTAACCATCTCAATTGCTGAAATTACAAAAATATGAAAATAACAATTTCCAGCAAAAATTTTATACCAGTTTTATCCCAAAATCACAAAAAAATTGGAATATTTTGATTGTCTTTTATCCTACGCCAAGGCATTACCAAAGGAAATGGCAAAGGAAATGGCACAGATTTCGATGTTCCCTGCCTAGGAAACTCGTGTGCAATGCCTATGTTCCCTTTTTTTTTGTGTTTTTTATGACAGAAAAAATGCCGACACACTAGAAATGCCGCATCTCGACGCAAGGATCCTATGAAGTTAAGCGACCTATTACGTGGGAGAATAATGATGGGGGCATTCTTCGATCTTATTTGTCCATTTCTCCCAGACAGAGCCTTCAAAGCCTTGGCAAGATCGAGACCCAGCAGCTCACCTGGTATACCTTCCGGAGAAGACAATCCCCCTAATATAAGTCATTTTTTATCGGATTTATACTCAATTCAAGGTGTGGATGTCAACTCCATCTTCAACTAGGAAATGAGTCTAAGAAGAAATGTGCCTATTTTGATGGGGAGTAGTAACAGATGAATTTCATGTATAAATTCATGCCAAAAAGTACACGAGCAGAGGAGCTTCTGTGTGTGAATACAGAAAGGAGCATATCGACTTTGGCATCGGAGACTCAGAATCATTCGCCAAATAGATATGGATGTCTAGGAAATGAGTCTAAGAAGAAATGTGCCTATTTTGATGGGGAGTAGTAACAGATGAATTTCATGTATAAATTCATGCCAAAAAGTACACGAGCAGAGGAGCTTCTGTGTGTGAATACAGAAAGGAGCATATCGACTTTGGCATCGGAGACTCAGAATCATTCGCCAAATAGATATGGATGTCTAGGAAATGAGTCTAAGAAGAAATGTGCCTATTTTGATGGGGAGTAGTAACAGATGAATTTCATGTATAAATTCATGCCAAAAAGTACACGAGCAGAGGAGCTTCTGTGTGTGAATACAGAAAGGAGCATATCGACTTTGGCATCGGAGACTCAGAATCATTCGCCAAATAGATATGGATGTTTGGGATGTATCCTGAAATTGTATGTGCTTTTAGGATGCTTATTGTTTGAGTGGGCTTAACCGTGTTTTTCTGTCTGAGTAGACTTTTGTGGGATGCTCAAGGTGTATATTGACTAGGAAGTGACTTCGAGTGTTTAACAACAATGGAAGTCAAAAATTTCCTCATAGGAAAGGGAAAGCATTTTAACGATGAGCGTTACAGTTATATTAAGTTATATGGGTTTCAAGAAAAACCCTAATTCCTTCAATGAGTTGTGTGTGACCATTTCTCTTTAATAAGTTGTGTGTGACCATTTCTCTACATCTTTCTACATATCTTTCTGGAAGTAATATAAAGACCTAATCTAACTTTTAAAAAAAAAAACGACTTCTCGGACAAATTTTATATCCATCTTGCTTTTGTATTCCTAAAACCAGCTTCAATGGAAGAGATTTAAGAGAAACGACTAAATCTAGTTTGGCAGATTTTATATCCATCTTGCTTTTGTATACCTAAAGCCAAATTGCATCGAGTAGATGAAGGAAAGGAGATTCAGACTTACAGGAAAAACGATGTACCGGAAATGCTTTCCAACTGTTCTGTAAATTTTTGAACAGTGAACGGTCGCAAATCGAAACGTTTCTAAACATACATAAAAAAATGCTCACGCGTTATGTAAGGCAAATTAACAATTACATAAATGTGATACATCTACAAATTTGTAATAAAAAAATGCTCACGCGTTATGTAAGGCAAATTAACAATTACATAAATGTGATACATCTACAAATTTGTAAAATGCCGCTTGCAAAAAATTAGATCTGCATCTTCTATAACAAAAATGGGCGAAAATACTGGCAAATTAAAATAAAATTGATATGAATTAACCATGAAAACAGACAAGGTTTCTGCATCGCTTCAGGGGTATAATGATGAAGAGGAAAGACAAAATCAAGAATTCGTGAGGCTACTGAACACAATCCCTTTCAAGCAATTGTCAATTCCTACAAATATGAGCGGAAGGTCGGAATGCTATGCGATCAACTCCTAGATAATGTATATACCTTAATTAACCGGCGGCTCTCTCTTAATTCTCAGCCCCGAACTTCAATTTCCGAAGGTTCTTCATTACAGGCAAACCGGCGGCCTTTTGCTTCTCTTTTGTTTAAAGATTGCTGAATTAATGAAACCTAAGTTCAAGAAACCTATTGCAAAGTCTTCTCATTACAGGCAAACCAGCGGCCTTTTGCTTCTCTTTTGCGTAAAGATTGCTGAATTAATGAAACCTATGTTCAAGAAACCTGTTATTTATGCAAGTTCGACCGTGGCTAATATTCCGAAGCTGCCTAGCTATGGTCATCAATTCAAAGTTCACGCTACAGGGCCGAGTAAATGTATCTCGATTTGCCACTGGCACCAGGAATTTCCACTTGCCGCAGCTAAACGCGGTGGAGACGGAGTCCATTTTTAGCCACCATGACAATCTTTACATAAAAATTTTAAACCTGTAGCACTTATCGTCTGAAAATACATTATTCTCAGTAATTCCGGCAAGTTCTCACCGCCTTACGGATCTTAAGCCTAATATTTCATGCAAGCTTTCCGATTTACCATTTTCGTGACCAATTAATTCCTGTCAAGCTTGAGCGATTGCTGCGATTCCCGTAAAAACAATAATATTAATTGAGATGAAACCATGATATTGTCACATCACACGAGTCGTTAGTTTGTCCACGCGGTTCGGGAATTCTTGGGGTCGAATTCGATGCTCTCCGAAGGCGTGAAATTTCTCATCGATTTACATTTCGGCCCTGGCCAGAGTCGTTAGTGGGTCCACGCGGTGTAGGCATTCATGGGATCGAATTCCACGCTCTCCGCAGGCAGGAAATTTCTCATCGATTTACATTTCGACCCTGGTCAGAGTCCTTACTGTGTCCACGCGATTCGGGAATTCATGGGATCGAATTTGTTGCTCTCCGAAGGAAGGAAATTTCTCATCAAATTTACATTTTGGCTTTTGGCCTTCAGCAGAGCCACAGGAAATTTCTCAGTCCTTACTGTGTCCACGCGATTCGGGAATTCATGGGATCGAATTTGTTGCTCTCCGAAGGAAGGAAATTTCTCATCTAATTTACATTTTGGCTTTTGGCCTTCAGCAGAGCCACAGCAGGAAATTTCTCATCAATTTACATTTTGACCTTCATCAGAGCCGCGCCGCCTGGAATAACCTCAGATTTAATGATTCAAATTTTTATTTTGAAACATTTCAAACCTGGTAAATAGTCGGGGCCATGAGGAAAGGCGTTGGCTGAAGGCTAAGGATTTGGTGTTTTTCCGACTATGCCTGTTCTTCCGATTCTGCCCATTCATCTTCATTTGGCATTCCATAGGATCATCCCACTACTTTTTGGTGTGATAATCACTGTTCTTTCGATTCTGCCTATTCATTTTCATCTTCATTTGGCATTCCATAGGATCATTTCATTACTTTTTGGTGTGATAATCAGAGTGCTATACACATCTCTCGCAACATCTAAATCTTTGGTTTCTCCTCATTTTTTCGGTTGCCATCAACACTTGGGGTGAAGGAAGATGTCATTGGGAGGTCATCTCGAGTCCTCCTACCTTCACTTTTAGTTTATATGTTCTATACTCTCTTTTAGGGAAGAGTTTTTTCTTATAGATTTTTATTTATTTACTTTTATTATGAGAGTTTGTACTTGGGTACTTTAGCAAGTCATGTTAAGCTAAGACTCATCTTTGTTTTTTTTATTTCCTCCCCTTATAAGAAGATGTTAGTGTTTTTTTTGTAAGCGTAGGTGTTCTCATCTACCCAACTATTCTTAGCAATTATTGGGAAGACATTTTCATATATTCATATAATTGAGATCAATAAATCATTACTTCTCTTGTAAAAATTTTTGGCTCTTGTAACTCTTAGATTATATATATTTTTTCTCACATATAAAGTGAAGGATTGATGATACAACCATATATATATTTCAAAAGAGAAATCCATAGAAGATACAAATTAATCAAAATACATAAGTACATAGAAAATTTATGCACACATGATTCTAATTGCAACAATTACAATACAGATACAATTATTAAATCCTATATAAATAGGATGCAATACACGCATACAATTATTAAATCCATCAATATATTTATAGAATTATATTACTATTTGAGAAATTAAAAATTTAAATTTTAAATTTTAAAAATTATTGAAAATTATAATTAAATTCATATCTTTATGTTTAAAAAATTACATAAAATCTTTAATTTAGAAAATTATCTGATTTTCTCTTCTAAATTGGTAAGGTTTATTTTTATTCTTCTTCACATCATTAAAGAAACAAAATTTCCATGACCTCCTCACAAAAATCTCATTCTTCTTCTTTATTCTTTATTCTTCTTTATTATTCCCTGCCAAGGCAGGGATATACTTTCCATTGGAAAATCAAACTCTTTTGACTTGTATTAATTTGGTTTTTAAAATACAAATTTTTACAAAGTTCTATAATGTTTTGCATAATTTCAATATTAAACTTAATATTTTAGAAAATAAAAATAAATTTAATAATTTTTAAAATACAAAATTTTGAATTTTGAATTGGTTTAGTACAGATCGGATGAGACATAAATCCCTGGTGGAGTGGTGTTTATTTTCAAATTTTCAAATTAAATAAAAATAATTTAAAAAACAAAAATTTATAAAAATTACACATGTTTTTAGTACTTCACTGCATTAAATATAATTAACCTAACACCGGCCACCTCAGATATAACTAGACAAAATTTTCTGCATCTTGGAAATTTATAGAAATTCCCATGGTTGTAGTTATGGATATTAGATGGCCCACCTTGCCTTACAAATCTAAACTGGCATCACAAAAATGCCAATGCCATTACCTGGCGCTTATGGTTTCTCCAGCATCTACTCTGTTGGAGATGACTCAGAGGTGTTAATATGAGACCTTTCCAACTGCATGCAGAATGAGCCTCTAAATGTTGATTGTGGTCTGGGTTCGGTTCTATTTTACACTGAGGGAGTTGAGATAGATTAGTTGCAACGGTCCTCTACGGAATATGATTGGATTTCCATCACGTATTCAAACAAGTTGCAGATCTCAAGTGTTTAAAAAATTGAGTCAGGTGATCTATGGCTAACGTCCCATATCCGTGCCTTGAGTCGTCTCCAAGAGAGCAGATGTGGGAGGAGCTAGGTAATGGGATTGGCACCTTTGTTGTGCTTGTTTAGCTCTGTAATAAGAAGAATAGTGCTCCTGATATCCATAACAACAACCTTGGGGCTACTCAGAATGATAGTGGCCATGTACATGGGATTCTGCTTGTTCCATCTCAATCTGACCAGAGTAGTGCCAGGCTGGTGGTTCTCATAGAGGATTGTTGAATTCTCCTTGTTCCTCACATCAAAGAGTCAAACCCAATGGACCCATCACCGTCGACAGTGGAAAAATTAGTCATGCTTCCCCATGCAATGTCGTAGACCATCTCATTGTGGGCAATTATTTGGGCATCAATGCTCTCCCTATCAATGTCCCATATAATACAGGTCACATTGGTGCTGCAAGTGCCGATCCTTTTTAGGTCGTATTTGTGAGTCGTTCCAATCGAAGGAAGTGAGAGCCTTGCAGTAGTAAGTTGTAACTTGAGTTTTTATTACTGTTCAACAAGCTCTTCAAGTTGACTCGATCGTTGTCATCTCGTACCTGCCATATGCGGAGATGCTATTCACAAACAATATCCTTGCGGACGCTCCAGTTCATAGCGTATATATTGTTCCATGGTGCTTCGTATGTGTAAATCCACTCCTACTACTCCTAATCGGACTTCATTTCATTTTCCTCATGATCGTTCGCCATGGCCCTATGTTTTGATATAAATGGAAGGCAGTGAGCAACACAAGTGCAAAGAAAGAAGACGGACAGAAAATGTAACTACTCCTTCTGCTACATATAGGGTCTTATTTGGGTTTTCATTGGATGGAAACCTTAAGCTTCAGAACGGTGGGAGCCCCACCCAAAATATATGATTCGAGTATTATTCATAAATTAGAATGGAAAAGGATTATGGGCCGAGATTTTAATGCCTCAAGGGAATGAATATGAACCATCTTCATATGCTTTCTCCTTAAGAATATGAATTGAATACGAATGTTTTCCTGCTACGTGTGCATAATTGTATCTTATATTTATTGGAGGCATAGCTTATCTTTATTGTATTTCCTGTCGGGATTTTCCCCAATGTTGGCTCCGACGGTCATTTTTCTGGAGGTGGGTTGAGTTTCCTCTCTAGGAAATATGGCATCACATCAGATAATGTGATCGTCGATGCATTGCTCGTTAATTCCTCCGGTAAGATTATGAACAAGGAGGAGATTGGGGATGATGTCTTTTGAGAACTAAGAGGTGGTGGAGGTGGCAGCTAGGGTGTTGTGATTTCCTAGAAAATAAAACTTGTGAGTGTTCCTCCAATTCTCATGGCCTTTCAAGTATCAAGAACCGGGTGAGATGTGGTGACGGATACCATCTACCGATGGTAATACCTCTGGCCTTTCGTGGAAGAGGATCGGTTCATGCATGTGCAGTTCTTCGGCGTTAACATGGAAGGAGCGACCAAAAAGGACATGAATGCTTCATTCCAAGGGATGTATTTAGGACGTAAGGATTAGTTCTTAAAGATAGTGAACACAATCTTCCTGGAGTTGAAGATGACAGAGAACAAGTGCAGTGAAATGAGGTTGATCGAGTCTATGTCCTTCATCAGAGGGACTAGTAGCCTGAGCAAATTGACAGACATATACTATTCCAATAAAGTTAGCTTCAAAATAAAATCAGATATGGCAAGAACCCTTCTGCCCAAATCAGTGTTGACACAAACCTAGTCGACCGGGGTTCCCAACACTGTCGACGCCCAAGCCACCGCGATCTCCCTGAGCATCGGCCCAGACAGGTTTTACCCCGTCCAGCAACACCTGCAAAGAAGATGAGATCTCACTCGAGATGTTCAAGGGAGAGTTGACGGAACCATGTTTCCACCAAATGAAGGAGGATGTTGTGCATCAATTGACTAACTTATTGCAACATATCAAAAATAGATCTAAGCATTCAACTCAAGCATTAATCATAATCGCGACATCATTCAACAAGAATAGACTCATCATTGCAACAGATAAAACAGTAACGCATTAATTGCAACAAGGAAACATCACATCATTCATATATTCATATCGCAAAATGCATTACCACAGATAAACAGGAAAGACACAGGGATTCTACTCAAAAGTTTTTCCACATCATATTATCTTCGCACAAACCCATAGCACATTCAAATTCTTCACCAAGATGATCTCTCCAAAGATAGCTTCTTTTATACTTGGGTCAGTGCAAGCTAATGAGGGTCACTTTTGGCACATTAGATGCAATAGAAAACTGAAAAAGCAAGAATCCCTCAACTTACTTGGATTTTTTGAGCTACTTACGCAAAATATCTTGCACTGAGTAAAAAAGATGAAATGTAGGAAATTGAATCACGTTTCCGAATATATAACTTTTATGTATTGAAAATTTGCATAGCTATGTCAAGTTTCATTTTTCCTAACAGGCACTTTTTATTTTTCAGGCAAATGATAAGGTATATGTTTTTGTGGGTTGAGCCTTTGAGGGCCTAAATGATGGAATCAAGCTACAAAAATCGGCATGCATGTAGAAAACACATAGCACTTGTGCGCCATTATTTTTCGAAAATTAAATTAGTAATTTTATAATTTTTTTATAATTGTCTAAGTGATCAAACCTCAAAAATAGTACCTCTTTTGTGGGTAGAGCCTTTGAAGGTCTTAATGCAAAAATCTTGACATGGGTTTTTCATAGAACGTGGAGGCTAGTGTCCTCTTGTGCACCATACAATTTTTTTTTGAAATGATCGAGAATTGAAAAAGTTATGGAAGAAACACTAACAGTGTGTTTCACGAGTTAAGGAAGTAGGACAGAAAAGAAATTGAAAGAAAATAGGAAAAAATAATATTTCAAAATAAAAGTTACATATTTGGAATCTGCAGGAAAAATGCTATTTGTGTCTAAGATTTCGTCAAAAATGACTGTGTGTAGCATATTGTAACGAGTGGCTAAGCACAGGCTTCTCCAGAAACTGGAAGAAATACCCAATTAGCTTTGGTTTTTCATTAACATTGCACAGGTTTGGAATTACCGAAGCAAACTCCAAAGCATACACATATGATTATTGTTGACATGCGAGCAAGTGACTTGGCTTGGTTTAGGCTCTACAAAACACGAGAGTGTTCTGTTTAAATTCAAAAATATTGTCGTGCTTTTAGATGTACATAACGCGCATGCGTTATATAACTACATAACGCGTATGCGTTATAGAGTTCCAAAACGCGCTTGCATTATGTAAATCATAAAATACATGTTTAATACTTGAGAAAGAAGGGGTGTGGAAGACTCGAGGGAATTTTTGTTTAATATTTGAGAAGGGGTGGGGAAGGGTCAAGGGAATCTATGGTTAATATTTAACAGGGGTGGGAAAGGGTCAAGGGCTTAGAAGGATGTTGGAAGCTTGAGTGGGGAGAGATGAAGGGAATGAGAACATGATGGGCTACAGGGGTGGAAGGGAAGTGGATCTTGAGAGCACTATTAGGAGTAGAATAGGTTCTGAAGAGGTATAGGGTTAGAAGTTTAAAGTGAGACTTGAGTGAAAAGGGGGAATGGATGGAGGCAAGGGGGATGTGAGAGAGAAATAAAGAATACAAGGGGGGGAGACATAGAGCTAGGGAGGGAGAGGGACAATGGGGAGGAATGGGTTTAGAGGGAGTGAGAGATAGATGGGGATAGAACGAAATAAAGAGATAGGAAGGGAGGGACAAAAAGTGTTGGTGGGAGACATGTAGGGAGTGGTGGCGATGGAGAGAGAGAGAGAGAGAGAATATGAGAGGAGGGGGAAGGGACATAAAGTGTGTGAGAGAGAGGGAGTGATGGAGAGATTGGGATAGGTTGAGGGAAAGATAACATGAGGGAGGGATAGAAGGTGAGAGAGAGATAGGTGATGAGAGAGGGAGGGAGAGAAGGTAGGGTGAGGGATGGAGGGAGAAAGGTGGAGATAGATATGGATGGAGGGGGGACGGGTTTGAGAATGGAAAGGGACATGTGTGTGTTTGAGAGAGAGAGAGAGAGAGAGAGAGAGAGAGAGAGAGAGAGAGATTGATGGTTGGGGAGAGAGAGACTAGAGGGAGTTGTGAGTGACAAAGAAAGTGGGAGGTTGTGTGTGTGTGTGTGTGTGATAGGGAAGGAGGAATCAGTGGGGTGGCAGGGACGAAGATGGTGTAAGGGAGAGAAAGCGACATAGAGGGAGGGAGGTAAAGGGAGTGAGGGACATAACTAGGGACAGATCTAAAGAAAGAGATAGGGAGAGAGGGATACAAGGTGAGATAGAGAGGGTAGGGGGGAAGGATAAAGGCACATAGGGTTTGTCATTAAGGGAAAACGAAGGGAGAGAGTTCTATAGGGACTTGGATATTTGTGAATATATACATAAGGTGGATACCCTCCTCGTCATCATCTTCATCACCATCACCATCTTCATCATCATCACCATCATCATCATCATCAACATATTCATCATCATTGTCATCTCTAGGTTCCTCATCAACATCTCCATCATCATCATCTTCTTCATCCTTATCATCTTCATCACCATCACCATCATCATGAACATCTTCATCACCATAAACATCTTCATCATCATTGTCATCTCCCCCTTCCTCATCAACATCTCCATCATCATCATCATCATCATCATCATCTTCATCACCGGCACCATCATCATTAACATCTTCATCATCATCACCATCATCATCATCAACATCAACATCTTCATCATCATTTTCATCTCTAGGTTCTCCATCAACATCTCCATCATCATCATATTCTTCATCATCATCATCTTCATGACCATCATCATCATCATCAACATCTTCATCATCATCACCATCATCATCATCATCATATTCCTCATCAAATCAACACTCCATCATCATCATCATCATCATATCCTGAACATCATCATGATCATCATCTAAACATCACCATCACCATCATCATCAACATCTTCATCATCATCACCATCACCATCATCATCAACATCTTCATCATCATCACCATTACCATCATCATCAAAATCTTCATCGTCATCACCATCAACATCACCATCACCATCACCATCACCATCTTCATCACCATTGTCATCTCTAGGTTCCCCATCAACATCAACATCTCCATCATCATCATCTTCATCACCATCATCATCATCATCAACATCTTCATCATCATCACCATCATCATCATCATCTTCCTTGAATCAGATCAACATCTCCATCATGTTACCATCTTCTTCATCATCATCATCATCATCATCTAAACATCACAATCACCATCATCATCAACATCTTCATCATCATTAACATCACCATCATCATTAACATCTTCATCGTCATCACCATCATCATCATCATCATTGGCATTTGTAGGTTCCTCATCAACATCTCCATCGTCATCATCTTCTCTATCATCATCATCTTCATCACCATCATCACCATCATCATCAACATCAACATCTTCATCATCATCACCATAATCATCATCTTCATCGTCATCAGATCAACATCTCCATCATCATCATCTTCTTCATCATCTTCACCATCATCATCATCATCATCTTCATCGCCATCTCCATCATCTTCAACATCTCCATCATCATCACCATCACCATCACCATCATCATCATCTTCATGCCCATAAACATCTTCATCATCATTGTCATCTCCCCCTTCCTCATCAACATCTCCATCATCATCATCTTCATCATCATCATCATCATCATCACCATCTGAACATCACCATCACCATCATCGTCAACATCTTCATCATCATCACCATCAGCATCATCCTCAAAATATTTATCGTCATCACCATCACCATCACCGTCACCATCACCATCTTCATCATCATTGTCATCTCTAGGTTCCCCATCAACACAACATCTCCATCATCATCATCATATTCTTCATCATCATCATCTTCATCACCATCATCATCATCATCAACATCTTCATCATCATCACCATCATCATCATCATCCTCCTCATCAGATCAACATCTCCATCATGTCACCATCTTCTTCATCATCATCCGAACATCACCATCACCATCATCATCAATATCTTCATCATCATTACCAGCACCATCATCATCGACATCTTCATCGTCGTCACCATCATCATTGGCATCTGTAGGTTCCTCATCAACATCTCCATCATCATCATCTTCATCACCGTCATCATCATCATCATTGACATCTGTAGGCTCCTCATCAACATATCCATCATCGTCATCTTCTCCATCATCACCACCATCATCACCATCATGATCTTCTGAACATCATCATGATCATCATCTAAACATCACCATCACCATCATCGTCAACATCTACATCATCATCACCATCAACATCATCATCAAAATCTTCATCGTCATCACCATCACCATCACCATCACCATCACCATCTTCATCATCATTGTCATCTCTAGGTTCCCCATCAACATAACATCTCCATCATCATCATCTTCTTCATCATCATCATCTTCATCACCATCATCATCATCATCAACATCTTCATCATCATCACCATCATCATCATCATCATCATCTTCCTCATCAGATCAACATCTCCATCATGTCACCATCATCTTCATCATCATCATCATCATCATCATCATCATCTGAACATCACCATAACCATCATCATCAACATCTTCATCATCATCACCATCATCTTCATCAACATCATCATCTTTATCATCTTCATCATCTTCATCTGCATCATGATCATCTTCATTGCCATCACCCTCCTCCTCCTCATCATCTTTATCATCTCCATCTGCATCATGAGCATCTTCATTGTCATCACCCTCCTCCTCATCATCATCTTGTGCACTTATGCACTTAGGGATTAATGTTTAGAAGAGGGTCTAAAGGCCTTTATGGGGGAGGGGCTCTAGGAACAAGGTAAGACAAAGAGGGTAGGGGGGAGGGATAAAGGCGTAGAGGGTTAGTGATTAAGGGAGAAGAAGGGAGAGAATGCTATAGGGAGGGATAATGACGAAGATAAAGAGAAGGTGGAGAGATGGAGAGTGGGGTATGCTTGACAATGTATGTAACCATATAAAATATTTGTTTTCTTTTGATTTTGTTCGTTGCCCTAGCCATGCAACTAACCTATTTATTGTGCTTGACAATATCGCGTACGCATTTTTACACTTCATATCGCGCACGCGTTTTTGCTTTATATAACGCGTGTGCGTTTTGTAACTCTATAAACAGTGGACTGTCCCTGTCCGAGAGCAACTTCACTCTGTCCGAGCCAAAACAACACTCCCGCGATTTTTCGAATAGCACAAGCCCGCCATTGGAATTCTCACATTCTACACCATCTCCATCATTATTTTTTTTATGCAGGTGCAACATTGAGGACATCTTTCATGGTTGCTCAGTGTGGTGTTGAGTTATATGGCCATATTTGAAGAAGATAATCAGCAAGATTGAAGAATCTCCAATTGAATAACACCAAAGATAAGGTCTTTGAAAGATTCATTTTGCCTATATTTGAGGAGCACACAAGATAAGATATCAAGCTTCAAGACCATTTCATAGTGATGGTGGATATACACAAGTGTACAAGAGAATCAAAGAGCCCAAACAATTTATGATTTAACTTCCATTTGCTTATTATTGAAGAGCTTGTAATTGAGGAGCAACAAAAACAAACTATATTGAATTGATCATTGTGGTGATGGGGAATGCACATAACCGAGTAAGCAAATCAGCAAGGAAGAAGAGACCTCAAGAAGTCATTGAAGAAGAGAAAGAAAAGAAAAGAATATACATGATGAATCAGAGGCTTTCTTTGGAAACTAATCCAAATCCAATTGTAGAGGATACCACGGTTCATCCTATTAATCCACGACAAGAGGGACCTTTAATTTCCACAATAGTTGTTGAACAAGCACCCCATGGAAATAATCAAGAAGCAAAACGTAGGTGCTCATTAGGGGATGTTTCAATTCCCACTTCAAGTCAAAGTGATAAGTTACCATCTCAAGATGAAGCTCATGAAGAAACACAAAATTTGCTATCCGGATGTGGTTATACAAGAAATGAAGTCAGAGAGGCGTTGGACATTTTGCCTACTGTTGAAGAAGAGAATGTTATCCAGACCATTTATGAGGATGTTGGACTTCCACAAGAGGATGTTGGACTTCCACAGACCATCGATGAGGATGTTGGACTTCCACCATCCAACTACCAGGAAGAGAATGAAGGACACCAAGCTACTATTGAAACGCCAGAGCGTCTTGGTGATGCGCTACATGGTAGAATTCCAACCCCCTTACCTCCATTAGCAAGCAGACGTCAAAGAACTCCAAAGCGTATACAAGTTGATGAAAGTCTCATCAATTCCATTGAAGGTACGCTATCTAAACGTAGTATTGCTTATCAAACTCAACAGATACTTGATAAATATTTTGTTTCTAAATGTGATGGAGATAAATGTAGATTATTTTTATCATTGTTAAAATCTAGGAGCATGAATGGTATTGAGTACCCGAATGGGACTGTTAACCTACCAAGTATGGTGAAGTATGGGTAAGTGAAGGCAATGATCCTTACACCCTATAATTGCTTAGAAATCTCAATGCATTCATATGAAATTATATCATGCCATTTGTGTATGTTGGTTGTGAGTTTAACAACCAAAGCACGTGATGAATTATGGTCCTGTGGTAGTGTATACCATATGAGACAAGCATGGTTAGGACATAATATGTTGGAATGCATAGCATTAATGGATTAATGCAAGGTTGCATTGATGGGTTATGCATTAAGTGAATGTACATCAAAATATTATGTAAATGTTGTGGATGTGCATGCATATGTGCGGGTGTACATGTTGAGATGCATTGTGTAAATGCATGGTTGTGATATATATATATATATATATATATATATATATATATATATTTCAATGCAATTAGATGATAGATGAAATGGTGAACTATTGTTAGTACTAAGACCATTCCATGAGCTGTTGTGAATGCAGGAGAATGATTGCATGAAGAAGGTAGACATGTGATGGGATACCAGAGTGCTCTATTGGAAGAATAGAATTGCATGGAATGTGAAGTAATGAGTATTTACAGTTTATTTAAATTGCATGGATAATGTGACTGTGTCTTGCAATTTTATTGTGACAATGATGCATATATAGGAATGTATATATTTAATTGCATTTCAAATGTTAACAGTTGAAGGTGTTTAGATTATTGAGTGTCATAATTCTGAGATCACTTCAGTGACTGTTGTGGCAATGAAAGGATTATATGCATAGATACTCACAACGTGTTTGGCTGATTGAAGTTTCAGTTTTCAGGTAGAAAAGTCTTACGTATAACAATGAGGATAAGTCCATAGTAAAGACCGGGATCTACCATGTACAGAAGCCAAAGGTTATGAGAAGGTTCTCATGGTTGTAACTTATGCATGAATCGAATTTGAAAATTGTCTAATTTAAATTTATGAGAATAATCTCATGATTGCAAATCTAATTTCTGTAGGAAGACAGATTTGTAAATTTTGCTAATAATTGCTAATCACTGTTTGGCTTATATAAATTGTGTCAGGAGGACATGTTGTAGGTGGATGTTCATGTATGGTAGCAAGTGTAAAACCATAATGGACAGAGTGATGCCACTTACGAGAGACAAACAATATGAGGATGGCCTCACGGTTAAACAAATCAATTTTTGTAGGAGACAAAGTTGCAAATTCACGTTGAATTAATTATTAATGCTAATGATTGGTTATGGAACAATCATACTTGAAGCTTATTGCTAAATGATGCTAACTGTTTGGCTATTTGATAAATGTGCCAGGAAGACACATTGCAGGAAGACCAGGAGTGATGGCCTGCAAAAGCCAAACTAGATGGGAAAGACCCCATGCTTTGGAAATGGGTTTCGGGTGAAACGTCATTAACAATATCTTAGCTAAACCGCATGACGGTAAACCATGAGAGTGAGATGATAAATCTATGCCCAGAAGGCATGTGAGATACATCTGCAAAATGAATGAGTATTCTGTGACCCTGGACAAGAACATGCATGTCTAAATTATTAGGGTTAATATGTAGAGCATGATCTATCTTATTTATATCATTGCAGACTAGAGTATGACTAGGGCCTACATGGCGCACATCAGAAAAGGGGTGCACACCTTTTATGGTGTTGGGTCATGATAGGGTTTTCAATATTGACTACACCCTAAAGAAATGGACGCATTCCTGGTGTTTCAATACTTGATAGTGAAAGATATGGATTATGGTTACAAAATTGAACGGCAATACTGATGAGCTTGCTTATCCTTCTTGTGTTGTCAGCCTACATAGATGCAGATTGATACTGCACATTAAGAGGCAAAGTGAAGAAGGGTACGTAAAAGGACTGTATAGGAATTGGTAACCTTTCTATACTCACACAAAATATTACGAGAAGGGATGGACAGGCCCGAAGAGCTATGTAATAAGAAGAGGTATCATCCTTATGTGAGTGGGGTCATGCTAACCTGCAGTCAAGAAAGTCACCTATAAAGTTCATAAAAGGAACCACCGATTTGCACCAGAGAAGGAGTGACGTCCTTGTATGAATGAAGAGTTGTGTGTGTGAAGGGTTGTGGTGCAAGAGGTGTGGTGACATTGGTGAAGGCATAAAATCTCTATTGGGACAGCAGTAGGAGGGCAGGCACCAAGACTGACTGAAAACCCTGAGATGTCTATGGCTCCATAGTAGAGCCTTGACCTATAATGGTCAGGTGGCGCAGTTTCCTTCCATTGGTCGATGACCCAGACGAATGTGTTGGCTCAAGAATGGAGAGGGCCAACTAGGTATGGGACTGGTTGGGCACCAAATACTTGGTAAATCCAGTCGGCGTGAAGGTGTACTGGTGAAACATTAACTACATCCAAGTCCATAGGAAATCCCAAGGCTTGCGAAGCGAAGCAGGGTCGTGTGGACCAGAGAGGAAATGCACAGTACAGATAAGTATTCAATTTCATTTATTTCTTGTTTGAAATAATGAAGATTTCGGGTATAAGTCTTCTAACAAGTAAGCTGATACACTAATGTTTCTTTGTTGGAAACCTTGGTCATGGTAGGAAAGCAAGACCCTGAAAGCGCTATAAAATTACTGGTAAATCCAGAGATTAAATGAGTGGGCAATATGAGATTATTGATAAATCCAGAGAGTAACTGGTTGGACATTCACTACTTAATGTTGTGAAACAATGTGTATGCTAGCCCAATACCCCTTAAACAATTGATAAAACCAATCAACGTACTGGCCTGGCATTGCCTATTCGAATGATTGTGGAGTAGCCTATGTGCTGGCCCAACATTCCTAATTGTGTCCACGGGAAATCCAAGGCTCGTAAAGCAAAGAAGGATCCCGTGAAATAAAGTGAAGACATCCAATACAAATAAGTATTTAGTTATCTTGCAGCTTCTTGCTTATGAATATGCATGTGTATATGATTTCGTTATGATTTCTCAAACTCTTGTTTAGAGAAAAACCTTATGAAATAAACTAAACATGTGAATTTTGAGTGTAGGTATTGTTGGAAGCAAAGACCAGGAAGGCATCATAGGGATGCATATGGACATATGACCATCCTAAAGAACTCAATATGAGCAGTAATAAAAGATGGTGCTAGTGAACATGAGTGGGTCCTAGCAACCAGAGGTTTTGTAAGCAGAATGGGAAGGGGTACCCAAGTTGAAAAGCATTAGACAGACCTCAGATACTAAGTGTCATAGCCAATAAAGGGCAATTCAAGCATTCACATTAAAGTGAAAGAGACTAAGGAGCATGAAACCACAGTGATGGCATAGCTCCGTAATAAAACAAGACTAAGAGGGAGAAACTCTTACTCTTCTCTTTCCTTTTTATTAATGCATTTATAAAACAAAGAATTGTTGAATGCATGTCATGACTAGAAGAAGAATGTGTTTATTTGCTTGAATTAAATTGTGAATGCTAAAATAGTTATTTCACTGTGAAAGGATAAATATGAAAGAGTTCATATGTATGTTGGACAAGCATGAAAAGTGTGGAAGTCTCATGGATAAAGCATGGACGTTCCATGTCAATTGGGAAATTAATTAACTAATTTTAATGTTTATGTTATGCTTGGCCTAACAAAGAATTGCAATAATGAATTTCACAGGTGAGAAATTGAACGCAATTGGTTGCAGCCGTTACAAAAACAAACAAGTGGTGCTAGCAAACAAGTGAGGAAGTTGTGCACATTGACCATGGACGCATACCAAGGGTTATTGGACTTAGCTGAAAGTCTTCTTCAAACAATTTCCAAGACTCAAGAAAACCTTGGAGAGATGCTCAAGCTACAGAAGCAGCAGAATGCGATGAACCACAAGGTTTTGCAGGACTCTATTCGTCTACAAAAAGAGGTAACAAGTATTATGGGAGAAATCAGTAAGGGAAAGGAAAGTGGACCAATGATGAAGCATTCGTCCTATCACCCCATCAAAAAACGCCCAAGGCTGGAAGAGAGCAAGAATGCTGATAAAGGAAAACAGAGGCAGCCATCTCCAATAGAATGTTGGGGATGTGGAGGAAGTCACCTCCTCCACGAATGTCCAGCAAGGGGTAGCAAGAAAAGCGACAGCCATCAGGAGCAATATGCAGAGGTTAAAGAACCTCACCTTGACATCTTCAATCAATGAAATGCAGGACATACTTGCCACATTTTGTGAATTTTAGACATGTATAAAGTGTGTATTTATTCCTAAGTATTGGAACACCGAGGACGGTGTTATTCCAAGGGGGAGGGGAATGTAATACCCCCATTTTTACCCTTATAATATTTTGGATTATCATGTAAATATTGTATGCATATTATGTATGGTTCATAGCGTGGAGATCAACGCCAAGGCCCCGCTAGTGAACACTCGACCTTGAAAAGGAAAGTATTGGATATTATGTTGCCCATGTGCTAGTGAACCATGGGAATTGTAAATATACATTTTAATATAAATACCCACAACTAGCTATGCAATGCAACAAGAGATGGGGGCATGATATTACAAATAATTGTGAGGGAAATATTCAAACCCTTGAGCCAATGAAGTCAAGCCAAGTGTCAATGAGAGAACCCATCAACCATCTACTACCCATGTTGACTTTGGTGCCCAATCATTCATTTCTCCCAAGAGTTGGGTGAAGTAGTTAATGCCTTGGGGATTAGGGAGGTATGGCTGTCCAAATTCGAGTATGGGCAAGCCACCCTCATGGAAAATCGTGTTTCTCCTTCTTGGGCAAGAAAACGCCCACAAATTTCCTTCCCAAGCCATTATTCATGATCAGACTTCACTCTCTCACGTTTTTGGAGCTTGCTGGGCGTTTCTCTCATGGAGTACGCTGTAAATTCACTGGTTTTCAAGCTAAGAGGAGCGTTTTTGTGATGGCTGGACTGTGGGGAAAAAAGAGAATCCATTGGAAAGCTCAATAGATAATTTTAATAGCTTGTTGTTTCCATTATTGTTGTAAAAACATTTTTGAATTTCCAGATTTGGTTTCATTTGTGGAAAAATCATTTTTGTGCACCCTGCTGCCAGTTAATGGCTGTGTGAAGGTTGTTTTGGCCCTTGAATGCCCAAGCCTTTGCCCTCTCACGCAGTCTGAGCTAGCTGGGGCTTTTCCCATCACGTTTTTCATCTATCTCCTACATTTTCCATGCCTGGGAACTCGTTTTTGTATTACCCAATGGTTGGGAAGAAGGGAGCCACGAATTTGGGGTTTATGGAGGCCGTTTTTGTCCCTTAAGTGCCCACAAACTTTTTCTGGAAATAGTTTTGTTCTCCCAGGGTGATTCCCTAATTGCCATTTCATTTTTGGTTGCCCAACGTTTTTCTTCATGCCCAGAAATTGTGATTTTTCTGTTGTGTGTATCCATGCCCAGTTTATGAGTTTTCTGTGTGTAGGGGATTGTTGGGGTTGAAATGGGTTTCCATTGTTTTGGCTTGAGCCTGAGTGGAAGCATCCACATATGAAGAGGGTTCAGATTTAGCCTAATAAACCCAGCTGTGAACTGGCTTGGCTTAAATGCAAATGATCATTTGGCTGTGTATGAGCTTGAGAGTCCCCTTTTCCTTGTGGATATCATGCCCAGCTCGGGGGTGGTCTCTGAGTGCTGAAATAATACGGGCTGGGCAGAGACCTACGGTTGGGAGGAACGTTGCAGCGACATAGCTAGTTGTGTGGGACAATTGCACAACAAAGATAAGTGTTTTCTATCTATGTGTTTTGCCTTTGCAATGTTTAAATTAAATGATTGTTATTGATATATTGAATGCATATAAAATTATGTGTGTGGATGAGTTTATCTCCGCAGTGCATGTTTGTTGAATTTACATCTGCACACATGGGTTTTTAATTGTATGAATTTAATGAATGGGCTGAGTTTGTTTAAAAGTCCCATAGATTGGCATCATGTTTCTCTTACCGGAATTGGATAGATGGGAGGGTATGTTATAGTTGTGTTTCTATTAGGAACAAATTAATAGTTCTATATATCTTGCAATGTCAATACCTTTGCACGGTTCTAGATTTTGATTTATGATTATAAAATTTGAACATTTTTTTAACCCATGAGTAATAAAATGTCCTAACATAATGAGCACTTGGAATAGAGTTAGGACTACTCATGAAGAACAGCAAATGACTTAGCAGAGGGAATGCTACTTTCCCTTGATACTCCAAAAACAATGCTTCTTATCAATCCATGATTTTAAATATAGAAGAGTATAGCATTTCAAGGTGTCACAACATAAACTATCCATATAATCTAAGGGATTACAACCAATTACGTTAGTAAATCCTCCACCATCATTGTTAACTATGCCCGTGACTAAATCATATTCAAATCATTATATAATTAAGCCTCAACAATTGGATAACATAAGTAAGATAGCATAACATAATTTATGTGAAAACTAAAAAAATAAAATAAAGCTATTTGGTAGTATATGTAAGTTAAGTTTTAGATTAATAGGTTAATTTAGAGTGATTAAATTTTGTGAATTACAAATATAAAGTCATAAGGAGTTAAATCCCAAAATTGACTACTCCTATGAAAATTATCAAACTTCACTCAATATTCCCCCACAGAATAAAAAAAGCAAATAACTTTTATGTAAACATACTCTTTATAAACATACTTTTATGAGAATGAGGTATGTGAACTTTTAGATAGAGATGATGACTCAACGTCTCATCACCGAATATTTTCAAGTTAAAATCTTCAATGTGAATGGATTGAATTTGACGACTATCTCATTGATTATGGTCCAATAACCGAAAGACTGTATTGCACATATTCTAGTCCTTTCAGCAGTAGAAAACCGAAACTAGGAGTGAAACATTGCACGTGAGTGGTATATGTATTCTCAAATGCTTGAAGCGCATGCAGACTTAATCTCGCTTGCACGAAGTAAAGTTTAGTTTCCTGATATGCAGACTAGTTGTGAAACATTTCATGTCATGGTGTACGGATTCTCAAATGGTTAGATCAAATGCAAACTAATTTTGTAAGGTTTGGCAAATTACACCAAAGCCGGGTGATATTGGTAAATATTTGAAATCAAGAACATAGTCCTATGATTTTAGTGTAGCGGTTAGTCTACATTATACTTTGAGGTACAGAGGTTATTCAATCGATACTTCAACACCCCCTCCGCTGTAACTTGGAGGATTTGAATCTGGAACCTAAGCTTTGATATCATGCAAGATTTTTTGTTACACCAAAACCTGTAGATATTGGTAAATATTTGAAACCGAGCACATAGTCTCATGATCCCAATGTGGTGATTAGTCCACATTATTTTCCAATGTGTGGCAGTTATTCAACTAATACTCCAACACCCCCTCTTCTGATGTAACTCGGGGGATTTGAACCTAGGACTTGAGCTCTTATACCATGTAAGGTTTGTCGTTACACCAAAACCTGCAAATATTGGTAAACATTCAAAACCAAGCACATGGTCCCATGATCCCAGTGTGGCAATTAGTCCATGTTATATTCTGAGGTGTGACGGTTATTCAACTGATACTCCAACACCCCCCTCCGATGCAGCTCGAGGATTTGAACCTAGGACCTGAGCTCTGATACCATGTAATTACTTCGATAGGTGTTTATATCTTAAAATTTGGGGTGGACTACCATCTATGCTTTTCCTAGATTGAAGGAGGATGAGACAAGTGTACTATTGAGATTGATTTTATGGGCACCGTTCAAAATTCGAAATAAACAATTATAAAAAAAATGAAATATAAAAAATACAACATCTATAGGCAACATAATACATATTAGCTTCGAACACATCTATAGGCAACATAATACAAAAGTTGATGCTCTCTCCAAAGAGGCACATGAGGGTGCTGAAGGATATATCTGTTGGGAAGAATTTTTGGAGTCACAATATATTGACTCAGGTTTGGTTAATCTTTTTGTTCTATAGTGGCACTATGTCACAGAATTATGATGTTTTTGCTTGTAGCTTGTTTATTTTGCAAGGTATTGTAATATTGAACGGGATGGAACTCCGTAACATACTCGAACATAAGTTTAGATTTTTATCGACTTATGACATATTGTACTATTTGATTCTACATATGAATACCAATAGTACATTTTTTTTCCACTGAAAAAAAAAAAAAACAAAACAAAACAAAAAAACTTGTAGTTGATGTACGGATAACTAGTAACTCATACATGGATAATAAGTAGTGAAAAACAACTCATTTTTAACTAAAGAAGGTAATAGGTAGTCGAGGCATAGAGGTGAATACAACTAAGCATGGAGAACTAAGCATGGAGACCAAATAATAGATAACTTGTTCATGGCACTTAACTTGTGACCTATCAGTGTTCAACTACCACAAGTTAAGTGGCTGTCTATTTTATGAAATATCTAAAATCTAAGCATGAAACAATATATTAATCAATTACAAAGAAATAGATGAGAGAAGAGTAAAATTGTTGCAAATAATCATTCTCATTAATATCTAAAAACTCTTGCCCATTGAATAATTATCAATGAGTCAATTGCTAGAATGATATTTTGGAAAACAAAGCCATACACAATATGTACCCAAATCTCATCATAAAACAAGGAATAAAGCAACTAAATTCAACTTAACTACTTGCAAAAACAAAAACACTGGAGCTATAAAGCTATCTTAAGTGAAGAAAACAACTACATAAACTAGAACTTCCAAAAATTAGCATAAGTACCTATCAAGTGTGCATGAATGGAAAGATCACAATGCTCTCAATATATAGTACTTACTATTTTCTTTAAATGCCATACAAAGATGTTAGCAACGTGACGGATTCAACATCTCTGTAACTTAAGATATGCTTCATCTGATATGCTTTTAGAGTCACGTTTGAAGAGGCACCGATAGCATCATACACATCCGTAGGCACTATGTCTTTTCAAAAACGACCCAAAAACGTTAAAGCCACACAGGTGCGTCATTTATTCTTCTTAGCCATTCAAGTTTGTGGAATAATGTAAATCTGTTGATTTATTGTGAAACATCAATTTTGTGATTTTTTTTTTCTGCTTGTTTTCCCATCAGAATGCACTGGCTAAGGGCTTGAGAAGCGTGAGCGTGTCGCTTCTTCGCTTGCTCAAATGGCCGAGAAGGGCTGAGAAGAGAGTGGTGGAAACATCGTGCGGCATATGTTTTGAAGCCACAAAGCCATTTCAAGTTTTTTTGGGTATGGTTTGTTCACATAGGTTTTGTTGTAGTTGCATAGGCCTGCATATTCGTAGTAAACTACAACAAAATTTGTTGCTCGTCCATTGCCCTGAGCCCAATTGCAGCGAGAATCTGAACCCTGAAAAGTGTAAAGGGATCCTACCTAATCACACTATTGAGAAGTGGAAATCAGCATTGGTGGAAGCAAAGATTCCCTTTTCTCAGAGGTTCTATTGCCCTTTTAAGGATTGCTCGGCACTCTTGTTGAAGGGTGTGCCTCAACTTCAAGTAGGAAGCTCGACTACGGCAATGGAAAAATCAGAATGCCCTGCGTGCAAAAGGTTCTTTTGTGTTCAATGCAGTGAGCCATGGCATGAGGGTTTGGATTGCTCTGAATTCAAGAAATTGTCATCTGCAGACGAGAAAAATGAGTTGATGCTCTTCAAGCTGGCCGAAAAGAATCAGTGGAAACAGTGTCCAAGATGCGGACACATGGTTGCAAAAACTTCAGGATGTCGTTACATAATTTGCAGGTCAGTAAACTGGTAACTTGCATACCTGTTCAATCAACATAGTTGCTTTCAAGTTGGAATGTTGTAATTTTAATTTTGAAAAAGATTCTGGGCACCAATCTAAAAAAGATACTACATGAATTATTCTAGGTGGGCTTGGGATAACTGGCACTCAAATTGCCTTGCTTTTTTAGCTATTTGTTCTCTAGATCTGGTTATAAAAACTGGCCGAATAGTAGTTCCACCTCATTTACTGTGGAACTTTGCCATGGAACTGTGCCTCTAGGGGTTTTGGCCCAGATCGTCGGGGTAATTTGAGTGCCAATTATCATAAGCCTTCTAGGTGAAGGGAAAACTTGTTTATTAATTGATGAAGATATTTTTCCAGATTCATTGAAGTGATTCATCAAATTTTGGTTTTTTTTTAATATGAAATCCGAGAACTGAAATATTTATTAATTATTTATCTTTTTTCAACTTGAAATTGTCGAGCCTTAATATTCACTAATAATCCAGAGATTTGCTAAAAAACAGAACCCTGGTCGCTACTGAAACATTGTTCAGCTCAACCAGCTGCATCTCCTCAAAGACTTATTTGTCTTATTAAAAGAGAAAACTACTTTATACAATTGATTATTAATTATTTGTTTTATTAAAACTACTTTCTGAATTGTATAGCATAGGAGAGTCTGATATTTGAACACCGCTTACTGTATTTCTTTTCCCAATTTTAGCAAAGCTATCATTGCAATTTATTCTTTACTGTACACGAAAATGAAAGGGAATTGTTAATGTGTTTAAATCAAAGCTGAAATATATTATTGTGGGTTTTGTTTCAGATGTGGTTGTTCCTTGTGTTATGATTGCGGATCAAAGTGGCAGAATTGCCTTTGCAACTGCTCTGTGGGGCGACGATGATAAAGAGAGCACAGATTTTCTTGGAATTTTGACTAATTTACTGAATTATATTGTAATTGATCTCTTTACTGAATTACAGATTTACCGAATTCCATTGTAACTGATCTAATTTACTGAATTCTATTGTAATTATTGATCTCTTTGCTAATTTGTTCTTATACTAGAAGTTGTTCTTCATGAATATCTTGCTTTAATTCATAGCATGGGTCATTAAAATTTAATTCATAGCATGGGTCATTAAAATTTAATTCATAGCATGGGCCATTAAAATTTCAAAGAGAAAACATGTTTGATTAAAATACAATTTCAATGTTGTAAAGTTAAAACCCATACTCTGGATATTTGCTTGTCAAGGATGATTAGTTAAAATGTGAAACAATTTGTTGAGCACAGCAAGCTTAAGAACAATGATCTTTCATCATATTAGGAAAGTAAGTCTTGGATGGATAGGAAACTACATCATCCTATTTATATTATGTTTTTAAGAACACTAGTCAGCCTGCTGCAGGTCATTTAATGCAGTTGTAGCAGGCATGTTGATCGTTGGATCTCAAGGCATTGAGATCCAATGATCAACATGCCTGCTGCAGCTACATTAAATAACCTGTAGCAGGCTGAATAGTGTTTGCCCCATCATATTAGGAAAGTAAGTCTTGGATGGATAGGAAACTACACCATTCTATTTATATTATGTTTTTTAATTATTTATGTAATTTATTGGACTTGAGAATAGAATACAGGGAATTCCTATGATAATTTCCACCTAAAATAATTTTTGTTAGTGTGTGCTTGAAACCTCCCAATTATGAAAACAGTAAGAGATCTCTAAAAGTTTTGGACATACATAACTGGTAAACAATAGTCTAGTGTGGGGGAGCCTCACTTATAACATCAAATGGATTTAGGTGATTGGGCATTATCCTCTTGGCTTTCGGAGGTAAGGTGAACTACCACAAATGCAAGGTTGTACATTTTCAAAAGAATTTTTATGAACCTTAAAGTAGTGGTTTGAATATGATGATAGAAAAGATAAAGAAGATATTGGAATGTTGGAATTCTAGAGGGTTGATTTTAGCATTTCCAATTCCCATCATAGTGTTATTTTAATCTACAAAGGCTTTGTTATATGAAAGGCTTTGTTATATGAAGGGAAATCTAAAACTCTCTCCTATAATCGTTGGTCTTTTATGAAACTCTCAAGTTGTACGAAAATCCTAGTAGGTCTCCTCTATTTGATCTCCTAAAATATAATTCTTTAAAATTGTAGCTAACAAAAACAGGCATAGAAAATTATGATAGACGTATGGAGTTAATTAGAGGAATCTATTATACTTATTAACATTTTCCTCCCTTCCTTTTAACTTTAAGTGAAGTCATCGGAGTTGAGAATTAACTTATGATTTCTTACTATGACTAGAAGAGGAAATGCAAATGGACAAATAGTTCTATATACACCAATTCTTAGTGAAGCGTTGGTTAGATAAGAATGAATGTGTCCAATAAATAATTTGAAGTAGAAGACCTTGTGATTACGCGGGATAAATATTGTGAATTGAAAGGAAAGCATTGAAAACTTTCTACCCTATGAAGATAAGTCACAATATATATTGCCTCTAAGACTTAGAGGGAGCTCAATTCCCTTTATGCACCAATGAATTAAGTCTAAAGAATTATTTCCATTAGTCTACCTCGAACAATGTGCTATCACATGTATTGTAGGTATGTTTATTGATTTGACATGCAATTTTTCTTTTTTGTCTATCCCTTTTCAGTTTTCATAGCTAGTGTTTTTTCCAATAAGAGCGGTAAAGCACCTCAAGTACCTCTTTACTACCCTCCCAATATTAATAATTAGCATAGATTCAAATTAACTATGGATCTATTAAGCACCAAGGGTGATCAAAAATAAATTGAGATAAAATCTCTCTATGCTTAAAATGACACGAGCTAAGATGGATCTACCACTAGTTTGCATATGGGTGGGTGAAAAAAATAATGTTACGTTTTATGTTAAGGATTTTAGACATAATGGGATTTTCATTTTATGTTCAATCTCTTTTGACACACACAAAAGAGAACCTCACGAGTAAACCTAATAAATGCTTCCTTGTATCTATTTATGGCATCCTTAGTTTAATCTTGTCGGCATAGAGTATTGTGCCTTGCCAAGGGGGATTCGAACTAGGAACCTCTTGGCATAGAAGTAGCTAAATGCCAACATTTGTCACAACTAGTTGATTGAATCCCTTGGGATATATGTATGTATTTATGTATGTATGCATGCATGCATGTATTTTATGTATATATGTAGGTATGCATGTTATTTTTTAGTTAAGGCTGAGATTAAAGTATTTTTTATTTATTTTAATTTTGCATGTCAGATCATCATTAGGCATGGATATTACACATGTTGTAGAAATGTGCCTCTTTGGAAAAAAATGATGAGCAATCTAGAGGTATGTTCTTGTAGTTGCTTCCCAGCTAAGTGCTATACATGTAAACCTTCTAAGATTATCACTAATTCCCTTTGAACAAATTTATATTTTAAACATGGAATCACCCTTGTGAAAGCAAGATCAAACATCCCAAGTTAGAATTTTATATGGAATTATATCCTCGATATGACCTACTCAATATATCCCAATATAAGGTGATCACCCCTTGCTAATACAACTCTATCCAAGTCATTGTTTCCCCATTGTGTCGAGAGAGAGAGAGAGAGCACAAAAAAAGGGAAAAGGAATTCATAAATCAAGGGAAATAAAAACACCCTCCATGAAGGCTATGGACACATGGCTAGTAGTAGAGCGCTATTCATGACACTTTAGTGACAACTCTGGGGCTATGGATAAATTTTCAACAATGGAGAAACACATAAGAGACTTCTATAATCATATCTAAAATATATATTTTAACCCTAAAATTAAGATCAAACCATGAGAAATGATGCTTCAGACCCTTATTATTCATAGATTTAGCTACTTTGTAATTCAAAGTTACAACACTAATGTGGAGGTCGTTTATAATTATGCCACAAAGGAACATGTTGGGGATGCCAAGTTATATGCTCACTTATGAACAAAATCCTTTGGGGTTCATAAGTTGGAATATTTTATTTCTTCATGTCTTCTTTATTGTGGGTTTCAAAGCTAGAAACCCTAAATTTGTACAGTGAGTCACCATATGATGGATTTACAATACCCCATGTGTGCATATGGGTCCCTTTTAAATTTTCACAACCTGCTTGTGAAATTAGTTAGTTTTTTGTGAGGGGGCATATTCCTTTTTGATGATGAGAATGCTTAGCTATAGGGGTCATGATTATCTAAAAAATAGTGCATAATTAATTACTAAGTATTCGCCTTCAAGCACTAACTAAAGAGACCTTGGTAGGATATTGTTCAAGTTAAGGTGAACCTTTAAAGATTCTCCTTTCCAAATGAGAAAATTTATGATTCTTATCTTATGCCTCGTAATAGTTTAAACTCATGATTAGAATAATAAAGGAATTGAGAAGAATTCACGATTTTCCTCCTTGAGACCCGAGTTCCCTAAGGCGAATTTGCACACCAATAAACTAGCACATTCAAGAGGACTATCCTTTCTTTATTCTTCACATCCTTTCAACTGACTAGTATGTGTGTATTTCCTAAGTTCCACTCACCCATCACAAGTTTTCAACCGTAAGAGAGTTGGGACATAGTCATGAGATGCACAAAATTCAAAAGCTATAAATCGTGGAAAATTCAATGCTTTTACACAGGCTCAAACTTTGAAAAGCCACAACACATTGAGCCATAATGACGATTGGGAAGTTTAACAAGAGGAATAGTTACAATGTCGGTATATCCCTGCCTATGTTGTAAGCAAAGAGAGTGCAAAGGAAAATAAACATTAGATCCAGTTCTTCCTTTACTTAGGGACTCAATGGGGATGACAATTTCATTTTGTGTTATATTTCTAAAGCTATGCTCGGTACTCTGTTTAAAAGTAATGATGCGATAAAGAATGACATTGGTGCTTATATGTTTTATTACATCGATGAATAAATAATTTGGCGTGTACTTAGAATTTAATGTGCCAACAAAGAAACAGCAAGAAAAGTTGATTGTGTGACATAGTTTTAGCTTATGGGGACGATAAATTTTATGCCTTCGATGTCCATTGAACAAGACGCTATCTTAAGTCTTAGACCTCTGATGAATCGAGATAGTTTGGGGACGTTTGTCGGAGGAAATAAAGTTCATACCACTGATGAAGAAAAAGAAAGCAACATGCTAAGTTTTGTCACGCCGATGGAAAGGTCAACTTGGCGTTAATTTAAATAATCGGTTGTCGATAGATAAATAATCACCCAAGCATTAAAATTGGAAGCTTTGAGCATTAGCACTAAGGAAATTATTAATGTAGGGATAAGAGAAATAAGAGGCGAGTTGTTATTGTTCAACGCAGGGATTTGAAACGGCCACATCGGTGCGATAACCCAGAAGGATCTGACCAATTGCGTTGTCTAAGTTTTGAAGCCTCGACTATGAGTGTGACTAAAAATGTATTGCTCTCACACTGTTGGGATATAAAATGAGGAGGTTAGCCATTATAAGCTCATTATTATCACTAAACGAAGAATAATTCAGTTAGGAATATTAATGGAAGTGATTACCGCCATTGAGAAAACCCTTGTTCGCTCTTACTGAGCTACCTGGTACACGTGTCTTAAATGAGCAGGCAACATAGTAAATAACACGTAAACTTACGAGGTAATAAGCATTGGATATCGTTTTTTTGTGAACTTCCTTCTAAAGTTTTAAATGTGATTGTTTGATCTTTTATTTCGTTGTAAATTGAAAAAAAAAACTAATGCAAGAATCAACACATTTTTTAAGAACAATACAAGTACTACTTTTTTTCGCGCTCTCTGCTAGGGTTTGCTTATGAGCTCTCATGGTCACTGCTTCGGTTGCCTCCTTCGAATATTGCTACAAGCAATCAATATCCCCTCTCATCGTTCCCATCGTTGTTAGCCCTCGGCCTTGTTGGAAATTAATTCCAACCACCACATCATCCCTCGAGCAGTGTGTTCATGTGAATATTAGTTGGTTTAGTTAATGCTATATAACTTTAGCGAGAAGCTAAATCGATAGATCTTTTTAGACCTCTCGAATGATTGATAAAGTTCGGCACTTGTATAAATCCTTATTATTTGTTAATGGAAGAGAGGGCAGTTCTAGGCAGTTTGCCCCTCTCTCACGGTGTCCTCTGCATCGTCATTTTGTTGTGTGTAGTTTTGCCTTGGTAATAAGCCCCCCATTGTCCATTGCGCCCTCCTTCAATTGGTATCAGAGCTTGGTGTCTGGGTTTGACTCCCTCACTGGAGTGCCCAGGATCATGAGAGAGAAGTAAGAGTAATATTATCCTGTAGGAGTCGATCCATAGGAAAATAGAATGTTTTGTGAGAGTTTGCAAGTGTCTATGTGTGTTTTGTGCGGATGAGCTGAGTGTTCTAATCACTGCCATATGTGCGTTTTGTGCGGATGAGCCGAGTGTTCTAATCACTGCCAAAGAAGAAAGCTGGGGGAGAGCCATTGAAGGCTGTGGACTCAAGTAATGTTAGTTTGAGGCTGGCATATGGAATCACTGCCATAATAGTTAGAGTTGCTTAGTTACGGGACTCCCACTACTGCGTAAGGTTGAGGAGCGATCTACTCGTTGTGTATTGAAGCCATCTTTTTTGTGTCCATAAGAAGGGAAGCAAGTCACCTAGAGTGAAAGAACTAAGCAGCCTAAGTTGAAGGGTCGCAAACCCGCATTGGTCAAGAATCTACTAGCTTGAAGAGGATATGCTAGCCCAGATCATCTGTAGTTGATTGAGTTGTGGGTAGGACTAGAGGAGGATCCGCAAATCCGTTGAAGAAGATGTTAGGGTGAAGGCACTGCCGCCTAGGGAAAGCCCATTGATTAAAGAACGAGAGAGACTTCCACTGTTGCATCAAGCCAAAGGACTTGGTAATGGTGAGATTTTATCTTGGTATTGTCTTATGTGCGCCCACATCAAGTTTTGGGCTCTTTGGATCATTTTTCAGATTTTAGTAATCTGAAAAAAAATAATAATAAATAAATAAAATAAAATAAAAAAATTATTGTTCAATGGCACAAGCTCATGGAGCAAGGCATATCATATTGATGTTTGTTGAAAGTGTAGTCCGAGACGGTGAAGGAGAAAAAAGATTGTCTACATTTTTTAGAGCTGTTGTTCTTTCTGGAGTCATTCTGTGCATTACTGGCACGGGTTTGCAGAAAGGCCACCGTATGGGAATTCACTACCATCGATGGAACTTGTTGTCCTGAAAACGTGTAAGAGGAGTCGCAACTTGTATAAAGGGGAGAACCCACTCACTTTTTGAGACCCCGCTGGTGTAGAGTGGAGTCTGGGAAAGAAAAGGTGAAACCCAGTTGATGTTGAGTTCTCGTTCCTTCATATGTGTAGCTGCGTGTAGCTACAAGTTGAAACTAAAGGGTCGTAGCCATATTACAAGGTCACTTGGCAGATATAGTCATTTGTTGTGTGTTGAGGAAGGCCGGTGAAGGGAAGACATCCTTCCTTGCTTTAGTGGTTGTCAGCTCCCATGGTTTAATGGTCGACCTGACTCATGGTTATCCAATGTGCTTATGCAAGAGTGTTGAGAAGCCGCGGATGGAATTTGCGAAGGCTGAAGCCTTGAGTTGAGCAGAAGCTTAGAGTAGCTGGCAGTTGTAGTTGCATATATTTAAGAGGATCGTGGAAGGAAAAGACGCTGAGCTTGATGTTTATGAAGCTGAGATGAGATTTATTGAGGAATGGCTAGAAAATCCTATGTCTATTGAAACCCCTGCTGTAGCAGTTGAAGATGAGAAGAATGCAACCCTGGAGGTTGCAAGTGCAGCAGACCAAGCTGCCAGAGTGCAGATGAATGAAGAAAATCCTACTTTATTTAACGTTTTAACTCTGTCTATTTGTGCAGGTTTTGACTGCACTGTTAAAGCTGCAAGAGCTAAAGTATTGAAGCTTCCATGCAGCATAAACAAGAAGAAGAAAGTTAAGATGAAATTCACGGAGGATCCATCACAAGACTGGTTCAAAGTTTTGCACCATTGAAAAATAAATAAAAAATGACCTGGTGCTTTCAATGAAGAAAATGTTTTGAAGAATTTTTGTATGGTTTTTTGTTGTTTTACATATGCTGTAGCAATGTTGTATGGCGTAGTAACTTGAAGTATTGTTTTTGAAATGATGATGTTGGCTGAAGCCACTCTTGGATGAATTCGATGCTAATGTTTACTGCTGAATGTTGAAGGTTGTAGGCTTGTGATTTTTTGTGATCTTTGTGTGATCCTCTGCCATTGATTGATGAGTAGTTTGTTGAAGTCTGCCACCTGCGGGGAAGGAAGAGCGTAGAGTGAGTCTCTACCTTCAATATGCAGTTGAGAAAGGCCTTTGTAGTAGCATATCTGCCATAATACTCTCTAAGACATGAAAGTAATCTGCGATGAAGACTCATGATCCAGCAGCAACTTTGAAGAAAACATTTGAAGTGTTTTTGTTGTAACTATAGCTAAGCTGCCTAGCTGAGACTTTAGACCGGCAGACCATGATTGTTGTAAGCAATGTAGTTGTGAGTGTGGCTATTGAAATTAAGGGGGAGTGTTGGAAATTAATTCCAACTGCCACATCATCCCTCGAGCAGTGTGTTCACATGAATATTAGTTGGTTTAGTTAATGCTATGTAACTTCAGCGAGAAGCCAAATCGATAGATGTTTCTAGACCTCTCGAATGATCGATAGAATTCGCCACTTGTATAAATCCTTATTAATTTTGTTAATGGAAGAGAAGGAAATTCTGCGCAGTTTGCCCCTCTCTCACGGTGTCATCTGTGTCGTTATTTTGCTGTGTGTATTTTTGTCTTGGTAATAAGACGCCCACTGTCCGTTGCGCCCTCCTTCAGGCCTGATCCCTC
This sequence comes from Larix kaempferi, assembly GCA_027924585.1. Classification (NCBI taxonomy): domain Eukaryota; kingdom Viridiplantae; phylum Streptophyta; class Pinopsida; order Pinales; family Pinaceae; genus Larix; species Larix kaempferi. The sequence goes on from BSBM01000806.1 coordinate 9,740,539, forward strand.
CTCTGATGCGAGGTTCATCAAGCTTGTTGTTGCTCCGGAAGTTTCCCTCTCTTCGGTAGCCGCCAAAAGCAAGGTGATTGAGCTTTCTAAAAAAGGATTAATTGGCCATTTCATCGGTGCATGCCCTTCCTCGAGATCCATTGAGATGTGGCTAAATAAGAACTAGAGGTCATTGATTAAAGGAAAGGTTATTCAAAACTTTCACGGGAAGAGTTTCTTTGTTTTTTTGTTCGAGAACAAGAGGACAAAGACCTGATTTTTTGAAACGATCTATATTTTATGGGACCTAGGGGAATGTATTTGAACCATTGGAATGCTTCCTTTGATCTGGAGAAAGATATACCCAACGTGGTTCCAGTTTGGGTCAAGCTTCCCCATTTACCCCTTCACTGCTGGGGGGATGATGACCTCGGGGTGATTGGGAATACTCTAGGCAAGTACATTAATCGATTTGAACCCAAGCCGCCCATATTCTCTTGTGCTAGGATCTGTGTGGAGGTGGACCTTGAGAAATGGCTTCCAGAAGAGATTAAGCCCACCATGGATGGATGGAGTCACTCGCAAAAGGTGGACTATGAATAGATTCATTTGAAGTGCAAATCATGCCACGAATATGGGCACTTCACTAGGAAGTGTGGCAAAAATAAAGCCTGGGAAGGTGAGTTAAATAAGGACGAGGATTGGAACGTGGTCGTGAAAAAGGGGAGAAAAGGCACCCAGAAAAATAACATCCCTCCCCCTCAGAAAAATGAAGCACCTTCAAGAAGCAGGTTTCAAGATTTAGAAAATAAAGAAGAAGAAGAAGAAGGCGACATAAGGGAATAGAGACCAAAGACAGAAAAAGAAGGTCATACAGAGCCAACTATGGCAGAAAAAAAGAACACTCTCACCCCATCCCCCTCGGTGCAATAGAATAATGAGGCACGCTCATAAATTTGAGGTTCAATGATGAGATCCAAGTTGAAATCCTCCCAATAAGAATCTTCAGAAATAAGGGGAGAAGAGAAAGACATGCCTGGGAAAAAAGGAAGGAAATCAAACAAAAATCACAAAGAAGAACACGCAAAAAAAGAAAAGTGGAAGGGAAACAAGCTAGTTTAGACCAGCATATTAAGATCATCTATACACCAAGAAAGTAGCCAACAGTGATCTTGGAATCTCATAAATCAAGAAATCCCCCCACCATCTCTTGTAAATAATGAAAATAGTCTCCTAGAACTGTAGAGGATTAGGAGGTAAGTTAAAAACAGAAGCAATCAAGAATATGATTAGAAGTGAACAAATCTCCCTTTTCCTCATCCAGGAGACAAAAATGAGTGAGGAATATTGTATGATAGTTATGATAAAGGTTTGGAAGAATAGCGAAGGCATCTCTGTAGCAGCTTCAAGGAGCTCTAGGGGTCTCTCAATTTGGTGGGATAGTCACAAAATTACCCTAAAGGCAAAATGGAAAATACCAAGCTGGTTAATGTTCAATCTTGAAGATGCGAAGGAAAAATAAACTATTAGAATTTGTAATGTGTATGGCTCGGTTCTCCATCACAAGAAAAAAAAATCTCTCCTTTGAAGAGTTAAGGAGTCTTGATCTTAATCTCTGCAACATCGTTGCTAGCAACTTCAATGTCACCATCTCCTCTTCCGAGAGGAGAGGTGGATCCAGAATCAGGGATTCTTTCGGGGAATACCTGGAATACTTGCAAGCGTCCTGGAATCTCATGGATGTCAAGCTTAGAAAAGGTGTCTTCACCTGGAGAAATAGGAAAATTGGCCGAGGACACATTACAACTTGATTGGATAGATTCCTGGTAAGTGAATACTTTATGCTCAAAATTTCCATTCCGCTTCCAAAATTCTTTCTTCTTCAGTGTCGGATCATAAGCCTCTACTTTTAGAATTTATCTCTCTGAACTTTGAAGGCTCTCTTCCTTTAAAATTTAATCTGATATGGAGTAAAGATCAAGAAATTTTTTATCTAGTAAAAAATGCTTGGAGACCTCGGGTAGAAGGCACGCCAGGTTTTATATGGGAGGCTAAACTAAGAGAAACTAAAGTCGCTCTAAAAAGTTGGGCACTCAAAAGAAAATATCATATCAAGGAGAGGATAAATCGGATCCTGTAGTTGAGAAAGATTCGGGAAGAAATGGAAAAAAGCGAGATCACTGAAGAAATTTTAACAAAGGAGAGAATGTTGGGAGAAGAGATGCAAAAGCTTGAAAAAAGTGAGGAGGAGGAGTGGAGAATAAGATCGAGGAGTCTCTGGCTCAAGGCAGGGGACAAAAACACCAAATTTTTCATAGTCAATACAAGGAGAGAATGAGAAAAAACACAATTTTAGAGTTGGAGGATGAAAATGGAGAGAAAAATTATTCTCCCCAAAATATTAAAGAAGCGGCCTTCAACCATTTCCGAGACTTATATGAGGAATATACGGAGGAGATTATGGAAGACCAGAATGCTCTTCTTAGAAATATCCCAGCTCTTATTACAGAGGGGGATAACTCCCATCTCTGTAGGCAGATCACAGAACAAGAAGTTAACTCAACCATATGGTCCTTGCACCCTGAGAAGGCCCCTATCCCGGATGGGTTTCCAATCATCTTTTATAGGAGATATTGGAGTATAATCAAAGCTAATGTATGCAGGATACTCAATTGTTCAAAAGGAAGAGATAAGATGGGGGGAGCCACAAACACAACCTTAATAGTGCTCATCACCAAAGAAAAGAATCCCTCCTCGCTGAAAATATTTCGTCCTATCTCGCTTTCTAATGCCTCTTACAAGATTCTCACTAAAATCATTTCTAGTAGATTCAAAAGGCTCATCCCGGTTATCATTTCTGAGAATCAAGGGGGGTTTATAGAAGGGAATAAAATCATAGATAATATAATCTTGGTCCAGGAATCTATTCAATCGAGCTACATCAGAAAATAAAACGGCATGGCCATCAAACTCGATCTGGAAAATGCCTTTGACAGAGTCCATCATAGCTTTCTATTCAAAATTATGGAGCGTTTTGGTTTCTCTGAAAATTTTATCAGATGGGTTCATGCTTGCATTAGTCAGTCGTGGATAGCGCCTTTGGTAAATGGAAAACCCACCATTCTTTTCAAAGCCTCTAGGGGAATAGGGAAAGGTTGTCCTCTGTCTCCTCTTCTGTACATCACTGTGGCGGACGTGTTGAGTAGGCACTTAAACATGCAATATGATTCTGGGATTCTTCCAGGCATTCTCATCTCGCGAGGGGTCAAAGCAGTCAATCACGCTCAATTTGTTGATGACACCATTATTCTTGGGAGTGCCTCAAAATTAATTTCCAGGAACTTCCATCATGCGATATCTTCTTTTATCAATGCTTCAAGAAGTAAGACTAGTGCTAACAAATGCAAAATTTTCAGTTCAATTAGAGAGATTTTGAGGTCAAAAAATGGCCTCCTAAAAGATGTACTAAAAAAGTATGAGATATATTAAAATATTATGAGTTAGGGGTTTTATGGGGTAGGTATATATGACAAGTCATCTCCTACACTATTTCTATGCACAATATAAATAACCATGGTTGAGTTACTTTTCAAAATTCACTAGAAATAAAATTAATAAAATAACTCCACATTGATGTGACTAAGATTCATTGTAAATTTCCAAAAATTTATTGTCCTTTAGCATTTATTTGTCTTAAACTTGGAAATTAAATTAAATAATAAAAAACATTTTTTAAGAGCTATTTTTTTAATTTATGTTGACTTTTTTATATTTAGTATTTTTCTCATCAATTTAATATAATGTGATTTAATTGAAAATTTATTTACATGTAAAATGTTAATAATATTATTATAATTCACATTGCATTATTATTATTATTATTCTTTATTCATTAAATCTATATTGGTAAATTAATGTCAAAATCATAAACTTTTTGGGGATATTTATTTTATCGTAAATGAATGTTATAGTTAAGTCTTTCATAGAAAATAATATAAGACTTAATTTATTCAAAAAAAATGAGTGGTAAAAATATATAATTTTTTTTTAACTATTAATATTATCTTTAGAACATTATTATTTTGTAAAACATGTTTCTTTAAAGCTTTGAAAATTGTGATGAAATTGAATTTTGTAGAAATATTATAATATGTTGTCATGTATTATTATTGAAATAAAATGGACAATTTGTGTGTGTGTGTGTGTGTATTAGATAGTTATAGTTATAGATAACTAACATACATTTTTCATTTTTTTTTCCTGGAAAAAAAAAATGTAATTTCATTTCATCCTTAAGAGTACGAAATTACATTTTGTCATCTTCACTCGTAAAGAGTGGAATATAGATCTATATAAATAAACTTCCTGCATCTATATGATATAAGCTAAGATGTTCTCACCACGTGAGCATTAACATCTGTTACAAGCATATACAAGTTCACTGTGATCATGACTTAATAATTTTACAAAAAGTATATGACATTCCTATACATAACTGTAGAGTATAGAGACCTGCAATAATATCAAAAAAGTTCAAAGTATCCATCCTGAAAGAAAACGGATCATCAATCTATGAACGGCCGGGGATAATACTCCCTTCCCACCCCTCCTCAAATTCTATGATTTTCCATAAACCAACCCCCATCAGCAACCCTTCTTTCGAGGCCTTGTCCGCCTCTGAGTTGTTTTCACAGTAAATATGCCTGCAATTAAAAATTTCAAAAGTGAGAGACATTTTGAATTTGTTCCAACACAGCAACAATCCTCTGATTGTTACACTGAAAAGAGCTAGACACCCACTTGATCACATTTAAAGAGTCCCCCAAAATAGTAATGTTCCTCACTGTGCGTTCCAAAGCAAAGGAGATAAGAAGTTTCAGACTAAGAATCTCAGCCCAATTGTTGGTCCCCCTCCCAAACCCAAACGACATCACAAATAAGTGAACAGGAGACAAAAGGAGTAGAGCTCCTCCCCCACAAAGATCATTCTGGAAAGCCCCATCAAAGAATCCCTATGGCTGTGAATAATCAATATCCACTGGTTGAATACATCTGACTGATGTGGAAGGTTTGAGACGTTTGTAGGCAAGGAAAATCCCACAGCTGTTTATAGCTGAAAGTGCAGGCAGACCAGCAATATCTGAAAACATACATTTGTTCCGAGAGAGCCAAATCCCCCAGATTGCAATAAGTGGAAGAGCTTGAAAAGAAGAAAAAGCAGGATTTTGATACCATTGTCTCCAAGCATCTTCCATAGAGTTCCCTGTCCAATGGAAAATTACTTTTAAGATTCTGGAAACAATACACCACACCTCAGAAATAAATCTACACTGTAGAAACAAGTGCAACACATTCTCCTCTGCCTGATTACACAGGTAGCATTTGTTTGGTCCATGAAGGCTTCTTCTCTGCAGAAAATCCCAAGTCGGTACCCTTTTGACCAAGACACACCGCATGAATAACCTAACCTTGTGTGGGCACTGAAGCTTCCATAAATTTTTCCACCACCATACCTGTTCTCTGTCCAAGAAGTTCTCACTGATCCATAGATATCCTCCTTTAGGGGAATAGTTACCTAAGGGATCCCCATCCCATACCAGAGTGTCTTCTTGTTCATTAAAGTAGATCTGATCCTTGCTGAGAGCCCTCAAATACTGCCTTAGCTCATCCTCCAACTCACCTCCCAAACCAAAAGAATCATCCCTCCGCCAAACAAGGCTTCCCATCCAAACAGTCTCCAAGTCTGCCAGTTGATTTAGATAGTAGAAATCTCTTTGACCCAGTTCCTCAATCAATCCAGCTGACAACAAATGTTGAGCTTCATAGCCCACCCAGGGATCACATCCTATCCTTACTCTTTGACCATTACCTACATCCCAAACCATATTCTATTCAATAACATGAAAAGAGGATACAACAGCTTTCCAAATGCAGGACCCACCTTTATGTGATTTATTTGGGGACCGGATCCATGATTCAACAGAATCTGGCTCAACATATTTATGTACCATTGCCCAAAAACCCTCAGACTTTATTAAATGCCAACCACATTTCGCTGCCAATGCTTTGGAAAAGTGAAAGATGTTCTTGAGTCCCCATCCACCCAAAGCTTTTGGTACTGCAATGCGATCCCATTTGACCCAAGGAGTAACATGAGCATCCTCCTTGCCATTCCAGAGAAATCTGAAACAATTTTTTCTTGCCAAATCCAAGATGCCCTTCGGAATCCAAGCCAGTGACATCCAATATACTGGGATAGCTTCCAGCACCGACTTAACCAGAACTAATCTTCCAGCTCTTGATAGCCACCTAAAGCTCCAACTTTTTAATCGTTTTTCCAGTTTTTCCAGTAACCAGACCCAATCCTGATTTTGATAGTCATTTTGCTTTAGGTTGAATCCAAGATACTTTAACCCTTCCGAAAAGGGTAAGTAGAGTGTAGGGAAACAAATCAGTATAAGTCTGGAGTTCCTCTTCTCTTAAATAGGAAACAGAAAGAGAGGATTTCCCAGCATTTATTTCCATCCCTGTGGCTAATGAGAAAAGATCCAAAATTTTCTTGAGTTTAGTTGCATCCCTTCTAGAACTCGAACAAAATATCAAAATGTCATCCACAAAAAGTAGATGTGAGAGTGAAATTCCTGGAGCCACCATGATACCTTCAAATTGGCCCAAACATCTTGCTTCTTTAATTGCTCGGCTTAGACTCTCAGCCACTAGCAAAAATAACAGGGGGGATAAAGGGCACCCTTGACGAAGGCCCCAGCCAAAATGAAAGAAAGGAGTCGCCACTCCATTCATTAAAACAGAGAAAGAGACAGTAGAGATGCAACTCATGATCCAACGAATGAAACCAATCTCAAAACCCAAATGAGTAAGCATAAGATGGATATAAATCCAACTAACCTTGTCATAAGCTTTTGAAAGATCAATTTTTAGGATTGCTCCTTTCAATTTTCTAGTTTTAATGCTATGCAATCCTTCCTGAGCAATCCCAATAGCTTCATGTATCTTACGGCCTTCTAGAAACCAAAACTGTTCCTCTGAGATGTGTGCCAATAAAATAGGTTTTAGTTTGCAAGCAATAACTTTGGTAACAATCTTATACACACAATTGCAAAGAGATATAGGTCGAAAATCATTCAAATTTGAAGGAGTATCCACTTTTGCGATTAGAGCTATGAAAGTGGAATTACTGTTGGCTGGTATCTTGCCTTCCTTCCTAGTATCTTCAACCAGTTGTAAGAGATCCTCTCCAATTATGTCAAAAAGCGCAATAAAAAATTCAATGGTCCAACCATCCGGCCCCGGACTCTTATCCTTCTGAAAGTTGTTCAAAACCTCTTTTAATTCATCAGCCGTAATGGAGTTCATCAGCTTCCTATTGTCTTCAGCCTCAACAAACCGAGGGAATAGCTAAGCTACCCTAATAACCTCCTCAATGTTCACTCTATCACTAGCTTTGAAGAGGTTCTGAAAATTATTAACCCCAACTCCAGCCAATCCTTCAAAAGTAGCATGAGAAATACCTTCTGAATCTGCAAGATTCCAAATGGTGTTAGCTGATCTCCTGCCTTTTGCATAGGCATGAAAAAATTTCAAATTTTCATCCCCACTTTCCAACCAGATGGCCCTACTCTTCAATCTCCAGGTCTCTTCAATCTGCAGCAAAATCCTGTTTCACTGATCCTCCAAATGTACTAGGTAATCCTTCGAATCCTGTGAACAAAAACCACCTCCCAACCCTCCTGAGATGGATGATATTTCTTCCTCGATAATCTTAAGAGTCCTTTCATCCCTAATTCTCTTCTCAGCCGCCCAATTTTTTATTGGATCCTTGAGAATTTTATATTCTCAGCAAAGTGAAATGTTGTAGTATGTAACATCCCTGGTTGACAAGGGATCCAATACTGATGGAAAAGCTCAACAAAGGTAGGATCCTGAAGCCAGATCTTGTTAAATTTTAAGGGAGCAGGAGGCTTGACAGGGCCAGCCTTCATCTCCAGGAAGATAGGTTCATGATCTGAGCAGCCACGAGACCCAATCCATTGCCTGACATAGAAAAAAGATTCCATTAACTGCTCAGAGAGAAAAAATCGATCCAATCTCTTCGCCACCCTATCCAATCCAACCCTCTTATTCCTCCAAGAAGGTTTTAAACACACAAGATCAACATCGACCCAATTTCCTTTAGTGAATTTCCTGATAAAAAAATTTGTGAGGGGATCGACATGAGCATGAAGCCCCCAAACCTCAGCTTGACCCAGAGAAAAGTTTAGATCCCCCCCCAATATTACAGAATCCCCCTTGATCATATCCCTTTCCAACAAAGAGTTCCAAAAGGATTCCTGGTCACAATAAGGTACATAGATGTTTACTATAGTGAATTCTTTCTCAACACCCAAAGACCTACAAGACATCCCTAAGACCGAATGTATTCCCCAGAGAGAGGAAACACAGACCTTAGCTTCTTTCCAACCAATCACTAGTCCGCCAGAGCGACCCCTTGCATCAGAGGCCTCAAAGCACCATCCCGAAAACCAAGCTTTTAATCTTCCAATAGCTTCAGCACCTCCACACATAGCTTCTTGTTACAACAAAATATCAGGATGTTCAAGATCCAACATCCTCCGCAACGCTGGTCTTTTTGAGGGACCAGCAAGACCCCTATAATTAAAAGACATAACCTTCATCGGAACCCTTCCTTGTGGGCATTCACTGCTCTAAGTGCCCTTTCAATTGAAAGTTGTTTTCCATTCCTAAGGTCCGAACATGCTCGTAACTTAGCATGCAAGATGAAATATTTTCGTCCTCTAAGCTTAGATGGTCTAGGCTTACCTTTCCCAATCCCCCCAGCAGAAGGATTGTTCATTGAATGGAGGAAATAACCAGACTCAACGAAGCCCGAAGGGGAGGATGGAACAGGAACCACTTGTTGGATTACCGATGAGTCAACAGGATAATTCTCAGGGTGGCAATCCAGTAATAGTGTTTTATCAGAAGGGGGTGAGCCGGGATAACCCGGAGGAACAATGAGAGAAGCCAACATATGAGAGGAAATATGTAAATTTTTAAACCCATCCACCCAATCAAAACCCGAAAATGACAAGTTCTTAATAAAAAAATTAAAGGAAGGGTTAGAGAAGGGAGCAAAAGAAGTACCAGCTGCCAAATCCTGAGACCGAAGAATTTGCAGAGGACCCTCCAGAGCAGTGACCACAGGAGGAATGTGATCGATCTCTGCTGAGACTATGACCGAAGCAGATTCCGGCTCTAAACCATCCTCCCCTAAAAAACCATCTTCCTCCATAGTACCAGCAGGCTCCACCATCTATTCAATCTCAGGTTGTCCCATAGCGTCTTCTTTAGAATCCACACTTGCCACCTTCTCCACAATCCTATGCTTCAAGGAGTTTCCAAACTTCATTCGAACTGGCAAAGTGCATTCAATAGCCGGATGTCCATACTCATGGCATCATCTACAGCGAAACGACACATTTTCCTAATCTAGGGTTTGAGCAAAGGTATAAGGCCCCCATTTCAGATCCATACCATCAAACAAACCATCCCTAACATTAATACTCACTAGAATTCGCGCAACCTTTTGAATCGATGTTGCCACAAAGGAAAAATCCGCATCCAGGTAGGTTCCAAGCAGATTACCTATCCTCCGGAAATGCTCCTCATCCCAATAGTGTAATGGTAGCCCTGGTAGACGGACCCAGAGCGGGATGGTGTCCATCCGTTCGCGGCTAGCATCAAATAATGGGTTCCATGGCTTGAGCAGGAGAGGTACTTTGAGGATCGACCAGTTCATACTTAGGGCCCATTGTGCATGTGCGTCTGAAGAGAAATGAAAGGCAAACCAGCCCCCCGAGTATCATTAGGGCCTACATGGCGCACATCGGAAAGGGAGTGCACACCTTTTCTGGTATTGGGTCATGATAGGGTTTTCAATATTGACTACACCCTAAGGGAATGGACGCATTCCTGGTGTTTCAATACTTGATAGTGAATGATCTGGATTATGGTTACAAAATTGAACGACAATACTGATGAGATTGCTTATCCTTCTTGTGTTGTCAGCCTACATAGATGCAGATTGATACTGCACATTAAGAGGCAAACTGAAGACGGGTACGCAAAAGGACTATATAGGAATTGGTAACCTTTCTATGCTCATACGAAATATTACCAAAAGGGATGGACATGCCCAAAGAGTTGTGTAATAAGAAGAGGTATCATCCTTGTGTGAGTGGGGTCATGCTAACCTGCAGTCAAGAAAGTCACTTATAAAGTTCCATAAAGTTCCTAAAAGGAACCACCGATTTGCACCAGAGAAGGAGTGACGTCCTTATATGAATGAAGAGTTCTGTGTGTGAAGGGTTGTGGTGCAAGAGGTGTGGTGACATTGGTGAAGGCATAAAATCTCTATTGGGATAGCAGTAGGAGGGCAGGCGCCAAGACTGACTGAAAACCCTAAGATGCCTATGGCTCCATAGTAGAGCCTTGACCTATAATGGTCAGGTGGCGCAGTTTCCTTCCATTGGTCGATGACCCAGATGAATGTGCTGGCTCAGCAATGGAGAGGGCCAACCAGGTATGGGACTGGTTGGGCACCACCAAATGCTTGGTAAATCCAGTCGGCGTGAAGGTGTACTAGTGAAGCATTAACTACATCCAAGTCCATAGGCGATCCCAAGGCTTGCAAAGCGAAGCAGGATCCTGTGGACCAGAGGGGAAACGCACAATAAAGATAAGTATTCAGTTTCATTTATGTCTTCTTTGAAATAATGAAGATTTCAAGTATAAGTCTTCTAACAAGTAAGTTGATACACTAATGTTTCTTTGTTGGAAACCTTGGTCGTGGCAGGAAAGCAAGACCCTGAAAGCACTATAAAATTACTGGTAAATCCAGAGATTAAATGAGTGGGTGATATGAGATTATTGATAAATCCAGAGAGTAACTGGTTGGGCATTCACTACTTAATATTGTGAAACAGCGTGTATGCTGGCCCAATACCCCTTAAACAATTGATAAAACCAGTCAGTGTACTGGCCTGGCATTGCCTATTCAAATGATTGTGGAGTAGCCTACGTGTCGGCCCAACATTCCTAATTGTGTCCATGGGAAATCCAAGGCTCGTAAAGCAAACAAGGATCCCGTGGAATAAAGTGAAGACATCCAATACAGATAAGTATTTGGTTATCTTGCAGCTTCTTGCTTATGAATATACGTGTCTATATGATTTGGTTATGATTTCTCAAACTCTTGTTTAGAGAAAAACCTTATGAAATAAACTAAACATGTGAATGTATTCAATGTTTGAGTGTAGGTATTGTTGGAAGCAAAGACCAGGAAGGCATCATAGGGATGCATATGGACATATGACCGTCTTAAAGAACTCAATATGAGCAGTAATAAAAGATGGTGCTAGTGAATATGAGTGGGTCCTAGCAACCAGAGGTTTTGTAAGCAGAATGGGAAGGGGTACCCAAGTTGAAAAGCATTAGACAGACCTCAGACACTAAGTGTCATAGCCAATAAAGGGCAATTCAAGCATTCACGTTAAAGTGAAAGAGACTAAGGAGCATGAAACCACAATGATGGCATAGCTCCGTAATAAAACAAGACTAAGAAGGAGAAACTCTTACTCTTCTCTTTCCATTTTATTGATGCATTTATAAAACAAAGAATTGTTGAATGCGTGTCATGACTAGAGGAAGAATGTGTTTATTTGCTTGAATTAAATTGTGAATGCTAAAATAGTTATTTCACTGTGAAAGGATGAACATGAAAGATTTCATATGTTTGTTGGGAAAACATGAAAAGTGTGGAAGTCTCATGAATAAAGCATGGACGTTCCATGTCAATTGGGAAATTAATTGACTAATTTTAATGTTTATGTTATGCTTGACCTAACAAAGAATTGCAATAATAAATTTCACAGGTGAGAAATTGAATGCAATTGGTTGCAGCCGTTACAAAAACAAACAAGTGGTGCTAGCAAGCAAGTGAGGAAGCTGTGCGCATTGACCATGGCCGCATACCAAGGGCTATTGGACTTAGCTGAAAGTCTTCTTCAAACAATTTCCAAGACCCAAGAAAACCTTGGAGAGATGCTCAAGCTACAGAAGCAGCAGAATGCGATGAACCACAAGGTTTTGCAGGACTCTATTCGTCTGCAAAAAGAGGTAAAAAGTATTATGAAAGAAATCAGTAAGGGAAAGGAAAGTGGACCAATGATGAAGCATTCATCCTATCACCCCATCAAGAAACGCCCAAGGCTGGAAGAGAGCAAGAATGCTGACAAAGGAAAACAGAGGCAGCCATCTCCAATAGAATGTTGGGGATGTGGAGGAAGTCACCTCCTCCGCGAATGTCCAACAAGGGGTAGCAAGAAAAGCGACAACCAGCAGGAGCAACATGTAGAGGTTAAAGAACCTCACCTTGACATCTTCAATCAATGAAATGCAGGACATACTTGCCACATTTTGTGAATTTTGGACATGTATAAAGTGTGTATTTATTCCCAAGTATTGGAACACTGAGGATGGTGTTATTCCAAGGGGGAGGGGAATGTAATACCCCCATTTTTACCCTTATAATATTTTGGGCTATCATATAAATATTGTATGCATATTATGTATGGTTCCTAGCGTGGAGCTCAAGGCCAAGGCCCCGCTAGTGAACACTCGACCTTGAAGAGGAAAGTATTGGATATTATGTTGCCCATGTGATAGTGAACCATGGGAATTGTAAATATGCATTTTAATATAAATACCCACAACTAGCTATGCAATGCAACAAGAGATGGGGGCATGATATTAAAAGAAATTGGGAGGAAAATATTCAAACCCTTGAGCCAATGAAGTCAAGCCAAGTGTCAATGAGAGAACCCATCAACCATCAACTACCCATGTTGACTTTGGTGCCCAATCATTCATTTCTCCCAAGAGTTGGGTGAAGTAGTTAATGCCTTGGGGATTGGGGAGGTATGGCTGTCCAAATTCGAGTATGGGAAAGCCACCCTCATGGAAAATCATGTTTCTCCTTCTTGGGCAAGAAAACACCCACGAATTTCCTTCCCAAGCCATTATTCATGATCAGACTTCACTCTCTCACGTTTTCGGAGCTTGCTGGGCATTTCTCTCATGGAGTACGCTGTAAATTCATTGGTTTTCAAGGTGAGAAGGGTGTTTTTGTGATGGCTGGACTATGGGGAAAAAGGAGAATCCATTGGGAAGCTCAATAGATAATTTTGATAGCTTGTTGTTTCCATTATTGTTGTAAAAACGTTTTTGAATTTCCAGATTTGGTTTCATTTGTGGAAAAATCGTTTTTGTGCACCCTGCTGCCAGTTAATGGTTGTGTGAAGGTCATTTTGGCCCTTGAATTCCCAAGCCTTTGCCCTCTCATGCAGTATGAGCTAGCTGGGGATTTTCCCATCACGTTTTTCATCTATCTCCTGCATTTTCCATGCCTGGGAACTCGTTTTTGTATTGCCCAATGGCTGGGAAGAAGGGAGCCACGAATTTGGGGTTTATGGAGGCCATTTTTGTCCCTTGAGTGCCCATAAACGTTTTCTGGAAACGGTTTTGTTCTCCCAGGGTGATTCCCCAATCGCCATTTCGTTTTTGGTTGCCCAACGTTTTTCTTCATGCCCAGAAATTGTGATTTTTTTGTTATGTGTATCCATGCCCAGTTTATGAGTTTTCTATGTGTAGGGGATTGTTGGGGTTGAAATGGGTTTCCATTGTTTTGGCTTGAGCTTGAGTGGAAGCATCCACAAATGAAGAGGGTTCATATTTAGCTTGATAAACCCAGCTGTGAACTGGCTTGGCTTAAATGCAAATGATCATTTGGCTGTGTATGAGCTTGAGAGTCTCTTTTTCCTTGTGGATATCATGCCCAGCTCGGGGGTGGTCTCTGAGTGCTGAAATAATACAGGCTGGGCAGAGACCTACGGTTGGGAGGAACGTTGCAACGACATAGCTAGTTGTGTGGGACAATTGCACAACAAAGATAAGTGTTTTCTATTTATGTGTTTTGCCTTTGCAGTGTTTAAATTAAATGACTGTTATTGATATATTGAATGCATATAAAATTATGTGTGTGGATGAGTTTATCTCCGCAGTGCATGTTTGTTGAATTTACATCTGCACACATGGGTTTTTAATTGTATGGATCTAATGAATGGGCTGAGTTTGTTTAAAAAGCCCCATAGATTGGCATCATGTTTCCCTTACCGGAATCGGATAAATGGGCGGGTATGTTACAGTTGTGTTTCTATTAAGAACAAATTAATAGTTATATATATCTTGCAATGTCAATACCTTTGCATAGTTCTAGATTTTGATTTATGATTATAAAATTTGTACATTTTTTTAACCCATGAGTAATAAAATGTCCTAACATAGTGGGCACATGAAATAGAGTTAGGACTACTCATGGAGAACACCAAATGACTTAGCAGAGGGAATGCTACTTTCCCTTGATACTCCAGAAACAATGCTTCTTATCAATCCATGATTTTAAATATAGAAGGATATAGCGTTTCAAGGTGTCACAACATAAACTATCCATATAATCTAAAGGATTACAACCAATTATGTTAGTAAATCCTCCACCATCATTGTTAACTAAGCCCGTGACTAAATCATATTCAAACTATTATATAATTAAGCCTCAACAATTGGATAACATAAGTAAGATAGCATAACATAATTTATGTGAAAACTAAAAAAATAAAATAAAACTATTTGGTAGTATATGTAAGTTAAGTTTTAGATTAATAGGTTAATTTAGAGTGATTAAATTTTGTGAATTACAAATAAAAAGTCATAAGGAGTGAAATCCCAAAATTGACTACTCCTATGAAAATTATCAAACTTCACTCAATATTCCCACATAGAATAAAAAATACAAATAACTTTTTTGTAAACATACTCTTTATAAACATACTTTTATGAGAATGAGGTATGTGAACTTTTAGATAGAGATGATGACTCAACGTCTCATCACCGAATATTTTCAAGTTAAAATCTTCAATGTGAATGGATTAAATTTGAGGACTATCTCATTGATTATGGTCCAATAACCGAAAGACTGTATTGCACATATTCTAGTCCTTTCAGCAGTAGAAAACCGAAACTGGGAGTGAAACATTGCACGTGAGTGGTATATGTATTCTCAAATGCTTGAAGCGCATGCAGACTTAATCTCGCTTGCACGAAGTAAAGTTTAGCTTAGTTTAGTTTCCTGATATGCAGACTAGTTGTGAAACATTTCATCTCATGGTGTACGGATTCTCAAATGCTTAGATCAAATGCAAACTAATTTTGTAAGGTTTGGCAAATTACACCAAAGCCGGGTGATATTGGTAAATATTTGAAATCAAGAACATAGTTCTATGATTTTAGTGTGGCGGTCAGTCTACATTATACTTTGAGGTACAGAGGTTATTCAACCCATACTTCAATACCCCCCTCTGCTGTAACTTGGAGGATTTGAACTTGGAACCTAAGCTTTGATATCATGCAAGATTTTTCGTTACACCAAAACCTACAAATATTGGTAAATATTTGAAACCGAGCACATAGTCTCATGATCCCAACGTGGTGATTAGTCCACATTATTTTCCAATGTGTGGCGGTTATTCAACTAATACTCCAACACCCCCTCTTCTGATGTAACTCGGGGGATTTGAACCTAGGACTTGAGCTCTTATACCATGTAAGGTTTGTCATTACACCAAAACCTGCAAATATTGGTAAACATTCAAAACCAAGCACATAGTCCCATGATCCCAGTGTGGCAATTAGTCCATGTTATATTCTGAGGTGTGACGGTTATTCAACTGATACTCCAACACCCCCCTCCGATGCAACTCGGGGATTTGAACCTAGGACCTGAGCTCTGATACCATGTAATTACTTCGATAGGTGTTTATATCTTAAAATTTGGGGTGGACTACCATCTATGCTTTTCCTAGATTGAAGGAGGATGAGACAAGTGTACTATTGAGATTGATTTTATGGGCACCGTTCAAAATTCGAAATAAACAATTATAAAAAAAATGAAATATAAAAAATACAACATCTATAGGCAACATAATACATATCAGCTTCGAACACATCTATAGGCAACATAATACAAAAGTTGATGCTCTCTCCAAAGAGGCACATGAGGGTGCTGAAGGATATATCTGTTGGGAAGAATTTTTGGAGTCACAATGTATTGACTCAGGTTTGGTGAATCTTTTTGTTCTATAGTGGCAATATGTCACAGAATTATGATGTTTCTGCTTGCAGCTTGTTTATTTTGCAAGGTATTGTAATATTGAAGGGGATGGAACTCCATAACATACTCGAACATAAGTCTAGATTTTTATCGACTTATGACATATTGTACTATTTGATTCTACATATGAATATCAATAGTACGTTTTTTTCCGGTGAAAAAAAAAAACAAAAAAACTTGTAGTTGATGTACGGATAACTAGTAGGGGAGGGATGCCAGTAGTTGAGCATTTTTTTTACCCCTTTTTATGTAACTTAATTCTTTATGTTCCCGAGCTTGTTTTTCCTCCAATTTTTTATGACATATACTTTGACGTGTTCTCTATCTAACCATATCAGTCTTGAGGTGTGACGAATCCAAATGGATACCATGTCAGCGACAAAGTTCCAAGTTGTCTAGTCCTAATGTCACCATAGTGTATTTTTGCTTGGGACCAATGGGTGAACATTGATGTGACTTAAAGTGGATGTGACTTAAAATGAAATTTCTAATTTCAAATATTCATTTTATTTCAAAATGTAGAAGAAAGTTTTTTCTTGAGTAATTTTAAAAACATGAAAATATTGACATTTACTTGTACATAAAGTACTTTTATAAACAACAAATGGTACCAAGTATTTCCAAAATTGACGTGAGCCAACACCACTTCTATCTCCACTACTGGTACCCCCGTTCAACTACTGGCATCCCTCCCCTAACTCATACATGGATAATAAGTAGTGAAAAACAACTCATTTTTAACTAAAGAAGATAATAGGTAGTTGAGGCATAGAGGTGATTACAACTAAGCATGGAGATCAAGTAATAGATAACTTGTTCATGGCACTTAACTTGTGACCTATCAGTGTTCAACGACCAAGTTAAGTGGCTGTCTATTTTATGAGATATCTAGAATCTAAGCATGAAACAATACATTAATCAATTACAAAGAAATAGATGAGAGAAGAGTAAAATTGTTGCAAATAATCATTCTCATTAATATGTAAAAACTCTTGCCCATTGAATAATTATCAATGAGTCAATTGCTAGAATGATATTTTGGAAAAAAAAGCCATACACAGCATGCACCCAAATCTCATCATAAAACAAGAAATAAAGCAACTAAATTCAACTTAACTACTTGCAAAAACAAAAACACTTGAGCTATAAAGCTATCTTAAGTGAAGAAAACAACTACATAAAGTAGAACTTGCAAAAATTTGCATAAGTACCTATCAAGTGTGCATGAATGGAAAGATCACAATGCTCTTAATGTATAGTACTTACTATTTAAAGATTAGCAAGGTGACGGATTCAACATCTCTGTAACTTAAGATATGCTTCATCTGATATGCTTTTAGAGTCACGTTTGAAGAGGCACCGATAGCATCATACACAACCGTAGGCACTATGTCTTTTCAAAAACGACCCAAAAACGTTAAAGCCACACAGGTGCGTCATTTATTCTTCCTAGCCATTCAAGCTTGTGGAATAATGTAAATCTGTTGATTTATTGTGAAACATCAATTTTGTGATTTTTTTTTCTGCTTGTTTTCCCATCAGAATGCACTGGCTAAGGGCTTGAGAAGCATGAGCGTGTCGCTTCTTCGCTTGCTCAAATGGCCGAGAAGGGCTGAGAAGAGAGTGGTGGAAACATCGTGCGGCATATGTTTTGAAGCCACAAAGCCATTTCAAGTTTTTTTGGGTATGGTTTGTTCACATAGGTTTTGTTGTAGTTGCATAGGCCTGCATATTCGTAGTAAACTACAACAAAATTTGTTGCACGTCCATTGCCCTGAGCCCAATTGCAGCGAGAATCTGAACCCTGAAAAGTGTAAAGGGATCCTACCTAATCACAATATTGACAAGTGGAAATCAGCATTGGTGGAAGCAAAGATTCCCTTTTCTCAGAGGTTCTATTGCCCTTTTAAGGATTGCTCGGCACTCTTGTTGAAGGGTGTGCCTCAACTTCAAGTAGGAAGCTCGACTACGGCAATGGAAAAATCAGAATGCCCTGCATGCAAAAGGTTCTTTTGTGTTCAATGCAGTGAGCCATGGCATGAGGGTTTGGATTGCTCTGAATTCAAGAAATTGTCATCTGCAGACGAGAAAAATGAGTTGATGCTCTTCAAGCTGGCCGAAAAGAATCAGTGGAAACAGTGTCCAAGATGCGGACACATGGTTGCAAAAACTTCAGGATGTCGTTACATAATTTGCAGGTCAGTAAACTGGTAACTTGCATACCTGTTCAATCAACATAGTTGCTTTCAAGTTGGAATGTTGTAATTTTAATTTTGAAAAAGATTCTTGGCACCAATCTAAAAAAGAGACTACATGAGTTATTCTAGGTGGGCGTGGGATAACTGGCACTCAAATCGCCTTGCTTTTTCAGCTATTTGTTCTCTAGATCTGGTTATAAAAACCGGCCGAATCGTAGTTCCACCTCATTTACTGCGGAACTTTGCCATGGAACTGTGTCCCTAGGGGTTTTGGCCCAGATCATCTGGGGTGATTTGAGTGCCAGTTATCATAAGCCTTCTAGGTGAAGGGAAAACTTGTTTATTAATTGATGAAGATATTTTTCCAGATTCATTGAAGTGGTTTATCAAATTTTGTTTTTTTTTTAATATGAAATCCGAGAACTGAAATATTTATTAATTATTTATCTTTTTTCAACTTGAAATTGTCGAGCCTTAATATTCACTCAAAATCAAGAGATAGCTAAAAAAACAGAACCCTGGTAGCTACTGAAACATTGTTCAGCTCAACCAGCTGCATCTCCTCAAAGACTTATTTGTCTTATTAAAAGAGAAAACTACTTTATACAATTGATTATTAATTATTTGTTTTATTAATACTACTTTCTGAATTGTATAGCATAGGAGAGTCTGATATTTGAACACCGCTTACTGTATTTCTTTTCCCAATTTTAGCAAAGCTATCATTGCAATTTATTCTTTACTGTACACGAAAATGAAAGGGAATTGTTAATGTATTTAAATCAAAGCTGAAATATATTATTGTGGGTTTTGTTTCAGATGTGGTTGTTCCTTGTGTTATGATTGCGGATCAAAGTGGCAGAAGTGCCTTTGCAACTGCTCTGTGGGGCGACGATGATAAAGAGAGCACAGATTTTCTTGGAATTTTGACTAATTTACTGAATTATATTGTAATTGATCTCTTTACTGAATTACACATTTACTGAATTCCATTGTGACTGATCTAATTTACTGAATTCTATTGTAATTATTGATCTCTTTGCTAATTTGTTCTTATACTAGAAGTTGTTCTTCATGAATATCTTGCTTTAATTCATAGCATGGGTCATTAAAATTTAATTCATAGGATGGGCCATTAAAATTTCAAGAGAAAACATGTTTGATTAAAATACAATTTCAATGTTGTAAAGTCAAAACCCATACTCTGGATATTTGCTTGTCAAGGATGATTAGTTACAATGTGAAACAATTTGTTGAGCACAGCAAGCTTAAGAACAATGATTTTTCATCATATTAGGAAAGTAAGTCTTGGATGGATAGGAAACTACATCATCCTATTTATATTATGTTTTTTAAGAACACTAGTCAGCCTGCTGTAGGTCATTTAATGCAGTTGCAGCAGGCATGTTCATCGGATCTCAAGGCATTGAGATTCAATGATCAACATGCCTGCTGCAGCTGCATTAAATAACCTGTAGCAGGCTGAATAGTGTTTACCCCATCATATTAGAAAAGTAAGTTTTAGACGAATAAAAAACTACACCATTCTATTTATATTATGTTTTTTAATTATTTATGTAATTTATTGGAATTAAGAATAGAATACAGGGAATTCCTATGATAATTTCCACCTAAAATAATTTTTGTTAGTGTGTGCTTGAAACCTCCCAATCATGAAAACAGTAAGAGATCTCTAAAAGTTTTGGACATACATAACTGGTAAACAATAGTCTAGTGTGGGGAGCCTCACTTATAACATCAAATGGATTTAGGTGATTGGGCATTATCCTCTTGGCTTTCGGAGGTAAGGTGAACTACCACAAATGCAAAGTTGTACATTTTCAAAAGAATTTTTATGAACCTTAAAGTAGTGGTTTGAATATGATGATAGAAAAGATAAAGAAGATATTGGAATGTTCGAATTCTAGAGGGTTGATTTTAGCATTTCCAATTCCCATCATAGTGTTATTTTAATCTACAAATACTAGAGGCTTTGTTATTTTAATCTACAAATCTAAAACTCTCTCCTATAACCGTTGGTCTTTTATGAAACCCTCAAGTTGTAGGAAAATCCTAGTAGGTCTCCTTTATTTGATCTCCTAAAATATAATTCTTTAAAATTGTAGCTAACAAAAACAGGCATAGAAAATTATGATAGACGTATGGAGTTAATTAGAGGAATCTATTATACTTATTAACATTTTCCTCCCTTCCTTTAAGTGAAGTCATCGGAGTTGAGAATTAACTTATGATTTCTTACTACGACTAGAAGAGGAAATGCAAATGGACAAATAGTTCTATATACACCAATTCTTAGTGAAGCGTTGGTTAGATAAGAATGAATGTGTCCAATAAATAATTTGAAGTAGAAGACCTTGTGATTATATTGTGAATTGAAAGGAAAGCATTGAAAACTTTCTACCCTATGAAGATAAGTCACCATATATATTGCCTCTAAGACTTAGAGGGAGCTCAATTCCCTTTATGCACCAATGAATTAAGTCTAAAGAATTATTTCCATTAGTTTACCTCGAACTATGTGCTATCACATGTATTGTAGGTATGTTTATTGATTTGACATGCAGTTTTCTCTTTTTGTCTATTCCTTTTCAGTTTTCATAGCTAGTGTTTTTTCCAATAAGAGCGGTAAAGCACCTCAAGTACCTCTTTACTACCCTCCCAATATTAATAATTAGCATAGATTCAAATTAACTATGGATCTATTAAGCACTAAGGGTGATCAAAAATAAATTGAGATAAAATCTCTTTATGCTTAAAATGACACGAGCTAAGATGGATCTACCACTAGTTTGCATATGGGTGGGTGAAAAGAATAATGTTACGTTTTATGTTAAGGATTTTAGACATAATGGGATTTTCATTTTATGTTCAATCTCTTTTGACACACACAAAAGAGAACCTCACGAGTAAACCTAATAAATGCTTCCTTGTATCTATTTATGGCATCCTTAGTTTAATCTTGTCGGCATAGAGTATTGTGCCTTGCCAAGGGGGATTCGAACTAGGAACCTCTTGGCATAGAAGTAGCTAAATGCCATTATTTGTCACAACTAGTTAATTGAATCCCTTGGGATATATGTATGTATTTATGTATGTATGCATGCATGCATGTGTTTTATGTATATATGTAGGTATGCATGTTATTTTTTAGTTAAGGCTGAGATTAAAGTATTTTTTTATTTATTTTAATTTTGCATGTCAGATCATCATTAGGCATGGATATTACACATGTTGTAGAAATGTGCCTCTTTGGAAAAAAACGATGAGCAATCTAGAGGTATGTTCTTGTAGTTGCTTCCTAGCTAAGTGCTATACATGTAAACCTTCTAAGATTATCACTAATTCCCTTTGAACAAATTTGTATTTTAAACATGGAATCACCCTTGTGAAAGCAAGATCAAACATCCCAAGTTAGAATTTTATATGGAATTATATCCTCGATATGACCTACTCAATATATCCCAATATAAGGTGATCACCCCCTGCTAATACAACTCTATCCAAGTCATTGTTTCCCCATTGTGTCTAGAGAGAGAGAGAGAGAGAGAGAGAGAGAGAGAGAGAGAGAGCACAAAAAAAGGGAAATGGAATTCATAAATCAAGGGAAACAAAAACACCCTCTATGAAGGCTATGGACACATGGCTAGTAGTAGAGCGCTATTCATGACACTTTGGTGACAACTCTAGGGCTATGGATAAATTTTCAACAGTGGAGAAACACATAAGAGACTTCTATAATCATATCTAAAATATATATTTTAACCCTAAAATTAAGATCAAACCATGAGAAATGATTCTTAAGACCCTTATTATTCATAGATTTAGCTACTTTGTAATTCAAAGTTACAACACTAATGTGGAGGTCGTTTATAATTATGCCACAAAGGAACATGTTGGGGATGCCAAGTTATATGCTCACTTATGAACAAAATCCTTTGGGGTTCATAAGTTGGAATATTTTATTTCTTCATGTCTTCTTTATTGTGGGTTTCAAAGCTAGAAACCCTAAATTTGTACAGTGAGTCACCATATGATGGATTTACAATACCCCATGTGTGCATATGGGTCCCTTTTAAATTTTCACAACCTGCTTGTGAAATTAGTTAGTTTTTTGTGAGGGGGCATATTCCTTTCTGATGATGAGAATGCTTAGCTATAAGGGTCATGATTATCTAAAAAATAATGCATAATTAATTACTAAGTATTCGCTTTCAAGCACTAACTAAAGAGACCTTGGTAGGATATTGTTCAAGTTAAGGTGAACCTTTAAAGATTCTCCTTTCCAAATGAGAAAATTTATGATTCTTATCTTATGCCTCAAATAGTTTAAACTCATGATTAGAATAATAAAAGAATTGAGAAGAATTCACGATTTTCCTCCTTAAGACCCGAGTTCACTAAGGCGAATTTGCACACCAATAAACTAGCACATTCAAGAGGACTATCCTTTCTTTATTCTTCACATCCTTTCAACTGACTAGTACGTGTGTATTTCCTAAGTTCCAGTCACCCATCACAAGTTTTCAACCATAAGAGAGTTGGGACATAGTCATGAGATGCACAAAATTCAAAAACTATAAATCGTGGAAAATTCAATGCTTTTACACCGGCTCAAACTTTGAAAAGCCACAACACATTGTGCCATCATGACGATTGGGAAGTTTAACAAGAGGAATAGTTGCAATGTCGGTATATCCCTACCTATGTTGTAAGCAAAGAGAGTGCAAAGGAAAATCAACATTAGATCCAGTTCTTCCTTTACTTAGGGACTCAATGGGGATGACAATTTCATTTTGTGTTATATTTCTAAAGCTATGCTCAGTACTCTATTTAAAAGTAATGATGCGATAAAGAATCACATTGGTGCTTATATGTTTTATTACATCGATGAATAAATAATTTGGCGTGTACTTAGAATTTAATGTGCCAACAAAGAAACTGCAAGAAAAGTTGATTGTGTGACATAGTTTTAGCTTATAGGAACGATAAATTTTATGCCTTCGATGTCCATTGAACAAGACGCTATCTTAAGTCTTAGACCTCTGATGAATCGATGTGATTAGAGATGGTTTGGGGACGTTTGTCGGAGGAAATAAAGTTCATACCACTGATGAAGAAAAAGAAAGCAACATGCTAAGTTTTGTCACGCAGATGGAAAGGTCAACTTGGCGTTAATTTAAATAATCGGTTGTCGATAGATAAATAATCACCCAAGCATTAAAATTGGAAGCTTTGAGCATTAGCAATAAGGAAATTATTAATGTAGGGATAAGAGAAATAAGAGGCGAGTTATTGTTCAACGCAGGGATTTGAAATGGCCACATCGGTGCGATAACCCAGAAGGATCTGACCAATTGCGTTGTCTAAGTTTTGAAGCCTCGACTATGAGTGTGACTAAAAATGTATTGCTCTGACACTGTTGGGATATAAAATGAGGAGGTTAGCCATTATAAGCTCATTATTATCACTAAATGAAGAATAATTCAGTTAGGAATATTAATGGAAGTGATTACCGCCATTGAGAAAACCCTTGTTCGCTCTTACTGAGCTACCTGGTACACGTGTCTTAAATGAGCAGGCAACATAGTAAATAACACGTAAACTTACGAGGTAATAAACATTGGATATCGTTTTTTTGTCTTCTTCCTTCTAAAGTTTTAAATGTGATTGTTTGATCTTTTATTTCGTTGTAAATTGAAAAAAAAACTAATGCAAGAATCAACACATTTTTTTAAGAACAATACAAGTACCACTTTTTTTCGCGCTCTCTGCTAGGGTTTGCTTATGAGCTCGCCTCCTTCGAATATCGCTACAAGCAATCAATATCCCCTCCCATCGTTGTTGACCCTCAGCTTTGTTGGAAATTAATTCCAACCGCCACATCATCCCTCGAGCAGTGTGTTTACGTGAATATTAGTTGGTTTAGTTAATGCTATGTAAATTCAGCGAGAAGCTAAATCGATAGATGTTTCTAGACCTCTCGAATGATCGATAAAGTTTGCCACTTGTATAAATCCTTATTATTTGTTAATGGAAGAGAGGGCAGTTCTAGGCAGTTTGCCCCTCTCTCAAGGTGTCCTCTGCATCATTATTTTGTTGTGTGTAGTTTTGCCTTGGTAATAAGACCACCATTATCCGCTGCGCCCTCCTTCAATTGGTATCAGAGCTTGGTGTCTGGGCTTGACTCCCTCACTGGAGTGCCCAGGATCATGAGAGAGAAGTAAGAGTAATATTATCCTGTAGGAGTAGATCCATAGGAAAATAGAATGTTTTGTGAGAGTTTGCAAGTGTCTATGTGTGTTTTGTGCGGATGAGCCGAGTGTTCTAATCACTGCCATATGTGCGTTTTGTGCAGATGAGCCGAGTGTTCTAATCACTGCCAAAGAAGAAAGCTGGGGGAGAGCCATTGAAGGCTGCGGACTCAAGTAATGTTAGTTTGAGCTGGCATATGGAATCAATGCCATAATTGTTAGAGTTGCCTAGTTACGGGACTCCCACTACTGCATAAGGTTGAGGAGCGATCTACTCACTGTGTATTGAAGCCATCTTTTTTGTGTCCATAAGAAGGGAAGCAAGTCACCCAGAGTGAAAGAACTAAGCAGCCTAAGTTGAAGGGTCACAGACCCGCATTGGTCAAGAATCTGCTAGCTTGAAGAGGATATGCTAGCCCAGATCATCTGTAGTTGATTGAGTTGTGGGGAGGACTAGAGGAGGATCCGCAAATCCGTTGAAGAAGATGTTAGGGTGAAGGCACTGCCGCCTAGGGAAATCCCATTGATTAAAGAACGAGAGAGACTTCCACTGTTGCATCAAGCCAAAGGACTTGGTAATGGTGAGATTTTATCTTGGTATTGTCTTATGTGTGCCCACATCAAGTTTTGGGCTCTTTGGATCATTTTTCAAATTTTAGTAATCTGAAGAAAAAAAATAATAATAAATAAATAAAATAAAATAAAAAAAGTATTGTTCAATGGCATAAGCTCATGGAGCAATGCATATCATATTGATGTTTTTTTAAAGTGTTGTCCGAGACGGTGAAGGAGAAAAATATTGTCTCCATTTTTGAGAGCCATCGTTCTTTCTGGAGTCATTCTGTGCATTACTGTCACGGGTTTGCAGAAAGGCCACCGTATGGGAATTCACTGGCATCGATGGAGACTTGTTGTCCTGAAAACATGCAAGAGGAGTCGAGACCTGTATAAAGGGGAGAACCCACTCACTTTTTGAGACCCCGCTGGTGTAGAGTGGAGTTTGGGAAAGAAAAGGTGAAACCCAGTTGATGTTGAGTTCTCGTTCCTTCATATGTGTAGCTACGTGTAGCTACAAGTTGAAACTAAAGGGTCGTAGCCATATTACAAGGTCGCTTGGCAGATATAGTCGTTTGTTGTGTGTTGAGGAAGGCCGGTGAAGGGAAGACATCCTTGTTTGCTTTAGTGGTTGTCGGCTCCCATGGTTTAATGGTCGACCTGACTCATGGTTATCCCGTGTGCTTATGCAAGAGTACTGAGAAGCCACGGATGGAATTTGCGAAGGCTAAAGCCTTGAGTTGAGCAGAAGCTTAGAGTAGCTGGCAGTTGTAGTTACGTATATTTAAAAGGATCATGGAAGGAAAAGACGATGAGCTTAATGTTTATGAAGCTGAGATGATATTTATTGAGGAATGGCTGGAAAATCCTATGTCTATTGAAACCCCTGCCGTAGCAGTTGAAGATGAGAAGAATGCAACCCTGGAGGTTGCAAGTGCAGCAAACCAAGCTACCAGAGTGCAGATGAATGAAGAAAATCCTGCTTTATTTAACGTTTTAACTCTGTCTATTTGTGCAGGTTCTGACTGCACTGTTAAAGATGCAAGAGCTAAAGTATTGAAGCTGCCATGCAGCATAAACAAGAAGAAGAAAGTTAGGATGAAATTCACGAAGGATCCATCACAAGACTGGTTCAAAATTTTGCACCATTGAAAAATAAATAAAAATGACCTGGTGCTTTCAATGAAGAAAATGTTTTGAAGAATTTTTGTATGGTTTTTTGTTGTTTTACATATGTTGTAACAATGTTGTATGGCGTAGTAACTTGAAGTATTGGTTTTGAAATGATGATGTTGGCTAAAGCCACTCTTGGATGAATTCGATGATAATGTTTACTGTTGAATGTTGAAGGTTGTAGCCTTGTGATTTTTTGTGATCTTTGTGTGATCCTCTGCCATTGATTGATGAGTAGTTTGTTGAAGTCTGCCACCTGCGGGGAAGGAAGAGCATAGAGTGAGTCTCCGCCTTCAGTATGCAGTTGAGAAAGGCCTTTGTATTAGCAGATCTGCCATAATACTCTCTAAGACATGAAAGTAATGTGTGATGAAGACTCATGATCCAGCAGCAACATTGAAGAAAACATTTGAAGTGTTTTTGGTGTAACTACAGCTAAGCTGCCTAGCTGAGACTTTAGACCAGTAGGCCATGATTGTTGTAAGCAATGTAGTTGTAAGTGTGGCTATTGAAATTAAGGGAGAGTGTTGGAAATTAATTCCAACCGCCACATCATCCCTCGAGCAGTGTGTTCACGTGAATATTAGTTGGTTTAGTTAATGCTATGTAACTTCAGCGAGAAGCCAAATCGATAGATGTTTCTAGACCTCTCGAATGATCGATAGAATTCGCCACTTGTATAAATCCTTATTAATTTTGTTAATGGAAGAGAGGGAAATTCTGGGCAGTTTTCCCTCTCTCACGGTGTCATCTATGTCGTTATTTTGCTGTGTGTATTTTTGTCTTGGTAATAAGACCCCAACTGTCCGTTGCGCCCTCCTTCAGGCCTGATCCCTCCTCTGATGCGAGGTTCGTCAAGCTTGTTGTTGCTCCGGAATTTTCCCTCTCTTCGGTAGCTGCCAAAAGCAAGGTGATTGCGCTTTCTAAAAAAGGATTAATTGGCCATTTCACCGGTGCATGCCCTTCCTCGAAAGCCATTGAGATGTGGCTAAATAAGAACTAGAGGCCATTGATTAAAGGAAAGGTTATTCAAAACTTTCACGATAAGAGTTTCTTTGTTTTTTTGTTCAAGAACAAGAGGACAAAGACCTGATTTTTTGAAACGATCTATATTTTATGGGACCTAGGGGAATGTATTTGAACCATTGGAATGCTTCCTTTGATCCGGAGAAAGATATACCCAACGTGGTTCCAGTTTGGGTCAAGCTTCCCCATTTACCCCTTCACTGCTGGGGGGATGATGACCTCGAGGTGATTGGGAATACTTTGGGAAAGTACATTGATTGATTTGAACCCAAGCCCCCCATATTCTCTTGCGCTAGGATCTGTGTGGAGGTGGACCTTGAGAAATGGCTTCCAGAAGAGATTAAGCCCACCATGGATGGATGGATTCACTCGCAAAAGGTGGACTACGAATAGATTCATTTGAAGTGCAAATCATGCCACGAATATGGGCACTTCACTAGGAAGTGTGGAAAAAAGAAAGCCCAGGAAGGTGAGTTAAATAAGGACGAGGATTGGAACGTGATCGCGAAAAAGGGGAGAAAAGGCACCCAGAAAAATAACATCCCTCCCCCTCAGACAAATGAAGCACCTTCAAGAAGCAGGTTTCAAGATTTAGCAAATAAAGAAGAAGAAGAAGAAGACGACATAAGGGAACATAGACCAGAGACAGGAAAAGAAGGTCATACAGAGCCAGTTGTGGCAGAAAAAGAGAACACTCGCACCCCATCCTCCTCGGTGCAATAGAATAATGAGGCACGCTCATAAATTTGAGGTTCAATGATGAGATCCAAGTTGAAATCCTACCAACAAGAATCTTCAGAAATAAGGGGAGAAGAGAAAGACATGCCTGGGAAAAAAAGGAAGGAAATCAAACAAAAATCACAAAGAAGAACACGCAGAAAAAGAAAAGTGGAAGGGAAACAAGCTAGTTTAGACCAGCATATTAAGATCATCTATAGACCAAGAAAGTAGCCAACAGTGATCTTGGAATCTCATAAATCAAGAAATCCCCCCCCCCATCTCTTGTAAATAATGAAAATAGTCTCCTAGAACTGTAGAGGATTAGGAGGTAAGTTAAAAACAGAAGCAATCAAGAATATGATTAGAAGTGAACAAATCTCCGTTTTCATCATCCAGGAGACAAAAATGAGTGAGGAATATTGTATGATAGTTATGATAAAGGTTTGGAAGAATAGCGAAGGCATCTCTGTAGTAGCTTCAAGGAGCTCTGGGGGTCTCTCAATTTGGTGGGATGGTCGCAAAATTACCCTAAAGGCGGAATGGAAAATACCAAGCTGGTTAATGTTCAATCTTGAAGATGCGGAGGAAAAATAAAGTATTAGAATTTGTAATGTGTATGGCTCGGTTCTCCATCACAAGAAAAAAAAATCTCTCCTTTGAAGAGTTAAGGAGTCTTGATCTTAATCTTTGCAACATCGTTGCTAGCAACTTCAATGTCACCATCTCCTCTTCTGAGAGGAGAGGTGGATCCAGAATCAAGGATTCTTTTGGGGAATACCTGGAATACTTGCAAGCGTCCTGGAATCTCATGGATGTCAAGCCCAGAAAAGGTGTCTTCACCTGGAGAAATAGGAAAATTGGCCCAGGACACATTACGGCTTGATTGGATAGATTCCTAGTAAGTGAATACTTTATGCTCAAAATTTCCATTCCGCTTCCAAAATTCTTTCTTCTTCAGTGTCGGATCATAAGCCTCTGCTTTTAGAATTTATCTCTCTGAACTTTGAAGGCCCTCTTCCTTTCAAATTTAATCTGATATGGAGTAAAGATCAAGAAATCTTTTATCTAGTAAAAAATGCTTGGAGAACTCGAGTAGAAGGCATGCCAAGTTTTATATGGGAGGCTAAACTAAGAGAAACTAAAGTCACTCTAAAAAGTTGGGCACTCAAAAGAAAATATCATGTCAAGGAGAGGGTAAATCGGATCCTGTAGTTGAGAAAGATTCAGGAAGAAATGGAAAAAAGCGAGATCACTGAAGAAATTTTAAGAAAGGAGAGAATGTTGGGAGAAGAGATGCAAAAGCTTGAAAAAAGTGAGGAGGAGGAGTGGAGAATAAGATCGAGGAGTCTCTGGCTCAAGGCAGGGGACAAAAATACCAAATTTTTTCACAATCAATAGAAGGAGAGAATGAGAAAAAACACAATTTTAGAGTTGGAGGATGAAAATGGAGAGAAAAATTATTCTCCCCAAAATATTAAAGAAGCGGCCTTCAACCATTTCCAAGACTTATATGAGGAATATACGGAGGAGATTATGGAAGACCGGAATGCTCTTCTTAGAAATATCCCATCTCTTATTACAGAGGGGGATAACTCCCATCTCTGTAGGCAGATCACAGAAGAAGAAGTTAAGTCAACCATATGGTCCTTGCACCCTGAGAAGGCCCCTATCCTGGATGGGTTTCCAATCATCTTTTATAGGAGATATTGGAGTATAATCAAAGCTGATGTATGCAGGATGCTCAATTGTTCAAAAGGAAGAGATAAGATGGGGGGAGCCATAAACACAACCTTAATAGTGCTCATCCCCAAAGAAAAGAATCCCTCCTCGCTGAAAATATTTCGTCCTATCTCGCTTTCTAATGCCTCTTACAAGATTCTCACTAAAATCATTTCTAGTAGATTGAAAAGGCTCATCTCGGTTATCATTTCTGAGAATCAAGGGGGGTTTATAGAAGGGAATAAAATCACAGATAATATAATCTTGGTCCAGGAATCTATTCACTCCAGCTACATCAGAAAATAAAACGGCATGGCCATCAAACTCGATCTGGAAAATTCCTTCGACAGAGTCCATCATAGCTTTCTATTCAAAATTATGGAGCCTTTTGGTTTCTCTGAAAAATTTATCAGATGGGTTCATGCTTGCATTAGTCAGTCGTGGATAGCCCCTTTGGTAAATGGAAAACCCACCATTTTTTCAAAGCCTCTAGGGGAATAGGGAAAGGTTGTCCTTTGTCTCCCCTTCTGTACATCATTGTGGCGGACGCGTTGAGTAGGCACTTAAACATGCAATATGATTCTGGGATTCTTCCAGGCATTCTCATCTCGAGAGGGGTCAAAGCAGACAATCACGCTCAATTTGTTGATGACACCATTATTCTTGGGAGTGCCTCAAAATTAATTGCCAAGAACTTCCATCATGCGATATCTTCTTTTATCAATGCTTCGGGAGGTAAGACTAGTGCTAACAAATGCAAAATTTTCAGTTCAATTAGAGAGATTTTGAGGTCAAAAAATGGCCTCCTAAGAGATGTACTAAAAAAGTATGAGATATATTAAAATTTATAAGTTATGGGTTTTATGGGGTAGGTATATATGACAAGTCATCTCCTACACTATTTCTATGCACAATATAAATAACCATGGTTGAGTTACTTTTCAAAATTTACTAGAAATAAAATTAATAAAATAACTCCACATTGATGTGACTAAGATTCATTGTAAATTCCCAAAAATTTATTGACCTTTAGCATTTATTTGTCTTGAACTTGGAAATTAAATTAAATAATAAAAAACTTTTTTTAAGAGCTATTTTTTTAATTTATGTTGACTTTTTATATTTAGTACTTTTCTCATCAATTTAATATAATGTGATTTAATTGAAAATTTATTTACATGTAAAATGTTAATAATATTATTATAATTCACATTGCATTATTATTATTATTCTTTATTCATTAAATCTATATTGGTAAATTAATATCAAAATCATAAACTTTTGGGGGATATTTATTTTATTGTAAATGAATGTTATAGTTAAGTTTTTCATAGAAAATAATATAAGACTTAATTTATTCAAAAAAATTGAGTGGTAAAAGTATATAATTTTTTTTAACTATTAATATTATCTTTAAAACATTATTATTTTGTAAAACATGTTTTTTAAAGCTTCGAAAATTGGGATGAAA
Source organism: Larix kaempferi (assembly GCA_027924585.1). Classification (NCBI taxonomy): domain Eukaryota; kingdom Viridiplantae; phylum Streptophyta; class Pinopsida; order Pinales; family Pinaceae; genus Larix; species Larix kaempferi. The sequence continues at coordinate 9,771,955 of BSBM01000806.1, forward strand.
TTGAATTTTGTAGAAATATTATAATATGTTGTCATGTATTATTATTAAAATAAAATGGACAATTTGTGTGTGTGTGTGTGTGTGTGTGTGTGTGTGTGTGTGTGTGTGTATATAGTTATAATTATAGATAACTAACATACATTTTTCATATTAATATCATTCATAAATTTATTTTATTTTAAAAATACAAATATATGCTTATAAATTAGTTTGTCATTATAATATAAAATGGAATAAACATATAATTAAAAATTAAAAATATGAAAATGATAAAAATATTATTTTATGAAAAAATGTAAAAAGAATGAATATATATATATATATATATATATATATATTAATTTGTCATTATGATATTAAATAGAATGGAGTGAATATATAATTTAAAATTAAAAACATGAAAATGACAATATATTATTTTATAAAAAAAATGTGAAAGAAAAATATGTGAAATGACATTTTCTATGAATTATGAGTGTTTTACTTGAAAATGACAATAATATTATTTTATGAGAAAGTGTGAAAAGACATTCATTATGAGTACTTTACTTGAAAATGACAATAATATTATTTTATGAAAAAATATTAAAGGACTTTCATTATGAGTACTTTACTCTATTACTTAAAAGTACTTATACCACTACATTGATTAACTATGGGGTTTCATCCACCATAGAAAATTTGACAAATAAGCATTCTTAACTCATGCAATGCTACCTCAACCATGGGGGATGATTTCATCTACTAGAATGTGATTGATTGATTTTTATAGTACATTTTCTTTGTTTTAAGGCCCATTTTTTACTTCAAAATTTCAATAATGTGGAACGGTTCCCCTCTTCTCTTAGACGATATATGAAGAATTATGGGATTTAAAGGGATCAACACTTGGACATCGTTCAAATATCTAGGTGTCCCCATATCCTTAAATAAGAACTCCTCGGGAGGTTGGGAATAAGTCTGGCAAAAGATAAAGAATCGAATCCACCCTTGGGAAGTAAAATGGCTAAATTTGGCAAGAAAAATCACTTTGTTGAAAGCAACTCTCTTTTCTATGCCAATATTTCTCTGCTCTACTCTTATCACCCCAGCGAGATTTATGAATAAATTGAGCAAAGAACTAAGAAGCTTCCTCTGGAAACTGGGAAAAGGTCATAAAAAATTCCATCCGATCAAATGGGAAACCGTCATAAATGAAAAAAGAAGAGGAGTCGTCGTTATCAGAGAACCTAGATTGGACAACTTTGCAATGGAGGCCAAACTTCTTTTCCAGATGGTCACATGTAAAAATGAATGGTGGAAGCAATCCATTTGCAAGAAGTAGCTAAATCTCCCTCGGTTACGATGTTTGGATGATGATCTCAGTGGAAACGGCTCCAGAATATGGGATCTTTTCAAATCTTCGACCAAGCTTATCAAGGAAGACCTTCATAGGTTCCCTGGGAATGGGAAGAGGATTCATATTTGGGAGGACGGGATTTTAAACAATCCCCCTCTAGGGGAGAGGGAATATTTGAGCGAAGTCAGAGAGTGGTTAGAAGGAAAAGGCATCTACAGGCTATACGATCTCTCGAGTTGGCATGGCAATGGGAATTGGAAGAAGTGGAAAAGTTTGGAGTTTCCTGAAAATCTGGTTGTTCCCTATAACAAGCTCCTTCTAGAGTTAAATGGGAAAGGAGAGAAAGAGACACGAGAGGATGGGGTCTTAAAAGCATTTATAAAGTGAAAGACAGATATCGATCCCTGCTAAAGGATCTCCATGCCCCTCCTCCAGATAGAATATGGAACAATATTTGGAATCCTGATTGCCCCTCAAAACTGAACGCTTTCTCTTGGCTCCTCGTCCATGGGAAAATTTTGACAGCCAAGAACCTGAAGAAGCGAGGTATTGCAGGACCTAACAGGTGTACTCTCTGCAAAGTGGAGGAAGAGTCCATAAAACATCTACTTCTTGAATGTAACTTCCCTAAATAATTATGGGAAGAATTGATGCAGGATCTTGGGCACAATCTGCCTGATCAATTTGGTGGTTTCCATAGAGGATGGACCGATATTTTCTCGAGTTCACTAAAATGCAAAAACTCTTTGAAAAATATCTGATGCGTGGTTCCAAAATATCTCAATGGGAAGATCTAGCTGGCTAGAAACAATGAAATATTTATGGAAAAAAATCCCATCCCTGCAGAGTTTCTATGAAGATCCAACTACAAATGAAAGAATTTTTCATGTCCCGTGGTAATTCCATCTCTCTGAATGAATATTTATCTCCTGCAGAATATAATTGGGCTTTTAAATTTGGTGGGGACGACTCCCTTCTGTCCAAAAGCGTTTCCAGTCCCATTAGCTGGGTTATCGAGCTCCCATTTGCAGCGTTTAATAGGTGGGTCAAATATACTCTTCATTTTGGATTTTATGTTTGGTGAATGTTTTGTAAAAATATTAAAATTTCTAAGGATTTTATAGAGTGTTTGACAAGAGTAAAAAAAATTATCTCATGGAATTTGGGGGAATTATTTTGAAAAAAGGGAAATTGGCAAATCTTTTTTCTAGAAAAAAGGGTTGAAAAATAGCCCATGGACCACGGATAATTTTAAGGACCCATACTTATTTAAAAGTGTATAAACCTTGGCGAATCTTATCAATCCTTAAAATATCAACTATAAAATATTTGGCGATATTTTTCTAAAATTATTTCAATTTCTAAGGATTTTATATAGTTTATATAATAATTTGGCGATTTTCTTCAAAAAATGCAAATTGGCGAATCTTTCTCTGTAAAAAAACATGGAAAAATAGCCCATGGGCTAAATTTCGCCCCTAAAATTATCCTTGCCATGGGCTAAATTTCGCTCCTAAAATTTTCCCTAACCTACATAGGCAGGGCAGGGACTAATAATACACAACAGGAAAAGATCTTTGCAAGGATTAAATTTTTGAAGGTCTAAGACATATTGCACCATTAGTATGACTAGGTAGGCATTACTTTACCTGTCCAACCAAACTTTACGTCAAATCATTTTTTTACTTCATATATTCTACACATTTCAATGTCATCGATTTGTATTTTCACATTTGCATCACCCTACCCTTTTGGAGGTATTTATTATTTTTGTTTGCAAAATTTGAAAGAGAAAGAACTTAATGTTTTTAACCTCTAAACCAAACATCATGCCATAGCTCAAGAAATCCTTCATGGCCATGATTGAAATTGCTTGCTATCTAGTGCTTCTCAATCCTAACCATCAATTAATCCCCACAATTTTTCATTCGATTAATCCCTATCATGCAAAAATCTTAGGAGGAGCATTTTCAATTTGGACATGTTGAGAATAACATCCAAGATTGTTTCCTCATAAATAAGTGTCGATTCCCCAATGGGAGGTTCTTTGAATCATTTAATATGGGATTCAATCCCCTATCAAACTTGTGAATTTGTCTTATTAAATAAATCTTATTCATGATATAGAAACTAACGAGGACAGGTGCACTATATTTACATTTTTTCTTACCATGTTGGTGCATTGTGTTGTTAACATGCATGAGTGGTGGGATTCATGATACGGATTATAGGAGAACATTAAAATAGATAGAATTAATTCACAAAATCAATATAGACAGAGAAACTTTTGAAGAGATAGAGGGAGAGAAGAAATCCATAGGGTTAGTCTATGGTGATACACTGTGAAGAAACAATACGGAAACCCGTTATTAGTAGGGAAAATATACCAAATTTTCAAGGAAGAGACATATCCCAAGATTCCACCTCCCAAAGGAAATAAAATCCAAATGCAAGGCTATACCAATCTATAAGTAGATCTCGTATCCACAAAATAGCATCTAGATTCTACACTAGTTGTGCTTCCGTGTGATGCATCCTTATCATGGTTAATCTCACAGAGACATTGATAATAGGATGATCAAAGATAAAGAAATAAAATCCATTGCATCCTTCAATATTCAAATCTAGAGGTGTATTACAAGTTCCCTATTCAAGTAAGCAAAAGAGAAGCTAGTACCCATTGTCACCATAGCCTAGTTCCTCAACACTTTAGGTCAACTCCTAAGACCAAGAGGGAGTCCCTAAGATTGATGAGAGATATCTACAATCACTTCAACAACACAAAATACTCTTCACAAGCAACATCTCAACCAAGAACATTGCCTTGTGGAGTCAAAACATTGAAAGCATAAATGACATTAGAAAAAAGGGAGGAGTTATAACACTTAATTATGAATTTCAAGATAGATCAATTCAATATATTATTGTTGGTATAAAATTGCAACAATCAATAACACTACATAAAATGGATGAAAATCAACCCAAACAATGCCAACTTACCATATAAGAGGTACCTTGAGGCTTAGGGAAAGTAGCATGCATTAAGAGGATGAAAGGGGGGGCTCCAAATCAGATCTGAAACTGTATCACCAGATCTAGTTGAAGCCTTAATTATCCCTCAAATTGATGGTGGACCCACTTACAACCTTTTCCAATAGATGTCCAACCCCCTAGGGTCAACTAGCTAGGCCCAATTCCTTGATGTTTAGGCCTTCAAACCTTGTTGATTTCACTAATATACCTGCCAAACCTGTTATAGCATATTTGAAAAATCCCTAGATAACACAAATCACAGTAAAATTCACAATCTAACCACGGGAAAGGAACGCCCCAAAAAATCCACTGAGAAACCCCCTTAGGGAGCACTTTTTTAGCATAGCACAATTTATAAATTCACGATATTTTTTTAGATACGGTTTTTCTATATTTTTGGGGTTTTTTCAAATATTATATTTATTTGTATTTTTGTAATATATAGAACATGAATTTTGATAAAAAGAAGAATATAAGGGGTTAGACCTTAATCCTCCACACTAAGGCAATAAGAGATCAAGTTCAATGACCCTACTCAATTTGGCTATTCAAGATTTACTAATTAGGGAAAATAATAGTAACCCTAAATGGGTCAAAGTAGCCTAAGCCTAATTAGGGAAAACAATGAATTCCAAGACCCCGCTATGGAGATCTCCTTCAAGAAGAAAATCTTCTCAAACAATATTGGCAAGATGCCAACAAAACCCTAATTTACCTTACTTAAGGTGCACGAGAGCAATGTCAAACAAGAAAGTTGGAAGATCTTACCAACGTCTACCAAGGAAAGAGAAAGAGAATGTTCTTAGTTCTTCCCTTAGTCATGAGTTATAACAACCATTATTTGAATCAAACTTGAGAGATAACCAAAACCCTGTAAATTCATCATCCAACCATTCATCATAAGATAAAAGTGCCAAAGTGAGAGGTGTGCATGCCTTAGAAGCTCCAATAGAACAAGATGAAAATGAAATAAGTTCATATATGAATACTTGTCTTGTTTACAAATGAGAGATAGGAACCTCCATTTATATGAGGCATCTTAGTCTTCTTTAGTTTTTAGAGCCTACCTTACTAAAAGATAAAATAACTTAAAATTAGGGTTTGACACCCACAAACAGGGACAACCACAAAAGACTAAAAATAAGGATAAAATCTTTCAAATGGCTTCAATTGTGTGAAGTGTTGCACAGGAGGAGGACGCCATGCCCCAACTAACCCCAACTACGTAGAAATTCCCTCAACATCCTCCTCTTTAGCAATGCAAGGCCTTCTAAAGGATGATGTCATCATGAATTTTGCACGTTGAGACTAAGAGGAGGTGTGATACATCAAAAGAGAGGTCCAAGTAGGCATAAATGAGGTGTGCTAAAGTGGGTATGACAACCCTTACAAGAACAATTACCTTCTACATAGCATAACAATAATTGTGGCTAGGAGCCCCTGAGCCATGTGTCCTAATGGGTCCACCCCAAGAAGCATCATAGTACCAACCTAGGGATTAAATGCCCAACATGATGGGAGACTTCTCCTCGTCAAGAGGTAGTTAGTAAACCCACTAAGCCAATTCTCCTTGAAATGAAAACCAAGAGGACATGTCATGACCAAATCAAGGGTATTGAGCCTCGCTAGACTAGCAATTTTACATAAACATGCCCAAAATTGGCCTTTTACAATGGCATTAGACCCCTCCACTCTAATACATCCTGAAGGGCATGGTGCAAAAAATCTAGGGTTTAACACACCCTATTGTTGCTCTAGTAAACACCCTTCAATTTTTATGAAATTGGTTAATCCAAGTGTTAAAATAAGGCAAAAAACATAACATGCCTAATCATTAGTTTTAGCTCAAGTGAACAATACATTTTATTTTTTTACCAAGGTCATGATAGAATATTATTTCACAATCAACACCACCAAAATCAGGGTACATAGAGGACTTGATGTTCTTGATTAAATGCCAATACCATATCCTCATAGGTCCGTATATGATAGAATACAGACCTTAAATTTTGTAATCCTGGTAGTTTTTCATGTGATCAACAGTCAACACCACCAACATTGAAGTACACAAAGGGAGTGATGCTCTTGATTAAATGCCAATAATATACTCTCATACATGATAGAATCCAGTCTTAGATGTTGCAATCCTGCTAGTATCAAAAGGTTGGCATCCTGAAAACCATTGATTTTATTGAATATTGAATGTGATATGAAATTCTACTTTCATCCAATGAAGTCCAGTGAGGTTGGAATTATGAATTTCCCAAACCCTAGGAGACTATTGTTCTTATGTTCTCAACTAAACAAAGTAGTTATTTAATTGCAGAAAATAAATTCTTCACATAACAGACACATTAATCACACATATAGCTGGAAAATAAATTGTGGAAGCCTAAAAAAAAAAAACAAATAATTACTCCCTCAAATCAACTTTTCATTAACAATTCAAATCTTACAAGGAAACCTCCACAAGTTGTCAAACTAAGATTTGTATCCAAAGAAATAGATCTGCACACTTTTTAAGGAAAAACATGCTTGCCAAAATAGAGAAAATTTCCCACTAGTTGCTACCTGTTGTAAGGACATGTTCCATACGACTTTACATGTTTTCCCATAAAAATCCATGCGACTGTGTCGATTTGTCCTGCATGAAACTATGTGCTACTCTCTGCCGAATTTTTTACTCTAGATCCTCTTCAACACTCTTACTCTGCTCGATGAATGAATAAACTCACCTCCTTACAAAACTTGTCTTTTGAGTAAAAATGAATGTGTCTTAACCCTCTATCTTGACCTACCTTTATACTTGAGTTGAAAGCCTAATCTATCAGTGACATGTACGGTTGAGATTAATCTAAATCTCTATGTATAAAAAAACACTTTATTAGATTCAACAACTAAATATAAGACTCTCACTTTATTACCAAAGTGAATTACAAAATAGATTTGAATCAAACTAATTCCAACACATTTGACACTAAACCTATGTGGAAGTTCCTGTTGGAGCTACAATCTTCAACACTCCCTCTTAGTGAGGAAGGAATTCTCCACCAATCCAAGTTTGTCTTTGAATGCTTCTAACCTCTCTTTTGCTAAGGGCCTAGTCATAATATCAACAACCTCTTGATCTTTGGGTACATATTGGAAATTTATTGCTCTCTTTTGAATCATATCTCGAATGAAGTGATATCTAACTTCAATGTGCTTGGACCTATCATAAAACACCAGATTCTTAGAGAGTTTGATAGAAATCTAATCATAATAGAAAATCACCTCGGGATCCAACTCATGATAAAATAATCATGCAAGTAACTTGAGAATCCAAATGGATTCACACTGAAGCAATTTGGATACCATATACTATTCCTTTGTTGAGCTAAGTGCCATGGAATTCTACTTTCTGTTGAACTAGGATATCATCATTGATCTCAAGCTAAAGCAACACCATGAGGTACTCTTCCTATCTGATGCATTTCCTACCCAATATGAGTTTGTATATCCCTGCTACTGCACCTCGCCATCTCCAAGATATCTCAACCCATACTCCACTTTGCTCTTCAAGTATTTGAGGACGTGTTTGTTACTACCCAATGCTCCTACCTCGGCTCTACTATGAGCTAACTTAAGGTATTCATTATAAAACATATTTATGGCCTAGTATTGAACAAATACGTCAAGGAACCTATCAACTCCCTAGACAACAACAGATCCACCAAATCTAGATCTAAATTTGTCACCTTCTTCAAATAGTGATCATAGGAATGGCCATAGGCTTATAATCCTCCATCTGAAATCGATCTCGACTACATACTTACCCTCCCCAAGCAAAATCTCCCCCAGTCTCTACCAAACCTCCAACCCCAAGAAGTAATGCATCATGACAATGTACTTCATCTCAAATTCGGATTCCATTTCTACCTTGCACCCCACAATAAGCTTTTATGAACCTATAAGAAACAAGTCATCTCCATATAGTACCAAGATAAGTAGACCAACTTCAAAAAATATGAAATATAAGTTGGCCTCAACTTCACTTTTATTGAATACCATACTCAATAGGAATGCATCAACCCTAGAATACCACACTATCGGTGTTTGCTTGAGTCCATATAAGGCCTTTTTCAACCTGTGCACATGGGATTCTTTCCCACTAATCTCAAATCCTAGATGTTGTTTTATGTACACTTATTCCTCAATTATCCCATTAAGGCAGGTTCTCTTCACATCCATCTGATGTATTTTCCATCCCATAATAGAAATTAAAGACATCGGTGCTCTAATATAATTGTACCTAGCAATTGGAGCAAAAGTCTCATCATATCCCAATCCCTCTTTCTTTGAGACCCCTCTTGCCACAATATTTATTTGTACTTCTCTATGCTTCCATCTATCACATGCTTGATCTTGTAGCACCATCTATAATTCACTACTAATTTCCACTCTAGTTTAGGCACAATGTCCCATACATTATTCTTCATGATGGGGGTGTAATCCACCATGGCATCCCTCCAAACATATTGGCCAGATGCCTCTTGAAAACTGAAATGCTCGGAATCTATGATATTGCTCATCAACACTATGTAGTTTGGAAACTTCTTTGGATGTATACTCTCCTTGAATGTGCTCCTAGGAGCCTCAACATTCATCTTAGCATCAGTTGATGTCTAAGTGAACCATCAAGGTCACCTAACTAAGTTGGTAGGAGATGGTGGCTCGTCCTCTACACCTAAAGGTTGTTTCCTTGAACTAGAAGTCATTGGTGACCCTGGCTCAACCTTCGGAGAGTATTGCTCCTTATCCTTTGTCACTGTAGTAGGCTCATGAGACTTCTTGGATGTAAATCCTTCCTCAAAATGTACATCCCTTGTTATAGTTGTCTTTCTCTCCCGTAGAATATAGATCTTGTAGGCCTTTGAAATCTCACTCTAACCAACAAAGAAACCCTTCCTACTGGAGGGCTCCAACTTGGCCCTCCTCTTGATTGGTATATGGATATAAATTGGATAGCCAAAGATGCGAAAATGGCTCACATCTAGATTCACACCAGTGAGTTTCTCCTCCGATGTCTTTTCCTCCAAAACCCTATGAGAACACATGTTCTAAATCTCAACTATTATGATGCATGCTTCTGCGCATAGAAACAACACATCATCAAAGTCTCTGAGAGTTACTTGAATACAATTTGAAAGGAATGGTACCAACTCCTGCTACTAGATACTTTCCATCATCACTAGATACTTGGCATCATCACCAATCTTGACCTGAACTCCAGAGACATGCTCTTTTAGACTTGAAAAAACAAAGTTCATTTCCCAACGAATATCCAACACAAGAACGACAGCAAACAATAATCCATAGAAGGTAAATAAAAATATATATTGAATAGAGGTGAGATTATACAATGCCATGGGATTTTGTGCTTTAAATAAGCATTGATTGGTTAATAGATATACCATTCATGTCATGTCTCTTCATTAAATGTGTCTTTACATTATTTATTGTTTATTGTTATTATTGTTATTATTTATATAATTTTTTAATTGTATATTTATAAATTTAGATTCGTTACAATAGCAATGAGATCATTTTCTCACAGTTCCAGTTTCTTTCAATAGAGGGAAAAGGTTGTAGAATCTCCTCTACCCAAAATAACCAAATAATACATGCTTAATGATCTCTGTGCAGGGGTCGCCACTTCAGTCTACTGGGGTCAAGGGTTCGACAGACAATTTCAAGATGAAACAGTCTTTCATCAACAATTCTCTTCTTACACTCGTTTCAACTCAGCCCAAACTACTACTCGTAGTGGGAATAATCCAATGATTGAACAAGCAAGGGCTTATTCTCTCAAACATCTATAGGCTCGAGCTGAGGGAAACTCAAAACCAAGGTGGTGAGAAAATCCTTGTAGATAGTTGAATTGTAATAATAACTTTGAATGCCCTGTATAAGCCTGACAATTACACTACTAACTTCCACACATGCATTCCAGTTGGAATTCACGATCTTAGTCAAACATTTTATCATGTCTATAAAGAACCTGGTGATGGCCTCCAATTCAAAGGATTTCAGCCAAAAATATTCTACTTCCTTAAGAAGATTTCACTCCAACAAATTTGTTGAGCTATAACATACTGAGAAAATACAGGACCTAATGCATGTGCTATTTATGTGAAGAATTCAAACACAAGATTGAGCACCAAATCATTATCAAATTCACTCTCACGTTGTAGATCAAATCAATCATGGACAAACAACATACACCCACAGACAAATAGAGGATAGACAAATTGATAAAATATTGATAACAAAAATCAATTCTCCTATGCTAATATATGTACATAGGATCAACTCTCAAATTCTCTCATATTCCTAGACCCTCCTGTGAGGAAGTCAATCCCAGTCTAGCTCTAATACCATGATAGAAAATGGGAGAGTAGACATTGTTTCTTCACACACCAAAACAATTCTTAGTATTGTATATTATTCATCAACAAATACTACATATTTAATACATGAAGTTTTCCCTCAACCATACTAACAATTGAGGGAATATCTCAACCACACTAAAGATAGAAAATTGTTTGGAGAGAATCTCTCAATATCCAACAAAGTCTTAACAACCTCCGTAGAAATAGAACAAGCATAACAAACAACAATATTCTCATGAATCACACATGGAGACAAGTACGAGTTAATAATTTGTTCCAACAGATTTATTAACTATAAAATTTGTCTTGTCCATATCACATTACTGAGTACAAAAGAAGAGCATTGACATTGAATGCATCCAAGTATTGTTTCATGAAACAAGGATCGAGTTGGAGAAACTCATATGTTCTTACTCTTAGATGTTGATCATTTTGAGGCTAAAAAATTGATGAATGGAATACACAATGGATTTTGTGGTGGACACTTTGCAAATAAAACAACCACACATAAAATACTGAGAACTCATTATTATTGGCCTGCTATATATTCTAATGTTCATAAATTTGTAAAGGATGACCAACCTAAAAGTAGCATCATTTCCTTTAAAACCAATTGTGGTAGAAACTTTGTTTCAACAAATGGGGTTTCGATTTTATGGGAGAATTTCATCCCAGCTCAATAAATGGATATAAATGGATCTTAACATCCATGGATTACTTCACTCTATGGGTAGAGGCAATTCCTACCAAAAGAGCTACAAAGGAGGTGATTAAGGAATTCTTAGAAGAAAAAATCATCACTTGATATGGGGTCCCTACAAAGATCATAATTGACAATGATCAAGAATTCAGATCCATTGATTTGGTAAAGTTTTGTCTTGATTATGGCATAGTTCTTTCCCATTCATCAAATTATTATCCATAAGGTAATGGAATAGCATAATCAAGTAGCAAAAAATTGATAAGAATCATTAAGAAGACAGTGGGAGATAATAAAATAAGTCGGGACACTCAACTCAAGTTTGCACTATGGGTCGACATACTTACAAAGAGTTCATACAGTCGTACATATTTGTACAACAATAGGCTATACCACAATGTTGTTCCTCAATTTTTTTGTCCAAGCATAAATCCTTCAAGAGATCATAAACCTCAGGTTTGAGATGAATTTGTTTACCATATAATTGTTTGTTTTTTGCAACTATAGAGGCTACCTTGTAAACTTTGATTATGTTAAAGATAAGTTGATTTAAAGGAGCAAATTCCTATGCATTTGTGATTGTTTCTATGTGAAGAATTTAATTTTCTGCAATTAAATAATTGTCTTGTTTAGCTAAGAACATAAGGACAATAGTCACCTAGGGTTTGGAATTTTCACATGGTATCAAATCTTCTCTGATTAAGAGGTTTTGAAGATTTTACAACAATACATCAATTGTCAACAATAGTTGTCGAGAACTAGACCAACAGTTAGAGGGTTTCAAAGGTAGTGCTTATCAGATTTGGGAGTTTGTGTGTTAGAGCTCAGAAATCGCATCAACTAGCCTCGAGGACAAATTGGAAGGTGCCTTGAATTTCCTATCTTGGAAATTCAAGGTAAATTTCTTATTGGAAGAGAGTGATCTCTAGGATATCGTCAATGATGTAGTGACTCTGCCAACAAATTCATAAGATTTGGCAGTTCACAAAAAGAAAGAAGTGGAATCCAAGCAAATGATCATAGATGTTATAAAAGATCATTTGAGCCCTCATATATCCAAGAAGAAGATGGTGAAGGAGGTGTTCAATTCCCTAGTTAGCCTTTACCAAGGCAAGAACATGAACAAGAAGATGATATTGCATAACAGTCTCGGATCTATAGAGATGACCAAATCAACCACAATTACCAATTATCTTATGAATGGCATGTATATTCTTGATCAACTTGTAGCAGTTGGGGAGAAGGTTGAAGACAAAGAGCTAGTGAATCAAGTACTAAATGGGTTCCAATATCAATGGGAAACATTTGTCCAAGGTGTTTGTGCTTAGGAAAATATTCCCTCCTAAGGAAGACTATGGGATGATCATATCCAAGGGGGGACTCGAATGGAGTCAAAGGAAAGCAAGTACGGAGGTGAGAGTGACCATGCCCTATTAGGTCAAACAAAGAAGGGAAATGGTATAATACCCAGCAAGGGCAAGGTAAAGATTGAGGACTCAACCTCAAAACGGAGAAAGAAAGACTTGAGTAAAATCAAGTGCTCCATATGTAATAAGCACAACCATTATGCATCGCAGTATCAAGAGAAGAAGAAAGGTAAACAAAAGAAACAACAAAATTAGGTAGCAACCTCAGCTCAAATTCGGATAAACATTAGGTAGCAACAACAAATTTATGTAGCAACAACATATTTTTATTAGATTGCATGGACATGGAAAAATTGAATGTATCATATGTACTTCATCAATGTCCTCTTATGCAAAAAGAGCCTAAACTTATGGCAATGTTTTTGGTATGACTAGAACATAACTTCAAGCTATTTTTTATGACTGGAGGTAGTCATTTTGATATTTGGATCTATATATTATCTGGGTGGATATCAATACTATATGTCATTATTTGTTGGAGATTAAGTTTTTGGGTAAATACATCTTAATGTAATTTGTATTTCCTTGATGAAACAAAGAAAGGGAATTACCACAATTCTATCTATTATGGAATATCAAAATAGTGTGAACCTTTAAATGTTTGCCTTATTTCAAGTCATTTATAAAATTGTTTCTTGTGACCCACAAGCACAAAATCCCATGATTTGCAATTGTTTATGGTCACCAACAAGCACAAAATTGGCATGATTACGACTCGAAAAACTCTAAAACTATATACTAGTGTGAGTCAAACATATAATTCATTGATTTTTCAACATATAATCACAGAAAATTCAACACAAAGAACATCCATTCATACTTCAAAATCCTTCCAAGACATGTATCTGTGGAATTGGAATAGATATTTTCTATGTATTCACATCATTCAAGAACACATTTTAGACTTGGATTTTTCAAATAAATCATAAAGAAAGCGCTTGACACTTGAAAGAGTGACTAGACTACCTTCTTTAGAATCTAAAAAAACTAATTATGATAGTATATTGGTACATTTCTTTTGAATAAGTTGTAAATAACAATTAACCACTTGAACTAAATTTTCGGTATCGGTGTAGTGAATGACATCACATTTAATTGATCAATCTTTCGCATCAAACAAATTTCCCTAACATACAAGTGAAAGAATGATGGTTTTACAAGATTTCAAAATAGAAATATATTAATTAGAAATTCCATAAGGCTGATGGTTACAAGGGAACCCGACTAATATAGGGGAACCCAAAATCCTCATAAAATGGAAGTATGTTTTGAAGTGGACCTTTATACAATTTGTAATTCATTCTAGTGCTTTTTGGGGTGGAAAATTAGAGCCACGACCTTGCTAGACCTATTTTAGGGGCATATCCTTGTTTGGTATCTTGGGGACCTAAAACTTCGGGTGCTTGTTTTAGGATTTAAATGATCATTTTTGGGATGAAAACTTTGCAAACAAGTTCCTTTCCCCCTGATGTTGTTCCACTTGTTGAGAGATTTCCGGTGGTCTGAAGAGCACCTCAAGTTTAGATGAGGGATTTATGCCTTTTGCACGTTGACATGTTTTGACCTAAGCTACACCATCTTTCACTACCCACACATGTGAAGCTAGTCCTATGGAATTTAAAGAATGTTCAAGAAGGTCCAAAGCCCTACCCCTAATAAAGAGTTGGGGCATACAAAAAATCCCTAATCCTAACTTAGGTCAAACATATTCAAAATTGAGTTGCAAGGAAACTAAGGGTTATTGTTCATATTGTAATGATTTGTTGTTCCATTGCAAAGTAGATCAAATGAGTGAGATACTATAGCATAACAAACAAATACAAAGACCATGTAGCAATGAATCAACTACCACAATATCTATTGCATTGCTTAGTGAAATAATATTTCTTTGCATATTGCATTTTAATATAAGAAGAAAAGGACATGACATAATGTTCATTTCCTTGTTGGGTTTTCAACATTGGGTTTTTCAGTGTATATTTTATGTTCAATGTGACGATGGTGTGCTTTTTGTAGTAACATTCAAGATTTGTTTATTGCGATAAACTATTTAGTAGAATATCCATTATTATTTTTGGAAAATAACTTTAAAAAAAATTCTAATTCCATTGACTTATTTCAATATAAAATTTTATAAGAACCACTAATTTACCATTTTTTTAGTGTGATGAGGTTAAATATAAGACATACATTTTATAAAATGGTTAAATTCATTAAAAATTGTAATCTTAAGCTTTAAGATACACATACAAAGTTTTAATAATTTAGGGTTATAGGTTTAGGAATAAAATCAGGAATTTAGAATTATAATTAAGGAATAATGGTTATACATTTAGGTTTTGCCATATTGTTTATAGTTGCACATTAGGTTAAGGTTTACCAGTTAAAGTTAATGATTGGCATTGTTCTCATCAAATGTTCTATACAATGAATAATAAAGTAGTTATAGAATTAAATACTTATATATGTGTCACAATTTGGTCTTTAAAGTTTAGAGAGGTGTACATACTCTATCCCCTCTCGATTTGAACCTATTCCTAAGAGGAAACACTTATTCTTAATCATTAAGCTCACGCAAGTTATACATGTTATGTTAGAATAAATTTTTTAAATATTATTTGAATTACTTTAAAATTATTTAAATCTATATTAAAATATATTTTTTAAATATTTGTTGAATTATTTTGAAAATTATTTATAATTTATGTGAATTTATTTTGAAAATTATTTATAATTTATGTGAATTTATTTTGAAAATTATTTATAATTTATGTAAATTTATTTTGAAAATTATTTAAAATTTAATGAATTATTGTTTTTATTAATTTGTAACTTTCTAAAAATACTTTAAACTTACTCAAATTTTATATATTTTATTTATGTTATGAATAATTTAATTTACTTTCCCAACAGGTTAATAATACACTTAATTCATTTAAAAAGAACATATTACAAATTATTGTATTTAATATATTTTTATGAATAATGCGTTAATTATACACTTAATTCATTAAAAAAACATATTATATTAATCATTATACTTTGTTAATTTAAAAAAATCATTTAACAAATGAAAATGAGAGTACATTTTTTCCAGTAAAAAAATCAAAAAAAAAACTGCTAAAATAACAAATTAAATAAATAGTATTTTTCTTAATAACAAATGTGAATTGAGACAATTTATATGTACAAACAGATACATCTATATCTTTTAATCTTTAAAGCAATGTGGGACATTTAGAAAGAGTGAAAAAATGTTGTCTCATAAAGGAATCATTTAATTTACAAGATTTTTTTGTTTGTCGATCCAAATCCTCATTAGGAAAGATAGATAGCATAAGAATTCAGATATAGCCCAAAAAAAAATTAAAACAAAAGATCTTTGATATTTAATATACATAAACATACCCTTGGATCTGGGTGACACCGAAGTAAATATGGGCCCGCATCCTCCCGGAGCCCTCTACCTCGACGCGATCACTCGTTTGCAAAGAGACTACTACCAGCACATAAATCCAGGCGATAGTGAGAATTCAATGCAGCTTACTCGTAATCAAAGCATGGCATTTAACCGGCACCATGCAAACGTCGCTTCGACGACGGCAAACGAGTTGGGATGTGCTCAGCACATTAACTCGTCACCTTCTCCAAGATGACCATCACCAACATTAACTCCACCAGCTGGATTAAGGAGGGCTTGTTGGCACGCACTTATCTTTGCGTCTACATCGTGGATTCGCACACCGCTCTTGCTCTTCCTCTTGTTTGCGTCGCTATTCGACTGAGAGTTCTTTACACTGCTCCTGCTTCAGCTCTGGTTTACGTCGCTCTTCGTTGGTCTTTCGTCGTGACAAGGCCAAGAGGAAATCCACGAAGGGGTGGCTCAAGGCGTGACACACGCAGACGTGCTAGAAACACCTCCGACTGGGTAACTATGGATGGTTATGTCGATAGTGTCTCTTCCTCTACCTGCGGCCTCATTGACAGCTAGGAAGCTTGCAGAGTGGCAGCCATTCTCGCCTCCGGGCGGCATGACAACAATATCAATCACTACTGGCTAATTAAGAACATGATGAACACTCTTGTGGACAAGATGACGGCGAATTGGAATGCCATTAGAGTCACTCTCAGGGACATCAGAGCCAACCTGGCTAGGATGGGAGAGCATCTTGAGGCCATGGACACCAGTCTAGTTTGGGACAATTTCTCCCTGGGGCGGATCAACGAGTTTAATGGCATCCAACAGGAAGGAGATATTGATGGCAATGTTGGTCTCACTGGTGGGTCGAAGGTCATGGACACACACGCAACAGCCGAAGAGGATCCCCCAGGGCATGAGGCCCCCTTGGAAGGTTCCCAACAACCCCTGCCTGCCATGCCTACCACTACGGGCCCTCTGCAGAAGGACATCAACAAACAAGGAAATGGGAAACGGTTTCACTCCTCCAGGTTGCATCACCAGGTCTTTGTCTCCCACTTACCCCTCTCCAGGGACGGTTGAAGACTTCTTTGGAAACTACCCCATAGTGGAAGAAGCACCTGATCCGCACTATGCTGAAGCAAAGCCCTAGAAGTTTTACCAAGGCACCGGGTTATTTTTGTGATACTCAGCTTTTTTGCTATAACTTACTCTATTGTCTGTTTTTCAGTACTCTTATTATGCATGTTATGTATATTTCGAATCAGACCCAGAACTATCACTTGGAAGGTCTACTCTTCATGGCCTTTTTTTTGTATAATTTCAGTGTTTTCAGCATCTTTGAGCATGACAGACATGTAACTTCTGATGTATTTTTTGGCTCTCGAAATTAATTTAGTTATGCAACTTTACAAAAAAAAAATATACATAAAAATACAGTAAGAATAATCTATAAAAGCAGAATCTATGAACTCAGCTGTTAATTTCGGAAACATTGCGATAATGAGAGTGCAGATTTATGCTAAGGATCGAGTGTATATGGACTGAGAAATTATGTAAGGCCGAACCAGAATGAAGCTGCATTGATGAAGGTTCGATCCAGAAAAGGTCGGGCTTCTTCATAGGTTAACTCCTTCGTCCATGCAGACTGCATGGCCGTGACTGCGTCGTTGCTGTGCATTCGTACATACCATAGAATGCCGTCCTGAATTAAAAACTAAATAACAGTCACAGGAAGCAAGTTGGAGCTACTATGAGAATTGTATTCAATGTTGTGCTGTGTAAAATAGTAGTGGAATAATATCTTGATCATAAAATCTCTCATACGTTGGCTTGGAAAAACTGCTATGATTATATAATATCAGCTATACCTTTTCAAATTTGAATGGTAGGGGCATGGATTTTGGTTATGGATTATCCATCCATGGCATGGGCAGAAATATATGAATATGAAGCACAAAATGATAATTAGCTTGGTTTTGGGTAATCTCTTTTTTAACCATGGGAACAGCAATCTCTCAAGTGTATATCTAACAGTTCGCAAGCCAGATATATTAAAAACTTGTGACTAAGTAGGGGTCGAAACCCGAAATCCTTTATCCTAGGGAAGAACCTCTATCCCAGGGTCGCCTACCCTTCAAACCTTGTCACAGCAAGCCAACTAACAACCCTACCCCACCGGTTTTAAACCCTGGCTTTCGATAGTCTAATCAAACAGTACTTGCATTTCGGAGGGGCCAAGACCTAATGCATTGGGTGTTGGGACCGTTTGACTGTTTATAAAAATGCCGATTGCGCGGAACGTGGCGCCGGCGAAGAAATCAAAGGAGGGGGTAACGGGAACCTAGTGGTCGTCAAGGAATCTGCAATCGGCATAAGCTGGGCGAATTTGATCACTATGGCGCTGAATAACTGAAAGACTATGGCGCTGATTATGCTCCGCCAAATGTCATTGCCATTAATAAAACAAATGCCAATTTCCAATCAACTTTACCTACGTAACGTAAACTGGTAGTGAAACATTCCATGTCCATATTCGATGCAGAAGAAGGAAATGGATAATAGTTTAATGTTGAAGCCATGGATTCTTAGTTCTTGCACAGCAAGGTGAAGGATTCAACATCTCTGTAACTTCAATTGGAGGAAACCATGGCTTCATCTGATGATGCTTCTTCTCAAGTCGCATTTGAGGAGGAACCGATAGCATCATACGAATCCGTAGGCACTATGTCTTTTTCAAATTCAATTAGAATCTCTTTTAAAAAACGACCCAAAAACGATGATCCCGCACAGGTACACCATTTATTCTTCTTAGCCATTCAATTTTGTGGAAGAATGTAAATCTGTTTGTTTGTTTGTGTTTTTAATGTCTTTATTGTGAAAGATCAATTTTGTGGTGTTTTTTCTGCTTGTTTTCCCATAGAATGCAGTGGTTAAGCGCATGAGAAGCGTGGCATTGTCGCTTCGTCCCTTGCTCAAGTGGCCCAGAAGGGCTGAGACGAGAGTGGTGAAAAAATCCTGCGGCATCTGTTTTGAAGACAAAGAGCCATTTGAATTTTTTGTGGGTAAGGTTTGTTCACACAGGTTTTGTTCTAGTTGCATAGGCCTACATATTCAGAGTAAACTACAAGAAAATTTGCTGCGCGTTCATTGCCCTGAACCCAATTGCAGCGAGAATCTGAATCCTGAAAAGTGTAAAGGGATCGTACCCTATCATGCTATAAAGAAGTGGAAATCGGCATTGGAGGAAGCGAAGATCCCCTTTTCTCAGAGATTATATTGCCCTTTTCAGGATTGCTCGGCACTCTTGTTGAAGGATGTGCCTGAAGACTTAGGAAGCTCGACTATGGCAACTTCTGTTGTTATGGAAAAATCAGAATGCGTTGCATGCAAAAGGTTCTTTTGTGTTCAATGCAGTGAACCATGGCATGAGGGTTTGGATTGCTCTGAATTAAAGAAAAATGAGTCGATGCTCTTCGAGCTGGCCAAAGAGAAAGAGTGGAAACAGTGTGCAAGATGCGGACACATTGTTGAAAAAACAACAGGATGTCGTAGCATGGTTTGCAGGTCAGTAAACTGGTAACTGCATACCTGTTCAATCAACATAGTTGTTTTCAAGTTGGAATGTTGTAATTTTAATTTTGAAAAGGATTTTTGGTACCAATCTAAAAAAGATATTACATGAGTTATTCTAGGTGAAGGGAAAACATGCTTTTATTAATTGATGAAGATTTTCTTATGGGTTCTTTGTATCAATTTATCAAATCTCGAAGTTTCTGAAGAAAATCTTCATCAAAACATTGATGGTAACTGAAATGTTTATTAGTTATTTGTATTATTAAAACTACTTTCTCTGAATTGTATAGCATAGGAGAGTCTGATATATTTGAGCAACACTTACTGTGTTTCTTTTCCAATTTTAGCAAAGCTATCATTGCAATTAGTATTGTTCGCTGTACAAGAAAATGAAGGGGAATTGTTTATGTATTTAAATCAAAGTTGAAATATTTTATTGGGGCTGTTGTTTCAGATGTGGTTACCACTTTTGTTATGGTTGCGGATCAGAGTGGAGGAACCCTTGCAAATGCCCTGTGTGGACAGAATCATAAAGGGAGAACAGATTTTCATGGATTTTTGCCGACCAGAACAATATGGTTCACTGAAGTCTGAATTCTATTGTAATTGATCTCTTTGCTAATTTGTTCGTATACTAGAAGTTGTTCGTCATGAATATCTTGCCGCATGCGCCATTAAAATTTCATTCAGGAGAAAACATGTTTGACCAAAATAAAATTTCAATGCAGTAAAGTTAGAATCCATACTTGTTGTGGATATTTGCTTGTCAAAGATGATTAGTTACAATGTCAAACCAAGACTAAGAACAATGAGCTTTCATCATATTAGGCAAGTAAGTCTTGGATGGATAGGAAACTACATCATTACTTGAATTATGTTTTTTAAACACTTATGTAATTTTTATGTAATTTATTGGAATTGAGAGTGGAATAAAGGGAGTTCCCGTGCTAATTTCCACATATATTATTTTTTTGTTAGTTTGTGCTTGAACCCTCCAATCATGGAAACAGTAATCGGTCTGAAAGCTTTGAACCACTCTCAATTTGTTGGGGGAGCCTGTTGAGCATAACATCAAATGGATTTAGGTGATTGGGTATTGTCCTCTTTTAAGGTAAACTACCACAAATGCAAGGTTGGTGTAATTAACACTTTGAAGAACATTTTTGAAATTTTATGAACCTTACGTTTTAAAATGAAGCACACAGGTAACCTAGTTAGAAATTCCTTTATGCTGAAAACTATCAGGGCTAAATTGAATATGGTGATAGAAAAAAAAAGAGATTGAAATGTTGGAATTGGAGATGGTTTAATATTGCATGTAAGCGAAGTTTTGATTAAATCAATGATTTTAGCGTCTCCAATTCATATGGCATTGCTATTCTATTCTACAAATACTAGACGCTCTGTCTCCAATTCATATGGCATTGCTATTCTATTCTACAAATACTAGACACTCTCTTATATGGAGGGAAATCTAAAACTATAGACGCTCTGTCTCCAATTCAAATGGCATTGCTATTCTATTCTACAAATACTAGACGCTCTCTTATATGGAGGGAAATCTAAAACTCTCCTATAACAGTTGGTCTTTCATAAAACCCTTCAATGGTAAGAAAGTTTGCCTAAAGGAAGAGAAAATCCTAGTGAATCTCATCTACTTGATCTACCAAAGTATAATTCTTTTAAATTGTAGCTAACAAATACACACACAGAAAATGATGATAGATGCACGAAGTTACTTAGAGGAATCTATTATACCTATTAACATGTTCCTCCCTTCCTTGTAACTTTCAAGGGAAGTCTCAAGTGAAGTCATGGGAATTGATAATTGATTTATGATTCCTTACTAGAACTAGAAGAGGAAATGGAAATGGACAAAAAGTTCTATATGTACCAATTCCTAGTGAAGCATTGGTTAGATAAGAATGTGTCCAATAAAGAATTTGCACGCATAGAAAATTATGATAGATGTACGAAGTTACTTGGAGGAATATATTATACCTATTAACATTTTCCTTTCATCCTCTTGAAAGTTTCAAATGAAATCATGGGAATTGATAATTGACTTATGATTCCTTACTACAACTAGAAGAAGAAATGGGAATGGACAAAAAGAAGTTCTATATGCACCAATTCCTAGTTAAGCATTGGTTAGATAAGAATGTGTACAATAAAGAATTTGAAGTTGAATACCTTGTGCTTATGTGGGATAAATATTGTGAGACGAATAGAAAGCATCCAAAGCTTTATCCCCTTTGGCTTGGTCCATATCAAATAACAAAAAGTTAAGTCACAAGATATATTGCCTCTAATCCTTAGAGGAGTGTAGTTCCCTTTATGCACCAATGCATTAAATCTACAGAATTGTTTCCATTAGTCTACCTTGAACTATGGGCTAGCACGTGTATAGTAGGTATGTTTCTTATTTGGCATGCAATTTTCCTTCCGTGTCTATCCCTTTTTAGTTTTCATAGCTAGTTTTTATTTCCATAAGCGTGACAAAGCACCTCAAATACCTCTTTAGTACCGTTCAAATATTAATAACTAACTTCCATGTGGGTGTGTGAATAAATTAAATTTTAGTTTTTATCTAAGGATTTTAGACATTATGGATTTTCATTTTATGTTCAATTTGTTTTGACACACATAAAGGAAAACCTCACGAGTAAATCTAAGAAATATTCATGGGTTTTGTTTATGGAATTCCTAGTAAACATGTTGGCATAAAGTATTGTGCCTTACCCAAGGGGATTCGAATTAGGCACACCTCTTGGCATAGAAGTAGCTAAATGCTAACTTTTGTCACAACTAGTTGACCAAATCCCTTAGGCTATATTTATGTATGTTTGTATGCATGCATGCATGTATGTTATGTATATATGTAGGTATGTATTTTATTTTTTTGTTAATGCTAAAATTGAAGTATTTATTTGTTATTTTTTAAATGTCACATGTCAACTCATCATTAAGCATGGATATTACACATCTCCCTAATTTTAGGTTGTAAAATGTGCCTCTTTGCACAAAAATAGTGAGCAATCTAGAGTATGTCCTTGTAGTTGCTTTCCCGCTATGTGCTATATATGCTTATGCTTATGAACAAAATACTTTGAGGTTCATAAGTTGGAATATGTTATCTCTTCATTCCCACCTTATTGTTGGTTTCAAAGCTAGAAACCTTAAATTTGTATAGTGAGTCATCATATGCTAGATTTACAATGCCCCGTGTGTGGATATCGATCCCCTTTAAATTTTTGCAACCTAATTGGGAATTTAATAAACTTTTGGTGAGGGAGTCTTATTCCTTTATAATGATGAGAATGTCTAGCTATAGGGGTCATGAGTATCTAAGATATAGTGCATAATTAATTACTAAGTATTTCCCTTCAAACTAAAGAGAACTTGGTATGATATTGTTTGACTTAAGCGAACCTTTAAAGCTTCTCCTTTCTAAATCCCAAAGGATGAGGGAATTTATGCTTCTTATATTATGCCTCATAATAGTTTAAACTCATGTTTGGAATAATAAAAGAATTGAAAAGAATTCATGATTTTCATCCCTGAGACCCAAGTTCACAAAGGCGAATTCACACAATAATAAACTAGCACATTTGGGAGGATTATCCTTTTATTTATTCTTCACATCCCTCAATAGAAGAGTATGTATGTATTTCCTAAGTTCTAATCACCTATCAAAAGTTTTCAATCTTAAGAGAGTTGGGACATAGCCACGAGATTCACTCAAAAGTTATAAATCATGGAAAATTCAATTATTTTACATGGTCTGAAAATTTGACAAGCCACAACACCTCGAACAGTTTAATAATATATAACAAGACAAATATCTTTGCAGGGATTAAATTCTTGAAGGTCACGACATATTGCACCATGACTGTGACTCAGGTAGGCGTTACTTTACCTTTATGGCCAAACTCGAACGTCAAATCATTTTTTGTACTTTATATATTCTACACATTTCAATGTTCTCGATTTCTATCACATTTGCGTCGCCCTACCCTTTTCGAGGTGTTTATTCTTTTTGTTCGCAAACTTTGAAAGAGAAATAAGTGATTTTTTTAACCTCCAAACCAAACCTCATGCCATAGCTCAAGAAAACCTTCACGACCATGATTGGAATCGCCTTGCTATCTAGTGCTTTTCATTTCCCTTTATGATAATCTTAACCATCAAAGAACCCCCACAATTTTTCCATCGAATAATCCCTATCAGGCAAAAACCTAGGAGGAACATTTTCAATTTGGGCATGTTCAGAATAACATCCAAGATTGTTTCCTCATAAATAAAGGTTGATTCCCCAATGGGATGTTCTTTGAATCATTTCATATGGGAACAACTAGATTGAAAAATTCAATCCCCTATCATACCTGTGAATTTGTTTTATTAAATATATCTTAATCATGATATGGAAACCAATGAGGACATGTACACTATATATTCATTTGTTTATCATGCTAGTGCATTGTGTTCTTAACATGGATGTGTCGGGATTCATGATATGGATTATAGGAGAACAAGAAAATAGATAGAATTAATTCACAAATTCAATCTAAACAGAGAAACTTTTGAAGAGCTAGAGGGAGAGAAGAAATCCATAGGACTAGTTTATGGTGATACACTATGAATAAACAATAAGGAAACCAATTATTAGTAGGGTAAATATACCAAATTTTCAAGGAAGAGACATATCCCAAGCTTCCACCACCCAAAGGAGATAAAATCTGGATGCAAGGGTATACCGATCTATAAGGAGATATAGTCTCCACAACATAGCATCTAGACTAATTGTGCTTCCATGTGATGAAGCCTTATCATGCTTAATCTCATGGAGACATTGGTAATAGGATGATCAAAGATAAAGAAAATTCATTGCATGATCCTTCAACCTTCAAATATAGAGGTGTATTAGAAGTTCCCTACTCCATAAGTTGATCTCGGGGATGAATGGGTCATGTAGCTTACAATTGACTACCAGCAATTCTTGAATAGTTGGTGGGTTGCTCAAAACAAATTCAAGTCATGCAATATAGGTGTATATCATATATAAAATTTGTGAACACCATACAGGTTGATTGTGGCCTTAATAAATAGGCTATATGGGAAGGAAGACACTACCCAATTTAGAGAAGTGTGGGTACCACTAGTTTATTATGTGAAAAAAGTACGGACATTCTTCAAATGGGAATCTATCCTATATGTTGCGTTGAGCCAGGATATTTAAGGATTTAAGTATATGGCCATGGGAATTCCCCCAAATTTCTACATGGCGTCCTCTTCTTTGATGTGTTATGTGAGACAAACAATTTCCTAGGTATGGGATGGCAATGGTTTCCCGGTGAAAATCCCATCCTTGTATATTTCTAAGACCATTGGGAACACTTGAATAATTCATTATATACCAAGACTTATGATTGATTCATGGCACCATTATATACACTGATCTTTGTGAATCAACACAAAGCATGACCCAAAAGGATTTGTAAATGATAAGTGCCATTGGTGACCAATGCATGATTGAAAAGGGAACCTACTTCAAAACATTCAGAGCTACCAAGCCTCCACAACTACTTCCTAAGTTTATACCCAAAAAATTGGTTCTTAAGGAGGTATCCTACCAGACATACATAAATGGAGTTGGAAATGCTCTCACTCAAGGAAAAAATCTTCATTCCCCCCTTTCTTGATATGCATAGGTACATACAACATATAATGAAAAAATGCTTAGCATGAGAGGGAGGCCTTTGACAATTTCTATTTTTGGAAAGAGAGGTTCAAGAGGCATGATTCTTGTCGTGTGATTGTGCACCATTGTTTAGCATAAAAATATAAGTGGATATACCCAAAAAAGAGTGGTAAGAAGAATTATACCAAAGGGAAACATCCCTATAAGATCTAGCAACTAGAATAAGTAGGAGGGAAAATGGAGTTGAAAAATCCAGTAAGAAAGGAGCAATAGAACAATTGGCCTTTCTATCCACTCGTATACCTTCATTGGTCTTTCTATCCCCCAAACCCTCAAATTAATTGGCTACCTCAAACATTCCAAGGTCATCATCTTAATTGATAGTAGTTGCACGCAAAAATTTATTCATTGTCCGATTGCCCAAGAAACACATTGTTCAACTCCCAAATCATGATTGCAAATGGAGCGGCTATGAAATGTGGAGGTCGTTGTGGAAAAGTGCAGCATCAAATTGATGATTATTCCCTCGAAACCCACATGTTTTCTATTGGCATGGGTGGTTGTGATATTGTATTGGGTGTTGAATGGATACAAACATTAGGCCCTATCACCATCGATATCAATGCCATATAAATGATTTTCCAACAAACAAAGCATAAGTACACCCTCAATCGAATTACAACAAGATATCCATAGACTATCAATTCACACCGTATAGAAAATCTTCTTAAAAAGAGAAACTCAAGCATTGTGGCACAATTCCATCCATTCAAGCATTTGAAACATCTTCTCATCCCATTCCTTCTGGCATGTAGTTAGTCTTAGACAAGCACCAATCTATTTTTGACACTCCCAAAGGACTCCCCCCTTCATGTGGTGAGCATAGTCATTCCATTCCACTCATGCTCTATAGCCTCCCACACCACCATCCATTTTCCCAAAAAAATGAAATTGAAAATATCATTCAATATTTGATAGTTGTTGGTGTCATCCACCCCAATACCAATCCCTAGTCTTCCCCAATTGTTATGGTCCTCAAGAAAGAAGGAACTTAGTATATGTATCCTAACTTTCATGCTTTGAACAAGTTGGCAAGAAAGGATAAGTTTCCCATTCCTACCATTGATAACCTTATAAATGAGCTCAAGAGTGCTCACTTCTTCACCAAACTTGATCTCCGCTCAGGCTATCATCAAATTCACATGAAGTAGATATTCCCAAAACCGTTTTTCACACTCATGAAGACCATTACAAGTTTTTGACGATGCCCTTTGGCCTTTCCAATGCACCCTCTATCTTTCAAAGACTCATTAACACGATGAATTTTTTTATGACATCTTTGTTAATTTTTCTAACCACGACACTAGATAAAACAATTCCTAGTGATTTTCCTTGCTAAAATAATTAATTTCAGCTCACTGATTATTTTATACTTAATGGAATCTTTTAATAGGAATAAATAGTGGAAACAATTTCAATAGAACAAATCTACACAATCAATTGACACACAAAGTTTATTCCCTTCAAATCAGCTTTTCATTTAATATATTCCAAGCTTAAAAGGGCTCCATTACTAAAAAATGGCTCGAGAAAATACAACAATCAAACATGGAAAAATGCCCTTTTCTAGACTCCAAATCAGCCCAACAAACCCTTTCCTCCTGCGTCCCATACAGACTGTATGGTCATGACTAGATCTACAGGTCTGCTTGTCGAGAAGCGCCCTATGATCTTCTATCCCACGGCTCTACCTGCACATATGCGCTCTGCAAACTTGTAGCTCGCATCTATGTCCATACGACTTCCATACAATCTGTATGAACGACAATTTAATTGGAGCTCCACCTGACTAGTACGGTCCCCCTAAAAAATTACTAACTATTGTTGCCCTTCTCTCCCTGGAAAATATGGAAAGTAGAAATTCCTTCTTCTCTCCAACTCAATGCTTGAGTTTCTCTCTTGTTGGTGTTGTGTCTTCTACTCTCACCTTGAGTTCCTTTTATACTATATGGATGAACCAAAACTCTAACTCCAATGGTTGAAATTAGATCTTGCTCACTTGAGATCAATGGCTAAGATTCATTAAATTAACTTAAATCGCTAATTCCCAAAACTTAGGCATTTCTCCAAATTAACCCCAATTAATCTAAAAAGGAATTCACTTTACTAATTGACTTTAATAAAGTGAATTTCTAAAGATTCTGAGGCGTATTAGTGACGATTTATATAAGTAAGACACTAACTCATGGAAAGACATGTCCAAGCTCCAAACATCAACAATCTTGATTTACAGTCAAACTTGGCAAGGCAATTTGGCCCATGTGTATCAGGTCCTACAAATTCTTCAAGATCATCAACTCTTTTTTAAAAGGTCCAAATGTGCCTTTGGTATATTTGAAGTGCAATATTTGGGGCATATTGTCAGTCGAGAGGGTGTGCGTTTGGATCTAAAGAAAATTGTAGCAATGAAGTATTGGCCTTGACCTAAAACTCTTAAAATCCATAGAGGTTTTTTGGGTCTCACGGGATATTACAGAAAGTTTGTTCGAAACTATAGTAAGATTGCAGCCCCACTCACGGCTTCGTTTAAAAAAATTCTTTCGATTCAAATGATGGGGCAAAAAAATACTTCCTGGGACTTAAAGGAGGTAGTGTACTACTCTAGTACTCGCTTTAACAAAATTTACTAAAGCATTTGTACTCAAACGTGATGCCGCAGGTAAAGGCCTTGGAGCATTCCTAACGTAAGAAAGCTTACCATTAGGTTTTATTAGCAAACAACTCTGTGAGCAGCACTTGGGAAAATCAACTTACGAAAAAGGGATGATGCCCATATTGCATGATGTGGACATCTAGCATCCATACATGCTTGGGCAACATTTCAAGATCAAAACCAATCATTACATCTTGAAATACTTTCTCAAACAAAGAACTTCCTCCCCTTAACAACAAAAATATGTCACCAAAATGTTAAGATATGACTATGAGATAATTTACCGGAAGGGAAAGGAGAATGTGGTAGAAAATGCTCTCTCTCAAAATTTGAAGAAAAAGGCTCCTTTTCTCTTTCCTTAATCTTTGCAGACTGGTTGAATGCCATTCATAATGAATGGTTGACAGATCACGTGCTTGCTACCATGATCCAGCGACTTCAACAAGAACTACAAGCATATCCGAGCTACACTCGACACAATAATGAACTTTGTTATAAAGGATCTCTATATTTGCACAAGAAATATCATTGAAATCATAGGTGTTACCTAAGTTCCATTCATCCTCATTCAATCATTTAGAATTTCATAAAACATATGAAAGGATCAAAAAATCATTTTTGGTGGGAGGCATGAAGAAATACATTTGCACATTTGTATCTTCCATATGACACTTTCCAAAGACATAAAGGGGAGACCATGAAAACTCGAGGTGAACTTCAACTACTTCCAATTCCAAGTGCTGTATGGACTGACATTTCTATGAATTTCATTGTGGGGTTACCAAAATCTGTCAATAAGTTAATAATCATGGTTGTGGTTTATCGCCTTTCCAAATATATTCATTTTTGTGCCCTACAACACCCTTTCGAAGCCTCTATGGTATCTCAAGTCTTCATGGATAATACCTTCAAACTTTATGGTATATCACAAGACTACTGTCACGAACCATGACCCCACCTTCACTAACAATTTTCAACAAGAATTGTTTCGACACCATAGAACTCAATCAAGTCTCAACACTACCTATCACCCCCAAACGAATGGTCAAATTAAATTTGTCAATAAGTGTTTGGCACCATAGAATATATGCAGTGCTTTACTTCAGTGAGGAAATCCCAATGGGATCAATGGTTACCTTTAGCATAATGGAGGTATAATACAACTTATCATACTGCCACTCGAATGAATCCATTTGAATATGTCTATGGCCAAAATCCCCCTTTTGTACTATCCTACTTTCCAAGCATCTCTAAGATATATGAGGTTAACAACACACTCGCATCTCGTTCCAGTATTCTCGGCACTCCCAAGGCTAAGTTGATAACGACTCAAAATAGGATGAAGCAACAGGTTGATCAACATAGTTTCGAACACCATTTTGCAAAAGGGGAGCAAGTATTCCTTCACCTACAACCATATAAGCAAACCTCTCTTAATGCCAACCACCACTAGAATATTGCCATCAAGTTTTATGGGCCATATAAGATCCTCAAACATGTGGGCTCTGTGGCTTACAAATAAGAGCTTCCTAGCCACTCCAAGATTCATCCCATCTTTCATGCCTCCTACCTGAAGAAAGTGGTCTCTCCTTAGATCTCCTTTTATAACTTTACAATAAGCAAATACCATGGGCCCTCTAATACCATGATATCAATACCATGGGCCCTCTAATACCATGATATCAATACCATGGGCCCTCCAATACCATGGGCCCTCTAATACCATGATATCAATCCCATGGGCCCTCCAATACCATGAGCTTAATAAAAGCACTATATAAAATAAATTTAAAGTCTGGAGAATATCTTTCGGACGACTTCTACATGTTAAACACATCGTCGATGTAGAAGTATTTGTCTGAGCTAAAAAACTAACACTCCATCTTAGCGAGGAAGGTACTTTTGGAAAAACATCCATCTTTATCTATATCCAATCACTCCACATCATCTGTTCTTGTAGTTGCTCCCACTGAACTAAAAGACTTCCTTTCCATTTGTTTTGGAAACTGCTCTGAAAAATTGTTCCTCCTAACCATGCTCCTAGAAATCTCCAATTAATCCTGAGCATCCATCAATGTCATCTCATACCAACTAGTCCTAACAATACTAGAAGTCTCAAACCCATCTTCCATATTAGAAGACTGAGTGCCCGGTATCAGCTCAATCCTTGAATCCTCTTGCTCACTCTCGGTCACTGACATCAATCCTCTATCCAAGATCCCCTTGGATCCACATATAGGCTGATCCAACAACCTATACAACTTACCCTATCTGACACCAAGCATCATTGTTGCATCATGGGTAGCTCCCTTTGTATGACTACCTGTCCATCCTGGAACACAACCCCATACCCCCTGTCCTCTAGAGCTGAGAGTGAGAGCAAGTTCATCTTCAACCACGTATAGAGATCCTCTTGACTCAAGTTGGAATAGCATTATTCCAACCCTCTGTATTGCATGTATATCCTCAACCCCACAAGCCACATGGCAGTTTGAGATTGTCTCTTAAACACTAAGGAACACATCCCTCATCCCTATCATATGGCTAGATGCACCATTGTCCACAACCCATGCATCATTGGCCTCAAGCCAGACACCTTTAACAATAGTACCAGAAAGACAAGAAAACAATGAGAATTCCTTCATAAACTTGGTTGTAAACTCATCAACCTTTGTTGATGTTGCAACCTGTGTCTTCTTGTTGCATTCCTTCATGCTTGGACATTGACTCGCATAATGGTCAGTCCTGTAACATGCAAGTCCATCCTGAGAGGACTCCTCCCCTCTAGAATTCAGCTTGGTATCCCACTTGCTCTTCCTTGCATTACTTGCAAGAGCAATGTTCTCCTAATCACCATCACCCTTTAGCTACCTGCTACACAAAACCTCCTCTGAAGTCTCTTCTTGGATGAACTCATCCCATAGCCTCTCCCAGTTAGGAAGATGTTCCTGTGACAACTCCCTTAATGAAGGTAGTCCACTCCTCTAAAAATCTATTTAAAGCTATCCTTACTAGTTTTGAGTCTAGCACTGTCTCCCCAACTGCAACTAACACATCACAAACCTGTGATATCTTGGTGAGATAAAAATTCATTGTATCTGTATTGGACATCGTGGTGACCCTAAGTTTTTCCCTCAACACCATTTTCTCGTTATGGTTGTCACTCTGATAGAACTTGTTCAAAGCCTCCCACATCTCCCTAGCGGTCTTTCTGGACAGGTGGGGAACCACATGATCCTTAACCCCATCCAGAATAATCATTCTGGATTTCACGTCCTTCTGATAGGAAGCCATAAAAGTAGCATCAGTAGGAGGCAAGAGAGTTTTATCCACAAACTCTCAGATCTCGTTATCCTCTAGCACTAATGTTATCCTTTCTCTCTGGGTACTATAGTTAGATGACCCATCCAACCGATCCTCAAACATGAAATTGGTGGCCCTCTATGTCCAACTGATCAACTACTACCAACAACACTCTCTCCTTGACGAAGAAGAAATCTGCACTTACAATAGATTACACAAATTACACTTTTGCCACAAATCAGTGTTCTACAATTCAAAGTTTACTAATCCGATACCATGTTAGTTTTTCCTCTAATTCCAAATCTTATTTACGCATTCAATTATTTTTATCCCCAACAATAATATACTATTGAAATAATAATTGTAAACAAACTAGATGTCTAAATTATATGCAACGGAAATATACACAGAAAATTAATAGATTTGACATGAGTAATTACCCTGGAAACCCCAACCTAGGGAAAACCAACAAAAGTGTGATCCTTTAAATATTTAACAAATAGAATAAACTCAAAAATTTACAACAGTTACTTACATGTGTTCAACAAGACAATGGCAAATCATCTTTCATAGGAAAACCACTTTCCTCGATGAATAACCCAATTCACTAACTCCCTCCAAGCAAATCGTCCAAACTCTACCAAACGACCTATACAATATGCATAGGATAGCCTGCTCTAAACAAAAAATCGGGTCGTATGAACTTTCGTACTATACGACCTATGTACGATCTGTACACCCTACGTAAGATCTGTACAACCTGCAAGTTGCACGATTTTTCTCTACGTACATTGTACGACTCTGATCTGTGTTGTATGGCTCCCTCTCGATCCTTGAACAAATGCCCTTAGCCTTCTCTCTCTTCTAGTTGATCATTTGCTTGAAAAGATGACATTACAAAAAATTTGGGATCTAAAATGGGCCTCCTAAAGAAAATAATAATAAAAAGCCACGTCACACTACAAATATGCCATGTCACACTAAGTTAAAGGTGTTATCTAGTGAAGGTTAACCTATAATATCTCATTAATGGTGGTTGACAAAGATTATTGTGCATATACAATAAATGATATAGTGGTAAATTTTTAAAATTTATATTATAATTTAATTAATTTTTTTATAAATATAGCACTACTTTTTATATATTTAATAAAATCTAAAACTTACAACAACAAAAAACTAAAATTATAAAGAAAAATATAATTACAATAATATTAAAAATAAACAATCACTATTTTTATTTTATTCTATATTATCATTACTTCTCAGTCCTTTAAAATATAAATCTCGCATTATTTAAAATGAGAGTGGGCTAATTTTGAAATAATAAAAACATTTATATAATTAATCTCTTATAAATAAAAATAAATAATATTTTAAAAAGTATCATAAATATATTAAAAAAGTAGGAGAGATAGAGAGAAAAGAATTACTTGTTATTTTTGCAATAACTTTCTCCTCTAAACTCAGAATTTGACGCTTTTGGTACCGTTGGAAAGGACTTGACAAGAGATACAACTTTCGTGTTTTGTGTTTTCCGATTTTCCGCATCGATTTTCTAGGGAAGACATTTTAGTACTAAAATGTCCACCCCAAAAAGTCGGTACAGAATCTTGGAAAACACAAAACACAAAAGTTGTAGCTCTTGTCGAGACCTTTCCGACGGTACCAAAAGCGTCAAATTCCGAGTTTAGGGGACAAATTTATCGCAAAAATAACAAGCAATTATTTTCTCTCTTTCTCCTATTTTTTATTTATGATACATTTTTAAATATTATTTATTTTTATTTATGAGAGATTAATTATATAAATGTTTTTATTATTTCAAAAATACTCCACTATCATCTTAATTAATGTGAGATTTATATTTTAAAGAGCTTATTAGTAGTGATAATATTAAATACGTTATATTTATTATTTCAAGTATATTTATCATATTTTGAGATGAACTTTTCAAAATCTTAACCAAGGTGAGGTTTATAAATTATGACGCATAAGCATCTTTGACTTCTATTGGTCCAACTAGACCATAATGGTTGACCAAAATACTTAAATTCTATTGGTTTGAGAAATCTTACTCATCACACACTTGTGGTTTGAGAAATCTCACTCATCGCACACTTGTCCATGACACTTTTTTTTATAAGGCCCATTTTAGACCCCAAATTTCCTGTAATGACTAATCTTCTCCTTGTTGCAAACTCTATCTTTCCCTTTCAATCAAATTCTCACACTTTTCCAGCTTGGGTTAATCACTGACCCAAGACTTCCAACTTGAAATTCTAACAATCTCAAGACTTCTCTGTCTCCAGGGTCTCTCTCTTGCTGTACTTGAGAATAACCCCTTTTTAAAGATCAAGAGCATTCTAGATCTAAAGATTATGTCAAATGCCTCTCCTTACATCTCCTTTTATAACTTTACAAGAAGCAAATACTATGGGCACAATACCATGGGCTCAATAAAATGACTTTATAAAATAAAGTTGATGTCTAGAGAGTATCTTTCGGACGACTTCTACATACTAGACACATCGCCAACATAGAAGTACTTGTCCAAGCTACAAAAACTAGCATACCCTAACACCCTTAATAAATAGGTTGCTATGTATTGAGACCATCTATATTAAATAAGACCAATAAGTAGATATAGTGTGAAAGCAATATTTGTAAAAAGACTTCCTAGAAAGTTCCAGCTATTAGAAAGTTCTATGTAGTAAAAAGCAAAATTTGTATTAAAACTTACTAGAAAGATTCAACTCCTAGAAAATTTCTTCACTAAAAATGCTTACTCAAATATTCTACCTACTGGAAAATTCCTTCACTAGAAACTATATATAGGAGTATAAACAATGAAACAAAATGTATTGAAGTATTTTGTTATTCATGCTCTAAATTTCTCATTATGCTATTAAAGTACGTAAGAAGACCAAATAATGAAATAGTACCAATTTTTCCAAAAAAACTACAATGTAATGTTTCTATATTTAGGACAGCACAAGCCTCGTCAAAAAACGCAACCAAGAGATTATTACAACTAAAGGATGAGCCAAAAAAACTACAGTTTTGTATTGTAAGGTATTATGCAACTAGCCAATAGTTTTCAAATCATATCATTGAAGTGAGCCATGAAGAATGCTTAAACGCCTAGGAAAAACAATTGGAAAGGCTAAAAGATTATCTACAAACTCTACTTCAACATCGCTTGTAGAGATTATTACAACAAAAGGACGAGCCACAAAAACTATAGTTTTGTGTTGTAAGGTCTGATGCCACTAGCCAATAGTTTTCAAAATCATATCATTGAAGTGAGCCATGAAGAATGTTTAAACCCTTAGTAGAAACCACTGGAAAGGCTAAAAGATTATCAATAAACTCTACTTTCACAATGCTTATGGAATTGCCTCTACACAATCAACTCCAACTTATTTGTGGAGAAAAAAAAAGACCTAGAAACTCTAGCTCCACAACCTTTAGCCAATAGTTTCAAATAATATCGCTTATGTGAGCCATGAAGAAAGGTTAAACCCCTTGGAAAATCCCTCCAAAAGGCTTAGATATTATCAATAAACTCTAGTTCCACAATGCTGAGGGAAATGCCTCTACACAGTGAACTCTAAAATACTTGTAGAGCAAAAGACAGATCTGGAAACCCTAGTTCCACAACTTTTAGGGCAATGGCAGTAGACAAAAACTCCAAAAGTGTGGCTGAAAAATCTCTTGAAACAAATCAACAAAATGGTGGTTTAAAACCCTAGTTCTACAGTGACAGATAGTAGTGATACCAACAGCCAATAGCATTGGATATGGTGCTGAAATTTTCTGAAATAAAAATCAACATAAAAATAACTAATGTTGGATGCAGAATTTATGGACAAGATCTCCAAAGAGGTACACAAAACAACCCAAACAAGGTCGAACAAAACGCAATTTTCCAACGTCAATAACACCATGAAAAACAACGCCAAAACTCCTTAATTTAGATATTCTTTTGTATGCCAGAGCTTGATCACAAAGTATACTAGCACAAACAAACTAGAGAAAAACGCTGGCACAATGAAATGGGTATAAAAAGGTTCACGATATCTCTCATACCACGTCAAGATTAGCAACAAAAGAATTGAATGGAACAAAAAACAAACCTACAATCTTGGAATAAATAAGGAAAAATACATTAGGGTAATGCAAGGCTTGAGGATAAATCAACCAATAAAGCAAAACCTCAGTGAAAGAAAGTAATCATGAATAAGTGCACTAGAGAGAGAAACCCATGCACAAGAGAGAAATGTCCAAGTAAAATGAACACCAAAGATATAGGCATTGTTAGGAATTAAAAACTATAAAATAATGGTGCTTGTAGGTTAAATATAATCTATGAACTCTACTTCCACATCGCTTATGGAGATTATTACAACAATAGGTTGAGCCAAAAAAACTGTAGTTATGTGTTGTAAGGTATGATGCCACTAGCCAATAGTTTTCAAATCATATCATTGAAGTGAGCCATGAAGAATGCTTAAACCCTTGGGAAAAACCATTGGAAAGGCAAAAAGATTATAAATAAACTCTACTTCCACAACGCTTATGATCACACAATATGACAATAAAGAGGGGGTTAGAACTGTATATTTACAAACAACTCAACTAAGATGTCCTCCCAAGAGGTTCTGGACTCACATAAGTAGGGCACATTTCCCAAGAGGGCTATTGAGCTTACATATCAAAGTTGATTAGATCACCCTTAACCAACCTAATATTACAAAAAAGATAGCTTTAGCCATAATTAATGTCTAACAAAATACATTAATGACACAATATGAGATGGTAATGGCCACATGAAGATTACACCATTTTCAACAAAGATGAAAGAAATTGTTATCATTGTGACCAAAAATTAGCTAATGCATTGAATTTACATTATTCCAACACTCGGCAAAGAAAGACCCTATGGTCAAGGTTTTGAAATGTTATGCACCCCATTGCCAATTAGCATCAAACCTTAGGTTTTAAATTGTTATGCTACTATAGATGTCATAGAAATCCTTGGCGGAGAAAAACATGTCTATCCTTCCAATAGAGACCCTTGCTAGTGCAAATCTCAGAAAGCTCCCTTGGGAACCCTTACCAGAGCTTCGGTTCAATCACTAACCTCATACAAATATATCCACTTATCTGAAGTGAACTATCTATAGAAGATCAAGGTTAGGAAATGAATGAAGAAGTTCATATGAAACAAAACTGACATGGGCTTGATTCAAATAAATCGAATAATTAACAGGATAAGGTATTCTGTGTAAGTCATTATATGCTCAAGATTGTGTATCATTGGGTTGCTCCTTTTAGCATGCAAGTCTACAAGGCTCGTGCCATACTAACCATTGGGTTTGTGCCTTCCAGTCTGTGGTTTCTTTGGCTGGGTGGCCATGGATTCCTGGACATAAAATTCCTGAACGTATGGATTCCTCCACATTAGTTTTTTAGTATAAAAATGTTGTGCAAATCAATCTTGATGACACAACAATACAACTTCATAGATGTCAATGACATATAGATGATATTGTATCCAATAATCTCCCAAGACATTCTAAGTACTGATATTTAGATATGCTTCAAACTTTTAGCAATACATTTCATATTGCTGTAACTTTTTATAATCAATCATAAGATCTAATGGAATTTATATTGAGCATGCCTCAATAAGTACTTCAGCAATTTACAGCGTTGTATCCAAACCACTCTACAAATTATACCACTGCCAAGAATGTGTCATCCCATGCAAGGAAAAACCTTCACATAAGTGTGCCTTTGAAATGGTCCTCTATTTAATTGTAGGCAACTACATGTCCCCCATTTCTATTTTGTAGCAACTTCCCACTCCAACAATGTTGTTACTGATCCCAAGCTTCGTACAATAGTCTGGTGCAAATCTATAATGGACTTGGATTGCTTTAGAAGATCCAGAATTCTGGCTATTGCAGAAAACTGCTCTAGAACTAAATTTTGTTTTAGTAAAATAAAAAACTGAAAAAAAGGTATCAGAATTTCCAGGTAGCATTAAAACAGGTCCCAATATGGTTACTTTTCCAAGCCATTCCATCATCGGATGATGTTGACATGTTTGGAGCAACATGTAAAGATGCAACCAGAAACTATATATTCCTTCAAATTAATGGAAGTTCCTACAACTCCTGAAACATAGGGTATTTAATTCATAGCCCAACCCTATAGTGCTCCAATATCAAATGCTTGGTCATTTCATTACAAGCTTTGGCCAAAATGCTGCCTCTTATGGTAAAGGCAGAGTTCCATTAGAAACTCCAGTCCATCTACCAGCATTACCTGTTTCAACTACAGATCGGTAGGTGCCCATACATTTCTGTTCCCACATTCCCAAAAGTGAAAACTTCCAAGATTTCACAACTCCTTTAGTATGAGTCTAGAGAAATCTGATTATTAGTTGCACATAAATTTACAAATAAAAGTTACACCACCAATGGCTTGCAAAATCAAGCGAAACAAAAGCACATTTATAAGCAGATCTACAATGCTGATTGGTCACCAGTATTATTCAAATCCATTTCCACTTGGCGGATAGTCCATTGGATGCCTTCCAGCTTCTGCAGGAATATTAAACTGTCTTATGATTCTAAAATATTTTTGTTCATTCTGTGATAAACTGAATATTACCTGCTATAAATATGACACAATTAAGCCGTAAACTTGCCTTCACTAGATCATGGTATCGCCTTGCAATGTTATCAAAGTGAGGATCCACTCCCTGATACTCACGTAGCCGCGTCACCTATTTGTAATAGCCACAAGTTTATATTAATACAGATGACAGTAAGCAAATATCCTTCTATAAAAAGAAAATTCCCCGGCTAAATAACGCAGAAACAGGTGATAATTGTGAACTTGTTTTTCCTGAGCAACAAACTGAAAAATGAAGTGGAAATAAAAACTCTGAACGTCATGACTCATATTACTACTACAAGTTCATTAGATTATCTCATAACAAAATTATGTCCGTTCAACTGGGAGAAAATTTCACACTTACAGCTTTGTTATAAGCTGCAGATGCCTCCTCGCTTGCCTCAAGAAGGTAAGTTCTGAAAACAAGCAGTTTAGACAAGTGAGGCAGATTTATATGGCATACCACATGAAGTAACAAGTTTGTTAACGTTCTCCATACCTAATTTTATGAAGTGCAGGTATTGAGTCTTGAGTATAAGTATCCCGCAAGAGGAGATGCTCCAGAACCCTGCAATAGCAAGTAAAAGCATATCACACAAATAATCTATTTCCTTACAGCTTGATATGGATCAGCAGCACAATAATCTGAAGATTCTGAACTGATAAAGCAAACTCATAAAAGCTAAAAGAGGTGAACCCATATAAATGAAAGAGAGGAAGGAGCTAAATATACCCAAGGAGCTATCACAAAAGAAATGTGTTGAGGCAAAAAAATAAGATAAACATCAGCAGCATAAAAATAGAGAAATGCAAAGAAAAACCTAGTTTCTCATACATGAAGAGCCACAACGTATCTCCTACATGAAGTAGAAATTCCTATCTATTGGCTAGGCATAACTATTTTATTGTTTAACATTCTATACCATAAGTAATGCATAGGTAGCCAGAGTGTGTGGGTGGAGATGCTAGTGCACCAATTTTGTAATCTGGGTGCGAGAGGGTGCATGAGGGAGGGTATCACTTGTGTGCGTGCATGCTAAAGGAAAATAAAATTGAAAATACAATCTTTTTGTGGAGAGGATGTGTCATTCATAAGTTGAAAACTAAGAAATTTCAACTTATTTTAATGGTAGCCATACCGCCCTTTTACAAATTTTAATTTTTTTATTTTATTGAGAGTGTGAATCCAACTCCAAATCATACTATAAGGATCACAATACCATGTATGTTAGGGTCCTACCCTAACATCCCTACTTTAGGCTACATAGAAGTTGGTCAATTAATGTGTGCGTCCATCTGTTTTGAAAAAGGCCAATTAGATAGCAGTGGATTATTAATTAATGTAAAAATGGTCTCTCTGTTAATTAATGCCCACTAGGTAGTTAATACTCATTAATAGATAGGAGGCTATGGATTGTTTGTCAAGTATTGTTGTATTTGGAGCTTGGCTCAACTGAAAGGTTGCCCCACATTAAGAGGCAAGTGAACATTGCTTTCCTTTGGATTATCATAATACAAGGGTTTATTCCAAAGCATTTCATTTCAATTGTCTTTGAGTTTTGGTATTCTGCACTGTAATTTCTGGTTTTCTGCATAATAAATCTCTGTATACCTGGTTGTGTTTAAGTTCAAGGGTTAAAGAACACTACAACTTAACAAGGATAAATTGCCTAGACCAAAACAACCTGCAGTAGGATTTATATGTGTTATATACGATGACAACCCCTCTAACAAGCAGATCCTTGCTATGTGTATCAATACATACAAAACAAAGAATTCGGGAGACACCCCTGAATAAGGGACATACACCAAATCTTGTCAAGGATGCAGGGCATGTCCCCAAATAGGCTCAGGTGCATTTGCACACATACGTACAGGACGAACATACCCAGGTGCACATCAGGAGCATATGTGCACGTATGTAATGCACGTGCATGCACCCACACACCCAATGTGTGCACCAGAAGAGCAGGTTCAAAACCCTAACTACACAAATTAATGCCACGGGATGGGGAGGCCCACCACATCACGTATAATACTTTAGGGCAGTAGTTAGGACATGCAATTACATTGGTGATTAGGACCTAATCTTAGGACACAATTACATTAAGACCATCAAACTTGCGATTAGAATATTTGGACTAACAATAAAACATAATTACCTTATAAGACTTAGGGCAGCTATCATGAATAAAATACTCACAAAGAAGAAAAGGACATCGTTCCCCATTAGGTTGAGAGTGAAATGCAATCTGAAAAGATATACAGTCCCTGAAAATGCAGCTCTACAGATGCTAATGCCTTGAACAGGGAAAATGTGCAAAAGAAATGTGGATTTGGATAAGAACATCATCACAAAGTTTAGCTTTAAGTAGATATTCTACAATGAAAACTTTTACAAAAAAGTGTAATACCACACATTTTGCTATATTTTGCAAAGCAAACATTGTATTGATTATGTAATTAACGGAAGCTCAAGTGCAAAGATGCTTTGTTAAAATAAAAGGCATATTTGAAAATAACTATTGTCAAAAATATTTTTTGTTGATAAGATAGAGACGGATGGACAGGATTGCCCTGTGAGAATTTTGAAAGAGAAAAGCGGTAGCTCCAAAGTCACTAGACTTGACTTGACACAACACTCGTTTTGGCTGAGGAATCAATGCTCACCAAAAACTCACGAGTGAACCCAACAGTGACTTGACACCATGAAAATACAAAAAAATATCTATTTTAAAAAAAAATAGTTTTAAACTTTTATCAGATTACAATTATACATGAGAGATTACACTCAATATAATGCAAGTACATTGAATAGAATGCAAACAAAACCAAGTGTATCATACAGTAACAATCAATGATCATATCATCAATCATCGCTCAAGTTTCAAAATCACCATGGACTATGGTGTGAAATTATGATTCATGAACCAAATAAAAAAAGGTTCTTAAACAGTAAAATATTCAAATTATTCAATGTCAAGAGTTGAGACTCAGAGTTAAATTTGAAACCAAATGACTCCACAATTTTATGTTGACTTATTGGTTTCCACGCCTGAGACTCAACAGGTCCTGTTAAGACTTGGAAGTTCTTGCTAATTGATGGGTTTACGGCAGTTTTGGTAGTTATGTGCCAGTCAATCCAGATCTGAGCCAAACACACCAAATCCAAGTGAAACCAATTTGTCTAGGGTAGTTGGATAGACTCAGCCACTTGCAATTCTACCCATAGTCTTGTGGCTGTGGGTAACACATAACAAGTTGAATACTACATACCCACATAACAACTTGAATACTACACCTTGCTTGCATGATTTTTTATCAATACGCAGACCACCCACAAATTTTCCATGTCGCTCTATATATAGCACTTGCTTTTGCATTTTCAAAAAAAAACTTAAAAGCTTTGAATCCTTTATTGCATTTGCATGACCTTTTGCCTTCTATTAAGATAAGATAATTGTATTAATGTCCACTGAATGACCACAAAAGTAGGTCAATGGGACTAGAGGATATATCCAGTAAGAGTACAATGTGGGAGTACGAAAGCAGCTCCTAGAGAATGCTGAAAGCAAGATAAAGGAAGATACATGAAGTACTTCCTAGATAAGTGTCTGACTAAGCTAATTGTTAGGCCTAGACAACACCAAAAGAAAATGCATATAACAATATCATAGGTGCGGTAGTACAAAGTGGGTGCCCCAGACTAAGCTGGACAACTAATACCAGTCCATAAGAAGAGAGAGATATGGCGACGGAGATAAGGCCAGTGATGACAAGGTATGTTGGGTCTGATGATTGAGGGTGATGGGGGCGACCGGGACACTGGCTCATTGTCAAAGTCCTCAGGTACCATAGTGGGATCCATTTGTATGACCCTAGGGGGAATGTAGAAGCAAGGAAGCATTCTCCTACCATCTGAGGTCGAAGGGAAGAATCTCCGAATAGATCATTAGCTGGTCAGTTCCGGCTGTAAGGCAATCTGATGGGCGGGGAGCGCTCTATTTTGAATCTATCTAGAGTTGATCCCTCTGCCACTATGAGTATGTGTGATGGATGTATGGTCTTGCACATTTGAACCGATCTCAATGATATATGTCAATCTCTTGGGCGAGGAGGCTGAGGGGAGACCCGAGGTCTCCTAACTCTACTATCTGAAGTACACTGGAACTCTGCCTGACGCTTGTTGTTTCGACCTGACGGATCAACATGAAAGTATGAGGTGATCCTCATGGTCGTCCCAAGGTGGGGCAAGGTGTGTAAGAGCTGAGATCTATCACTTAATAGCTCCCTGATGAAAGAGGGCTAGGCATTTGTGATCCTGATACCGGAAGAAAGTAGAGAGGGAGCTCCCCAAGTCCCTACATAGGCAGTAATAACACCCTCCGATCTCTAGTATAAGGGGCACCTAAAAATGAGGTGCATCTCTGTCTCCGACTACTATTTGTGCCACACCTAATAGATCCTACCAGATTGAGGGATATGGTGATCCATCTCTAATCAGAGTCTATGAGAACCGACTCGGAGTTGTCCTAGAGGAATCTTGAGTGAATGTGTCCAATGTTTGTATGTGTATGGGGGACGAGCAATGATACCATCCTGCAACTCCAAAAAGTGCTCTAAGTAGAAAGACAACTTCGGGCCTAGGCTTGTCGTACGTGAGGTCCAAGTGACCTGAATGTTCAATTTGTATATGTCCTCTCTGATGTCCCAGTTCAATATTTGTTTAGTCGGCATGAGAGAGAAGGGCACATCTAAGGAGAACCTGAAGGGGGGAAGTCACTCTGGGGAGATCGTCACCAACTAGAGAAGTGGAAACACCTCTACAAACCAACCTCGTGCACAGACTGTGGGATGATCCAAGGCAAGAGCCTCTGAAGAGCAAAGTGCAAGGTAAGGGTACCGCTCTCTCTCGATGGCAGAGA
Organism: Larix kaempferi; assembly: GCA_027924585.1. Classification (NCBI taxonomy): domain Eukaryota; kingdom Viridiplantae; phylum Streptophyta; class Pinopsida; order Pinales; family Pinaceae; genus Larix; species Larix kaempferi. The sequence continues at coordinate 9,815,211 of BSBM01000806.1, forward strand.
CTCTGAAAGATCTGACTCTATTAGGAAAGAGACCAAGCGAAAAATAGCCTCGAGGCAAAATGGTTGGACACCAAACTCTACCTGAATAATGGGCTGCGAAATTGTACACTTGCATCGAATGATGCGCCTGAGAAGCAACGTTTGAACTCTCTCCATCTGAGCCCAATCTGTCTGTAACAAGATCGATCCCCATATCTTAGAGCCATAGAGTATTGTGGGTCTCATAATCGCCTCCATGAGGTAGAGTTTGGACGAGATATCCTGAAACTAACCCATACAAGGGATTGGTTATGGGTTGACACAACAAAGGGACAAAAGTCAAAAGCCTTGATACTACAATAAGCAACCTAACTCAAAGTTTATTTATGTGAGGCCAACGAGTTTCCATGTTTGTGACTCGAGGGGTGAAAGTAAGTCCTACTAGATTATATGTTGATTAGGGGGTGGCAGACATTGTAGTCGGAGGAATGTTGGTTAGCAGGTGGCGGAGATTGTAGTAGGAGGTATGCTGATTAGGGGGTTGATCCGAATTGGATCCTCAATACATAAATAAATAAAAATCTCTTGTAATAATTTGTTAAAACATTAATTGTTTGACAAAGTGAGAAAAGTCCAATTTCTCCATGCAAATTGAAACGGACCATTGTGATGGTTTGCCATCCAAGGCCAGCCAATAAAAATTTAAGGCTGGAGAAGAGGAGGACGTTCATTCTTGGCGAGCAAGGGAGGAGGAAGAGAAGGAAGAGGACAATAGCAGCCATGACAGCTTGAAGAGGTTAACTTGCTTGAAGAAATGTGGACGAAGGAATGAAGGAGCCTATCCACGAGTAGCAAAGGTGTCTCTAAGCCATTGCCATCTGCAATTTTTGTATTTATGAGTGAGTAACAATGCATAGTCTCAGTGTATAGCTCACCCCTCTATATTTACCTTCTAAGCAATAAAAAAAATCCCAATACAATATTGGTTTTCCAATTTGGTTCCCATGGTAAAAAAAACTCTATTGATGTGTTGAAAATGGCGGTTGATAGTTGTGAGACAATTGTTTAATCTTTGTTTTATGCATTAATCGTGTTTAATATCTCCTATTAAATCATGGTGACAACTAATTGTGCCTATGGCGCTTTTATCATAGTTGGGGGAATTTATACATGCTGGGGCATTTGTAGTTGTGCCTGGATGTGTAAAATGATGCTTGGGTATTTCTTTTGATGCATGGGCCGTTTTAATACAATCAATGGTGAATTTAAAGGGTGTTGGGCAAATTTATACATGTTGGGGCGAATTTATACATGCCTAGGCATTTTCGTGGTTGTTGGGTGTTCTTAAACAATGCTAGACACTTTCCTTTCATTATTGGGTGCATATTAGACAGCTTGGGGATGAATAAAACGTTTTTTGGTCATCTTAAATTGTTGGAGGACGAATAAAAAAGTTTTTTATGGTAAATTAGCAGACTGTTGTTTAGATTGACTGATTTGTTGAGCTACAGACATATGTGGCCAGTGTTATATCCAGAAGAAAGCATTTAATTTATGTTTTTCCGCAAAGATCTGTGTTGGCGAGATCGACAGGCCATAGGCCTACCGTTTACGGATCATATGGTATCAGATCCAAGTTCGAAACTACTTGGAGTTGTAAATTTCTTTAAAATCCAATCTTGAGTTAAAGTATGTTAGTTTATTTTAATTAAACCCCAAATATTACTTTTAACCACAAATGGATTTCTTCACAATGCAGCGGAAAATAAATACTGAGAGAAATATAACATCAATCACATCAATAGAGACACCAATATTTTTGGGTATAAACCCCCGAAAAAACCCAAGATGGGAAAACCGGTGCAACAATCTGAGAAGATATTTTATTATGAAAATATAGAACAATACAATCCAAAAAATCGATTTTTTCCAACCTGGCAAAATCGTACCACTGAACTTCACTGAGACAACCCCACAAAAAGTATAGCCCTCCTGCGTCAATGTACGGACTCCGTACGGCCCTGTGTCAGCATATGGACAGATCCGTACGCCCCTCTACGTGTGGTGTACGACCGACAGCTTGGTACGGCCTCTGCGTGTATGTACGACCCCCTCTGCGAATCTGTACAGCCCTCCTTCATTTGCTCAAGTTGCCCTGTCAATCCTCCGGATGAAAGTTCCTATGTCTTCCTCTCTATAAACATGTCCAGCAAACTGTCTTTCTTACTCTCCGGCTGAAAGCTATGAGCAAGAAATCTATGTGTATGTGTGTGTCCTCTCCACCAAAACAATCTTCCTTTTAACTCAATGGCCAAGCAAAACACCTGACTTCTCACTATGGATCAATGGATGAGATCCTCTGGTGAGATCAATGGCCAAGATCAGATTAGCCATCACTTAAATTATTTTCACTTGAACTTTATAAAAGTGACTCCATTAAGTCAATTAATAAATAGATCACATAATGCACTCTTCCTAAGTCTAAACTTTGGAAAAAAACATTAATACATTTGGCTTCTTGTTTTATGTCTTCTAGCATGCAAGGACACATGCAATGATAGAAGACCTTCCTTGTTGCCACTTTCTAACACTCCCTCTCAACAAGGAAGGGATTTGGTAGCAACCCCAACTTGTCTCTGAACTTCACAAACTTGTGTCTGCAAAGTGCCTTGGTGAATATGTCAACCACCTGCTCATCTGTCTGAATATACTCCAACTGAATGGTTCCTCTCTAAACACAATCTCCGAGGAAGTGATACCGGATGTCTATGTGTTTGCTCCTATCATGGAACATTGGATTCTCAGAAAGGCTAATGCCACTATGATTGTCACAGTGAACTATAGTAGTCTCCAACTCACTCTCGAATAACCCTGAGAGCAACTTCCTCAGCCACATCCCCTCTCATGCTGCCATGTACTCAACCTCTGCCAAGCTCAATTCAACTGACTTTTGCTTCTTGCTGAACCAAGAGACAACCCCTGACTCAATGTTGAAGCAGCAACCTAAAGTGCTCTTCCGGTCTTCTACACATCCTGCCCAGTCAACATCTATGAAGCCTACTAACTGTATACTCCCACTACGCTCATAAACTAATCCATACTCCATTGTGCCTCTTATATAGCGAAGTACATGCTTCGCAGTTGTCCAATGTAATCTCCGAGGGTTCACCATGAACTGAATCAAAGAGTTGACTGCAAAGCTAATGTTTGGTCATGTATTGACTAGATACATAAGTGACCGTATAAGCTGACGATACAATGTAGGATCAAACTCCTATGAACCCGATACACATGGACATGGGTCTATAGTCCTCCATCCTGAATCTTCTCAAGATCTCCACTGCATACTTCCCCTCACCAATGAAGAAGCACCCATCTCTCTGCCAAACCTCCAGACCTAGGAAGTAATGCATCAACCCAAGGTCTTTCATCTCAAACTCTACTGCAAGATTGGACTTGCAATCCCTGATCAGCCTCTCATCTCCTGTAAGAAAGAGATCATCTACATATAAAACCAGTATGAGAGGTACCTCACCTGACAAGAAGTACAGGTTGTGGTCTGCCTCACTCTAATGGAATCCCATCTTTCGTAGATAGTTGTCGACCCTCGAGTACCATGCTCGAGGTGCCTGCTTGAGCCCATAAAGAGTACTCTGCAACCTGCATATATGCGACTCCCTACTCTCCACCTCAAACCACTCTGGTTGCTCAATATAGACCCCTTCCTCTATAACTCCGTTGAGGAAGGCAATCTCCACGTCCATCTAATGAACGCACCAACCCATTTCTGCTGCCAATGATAGGGTCTAGCTTCTTCCTAGTGTCAGCATGAATGTGACAATAGCAGACACTCCCAAATATGCGTAGATGACTCACATCTGGTCTAGTGCCTGTGAATACATCCTCAGGTGTCTTCTTCCCCAAAGCTGAGTGAGGACACTTGTTCTGGACATATACCGCAGTCCGAAATGCCTCGGCCCATAGGAATGGTGGTAATCCCTGATCAAATAACATGGCCTTGGTTGCACTCACTACTGTCCTGTTCTTTCTCTCCGCCACTCCATTCTGCTGTGGGGTATGAGGAACAGTGTGCTCCTTGATCCCCTCTAATGAACAGAATTCCAAGAACTCTTGCCGATGTACTCACCCCCATTGTCAATCCTCAATATATGAATCTTTCTCCCTGTCTGGTTCTCTACGAGAGTCTTGAACTCCCAAAACCACTCGAAGACCTCTGACTTGGCCTTCAGGAAATAGATCCAGGTCTTCCTGGAATATTCATTAATGAATGTGACACAATAACTGTAACCACTGAAGGAATGGATGCTCATCAGTCTGCAAACATCCGAATGCACCAAGTCCAAGGTCCCCTTAGACTTGTGCTCACTCTGTGGGAAAGGTCTCCTGATGTTCTTCCCCAACGCACAACCCTTGCAGTGGTTGTGCTTTTCCTCCTGTACTAGAGGAAATCCAATAACTGCCTATCTCAGATGCCTTAGTGCACCATGATTTAAGTGTGCCATCCTCCTTTGCCACAACTCACTCTCACTGCTGCTACTACTGACTAGAGCCTTCGCAGGCTCGAACTATAGTCTGTACACCTTCCTGCTCTGAACCCCAATCATCTGATCCAACCTCTGATCTGACCCCTGTGGCCTCATATACACTTTCCTATCCCGAAAAGTCACTAGAAAACCTTTGTCCTCCAGTGTGGAAACAGATATGAGATTCTTTGTCATCCCCGAAACATATAATACATCAACAAAGCTGATGAGCTTGCCAAACTCCCTCTGAAACGAAATATTACCAACTCCCTGCGCCTAATACCATGCATCATCTCCTAACTCAATGTGGAGATTTACTCCACCCTCCTGCAAGCTCTTGAAGAAGGATCTATGTCCTGTCATATCACAAGATGCACCGCTGTCGACGTACCAGATGTTGTTGTTGATGGAACTTGCCATGCAAGCTATCAAACAAAAGTCCTCATCAAAACTCTTGCTTAACTCATCCACCTCTACTGAACCTGCCATCTGTTTGTTGTTCTTCTTCTTCCTATCTAGGCACTGGGAGGCAAAGTGTACATGCTTGTAGCAGATGAAACACTTGACCTTTGACATGTCAATGTTCTTCTTACCACCCTTCTTCTTCTTTGCCTTACCCTTGCCTTTGCTTGCTAGGGCTAGAGCCTCTTCATCCACGATCTGTGGGGCACCGATGGATGAACCTGAACCTTGACCCATACGGATCTCTCATGTACGAAGTCATCCCACAATCTCTGCCAATCAGGGAGCTTCTCCCTAGCCACCACGCCTTTGACAAAGACGTCCCATGGCTTAGAAAAGCCAATGAGAGCTATCCAAACTAGCTCCTCATCCTAAGTCTTAGAGCCCACTGCTCCAAGTTCATCCCTGATTTGTGTGAGCCTTGTAAGATAAGACACCACTCCTTCACCCTTGGCCATCTTGGTACTACGTAGCCTTTCCTGTAGCACCATCTTCCGGTTTTCGTTCTTGCTCTGATAAAGGCTTTCCAAAGCCTTCCACATTTCCAACGCAGTCTTCTTCCCAGAAAGGTGAGGGACTATTTGGTCCTTCACTCCATCCAAGATGATCAACGTAGCTCTAGAATCTACCTCTTCCATCTTGCCAACTATGCTGAATCTGTGGGAGCAACCTTCTGGTCGTCAATGTGCTCCTCTGCATCACTAACATCCAGGATCCTAGTCATCCTCTCTTTCCAAGTAGGAAATTTTTTAGACCCCTGGAGTCTATCCTCAACTCTCAATTGTACGGACATAATGAAGCGTAACTGTAAACCCTAGAATAGATATGCCCCTGATCTATCCAACAACTGCTGCTTTCTCTCATATATGCTCAGAAGAGCTCTGATACCATGTAAATTTCCTTAAAATCCAATCTTGAGTTAAAGTATGCCAGTTTATTTTAATTAAACCCCAAATATTACTTTTAACCACAAATGGATTTCTTCACAATGCAGCAGAAAATAAATACTGAGAGAAATATAACATCAATCACATCAATAGAGACACCAATATTTTTGGGTATAAACCTCGAGAAAAAACCCAAGATGGGAAAACCGGTGCACCAATCTAAGAAGATATTTTATTATGAAGATATAGAACAATATAATCCAGAAAATCGATTTTTACCCAACCTGGCAAAATCATACCACCGAACTTCACTAAGACAACCCCACAAAACGTACGGCCCTCCAGTGCCACTGTACAGAATCCGTACGGTCCTGCGTCAACATACGGACAGATTCGTACGACCCTACATCACCCGTACAGCCCTCTGCGTGTGTTGTACGGTCGACAGCTGGGTATGGCCTCTATGTGTCTGTACGGCCCTCCTTCCTTTGCTCAAGTTGCCCTGTCAATCCTCCGGATGAAAGTTCCTCTATATTCTTCTCTGTAAAGCTCTCCTGCAAACTGTCTTTTACTCTCCAGCTGAACGCTATGAGCAAGAAATCTCTATGTGTATGTGTGTGTCCTCTCCACCAAAACAATCTTCCTTTTAACTCAATGGCCAAGCGAAAACCCTAACTTTTCACTATGGATCAATGGATGAGATCCTCTAGTGAGATCAATGGCCAAGATTAGATTAGCCATCACTTCAATTATTTTCACTTGAACTTTATAAAAGTGACTCCATTATGTCAATTAATAAATAGATCACATAATGCACTCTTCCTAAGTCTAAACTTTGGAAAAAAACATTAATACATTTGGCTTCTTGTTTTATGTCTTCTAGCATGCAAGGACACATGCAATGATAGAAGACCTTCCTTGTTGCCACTTTCTAACACTCCCTCTCAAGATTCTGGGGTAGCAGCAGAAGACCGTCGAAGGAGTTCTTCTAGTACTCCTCATGATTAAGATAATGTGACTATCATGAAGATCCAAATTGTGATGGGCTTCCAGAAAGAAGATGAAGATTAGAGGACTGTCATGACTCATACAAGGATACAGTGGGAGCCCACCCACAAAACAATAAAAGATAAGTATTTGGATTTGTTGCTCTTGTAGATTAGATATGTTGGCTTTGAATATGTTTCCATAACAATTTGTATGCAGATCTATAAGATGTAGAGAAATGTGGTCTAGTTCCTTCATTGATGAACATTAGGCTCATATAGTAATTGTTATGTATATGATTGTTTAAATAGCAGTAATGCTGCACAACTTTTATGAACCCATCTTGGATGATATCTCCTTCTAACATGCTAAGAGTAGTACACACTCTTGATAGTATGTTCTAACGGAGATAGCTAACATCCAGATAGTTATCATATATATGTTGTGCCGAAGCATTAGCTAAGATGCCTACATACTTGTATAAACTATTGCCATTGCATTGAAATACAAATTGGTTAAATTTGATTATGCAATGTCGCTAATCATCTGACGAGATTTGACCTGTAGGGAAAAGACCATATGATATGGCCTATAAGAGAAGGATAATGAGACTTGTTCCGATGAACAAGTGATGGACACGTGAATCCCATTGATGTTTAAATTAATCAAAAGCAGGAAGCTTCAAGGAGCATGACTCTCAGCATAGAAGGATGACTCCTGGACAAAGCAGTTAGAAGGATGTCATGACTGTTCAGCAGTAATAGCAGATAAACAAGGACCTAATACATCCATCCATATGTGGACACATGACCCACATAGCCAAAGGATCTCATTGAGTTTGGTGATTGGGAGCAGAAGGATCCAACAGATGTCAGTCTCTCGACTACTGATGATTGTTTCTTCAATGATTATGGAAAGCAATTGAATTCCAGTTAGAGTCATGACATGCGATTTAGAGTATGTTAGTCATAAAGGACGTGAGTTAATCAAATGGTTTCTGAGGAGGTACACATCCATTTAGTTAGAGTTGTGCCTAAGGATTCAAATTGTGCCTAAGGATTCAGAACATATACTAATGATGATCCCCTATTCGTGATACTGTATACTGGTGATCTATTCCTCACGGAGACAGAGAAACTGATTGCCAGATATAGAGGGAGTTAGAGAATCTTGGCTTATTGTATCACCGAATGATGGTGTGGCAGAAACTTGATGAGGTCTTCCTAGGATAAGGAGGAACACAGTTGAGATCCTGTACAGATCTAGCATGATGACTGTGATTACATAGCTACACTGGTGATGATGCTATTGACAATCAAGAGGATCTTTGTTGTACCTAGTCATCACCAGGACGAATACTTACGCTTTAGAGAGGAAGCAAGATGCCCAGCTACAGTGGGAGCAGGATGCTCAGATGCAAATGGTATCAAGTGATACAATGTGAAAATTTGATATTTGATTATTTTGCATGAGCTATTTGATGCATATGGATTTCATGTGTACAAACACAGGATCATGATTGCCAATCAGTCCACACATGGGTAACAGGGTTGTATGGGGGAATGCACGCCATAAATAGCACAGGTTTCCATGCGACAGGTTGAAACGTGAGTGGGACTTTTTCCCACGTGATGCATGTTGTCGTGAGGGTAGGCTACAAATTCTGTCATTCACGAGGTTTTGACCATAGTAGCATAATTCGGTTGTATTGGACTTTCGTGTACGAAAATTCAGGACAATTCAGAATTCGTCGAATATTCGATGTGAGTGTAATACGAATATGGGTTCCTACTAGTGGACAATCAAATTTTGAAAATCAATTTTAAAAAATCAAAGTTTAATTATTTAAACACTATAATATATAAATAACATCCAATTTCATACTTCCTAACCATTAATCCCTCTCCAGTAAATAAGTTTTTACTTTCTTATTAAAATAATTATTAATAACTAAATGTCGTCTCTCACAATATTTTTGTTTTTAAATAGTAATTTTGGTTGTAAATAACATGTGTGAGATGTACATCTATGGTATATTCTTGTATATTTGATTAAAAGTAATATATATAAGAAGTCTACTCCCATATTTTATTCGTATTGAATTTTTCTGTTACGTAATTTTTTCTGTATTGAATCGTATTTGTATCAGTATTCGTACACGAATTATGCTACTATGGCTTTGACTAAGGGGCATGCAATAAGGTGTCGACCTTATTCCTTAGTGGCCATTAGTCTCTCAATAGGATACAGGTGGATTGAGTTAACGTGGTCTCAATTGTCGTATCACGTCCCCACTACAGAAAAAGGTCTATTTGAAGGGCATGTGTATGATCATGGCACCCTTGATAGAGCCTTGATAAATTCTATTTGAGGGGCATGAGCATGACCATGGCACTTGTTACGTGGTACCAATACCGACACATGTTCCAAATACACCCCAAGGAGATGGCATCATTTTTTCGCCTTGGAGGGTGCAATATAGCCACTTTTTATGGATGGGGTCATGGCTAAATCCTTTGGCTCCCTCTTGGGGGTACTATGGCTTAATGGCACTACTGACTACCTCATAAAAGGGTTTGAAACCCTGAGGTTGGCATCTGGGGCCCCGAGGGATGGGTCTTTGGACCACATGACTTCCCCCATTACTTTTACACTGGTGGCATGCCTTTCTTCAGCACTGGGGCCCATGTCATGGCCCCAGGTCTTCTCCTGCACCCTCCTGATGCTCTAGAGCTCCAGCGCTAGCTCTCCCTAGCCTCCACAGAGGATGACGTCATCCTTTCCTTCGCTGCAAAATGCTTGCTTTGAGGGGGGCGTTGAGGGCTTTTCACTATTTTTCATCACTGTTGGGGTTAGTTGGGGCATGATGACCCCCCCTACACAGTCTGGCCTTCAATTTCGTCAAAATTGGCCTTGTTTAGACATTTTACTCAAATAGGGGTCAAATTTGAGAAAAACATCCCAATTTACCCACTACTTAGATTATTTTATATTATTTTTGTTATATTTTTAAGTTGACATTTTTAAATATTAAATTGACCTTATTTTGTGTAAAGTGAGTGTGAGATCATATAAATAAGATCTCCTCACTTCATTTTTAATCATCAACTCTTGGGATAAATCATTGTGTCTGCTATTTGCCCTAACTAGGGCTCTTTGAAGGGATGCACCTCCTTGATGAAGGTTATTTTGCAAGTTTGAAGCATTTCTTGGAAGTTTTACTATTGTTCATGCCATTGCTAAGGTGAAGCTAGAATTGTTTACTTAACACATGCACTTGGAGGTATCTATACTTTTATGTTTGATGTCTCTTAGTCAATTTGTATGAAAGTGATGCTTGTTAGGGTTGAATGGAAGCCATTGTTGCTTCATTTTGTCTTGATTTGCATTTCATTTTTGTCATTGGTCACCTTTGCATTCAAGCTTGAGCTTTAGGTCTTCAAGTCTTGTTAAAGCTAGGTTCCCTCAACTAATCCTTGAGATTTTTGAGGTTATCCCTAGTTACCAAGCTTTCCAAGTACCATCTCAAGGAGGGTAGCTCCTCTCATTGATGCCCTATGGTTTGGTGACTAGCTTTCTCTTGAAACCCTAGGTTGTTCATCCACTCTTTTTAACCTAAAATCTGAGTTTGTACATGTGTAATTATTATCGTTAGCTAGGTTAATGGTTAATTTCTATGTTTAGGCTTAGTTATTTATTTAATTTTAGAGGTACCTTGTAAATATTATTGGTTAAACCAAGTTTTTATTTTATCTTACTTTTCTGAGTTTAGTTGTTAATTTTAATGTCAAAAACTTATGTTAAAATTGTTAGTGAAAAACCTAAAATCTGATTGGTTGTGTTTGAAGCTGTAAAGCCCCTTTGATCTCCTCTCCCAGGCTCTCGGTTTTCCTTCTTGTCCCTAGCTACACCCTCCGTCCTCTCCTTACCTTCCTCACTGCCCTCTTTTCCATTCGACAAATCCCCACTCTCTTTTGTGGCCCCTACCTTCTCCATCCACGATCGAGCTCCCCTTTTACCCTCGAGCTCCTCTTCCATGGTCGTTCCTCCTAACCCACATCGTCCAATCCTGCTGCAACCCCGCAAATCCCTCGCCGTATCTGAAGCTCCTCCAAGCTTCGCTTCCCACGCCGCCATTCCCAGCTGCTCGCTTTCCCTCCACCCGCAGCCATCCAAACCCGCGGCCTCTTCTTTTGTCCCAACCGCAGCCTTCAGCTCCGTGGAGCCCCTATTCCTTCCTGAGCCCCTACTTCACGGCCCTTTTTCCGGCGCCTCCCATTCCCACAGTCCGCGGCCCTCACTTCGGGTCTGCTTTTGTCCTTTTCCCACGCCCTTATCCGCAGCCTCATCTCCCATTGCTAGCCTTCTCCATCCGCAAACTTGTTTTCCTCCTCCCTTCCTTCAACCACACCCTCCTCCTTCCCTTCTCGGCATCCTTCGTGGCCACCTTCTCCACCGCTCAGCCCCCTCTATCCCCAAGCTCTCTCCTCTGCGCCTATCTACGTCCCAAAACCACGGCTCCCTTCCATTTTTGTGGCTCTATTCGCAGCTCCTACCTCCTTCATCTGCTGCCATTACCCGTAGCCACTTCGCTGCAACCCTTATCCCTTGCCGTCGAGACCCTCGCTGCCCTTTACAATAGTTGCTCCATGCTTGCCCTAACCACTACGGCCTCTTCTGCCTGCAACCTTGACCCCGCGGCCTTTCCCTCGTTTCGCTAGCCCGAGGCCCCTCCTAACAGCCTCCTCGTCCGCGGCTTCTCCCTTCCATCCGCGGCCCTTCTCTCCACGGGCTCTCCTTTCCCGAACTCCTACCCACCGTCTCCTCCCATTTGCAACCCCTTCTACCCGCGAATCACGGTCGTCTCCCATTTCCTTCACATTCACACAGGCCTGCCCTCTCCGGCAGCCCTCATGTGTGTCTTCCTCCCTGCCTAATTTGCCTCCCTCACCTGCAAAGTGTAAAAGGAAACAAACAGAAATTTTAATTAAAAAACTATACCATTCGTTCATAAATGCTAAGGTAAATAAAACTGAGTTAGTGGTTAATTACTATCAATTAGGTTAAGGTGTAGTCATTATCTGTGTTTTCCAATACATTTCACTGTGTATATTCACAAACCAAAACAGAATTCAAGTTATGTTTCAGTAGTTTCAATTACAGTTACTTTCTCCATTCTATATGCATTATTAAAGAATAGTTCACTGTGCAAACGTACCTTAGAATTCCACTTACTTTAGTACATACAGTTAATGCCACGTTATTAATAGTTATCTATTAACTGATTAGATTGGCATTGAACTAATTTACAAATTCCTTGACAGTCTTAAGTAGCAAATACTTGAACTGGTTTTATGCATGGTGCAGCCGGTTGTTTTTTATTACATTGATTCTTAGTCACCAATGTTTGGAACTATAACACATGACTGATATATATATATAATTGGTAAATGAATAAGTCCCTGCTACAGATCTGGAAGTATATATGTTCACCTCCTTTGATAAGGCTGTTTATTAAGTACTAAAACTGGGTAACCCTGGCTTTGACTTTACTTATTAACATTGGGCTGATTACACTTGAACGCTGATATATATTTACATTAATACTTCATTGATGAATGGTTATGATGTCCTTATGATTGTTTTATTATTGTCTAAAGTTGAATGACCTTTGCACCCAAGATAGTATGGTTATTATCTCTTGCACTTGTTGAGTATGATTGACTTGCAGGTCTGAAACCTTATGGCTTGATTCCATTTTCATGATTACAAATTGGTCGTTTGAATGGTTAATGCTGGCTGCTATCTATTGGATGCAAAGGGGATTTAAATTAATACATGATATTGCCTTAAATTGCCATATCTAGTTGAAGAAAGTAGCGAATGATTTTGGAAAGTATTATTCGGTGCACAGTTGGTTATTGGTTGTAGTTTATTGACAATATAGTCTTTTGATCCAATATTGTGCATGCATACCTGCTTATACGTCATTGAATGATCTAAGTAGACTATTGATCTTATCATATTTTTGCGCTCGATCATAATTGACTCCACATAGGCACTGGTCTAACTAGGAATTGCATAGCAAACATATTTTCTGTGGTTGTATAAGTGTCTTACAGGATTCAATAAGGGTACTTCTCCTTGGAGGTTTCAACTTCCGAAGAAGTTAGAACAGTGACCAAGGTGGCATTGGGTCAATATTCTTATTTTTGCTTATCGGGAACTAAGAACTAGCACCTACTAGTTCGCCCGGTAACAGCACCCTTGATAGAACCATGGTGAATTCTATTTGAAGGGCATGTGTATGAACATGGCACCCTTGGTAGAACCTTGGTGAATTCTATTTGAAGGGCATGAGTATGACCATGGCACCCTTGATAGAACCTTGATAAAATTAAATTAATATATAGAATTCATAAAATATAAATGAGAAAAATAATTTAGAAAATGATAAATAATAAATCAATAAAAACAATGTACATACTAGGAATAAATAATAAATTAATTATATGCATGATAAAAATTATAATAATAAAATTTAAAATAAGAACATGTGCATAACAAAGGCAAGCAATTAATTAAAGAGAAGATAAACTAAAACACACACTTTAATTAAGGAGAATAAAAAGAAAATCAATTAATGGAATATTAAGACTCAAGTGCACACAAACACGTAGGAAAAAAAGACTCAAGTGCACACATGCATGAACATACAATAAAAACCTAAAAAACTCTATAAAAGAAAGGCAAGGAGATGAGTAAGGATCATCTTCTGGATCTTGGATCTTTTATCTTTTCCTCTTACGCGATGGTTGAGGATTGTTAAATTACAGTGACTGTTGGAGAGTTTGGTCCTTGGAAGTGATTGAGGTTGGGAGGCTTGAAAGCAGAATGCTTCACTTCCAATCGTGTTGATATTGTGCTTCTTCCATATAACCTCGTTGCAACTCGAGGGTCCCTAGGGAAGAAAAGTACACATAGGGAATAGGCAGGGTGGTCAACCGATGGACACAGCGATTGGCAATCTGAGCGATGATACTTTGAGACGTGCAGCACATGACAAGGAGCTACAGCACTAGACATTGATTTGCAGCGCAAGAACCAGGTTAGCCTTTAATTGTTGCAATTTCATTTCAATTAAGTCTTTAAACATTGTTAAGCAAAGTATGAAAATTGATTTTATATTTAAATTGAATCGAGATGTTGTTGATACTTAGATCTATATGTTGTAGAGGGGAAACCCATGGAGGGTCACTACAACTTGGCCATTTTTGGTTGCTTGGAGTATCCCAAGGTTATTTGCTCCTTGATGAGGTGAAGCACTCCACATATAGAGGCTACCTTGCACACCTTTTTATGCTATTTGATGGGACGCTTTACATGATCAACCCAGACGACATGTGTCACTTGGAGGAGATCTAGGAGGCTTCAAACCCTAGATGATGGAACTTTTCACCTTATGGAGGCCACATGTGCCACTTGAGGAGGTTTTAATTAGCCCACACCCTAGATGAAGGAACATACCCACTCTTGGAGGTTTCATTGCACACCTCTTCACAGGAGGCATCTCAATTATAAGGACATACATGTTGACTTCAACATATTCTGGGACTTCAAACCCTTTTTTATGGGGCTTTCCACTTGGAAGAAACGACATGTGCCACTTTGAGAGGTTGTTACTTGGCCAACCACCTGATGAAGAGGGTGTCCACCTTGGGAGTACACACATGGCATAGCCACCTCATTATTTTATCATTGTTTGACTTGTCACGAGTTCGTTATGAGAGAGAGCATTATTGTATTGTTTTCTTTGGAGAAAAGCATGGATCTAGAAGACTCCATGCTTATTTTATCATTGCTCTTAGAGAGATTAGTGGATCTAGGAGATGGAGCTAGACTCTATTATTTTGGGTTGGATTTGTGAGGAGTTCTCTTGCAACTCTATTCGAACGATTAATGAGAAATGAAAGGGTTATTTTTTATCACATGTGACAATGTGTTAAATTTAATGCAACTACGAGACCCATTCTCATAGAGGATGGTACCCTAGTCAATTAACTAGGGTTCCTGGTCAAGTTAACCAGTCAGAGCAAAGAGTAAGACCCTAGAAGGTACCCTAGGGCCCCCAGTTGTCTCCTGGGGTTCTTGGTCAGAGACCAAGCAGACTGATGCCATGGCAAAGTCCCTAGCATGTGGCTACGGCCCCTATTTCTCTCTAGGGTATTCTGGTCTGGGATCGTATAATTTCTTGGTCACAAGGACCAAGCAAATCCTGCAGGTTGAGACAGAGACATCCTGGTCTAGGACCAGGCAGATTCTTGGTCACAAGGACCAAGGAGGTCCTGTAGGTGGTTTCAGTCTAGGACTGAAAGCTCAACCTGGGGCTGAAAGCCATTCCTTGAGAATGGAGGTTCTTGGTCAGTTACCAATATGATGATGTGTGACGTCCTCTTCTCCTAGGTCTTCGAGAGGGTTGAGTTAGATGGTCTTCTCAAGGGACTGGCCACCCCTTGATGGAGCCACTAACATTTGACCTTAGGAGCAGTCTAGAGGACCACATGATCACATCATCCAATGTGGACCCTTCCTTCTACAGTGATGATGAACTTTCAGGTTATTTGGAACACTTGTACATTTCAGAGAAAGATGATTGGTTGTGCCCCACCTTGATTGATTGACATTTGGTACTTACACCTTGTTGTTTATTTGTCTTGTGGTACCTTGTCTTTGATAGTGTCTTTTACCCACCTTGAGTTATCTTTTGATTTGTACCACCTTTGATGTTTTTGGTCTTATGGGTACTATGGTTGTTTGACCACGTTTAAGGTATACCCTTTGTCCTAGGGGTTATGGGTCATGTACCCACACCTATGTTATATTGGGTCATGTATTAGTCCTTCTACCCTCACCTAAATGACCCTAGAACCCTACTTATGTTTTATGTTATTAAATGTTGAATCTTTTTTTTTCTTATTTTATGATTTTATTTTTAAGTGGTACCTTCCTAAATTGATGGAAGCCTAACTAATTTAAAGTTTTTATTTTTTATTTTTAAGTGGTACCTTCCTAAATTGATGGAACCCTAACTAATTTAAAGTTTTTATTTTTTATTTTTTAATACTTCTAGAAGTTTTATTATCATATATCTTGAAGACCTCTCCTTAGCATTTTAATAATCATATCAGCTCTGCTCCTTCCTGTGCTTGACGTCAAGGATATCTTAGCTGCTCCTTCTGAGTTTGAATGTCGCCCACCTGCTGATCAAGTTCAGATCTGTTCTTTGATGTTAGTGAGCATCCAGGGTTTGTTCTATGATAAGACATGATCCATTTTTGTTGACTAAAGGAGGTCGTGACAGTTGTAACCTTGTTATCTTAACCATTAACTTATTTTCTACTCACCTAGGAAGTTTGTGGAAGTCCGGTCTACTTTCATCAAGCTCGATCTACCTGTGTATAGACCTGATCTGTTTCTGTGAGGCTTGATCTGTTTTGTATTGGTTCGTTCTATTGTTTATGAGATCTGATCTCCTTTACATGTGCTAGACTATAATCCCATGACCCTAAAGACTCAATCATAAGCTCTGGATCTAACTGTTGGTGGAGGCCGTATGGCCGTTGAGTTTATTCTTAGTCTGTTGGTTGTATTTTTTGTGGTGGTTGTGAGGCCTAAAAGTCTAAATTGATGGAGGCCGTGAGCCCTGGGATCTGATCTATTCTTTATAGTGATCAACCAGCTTGTTCTAGATCTAATCTGAGTATTTCTTTGGAGGTCATAGTTGTTGAGGTCTGCTCTATGTTTTATGAAGTGTCCTAAACCTAATTCAGATTGCTAAGACTTGTTTTGGTTTGGTTTTCTGTACTGAGACCTTGTTGAGATCTGTTCCCTTGTGTTACGATTTATTTAAGTTCAGGTCTTTTGTGTTGTGATTTTGTTGGTCTACATTTGGTGCTGAGTTTTTGGATCAAACCTCTTGTATTAAGTCTTGGTACTGCCATTGTGTTTATCACTGTCTTTGACCTTTTTTGTTTTACCTCAGCCCAGTCCTCTCTCTCTATGGTTTGTACTTACCCTGTAGTAGGGTCAGTTGGTTCCTAGTGGTGGCTGGCCTCTGAGAGGCACAGCTTTGTCTAAAAAGTAATTTTTTTGAGTATAAAACAGGAAGGTTCTACATTCCAGGTAAGTACCCTAAACTTATCTTCTTTACTTATGTTAATGTTGATTAACTACTGTTAGTAATTACATGTTACTGAAGATTACTTTAACATAGTGACCCAACTGGTAGTGTTAAAGTGGAAAAGTTGAAAGAGATGAAAATTATATTTTGTTACTATTTTACTATTTAGTTTCAGTACTTGTTTATTAAATCTAATTTTGCATTAAAGTATATTGATTTTTATTCTTCTGCATAAAACCCTAATTCTACCAAAAAATTAATACAATGGGTAGCCTTCCTAAGTTCCCCTAGGGTTGCACTTGTGTTTTAGGGTTCACCACTTTGAGTGCAAGTTCGGGAGGTAACAGGGCCTAGCCCATCAAAACCCATGATTCAAAGTGTTAGAGTTTGCACTTTAATTCAATTTAACTAGGATCTTTAACTTAAAGAAAAACAAGCACAGCAAAACACAATAGACACAATAGTTTTCCTCGGGGAAACCATAAAAGAGAAAACCCCGCAACTTCTTCAAAGATAGATTCATCACCAATACAATATCAAGCAAAATGGAAAACCCAAATATAAGATGTCTTCTACAGCTCTCTCTCTTTCTTCTCAATTGAATTTGTCTTCTCTCTCTGCTTATGCGAACTTGAGTGAATGAGAGGTGTCTCCAAATGAGAGAGCAAGCTCTCTATTTATACTTTATGTTTGGGTGACCTTTTTTCTTAATTAGGTCGGCTTGACTAACTTGACTGGGCTGACCTGTCCTAGGGAGACTTAATAATACAATTTACATCATCTTTTGGGGTGTTATTGCCCCGACTTACAATGGAGGTTTTACCTCAGTGACCTAGTATGACCAAATATAATAATGACATCCCCGAACGGAGGAAAAACATCTCCGTCGGAGGTACAAGTAAAATACAATAATAAATATAAATATAAAATACAAATGAATATCTTCCGAAGTTACATTTATGACAACACTGTTGACACAGATCTATTAACAAGGGTTCACTTCGCACCGCTGTCAACAAACACCAACCAAACACCCTTAAGCACCGGCCCAAAAAGGTTTTACCCTTTCCAGCAACACCCGCGGAGCTAATGAAGTCTCACTCGAGATGTTTAAGGGGGTTGCAGGAACCAAGTTTCCGCAGTAGGGGGAGTACATGCATCTATTCTCACTCTATCGCTACAGAAACCAGAGATTTATCTTCACATCATGCTTACCAATTCAAACATACATTCATCATTCGCATTATTAATGTGTAATCGACATTTCGCATTAACATGGTAAAACTGGCGATCGCATCAACAGAAATTACAGAACAACAAAACTTAAACATAACATAGTATTTAGGTCGCATTCATCATTCAACACAACAGAGATATAAAAAAGAGACATATCTGAACATCTTCATGTATTAACTCATCAAAAACCTGCGATACATCCTTCGCAGGGACAGTTCCAAACACTTATTGCAGATCCATACAAAACTTGTTGAAGGCAAAGCAAAACATTATACAGTTCATCTGCTTGTCTATTGATCCACAGATGCTTTTAGGCTTACAATCATAGTCCTATTTATAGCCAACTAAGGCAGTTACAAAACGGTCCAAATGACCCATCGTAACTAACTAAACTAATCTTGCGCTTTCGTTGGCTCCTTGTTCTTCGCGAATGGTCCTTTCTTTCGTGGATGGTCCTTCTCGTCGCTGTCGGCTTCCGCACTTCATGCGGTCTAACCCCATGCCAACAGGCCCCCAACACAAACTTGTGGCTCGCCCTCGAGCCACCTCAATTGGACCCTATTAAAATTGTTCTCGTCCTTCGCTATCATGTACTTCTCAAGCTCATCCTTCCATCTGGTGCTCGTTGTCATGTACTTCTCGAACTCATCCTTCCGTCTGGTGCTCGTTGTCATGTACTTCTCAAACTCATCCTCTAGTCTCTTGGAACCTTCGTCATCTATCCATGTCATCTATCCCTTCTCGGCCGTCTATTTCCCTCGAACCTGGCTTGTGACTGGACAGAAGTTCATCGACAGCACCAAATTGTGGAAGGGGCGTAGTGGTCCGGCACATCTGTTTCGCACATTTGATCATCCTTTGCTGGTACTGGCGTGCCTTTACTCTTGTTACTTCTACGGTCATAGGGACCGCTTCTCTTCTAACACTTGAAACTTGCTTAGATATCTCGGGTAAGACCTCATCTTTGTTCTTCCTAATACATGGTGCCTCTGCATTTGCCAGTTGTTCATGAACACTTGTCGTCCTTGCCCTTAGCGCACCTTGGGTGCTTCCACAGCTCCGCTGAAACGAAATGTACCATTGCAACTCTCTAACCTCACTTCCTTATACTGCAACTTCCTTGGAATCGCTCATTCGACTTACTAACTCTCTTCATACTGTGCATGAGCCTTAATCTTCCAATCTGTCCACTTGGATTTATAGTTGAACTCGCTCATTCCTCATGTCCTTAACGCATGATTGTTAATTCATTCACTAAATCTTTCACGTATTCATCAGATCTTGTCCTCAAGTGTGTCATCATACACTTTCGTCGTCTTCCGTTGATGCCTAGCTGCAGTAATTATTGTCATTATTACTCCCAAGTGCTAAAAGTCGACGAGTGACCAGTCTTGCCATGTCTCCCAATTTTTGTCAGTATTGCTCTTCTTTTTTTCGTTGTGCGACTCGTTTCTCAGCTGCTATGCGCCTGGTTATGGCGATAGGGTTTCAACCTGTTGCCAACTTTTTTGTACCATAGTTGGACTTCCGACAAGCCGCCATTTATTGAACATGATTCATGTTCATCATCAGTGTTTAGAAGTTCAGAAGTCATTTTCAAGGCAATTTTGCCCCATTTGTAATAAGTGCATATTCATACCCCCATGGGGAAAATGTAAAAAGTTGGTCTAAACGGGGTCCTTTTATAAAAGACTTGGCTATCCTTAGGTTTAGCCATTTGGGGGATACTCTAGAGTGTTTTTTTCCTTAGGAATTATGCGCTACTCATCAGTGGCGTATAATCCCTGAGTTTTTCACTCAAACCTCCAAAGCTGGAGTATTTTCCATGGTGGTCAAAACCTAAGGTGGTTATTAGAGTCTTGCGTCTAGGATTTTTTATGTGTTAGCCATCTCAATTGAGTCGTATGAACATGCACTAGGTCCCTTAGGAGTTTCGTTTAATTCCAAGAAAAATAATTTTTTCCGTAATTTAGACCATTTTTTAATGGTTTAAATGGAATTTTTTCGAGTATGATAAAAACCTCATTCGGAGGCAGAATTTGGCGTGGGGAGGCTCGTTTTGACGCTCAAAGCGTCCTCGTTACCCTAGCACCCTCTTTCTTCAGATTCCGAGTCGTTACATCGCCTCTGGGCCAATTTTCGCTAAGGATGCTACATTTTGGCATTTAATTGCCAAAAGGAGGAGAAATTGCGCTTTGACAAAAATTTTAAAAAGTGAAAATTCATTAAAAAAATAGTTTGGAAAGGCATGGATTATATTTTTATGAAGTGTATGAACACATCAAGGGTCAAAACACATGTTATAAAGTGAAGATATGAATTAATCAAAGTGAAGATGACGTGAGCATGGGTTTGGCCGTACGGCTAGCTCTCACGATTTGATGTTTTGGGAGGTGGTGAGTGGGTTGTTGGTTCAGCATTTAAGGAATGGTAGGCGCCTCCCTCAAATTGAGGCCACCTCACCAACATAACTCCAAGGAACTCGAGTCCTTCACTCCACGGCACTCCAAGATATAGCTTACGCATTCCTTGACATGGCATTCACGTGTTGGCTTGATGTACATCACAAGGAAGAGTGATACTTGCTATGTGGGAGGAGTGGGGACGCCTTGCCAAGGTGGAGGCCACCTCCCCACTCACACCAACCAAAGACTCGAGTTAGTGATTGTGTTATCTCTCCAAGCTTAGATTTGATTGGGAATTCGACTTTGTGTCTTTGGTCATTGGCTCTCCCCTTATGCCAAATTCAATCTAGGGTTTAGGTGGTAGGTTTTTTGTATAAAGAGAGGCTCTTGGAGCTCTCTTATGATGGAACTTTTGATGTAAACTTACTATGCTATTTTTTGTAAAAGCTTGTAGCCATTGCTACCATTGGAAATAAAAAGTGACTTTGGAGGTCTATGATGTGCACTATCTGTCTATGAGGAATGCTTCTCATCTTATGAGATGATATTGTACTTTTGTATTGCCTATAGTATTTTATGCTTGATCTTGCTTAGCTTAGATTTCTTTATTAAGAGCATAGAATGAATATTTGATGGTCCAAGTTATTCATTTGTGTTAGGCTTAATGTGATTTTAAAAGCACAAACTGTAGTCGGATATACTTATGTGTCTTTTTTTATTCCATTTTTGTTTAACACTCTAAGCATGATCTAGTGTACTTTTGTAAGTTGTGCATGTGTGCAGGTATTCAAGGTTAGAGTGGGAGGTGAACTCGGTTGTCTCTCCCTCCTCTCCATCAACAAATTTTTCTAACACTTGGTGTATTTCAGGAAGCCTCCAAAGATCAAATCAAAGTTACATTCGAAGCTTAGGAAACTTGCATCTTCTCCATCCCTAAAAGACAATTTCAAACTGGTTACTTGTTACATTGGGAGGCCCTAGATCTTCATTCTTTCTACTTGCTGGCCTTCCCCTTTTCGCTGTCCAAAACTCAACCTCATCCTTGCACTCACATCCTCCTTTTCTCCTTCTCCAAACCTTGCATTCTCTGCTCTTGCATTCTGTTTTCAAAGTCTCATTTCGCTGCCCCAAAAAACTCAGTTTCAAAACCTTGCATTCGCTGCCCCAAAAAACTCAGTTTCAAAACCTTGCATTTGCTGCCCCAAAGTGTCATCTCAGTCCTCTTTTGTTGGCTGCTGTACCTTGCTTCTGCTGCTACCTTGCATTGACAAGCTTTACTATCCCCTTGCCACTCTCCTTTTCCATTCGCTTGCATCCTTTCTCATTGCTTTCGCTCATTCCTATCTTTATTCAAAACCATCCCAAAAACTATAAAACACTTTAAAAAATTTTGTAATTTTGTTTACTTTTAATCTTCATTCATTTTGTTTTGAAGTAGATCTCTTGTGCTTGTTAGAGTTAATCATTTTCTAGTATTTCATCTTAGTATCATACTAGTTTTTTTGCACTTAGTTTCTTTTGAGTAGCTTGCATTAGATCTCACTTTAAAGTTAGAGTCTTTCACTTGGTTTTAGAGTAGTTTCATTTTGTTATAAAATAGATCTCATTTACTTTGCTTTAATATAGATTAGTTTGCTGGTTTTGATTAGTTAGTCTCCATTTTTTTTAGTTTAGATCTCAGATTTATTTCGCTTTTATTTTCTAACACTTAATGGGTGCCATGAGTTGATCGGTTTTGTGTAGGTATTTGAAGCAAAAAAGAGCCAAAGAAAAGACTAAACTTGAAGAAAAGTGCAAGAAAAACAAGAGAAGACAAATCTAAGATTGCAAAACCAAGAAGTTTAATAAACTCGCTCTCCTTTTGTAAAAAAACTCTTAAGAGCTTCGTATTATTCTTCACTTTACTTAAGCTCTTTTTCTCAAAGTCCTTTCAAGGGTTTAAATCCCAAAGGCATTTGTACTTGTTCACTAAAGTTTGAGTGGGGTTTTTAAGTCCCCACATCCAACTTCCCCCATTTGGGGAAGTTTGTAGTGTTCTTTGAGTGGTTTGATCTCTAGCTTAGGATTTTCCTTTTTGCTTAGATTAGTTTTCCATTTCTTGCTTTAGAACACTAATTGTTAGATCATCTTTTATATTACTTGAGCTATCTTATTGGTTGCACTGCTTATAAATTGTCAATTTGCTAAAAGCAACCAAAGACTCTTGAACTTGTCATAAGACAAATCAAGAGCACTCTCTATCGGAGAGCATACTCTTGCACTTTTTCTGCATTTAGCATATAGTTTAGATAAGCCTCTTGAACCTCTGTCATAAGACAAGTCAAGAGCACTCTCTGTCGGAGAAGTCTCTTTGTGCTCATCTAAAACACTCTCAACACACATTTCCCATAATAAAATTTGAATTTGTTCGTTGTTTCCACGCCACCTATGCTCTGGCCAACCTTGCAAAAGGTTGGAATACTCAGAAACGGTGTTGGACTGATTAATCTTGCAAGATTCAAACATAATAAAACTTTTACCCATAATCAACGAACCGGCATTGTTTCATAAAGTACTCAAAAGTGGGGAACTCCTAGTGAGGGCGCCGGGCAACCCAACCTGGACACTTGTTGGTTAAATTCTCTGAACACCTAGCTTGTGAGCCAGGCCGGTCCGTCATGTCCTTGAATGGGGCCACCTAGAGTACTTCTTCCGGTTAGAGTTCCTAGACACCTAAAACAAGATCATCATTAAAATTTACAATAAAATAAACAAAGAACAATTGCAAAACAATCTCACTCACATTTGAACTCTTGTATCAAGCAACCCAAGCACTCAAGACTATTTTGACTCCATAAGGCACTGGTCCTTGTCATCACATTTCATTTGCTTATTATCTATCTGGAGCACTTGTTATTTCTATATCGTGAGTGTCTTGTACTTAATTCCATCAAGTGGTTGTGTATCTTGATACATCTTGCAATTTGTATCTTTGCTTTCTAAGTTCAATCTGTTGTAAATCTTTGATCATCTTAAAAACTCCTAAACAACACCCATCCACATCCATACACCATAAAAGCACTTTAAACACGAAGCCATAGAACAACTCTTTGTTAGGGACAATCCCCCTTGGCTTCGTTGGGAGTTTGCCTAAACGGAGGAGCTGGGATTCAGGTGACAATACCTGGCTCATTGCTTGCCCCCAAGGCCACACCTTCCCCACTTGTAGTGAGGGAACAGCTTTCGAAAGATTTCTGCTACTAGCGTGCATCTCGGCGGAAAACACAGTCGATTCCCGTTTACTAGATTTGTCACCAATGTCCCATCTAGCCTTTGTAACTGCACCGCACCTCCATCAGTAACGAAGTTTATGATATAAGGTCCCAACCAATGCATCTGCAGCTTACCTGGATGCTTTGCAAACTTACTGTCGTATCATAGGACCATATCTCCTCGCTGGAAGTGCTTTCTTTTGACGTGGCGATCATGCCAAGCCTTTTGTCGATCCTTTTCTACCTTTTGATGGAATCTTGCGACAAAACGATCCTCATCAAGTTGTACCAACTGCGCAAATCGTTCTTCAATTGCTCCATCGTCGCTCATTCCTGTGGCTGCTGCGATGTGCAAACTTGGGACGATATACTCCATTGGCAGTATTGCTTCCTGTCCATAGACTAACTTGAACGGAGTCTGTCCTGTCTATCGTTTGCAAGTTGTTCTGTACGCCCAGAGTATCGTTGGAATCTTTAAATCCCAATCATCAAGGTTTGTGTTGCACACCTTTGTGAGTGCATGCTCCAATATTTTGTTAAATGCCTCAACTGTCCCGTTAGCTTGCTGGTGATATGGGGTACTCTTCCTGTGTTGAATTTGAAACTATGTTGTCATCATCGTGATCATTTGATTAACAAAATGAGTACCCTAGTCGCTCATCAGTATCTTTGGACATCCAAACCTAGTGACCACGTTATCGAAGAGAAACCTTGCTGTAGTCGCAGCCGTGCAATCCTTCACTGGTGCAGCTTCTGCCCATCGCGTCAAATAATCTATCGCAGTAATTATGTAGTGTGACCCTGTCCTTTTTCCTAGTGGGTTGATAGGTCCCACAAAGTCAACTCCCCACTTGTCAAAAGCCTGCAGTGGCGATTGAGGTACTAATGGCATTTCATCCCTTCGTGACGATTGCCCTATTCTTTGACATACGTCACAGCTTTTTACGAAGTCCACAGCATCTCCATGCATTGTCAGCCACCATAATCCTGCTCGACGTATTTTTCTAGCAGTGGCACATCCTCCATAGTGTCCTCCTGCGATCCCATCATGAGCTTCTGCATGATCCTTTCCTGTTCATGCGGAAGGACATATCGTCGAAGTATCTCATCTAGTCCCATCTTGTATAGCTGCCCTGCAATCAGGGGGAAATCTGCAGCACTGACAACTAACTGTTTCTTTTGGTTGGTAGTAAATTCCTCCGGTGCCTTCCCTGTCGCCAAAAATTGGATAATTTGCTCGTAATTGTCATCGACCATTCCGACCCTGAATAACTGAGCGTCGGGCAATCCTTCGTCAATATTCCTTGGTTCTTCTCCTGATTCTATCTATGACAGATGATCTGTTCCTGCATTCAATTGCCCAGGCTTTACAATTATCTAGAAGTTAAATTCTTGGAAGGGTACTAGCCATCAGCAGATTTTCCCCCCCAACACAGGCTTGTTCACTAGGTATTTGAGTGTTGAATGATCAGTGAACATTTTAAAATGGCCTCCTAATAGATAACGTCAAAACTTCTGTAGGGCGTAGACCATCGCCAAACCTTCCCTTTCCGGCATCGTGTAGTTCTTCTCCGTTGTAGACAGCTTCCTACTTGCGAATGCGATCGGGTGGTCGATCGCTCCTTTTCCTGGCTGGGCCAATATTACTCCTAGTGCGACTGATGACACATAGACATGAACATGGAATTCCTTTGTCCAATCCGGACACACTAGTATGGGTGCTGCGACCATCTTTGCTTTCAACATATCAAGGCTCTTCTGGCATTCTTCGTTCCATTCAAACTTGGCATCTTTCTTCAACAGTTTTTCCATTGGTGTCGTGATCGCTGCATAACCTCTAATAAACTTCCTATAATATCCCATGTGTCCCAACGTCGCTCTTAATTGCTTTACTGTTGTTGGTGGTGGTAGGTCGACGATAATCGCAATCTTAGCAGGGTCGACCAGCATTCCTTCCTTGCATACAATGTGTCCCAGCAGAATCCCAAACGGAGCGCAGAAAATGCACTTCTTCAGGTTTAGTGAAATCTGGTGTTGTCCATATCTTTCCAGCATCAACCTCAGGTTCGCAACGTGATCCTTAACCAACCCGTATACTGTCCAATCATCCATGTATACTGCAAGAAATTTATGGATGAAATCCTTGAACGCAGCCACTAACAGTCTTGAAAAGATTGCTAGCGCATTCTTCAGGACAAATGGCATCACTTTATATTGAAAACATTCCCATTCTATGACGAGCGTTGTTTTGTGTCGATCCTCCTTCGCAATTTTTATCTGGTGGTATCCTGAGAATCTGTCTGTGAACAAGTATATTTCCTGACCTCCAACACCTTCTAACACTTCATCCGTGAACGGTGTTGGGAATGGATCGTGTAAACATGCATCGTTCAATTTCCTCAGGTCGACACAAATCGTGACTTCGCCAGTTTTCTTATCTTGGACCACCATCGAACTGATCCACTCAGATTCCTCCAACAGTTCTATAATTCCAGCATTCTCTCGATTTTGGCCTTCACACGCTCCTTATACCTCGGATTCAACCTGTAAAGTCGCTGCTTTACTGGCTTTGCATCAGGTTTCAGTGGGATCTTCATCTTGCCTAGGTCCCCAGAAATGCCTTTCATCTCCGAAAATTTTGTCAGGAACAAGTCTTGAAACTCGTGTAATAGATCAATCATCATGGCAATGGTCGAGTCGTCTCAATAATCTCCGATGCTCGCGAACTTGGGATTCTCCTCCGACCCAATGTTCACTTTCCTGATTCGCAATGGTTGTTGAAACTTGTCGGAAGGCATATCTGGTGCTTCGAAATTGCGGCTTCCTTCTGACTCTGGTATATACGTAGGCCGCGGATCATCCTCATCGTCCGGTTCTCCTGTTATGTTGTAGGATTCCATCAGCATTTTCGGTGTCACAATCCACTGAAGTCCCATAGGTTTTTCTGTCGAAACTGCTTCGAGTACTTTCTCACGGACCTCCTGTAACGCGATATGGATGAAGGGGTTTTCGTCGGAGAAACTGAAAGTTTGGCTAAAGCCAATAGTCAGTTGTTCCCATGTGGTTGTTCTGCGTCGCAGCTCTACTGCGATATACCAACTTCGTGGTACTTCATCCAGTGTGTGAATAAATGTGTGGACCCATTCCTGTTTTTATATTGTTCCCCATTTGTTTTGACATTCATTCAAATGCCCCTTTGGATCTCCTCTGCCATTGTACTTCCTTCCGCGGTATCCTTCAATGTCGCCAAACCTAACCTCCATTAGGTGTCGACTTAATGGCCAATTTGTTATTGTTGACTTGTGCGCCACCCACCATCACGCTCGTGTAGCCTTCAGGGCTTCCTCCAAGGCCAGTAGTCGCTGTGGTTCTGCCACTTTTTCTTCGAACTCGGTGATAAATGCAGTCAAGTTGGGCAACCCCTCATATGTTGGTAGTTCGCACACTTCTATAGCTACCCATCTCAGCGACTGGGTGATCCATGCACAACTCCTAAATGATACTTCATGCAGCCGATTCTGCCAATTTTCAAGTGCTTCATCCGAATCTGACGACGTCGAACTGACGTTGCGCCATTCTAACTCTCCATCTGTAGTAGGATTGGCGTAGTCTTCTAATATGTTGTAGACATTGTCCCATCCTTTAGTGAATTCATCCCTTGTCAACTCAACATATCTCTACCATTCACTAGATTGAGAGGTGCGACTACCCTCCTCTCGCGGTTTTCGAACGACATGGTTCGTTTCTTGAAATTGATGATGGCCTGATTCTCCATCGCCCAGTCTATCCCTAGCAGCACTGGATAGGGGCTTGCGTTGTCGACAATCTCTATCACATCAAAATCTATGTATGTTTTGAGTCCTATCTCAACTGGGACCTAGCACAATCGACCAATCGGGGTGACCTTACTTTGATTCGCTAGTTGCAGTTGTACTGGGGACCATGCCAACTGTGGTTTTCCCATCGTTTCCTAGGCTTGTTTCGTCAGAATGTATACATCTGATCCCAGGTCTAAGATAATGGAGTTGACATCAAATGCTCTGATTTGCGCAGACATCCTCATTTCTCTTCTTGTCTTCCTCTTATGTATTCGATTGACCGTTCGATCCTGTCGTGCACCCTCCTATCAATGCAACAGTGCGTCCTGATCTTTTGCCAACTCCAGGCAGCTCTCTAGGAAGGCTCTTAAGGTATTAGTCTTTTTTTGTGAATTCATCGTGTTGAATATCGACGGCATGTCATAGGTGAATTATTTCTAGTGAAAAGTTGGTTGCCTCATTTGTCTCATTGCCTCCTGTGCTTTCAAGAAAATATCCCTTTCTGCTTCCACATTGAATGTGACTTGCTTTCTCGTTGTCGGTCGGACGCTCGACTGTGGCCTGTCTTTCCCTGTCGCAGCTCCTCCGCGGGTCACTACTCCAACAGTCGTAGTTCGACCTCTTACCTCTGCTAATATCTTCTGTACTGCTGGTGGCGGATTCTGGTTCTGATTCTGATTTGGTGGAGGCAGGCGTAGGTTCTTAGTTTGCCACTTCGCGATAAGCTGAGGACAATCTTCGACACCATGGTCCGCAACGCTACAATAAGTGCACTGTGGGGTCGAATTCAAGCAATCCCTTTGGTAATGCCCCTGTTGACTGCAATTGTAACATATGATTGGCCCTCGACCTCGTCCAGAAGCTCCTCCTCGACCAGCACTGATACCTCGACCTCCACGGAACCCCCCTCTTAAGCCTCCTTGCAGTGGCACGTATGGCGGGTACTGCGGTTGTGAATATTGCAGTTGACCGTACTGCGGTTGTGGATATTGCGGTTGACCATACTGCTGTGGTTGATAATTGCAGTTGACCATATTGCGACTGATCATACTATGGTTGCGAATTATAGTGAGGCTGTTGCTGATTGTACTGTTGTTGCTGCCGTACCGGCTGTTGCTCTTCTCCCTTCATAAAAAATGTATCTACAGTCCTTTCTTGGAGTAGGTCGTAAGCCCTGCAATCTTTTTTGTCATGGCCAACCGATCGACAGAATTTGCTGTTGATGTATTTGTAACTTCGGAAAATATTCACTTGTATATTGTATGTATTATATTTGTACTTTATTTGTATCCCCAACGGAGATGTATTATTCCTCCGATTGGAAGTGTCGTCATTTGTATTTGAAAATGTCGCAAGTATTATTGTAAGTGTCGCAACTTATATTTGATGGGTTATTAGACCACCTTGGTGGAGTCGGCCCTGTATGAGTTGTGTGGGTCAAAAGGTTATTAGACCACCCTAGTGGGGTCGGCCCAGTCAGCATTATGTTAAGTGGTTAAGTTGGGGCCGACCTAGTTAGAGTTAAAAGTCAAGTGAAGTAAAGTATAAATAGAGAGTGTGACTCTCTCATTTATTCATTCTCTCATTCACTCACTTCGCATTAGTGAGAGAGAGGAGGAGTGCGCAATAGTGGAGGAGGAGTAGCTGCTGCAATCATCTATCTCTTGGGTTTGATCTTTGTGATCTTGTATTGGTGTTTATTCTATCTCTGAGGAAGTTGCGGGCTTTTTCACCTTCTTGGTTTTCCCTGGTGAAATGTTTTGCGTCTCTTGTCTATTGTCTCTTATGCTTGATATGTTGTACATGTTCTTTCAATTAAGATCCTAGATCTATTGAATTAAATGATGAAAAACTAACATGATATCAGAGCTAGCCTGAAGGAAGGCATGGTATGGCATTTATGACACTTGTTGCACTTGCGGCAAATTGGAAGCTAGGGCTTGGTATAGTAAAAACCAATCATCATGGCAATTTCGCTATAAATCCATTTTGGCGAAGGTTCAGGTTCTGAAACTTGTACAGGTCGAAGATAGCATCCCCATGTACCTTGTGTCCGAAGCACAGCATCTAATTCGCTATACTTTCTGTTTTATGATCCGTACAATTTAGGGTTTCTGCCTCTTCCGGATCTCAATCATAAACCGATGACCTAGGAAAAAAGGTCACAACTTGGGCTAGGATGCTCCAAATGAAATTCTGTAAAAAGTAACAGTAAGAGCACGGACTGTAGTTTCACAGGTCCATGTTTCAGAGGCCGAAGTTGAAACACTGACACGTGGCACTCCGTACAAGTTCGCTATACTGTTTAATCCCATAAACAGATCACATTACGTCATTTGGCATATCTCTCTCTCAGAGAATCCATTTAAGGTCAAACCTGTGGGTTGGAAAGATAACAGGTCAAACTATCACAAGCCAAAGTTTCAGACCCTGTGGATCCAAAATTTCAGAGATGCACCAGAAACAATAAAGCACATATTTCTGTGAAATAGAATTGGATTCTGAGCATTCTCATTTTTGGCTTGTCACTGCTGCAGGAAATTAGGGCTTTTGACAGAAGTGGAATTTTGGAGTGATCTTAGCATAGGATTATTCTCCTCAGCAAAATCGAAATTTAGAGACCAAGTTCAAAGTTTTCGGTTGGGTAGAACCCCGGGCATTATCAAACCCTAGTTCGGGATCTTGATCGGAAAGGTGGAAAATTAGGGTTTCTGCAAAAGTTGAATTTTTTGGAATCTGTGACCACGATTGGATGCTCCTCAGAAAAATCGAAGTTTAAAGCACAAGATCGAACCTTTTAGCTGGGCAGAACCCCGGGCATTATCAAACCCTAGTTCGGGATTTTGACCTGAAAATCCGAAAGTTTCAAAGGCAATTTTGAGGAGTCAATTTTTGGAGATTTCAAAATTGAAGTATACCAGCTTGATTAGCTTAGCAAGGCACATCTTTTTATCCAATCAGAAGTTCGAAATTCAAAGTTTGAATTTTTAGGGTTTCTCTGACGAACCCTAATCCAGCTCCATATCCAGTTTCAGCAAATCAAAGTGAATTGGGTTAATCCTAGAAGAGAATGAATTTGACACTTGCATAAGTGAAGAAGTTCCAGTTCCAGAGGGAGATGATGCTAAGGCCTTACATAAGAAGGCTACAAGCAATCCCGACAGGTATGACTTGAAGAGATACAGGTATGTTTTGAAATCTATTCATGATTAAGTTTATGATATGTTTGTCTTCGTATTATTGAGGTTAATACAATCTTGATTAATTTTAGACTTGTCTTATCACCCTAGTAAAAGTATGAATGCATTCATTGATTAGGGGTATGACACTTATGATTGTACCAATACACTGTATTGTTGTATGAGGATGATGTTGTCCACTAACATGAAGGGTACATCAAGAAAGACAAATCAATTTCTAGATCAAGAACGTATGACCATGGTGACATGAAGACAAAGACTCATCCATAATCATGGATCACATAGAAGCTCCACTTATGAGGTATGTATAACTTGGTTCTACAATTATTAACTTATGAGATATGCAGGTTGCTAGCACAAGGTCTCTAAGAGAACAAAGAAGACATTGTTTGGGTATGTTAGACAAGCATGATAATCCAGGTATGTTTTCCTATATCGAGTTAGAATCCTACTTTGTGTTAGGATCTCATATAAGTATATTTTGTATGATTAATAATGATCATTCATGAAGTTATAGGTTTGAGTAATCATGGGTTTATGCATATTATACTTCTTACTTTGATTGATGATATGGCAAACCAGCAGAGTATGGTCAAATAAGAATATGCATGAGTAAAAGAAGTACTCCCTGAAACCTTGACTACTAACACTTGTGATAAATTACCTGTGTATGAAATGATCATGACCATACATGTTTAATTAGAATCATAATGTTTTGATAGTATTGAGATTATACTAATGGATGTATGATTATGTATGAGATCTTGAGGATGACACAATGATGACACTAGTGCACACTTAAACATACATAGTGGTCCAGGATGGATATAAGTTCAAGGACAGATAATCCAAGAGGCAAAGATCAAGAGGGGGCACACTCCAGCAACTCCTGCAAGGAAGCAAAGATTGGGAGGGAGTCCACCCACAACTAAGCCAAGATAAGTATTTGAATTGTCATATGATTACTTAAATAATGTTGTCCAGTCATGTACATTCTTATGTTCCTATATTTATGATGTATATTATGCATATTAGAAAAGTTGCATTAATGAACAAGATACTACTAATATGCAAGTAATGGGTAAGTAGCCTATGGTACTGTGCAAAATTCCATTGCTACTTATCTAGAATGAAACCTCTTTGCTAACAAATGTTCTGGTAGAGATGGAAGGCATCTAGAAAGTTACCGTGTAAATACAGGATATGGATAAAAGTTGTATTGAAGCATTGGCTAAGATAACTGCATGACTGTATGACATGTGTCTTTATGCATAAGAATTTGTTTTGAAAAACCATGAGAAGTTTCTAATCATGCAATTGAATTTGACTTGTAGGAAAGATCGTGTACAATCACCTACAAAAGAAGGACAACAAAATTTGTTCCAGCAACGAAGTTCACTATCTATTGAAGATATTGAAGAATCTGAAGTTCCCAGGATCCGGGATGCAATAATGGAAGAATGCCATGATCAAGGAGTACCAGTCAATCATGAAGAATGATGTCTGGAATGTGGTCCCGGGACCAGAAGGGAAGTTTGTTGTGACTTCCAAGTGGATCTACAAGACCAAGCATGCTGCAGATGGTAGGCAAGGTTTGTGGCTCGTGGCTTCTCCCAGAAAGAAGGGATAGATTATGAAGAAACTTTTGCACCTGTAGCCAAATACACTTCCATCTGAATAGTACTTTCCCTGGCTGCAGTGATGAAGTGGAAGATACACCAGATGGATGTCAAGACAACTTTCTTGAATGGTGATAGTCAAAGAGGAAGTGTATGTGGAGCAACCACTCGGTTTTGAGACACATGACAGGGAGTCATATGTGTGCAGATTGAAGAAAGCCTTGTATGGCTTGAAGCAAGCACCCAGGACTTGGTACGGCAGGATTGATAGCTTCTTGACTAGTTTGGGCTTTACCAAGAGTAAGCAGATTCCAACCTTTGCTACAAGGTTGAGGAAGGCAATCCAGTGATACTCCTATTGTATGTAGGATGACCTAGTTGTGACAGGTGAGGATTGATTGATTGCCGACACGAAGAGGAAGTTTGCTGCCGAGTTCGAGATGAAGGACTTGGGTATGGTATGGAGGTGTGGCAGAGTGCAGATGGGATCTTCCTTGGACAAGGGAAGTATGCAGTAGAGATCCTGAAGCGGTTCGGGATGATGGACTGCAAGGCCATGACCACACCTATGGCATCGAACCTAAAGCTATTGAGTGATGCTTCATCAGAGTCGGTTGATGCCACGATGTATCGTCAAATGATTGGGTCCTTGATGTACCTGACGATCACGAGACCAGATATTTTCTTTGCGGTGAACACATTGAGCCAGTTCCTGACGGATCCTAGACATGTTCACCTGATTGCTGTAAAGCATATTCTGAGGTACTCGAAGGGTACGATTGATTATGGGCTCAAGTATGATGCGAATCAAAAGTTTAACCTGGAGGGTTATGTTGATTCAGATTAGGCAGGCAGTGCTGCAGAAAGGAAGAGCACTTCGGGGTGCTGCTTCAGTATGGGATCAGGTGCGATCTCTTGGTTAGCAGGAAGCAATCCTGCATAGCACTGAGTACAGCCGAAGCAGACTATGTCACAGCTTGTTCGGCTAGTTGTGAGGTAGTATGGCTAAGGAAGCTACTGTCTGATTTATTTGATCTCTAGTTGGATGCTACTTGTATCTATTGTGACAACCAGAGTTGTGTGAAGTTGTCAGAGAACCCGGTGTTCCATGACAAGCCGAAGTATATCGAGATCAAATATCACTATATCAGGGATATGGTGCAGAGAGGAGCAGTGAAGCTCCTATATGTTGCGACGGATGAACAGATTGCAGATGTGTTGACCAAACCACTAGCCAGAGTGAAGTTTGAGTACTTCAGAAAGAAGTTCGAGTACTTCAGAAAGAGGCTTGGTGTACTTCAGATCGAGGTTCCTTCAAAGGGGAAGTGATGAGCCCGGAAGAAGCAGATGCACATGGGTTTTTCTGACATGGTTGTAGATGTGTTCTCCCATGGTCGTAATGTAATTGTTGAGCCATTCTCACATGGTGGTAGATGTGTTCTCCCATGGTGCAGATGTAAGGGTTGGAGCCATTCTGACATGGTGGTAGATGTGTTCTCCCATGGTGTAGATGTAAGGGCTGAAGCCATTTTTCACATGGTGGTAGATGTGTTCTCCCATGGTGAAAAAGTAAGGGCTGGAGCCTTCCCCAAACGGTGGTAGATGTGTTCTCCCATGTCGGTGGTGTAAGTGTTGTATAATGCGCATCTGGGCTGTGCTCCGTGAACGATGAGATGATCTGAAGAGGACGTTGGTATGATGATCAGGATGGTCATGTGTGATGAGCATCAAGATGATGCTCCGTATGATGAGCATCAGGATGATGCCCCAAATGATATGCATCAGGACGTTGCTATGACGATGATCAGGATGATCATGCGATGATGACATGCATCAGGACGATGCTGTGACGATGATCAGGATGATCATGCGTTGATGATGTTCATCAGGATGATGCACTGTATGATGATGATCGGTATGATCATAAGCATCAGGAGGATGCTCCGTGCAAGGATGATCAGGTTGATCATGAGTATCAAGATGATACTTCGCGGCCGTGGACAGGTTGTGCTAGGCACGTAAAAGTCCTGGGATGCTCTTTAGAGTTCATGCCGGTCGTGCTATGCACATAAACGTTCCTGGGACACTCTTTTAAGGTTTTGTGGTGGTCACATGTAATAGCTCCCTGGGAGATCTGATAGGTTGAGCAGTAAGCTCGTAATCAGTCATGGGATGCTCTTGCTAGGTTTTGTTGACGCACGTAATCAGCCCTGAGGATTCCACAAGATCACCAGCTCGCAGAGATGATGAAGACCTACAGGAGGCTAGGCCTACAACCAGCATGAAAAAGGGTTGGCTCTGTAGAACTTCCTATGACGAGAAGAATTGAGAGATAGCACCAGTGATTGAGATGAAGAGTACAGCAGCAGTGGCGATGATGCTCCAGTGATCCAGTGACAATGATCCAACTCCAGTATTGAAGACTTGTGTCTATATGTATTGATGACTTGTGTCAAGAGAATACCTTCCTAGTTAAGAGGGAGTGTTGATGTATTTGTAACTTCGGAAGATATTCACTTGTATATTGTATGTATTACATTTGTACTTTATTTGTATCCCCAACAGAGATGTATTATTCCTCTAGTTGGAAGTATCGTCATTTGTATTTGCAAGTGTCGCAAGTATTATTGTAAGTGTCGCAACTTATATTTGATGGGTTATTAGACCACCTTGGTGGGGTCGACCCTGTATGAGTTGTGTGGGTCAAAGGGTTATTAGACCACCCTAGTGGGGTCGGCCCAGTCAGCATTATGTTAAGTGGTTAAGTTGGGGCCGACCTAGTTAGAGTTAGAAGTCAAGTGAAGTAGAGTATAAATGGAAAGTGTGACTCTCATTTATTCATTCTCTCATTCACTCACTTCGCATTAGTGAGAGAGAGGAGGAGTGCACACTAGTGGACAAGGAGTAGCTGCTGCAGTCATCTATCTCTTGGGTTTGATCTTTGTGATCTTTGTATTGATGCTTATTTTATCTCTGAGGAAGTTGCGGGGTTTTTCACCTTCTTGGTTTTCCCCGATGAAATGTTTTGTGTCTCTTGTCTCTTATGCTCGATATGCTATGCATGTTGTTCTTTTAGTTAAGATCCTAGATCTATTGAATTAAATGATGAAAAACTAACATTTGCAATACAAATTAACTGGCTTTGACACCATCTTCTGTAGGTACACGCATTCTTCTGGTCGATGTCCTCTCGTCTCGCAGACCCAACACCAAGGCATCCCTCTCTGACTGTAAATACTCTCGAAATTCTAGGCACTGATCCTTGTGATGTCCTTCTATTTTGCATCTACTGCACCATGTCTTCGCGGACTTCTTTTCCCTTCTTAATATCTTGTAGTTGGATCGTCAAATTTGCCAGCTACACTTGTATCCGATCCATGCCTATGCATAT
The DNA here is from genome assembly GCA_027924585.1 of Larix kaempferi. Classification (NCBI taxonomy): domain Eukaryota; kingdom Viridiplantae; phylum Streptophyta; class Pinopsida; order Pinales; family Pinaceae; genus Larix; species Larix kaempferi. The sequence goes on from BSBM01000806.1 coordinate 9,851,170, forward strand.
TTTGTCGATCGGTGAAGCCTCTAGCTTCATTGCAATGTCCAGCGCTTATGCCTGGGATGTTACTTTATGTTGCATCAGTAGTCCTCGGATGTGTGGCACCAACCTTGTGATGAACCACTCTTTATACTGCATGTTGCTCATCCTAAAACTTACCTTTGCCATTAGCATTTTATATCGCTGGTCAAATTCCCACACTGATTCATTTGCAAACTGCTTGATTTCCTTCAGCTCTGTGATGTACTACAACTCAGATTTCGGTTTTCTAAATTCATCAATCTGTCTCGCGCTGATCTGTTGCAGTGTTTTATCTGGAGTTCTTGTCGATACCTTAGTAAATTTCATAAACCAGTCTAGCGCACGACCCTTGAAGGTCGTTGCTAGTTGTCCCTTTTTTATCTCTTCGTCTTGGACCTGCTTCACAATCCATACCGCTTCACACAAAAACCAATACCGTTCGGGATCCTCGGTCCCGTTACCCTGTAAAATTGGCATTTTCACGTCATCACCTGCCATTCTTGCGTTCCTACTGTTATTATTTACCGATCCGCTACTCTTACCGTTGTTCTGACACATAGGACATCTCAGCGAATAACTTGTATTTCTTCCTACAAGATTCTGAGTAGTGCGTGGAGTTGAGGGTACGTTGTAGCTTTGGGTCCGTCCCTCTTCGGCTTCTAGGGTAGCCTGGTCACCTTCTTCGTCGTAATAAAGTCACTTCGTCCCTTGTGGTCCTGTTTCGCAGTTTTCCATTCTGATCGCCTCAGGAGACTCTCTCTCAATCCTCCTCTTCGTCTCTGGTCGCCGGAATATCACCCCACTTCTCAAGGTACCACAATCTTCCTCAACCTCCCTTAGAAATTCGACATCACTCATGTCCATCTACCCCACATCTTTCTATCAAACCCGCATTCACGCGGTACCCACAACCTTCGCACACTGAACTATACTCGTCGGAATTCATCTTCAGTATACCCTTTTCGCAAACGAGCATCTTAATCCACAACTTCAGCGATAGTAGAAATCTCCCTCTAGGTCTTTTGAAAATTTTCCTTTCTGCGTCACTGTATGACTTGAATGTATCAATGGAAAACTCAGTGATGTATCCCTCTAGGATACTGTCTACCCAGAAGTCGACAGCCCTTGATACCCTATTGTCGACCCATTTCAACTGTTGGATCAATTCTGGGGTCAATGGTCACGTTCACCTCCTTGGAAATTTTTCTTCTAAAATGTCAGTTGCGCCAACCACTCGTGCAGCAATCTCCCTCTAGGTCCTTTGAAAATTTGCCTTTCTGCGTCACTGTATGACTTGAATGTATCAATGGAAAACTCAGTGATGTATCCCTCTAAGATACTGTCTACCCAGAAGTCGACAGCCCTTGATACCCTATTGTCGACCCATTTCAACTGTTGGATCAATTCTGGGGTCAATGGTCAGGTTCACCTCCTTGGAAATTTTTCTTCTGAAATGTCAGTTGCGCCAACCACTCGTGCAGCAATACTGGGAATTCGCAGAAAAATACCTCATGAATATCCGAATAGATATGCTTTTGTAACCAGCTACTTGTCATCTGCCCAGGGTTTTGATTTTCTCCTTCCACGAATTCCTCTATGTTTTTGTCGAACCAATCGTGAATCTCTGGTTTCGTCGGATGCCACAGCATGTCCTCTTCTTTCTTCTTCAGGGTCCCGACAACGGAACCATTTGTTGACACAGATCTGTTGACAGGGGTTCACTTCGCACTGTTGTCAACAAACACCAACCAAACACCCTTAAGCACCGGCCCAGAAAGGTTTTACCCTTTCTAGCAACACCCGTGGAGCGAGTGAAGTCTCACCCGAGATGTTTAAGGGGGCTGCAGGAACCAAGTTTCCGCAATAGGGGGGGACATGCATCTATTCTCACTCTATCGCTATAGAAACCAAATATTTATCTTCACATCATGCTTACCAATTCAAACATACATTCATCATTCGCATTATTAATGTGTAATCGACAATCGCATTAACATGGTAAAACTGGCGATCGCATCTATAGAAATTACAGAACGACAGAACTTAAGCATAACGCAGTATTTAGGTCGCATTCATCATTCAACACAACAGAGATATAAAAGAGAGACATATCCGAACATCTTCATGCATTAACTCATCAAAAACCTGCGATACATCCTTCGCAGGGACAGTTCCAATTTTCCAAACACTTATCGCAAATCCATACAAAACATGCCGAAGGCAGAGCAAAACATTATACAATTCATCCGCTTGTCTATTGATCCATTGATGCCCTTAGGCTTACAATCATAGTCCTATTTATAACCAACTAAGGCGGTTACAAAACGGTCCAAATGACCCATTGTAATAAACTAAACAAATCTTGCGCTTTCGTCGGCTCCTTGTTCTCCGCGAATGGTCCTTTCTTCCACGGATGGTCCTTCTCGTCGCTGTCGGCTTCCGCACTTCATGCAGTCTAACCTCGTGCCAACAAGCACAAAGCAATTTGTACAGGTTTGGACCCCAAGCCAGTCAAACTGTCCAGTTCTGTATAATGTGGACCCCCCCCCACAAAAAAAAAAGACTGCCTAACCCATCCTAAACCCTAATTCTAACCTATTAATAGATGCCCCCTCTATTTGTCTCACACCTTTCTCACTGAGCATTTGCGAGCTTATGAAAACTTTGGAGTTGTAGCAAAGACTTGATTCAGAATGGTTCTAGGGCAGATTCAGAATGCTGATTTGGGTTGCTTCTTGCACTGATTTGGAGGTGTTCTTGGGTTGCATCGGAGTGCTTCTTTGGCTGTTTTGGATTTAATGAACTTCTGTACCCATTTCCCTTAAGTGCTCATCATTCGTCATGTACCAAGCTCTAGGTGGCTACTTGAGTCTGTACAGTGCTTTTGACAGATTACATATAGGGTGGCATGATAAATGACCTTTGGAATAAGCGCCTCAGTAACTTCCAAAATGATGCAGGACTGTCTACTGCATGGACAATGTCACAGTTTGATCATCACATTCTAGTCAATTCAATATATATGCATTGTACATTATCCCTATAACTATTTTAAATAAGCAAAAGACAAGATTATAGAATCATGATATGGTATATAAATTTGTTTTCTAGATCAGATTTTATGAAAATTATTTGCTGTGGCATAAATATAACAAAATAACAATTACTATAGCCCAGTGGGCTAGCACAAGTTAGTGATTTGAGATTCATGCAGGAGGTCTTGGAATCTATGCCCTGGGCTGGCTGTCTCCATTGTATGCCTCATTCAATGTCTCTACGAGGTCTGGCACTATAATCAGCACCAACAGGTTTACACTGGGTACCATCCGCGAAATGTGAGGAACTGCCTAGGGTTTCCCTGTGAAGTTTTCCTTGGAAAAAAAATAATAATAGTAATTACTTGGGATGGCCAACAAGTGAAATGAAAAAAGAAAAAAACCAACCTTAATTTGGCATTCATTGTCTCACACCTCTTGCAGAGCCAGGCTTTCCTCAGACCATCCTACATGAGCCATAAATGTTTAGGAATATTAAAATATTGATCTCACATCATTATTCTCACATCTGCTACAAACAGAAGAACAGAAATATTTGTTTGAAGTAAAATATAAAAAAAGATACAGAGTAAGATTAAATACATATTGATGCTGGTGCTGTAGCTTGAAATCTTTAACCAACTTAAGTAACACTCCAAGTATTTGCTCCAAGACCTGGAAGTAAAATAATAACCCATAGACATCAGAGAAGCAAGCAAAATATAGTGCACAAACCAAAACACATATAATTGTCAAACAGAAATATGAATAAGATTTCAAATTTAAAATCTGCACAAACGACAAATAATTACATTGCACATTATCAGACACATTTAGAATAATGGCATAAAAACACACAGATGTCAAACGGAATTATAAATAATGTTATAAAAATTTAAAACTCGACAAACTAGAAAAAATACAGTGTACACTAGGAGACACAGTTTACAATAAACTCTATAAATTAATAAAGAAAGTCTATAGAAAATTCTACATACTGAATGGGAAAACTACATATTTGCATACATTGTAATATTCTGCAAATTTTCGATCTGCAGAATAAAGATCCTCAAGTAACGCTGCTTCCTCCCTTTCAATCTCTTCAACAGCTGACTTAACTCTGTCACAATGAGCATACTATGAGTAAAGTTCAGTAACTCTTCATGTATGAAATAAATTAACAAAAAGTAGTCTAAGCAAAGGAAAACTTATCTACACTCAAAATTATACAAGAATGGATTTCCAACCACTAGTTTTCACCTTAGTCACCGGACACGTCCATATGCCCTCTCGTGTCCCGTGGGGTCGTGTCGGGCACGAACACGGCCTCAACACGTGTCGGACACGTGTATTTTTCGTGTCCCGATTCCAGGACACGAAAAAACACGTGTCCGACAGGTGTTGAAGTTGTGTCCCGACCTTGCACAGAACGTTCTAGTTCTAATTCTAAATTTTAATTAGTAATTTCTATATAGATGACTGGTTACTTGAGAATCTCTGGGACAGTGTAAATGTAAGTCAGTTGGATGATATCCAAAGAGCTGAAAACTTTGAATGCCTTGTAAACTACCATGACAATATTGACCGGGGACTATTGGACAAAAGTGATGATGAGGAGGGGATTTTATGTGTGATTTGTCACGATAAAATGCCAATTGGATTTCCAGCAAAGGAACTGCCTTGCAAGTTGCAAGCTTTTTTTTTCACCCAAGATGCATTTCAGAATGGTATTTTCGTAAACTTAACTGCCCAGTATGTAGGGATGAGTTTCAATAACTATTGCATATTGGTAATTATTTATCAAAGCCTTTCATAAATCTTTATCTTTTCATTTATTTACTGAGCACATTATATTATATGATTTTAAAATAGTTGTTACTGCTTATTGGAATTGTCAGGATGTGGGATAGTTAAGGAATTGGTTAACATTGATATCTTATTTAGTGTTTTTTTTCAACCATTTTTAACAAATTAATTATGTTAGTGTATATTTGATTATGTTTATAACATTTGTAATTTAGTCTTTAACATTTAGGGCTTGGTGCTCAACATTGGTGAGCCAAGGCAGATTATTATGTCCTTGTGGAACATGGGACATGGGATTCTAAATTCTAATTAGTAATTTCTATTGAATATTTGCAAATGTTCTAGTTTCTAAAAAGAGTTGGCTCTGTATGTCTAAATTTTTAATATATATATATATATATGTAAAACGTGTCCTCCGTGTCCTGATCCTGATTTCGGGGGTCACCGTGTCCGTGTCGGACACTCGTATTTTTGTGTCCTCCATGTCCTGTGTCCTCGTGTCAGGTGACTTAGGTTTTCACTAAAGCTCTTCAGTTTTTACTCAAGTATTCCACGTGTGTAACATGTCTTGTAGTTACAAAGTGCACATGATAGAGAATATAGCCAAGCAAAGTAAGTTACCTGGACCATATCATTCTGACAATTATAACCAAAAATTCTTGCAGCATGATAGCAATATCAATTTTCAAATCCACACAAATAAATCAAAATAAAGAATATTCAACTGTTTGCATAACAACCTTTTGAAATATTGAAAAGAGAATTTGAAAATGCCTCAAAAGTGCCATAAGCACAAAATCTATAAAATGGTAGCAGGCTTCTAATGAAACTGACCTTTCTGGAAGCCGCGAATTCTGAGAAGCATTGGCTCCTGTCATATCTGAGGCATGGAATGTGATTGTAGATAATAAGACCAATACGAAAATTGATGATTCAAGAAGCTTATCTTAAATAGTGTGGCATTCTCATAAATAAACTGAAAACGTCATTCATTCTATATTTAATTCTCTGAAAATAGCTAACTTACCAATTTCGTCCATCTGAAAGGCTTCTAAAAGCTTGTCACATTTAGCTTTCAACCGTGCTTCAATCTCAAGTATCAGGGACATCTGATAGCCAGTACTATCCTGTAAAAGAACCATTATTATTTACATTGCGTATGATGACCCTATGGAACAAAGTGCTTCAATAATTTGAGGATATTATATTCAAATAAATTATATACAAGCTCTCAGCCACATATCAATCTTTCATTGCCAACAGCTAACCTAATCTAGAAAACATCATTAGCACCATTCAAAAATCATAGATTCTACCTCACCCACCTCCTCGTAAAAGAAATGATATTTTCCAGGAAAGACAAGTTCCCCATAACCTCATTAAAGTTTGGGCTTTAGAGCCTAAATTTCTCTGTGGAGAATACTATTAAATTTCTCTGTGGAGCTTAAATAATTTCGCCTACACGTTCCCTAGTTCCTTCTTACACTCTTGTTAAACATTCAAGTTTTTTTAATTCTGTTTATTAATATAGAAGAAGAATTAAGAGCCTTGTGGGCTAGCTTGCGGGGTTGAGTGCTTTGAGCTTCATGCAGGAAGTCATAGGATCATCCTCAGGATGGTTGCCTTTGTTGCATGCCTCACACAATGTCCTTACCAGGTCAAGCACAAACAGGTTTACCATCCTTGAGATGTGAGAAAGTAACTGGGGATTTCCCTGAAAGGTCTTCCTTGGCACAAAAAGAAGAATTAATAAACTTAAAGTATTTAGATGTAAAGAGGTTGAGCTCCCACCTATGGCTATGGTTTCTAACCCAGCGATCAAGCACCAACCCAAGATTTCATAGTCACTGCCATGGCATCTCATAACCTAGGTCTCATCACATGGAGCTCACCCTAGACCTAATAATGTTCAATCAGTTACTAGCCAAGGGTGCCTGGTTAATCAAGGGTGCCAAAAAGTTGGATCCTATTGTATATTCTGATTTTACTTCTGCTCCAATAAGCTTCAGAAGGCAGTTAGGATAGGCATTGTATATTACTATATACCCTTCCACTGATAGCTTTTTCCATTGTAAATAAGTTTATGTGAATATAACAAATATTTTGCAAAAAAAAATAATGCTCAATTTGTGAAGAAACTTTTAGAACTCTCCGAGGTGAAAATCTTTAATCTGTCCCCAAGTCAAAACAGCCTTCTCTTTAAAAAGAATGACCTGGTTAGGAATTTATGGTGCAATGGCCAAGCTATACAGTTCTCGAGCTCCAATTGGAAGAGTATTCGCTTCCACTGATGAAGGGTGGATAAGCTTCTCCCTTTGTGGCCAAGCTTATAAAGCCTTCTTGTTGAAGGAAGATAGAATTTGGTATTTCATAGTGGCCCTTATTTATTGGTCTAAAAAGACCTGTATTTAAATCACTGGACACTCAACTTCAACCCTGAAGATCATTCCCAAGATGGTCTCAATATGGATTCACCTCATGTACCTAACACTCATTTCCTAATATGACCAAACATTTTGAATTATAGGGAATAGCATTGGGAAATTCTCACACAAAGCAGTCCCAATGGCTTACAAATACCCCTGCACCTGAATCTGTGCCAATATTGTTTTCGAAAAAGGGCTCCCAAAAGCCATCCAACTGAACCTGAATGGCCGGTGACACCTTTAGGATATGGGTTGTGACAATGCTATCAAAATCAAAACCAAACCAATCGAACCCAAAAACCAAAACTGAAACCAAATTGGACAACCAAAACATACATAAAACATTCAAATGTTGATCCAATAATATATATATCCATGTATAGCAATGTAAATACAAACCATTCGACACAAAATATGCAAATGCTTATCATGTATATAGCATGTAAAGGTGAATATAACAAAATCGCACCGAGTGCAATACATATCTAAAACATAATACATAAACATTCGGGCTCTAAATGGCTTCTAGAGTCCAAAAAACATCAAGCTGCAACAAATAACTACATATCATCAAAATCATCCCCTATATTCGGATCTTTGTCATCAAAAGCACCTCTTGCCTCCTCCTCTGGACTTCCCTCGATTCTCCAAGGGCATCAATTCTAGTACTTGAAGCTACATGTAGATCCAAATCTATCCACCCTGTTACCACTCAAATAAGCACCCTTGACCAAGGTCACAAATCCCAGTGCCACTGAAGCTACATGTAGATCCAAATCCATCCACCCTATTACCAAACAAATTAGCACCCTTGACCAAGTTCATAGATCACGGTGCAACGAGAAGTAAGCACAAGAGAAGATAGTGCACAATGTCACCATAGCCTAGCTCTTCAACACTTTAGGTCAACTCCTAAGGCCAAGGGGGAGGCCCTAAGATTGATGAGAGATACCTGCAATCATTTCAACAACACACACAAACCCTTCACAAGCAACCATTCAACCAAAACCAGTGCCTTGTGGAGTCAAAACAATGAAAGCATAAATGACACTAGGAAGGAGGGAGGAGTTATAACACTTAATTATGAATTTCAAGATAGACCACTTCAATATATTATTGTTGTTATATAATTGCAATAATCAATAACACTGCAGAGAATGGATGAAAATCAACCCAAACAATATCAACTTACCATATAAGATCTACCTTGAGGCTTAGGGATAGCGGCATGCCTTAAGAGGATGACAGGGGGGCCTCCAAATCAGATCTGAAAGTGTATGACCAGATTTGGTTGAAGCCTTAATTAGCCCTCAAATAGATGGTGAACCTGCTTACAAAGTTTTCCAACAAATGACCAACCCCCATGGGGTCAACCTACGCCCAATTCCTTGTGTTTAGGCCTTCAAACCTTGTTGATTTAACTGATACACCTGCCATACCTGTTATACCAGATCTGAAAAAGCCCTAGATAACACAAGTCACAATAAAATTCAAAACCTAACCACATGAAAGGGACGCCCCAGAAAATCCACCAAGAAACCCCCTAGGGCGCACTTTTCCAGTGGAGCACAATTTCCAAATTCACGATATTTTTTGAGATATGATTTTTCTATGTTTTTAGGGTTTTTCCAAATATTATATTTCTTTGTATTTCTGTAATATATAGTGTTACGCGGTACCAGTACTAGCTCACTTTCAGATGTCTGCCCATGGAGAGGGGTCGTTTTTCTTCTTCAGGGCTAGGATGGGGATGTTATCTGCATTTTCATAGCGGTGGTTATGGCCAAACCCCTTGATCCTACCTTTAGTGGCATTGCTGACTGCCTCATTTTAGGGATTGTAGCCCTGAGGTTGGTGTCTGGGGCTCCTAGGGGAAGGTCACTAGGTCACATGACCCCCTACTTGATCTCCACACAAGTGACAGCATTCCACTCAAAGGCACTTGCCTCCTCGTCCAGTCACCCCATGCACCCCTCCTGGCTTCCTTTCAGCACAGCACGCTCTCTCCTTGGAGCCTTCACAGTGATAATGTCATCCTAGTCACCAAGCCTTCAAGCATGATTTGAGGGGGGGCGTTGAGGGTTTTTCAGCATATTCGGGGTTAGATGGGGCATGACGTTCCCCCCCTACTCACTCCATCCTTCAGAGTGGAGCCATTTGTTCAGTTTTAGCTATATTCATCAGTTTTTGGTAACTATGGGGAAAATACCGCAAGTTACCCAAATCTTAGATTATTTTATATTATTTTATATTATTTTATGTTATATTTTTTACATTGACATTTTATTGGCTTGTTGGCTTGGTTATTTGTAAAAAGTGAGGATGTAATATAAATAAACCTTTCAGCTCTCATTTATAAAACATAAGACTTGGGGATCAAATATGATACTTCTTTTTCTCTTGTTATATGGGTTCATGATGTGATGCACACCTTTTGGAGAGTCTCTTTTTTTGGCTTGTGAAGTGAAATGTGGATGAACGCTAAGGTTTTCTTTGCACATACATGTTGATGCTAGAATGGTTGGACAAACTCATGCACAAAGGTGATCTAGGGTTTTGCTTTGCTCATCATTGATGAATCTTGGTAAGAATATCTCTATCTTTGTTGAATGGTGCTAGGCAAGTGCATTCTACTTATTGATTAGGGTTTAATTATCAAGGTTTTCTCAATTTTGTATGGTTGGAAGACATTCTCTTGAAGAAGTCTTTTTCATAAAGGGCCTTGGATCTCTACTTTGCTTTTGTTAAGCTCGCCCAATGAACCCTTGGGATTGTTGGTTGATGCCCTAATTTTGCAAGCCTAGAATAACTTTTCTTGTAGGGACACTAATCATCGATCCCTTATGCCCTGGGATTGAGAGAAGAATCATATCCCTTCTCTTGTCATCTTTTTTATCTTCAAATTTCATGCATTTACATATGTAATTTTTTGCATTTTCACGCTAGTTTAGGTCTGCAACTTTATTTTAGAAACCCTAAAAATTTCAAAAGTTTTACAAAATCCAAAAATAGTTACTTTTTTATGCCTTTTTGGCCCTGCTCAAGGCAACAACCTTCCTCCTTGAATCCTTGGCATCCCTTTTTCAGCCTACGACCTACCTCAATTTACCCTCGGCCTACTTCTTCCTCCCCCTTCCAGCCTTCAGCCTTCCTCTTTTCTCCTCGACAGCCTTCTTCTGGGCCTTTAACAGCGTTAACCCCCCTTCTCTAGCCCTCGACCTACCTCTCTCTCCCTTCCTCTTATTGTTGCAAACCCTAGACAACCCGAAGCCTGCTCCCTTAACACCCAGTGTTGCCCTATACACCATAGCGCTCCCCTACCTTACCTTGTTCTCCCTTCTAGCAGCCCTTTGAGCCCTAAAATGAGCCCTTAAGACCCCTTTTAAGTTAGCCTTTTGAGGCTTAGCATGCTGCTACTCCTATAACAGACCTGCAAAACCAAGAACCAGAGGTTAGTATACATATCTAAATAATGAATTAATGCTCCATTTGGATGCTACTGCTGATGGTTGTGAATTGTGGAACTAGTTGATGCCTACACTAATGTTAAATACCTTCAAAAGTGCTATAAAGGTTATTGTTGCTATACTAGTTACATAAATGGTTTTATTTCTTTGCAACAATAGTCACCCAAACTAAATGCTGATATAATAATGTGATGTGGCCTATTTATCTATGCAATTGCATTTATTAAACATTGATCCTCAATGCTTAATGATAGGTGATGAATGGTAATGAACTTGGAACCATATATTTGCAAACTAATTAAGGCATGATTGACTTGTTTAATGTATTCCGAGTGTTGGTGTCTTACCCAATACAATTGGACATTGTCTATCAACTTACGTCAGAATGAAATATACACAAAGGACCTCCATCCATGCTACAATACTTGTTTCAAACTAGTGCCTAGTTGACTTTATCCCGGATATGTTTTCATCATTCTCTACTTTGACTCCATAAGGCACTGATCTATGCATGAGGTTGTGGAAGGTGTTTGGTGTAAATATTGGCAAGCACACAGATAAGGGCTCTCCCCTTGTAGGTCAAGACTCCCCCAAGAAGTTAAAAGATTGTGATCGAGGTGACATTGGGTAACAACTCCCTGTATATGCTTACTGGGCACTAGCCCTGTTAATTTGCCTGGTGCTATGCAATACCAATACCTGCTCACTTTCAAATATCTGCCAAAGGAGAGGGGGTCGTTTTTTCTTCTTCACGGCCAGGATGGGGGTATTATATGCAATTTTGAGGGTTGGTTATGGTCGGACCCCTTGATTCTCCCTCTAGGAGTACTATGGCTTAGTGGCATTGTTAACTGCCTCATTCTGGGGCTTGTAGCCCTGAAGTTGGTGTTCGGGGCTCCTAGGGGTAGGACATTAGGTCACATGACCCCCTACTTGATCTCTTCACCTCAGGCACCCCTCCTGGCTCCTTTTCAGCACAACGCCCTCTCTCCTTGGGCCCAGAACTATGATGACGTCATCCTAGCTACCAGGACTTCAAGCATGATTTGAAGGGGGACGTTGAGGGTTTTTCAGCATATTTGGGGTTAGATGGGGCATGACATCCCCCCTGTTCACTCCATCCTTCGGAGTGGAGCCATTTGCTCAATTTTAGTCATTTTCATCAAGTTTTTTGTAAACTATGGGGAAAATACCCCAAGTTACCCATGTATTAGAATATTTTAATATTTTTTTTAATTTCAAATTGACATGTAGGCTTGGATAAATTAAAAATCTTGTGATAAGATGGGTATAAATAGGCCATCTTAATTTATTTGTAAATCACAAAACTTGGGATCAAATATGATACTTCTTCTCTTTCTCTTGTTATATGGGTTTATGATGTGATGCTATCTCTTGGAGTGTCTCTTTCTTGGCTTGTGAAGTGAAATGTGGATGATGCTAGGGTTTTCTTTTACACATACATGTTGATGCTAGAATGGTTGGTTGAACTCATGCACAAAGGTGATCTAGGGTTTTGCTTTGTTTAGCTTTGTTGAATCTCGGTAAGAATTTCTCTATCTCTATTGAATGGTGCTATGCTAGTGCATTCTATTTGTTGATTAGGGTTTAATTATCGAGATTTTGTCAATTTTGCATGACAAGACCTTCGCTTGAAGAAGTCTTCTTCGTGAAAGACGTTGGATCTCTACTTTGCTCTTATAAGACTCTCCCAACGAACCCTATGAGTTGTTGGTCGATACCCTAATTTTGCAAGCCTATAGATACTTTCCTTGTAGGGACGCTAAACATCGATCCCTTCTGCCTTGGGATTGAGGGAAGGATCATATGCCTTCTCTTGTCATCTTTTTATCCGAGATTTCATGCATTTACATATGTAAATATTTGCATTTTTTCATGGTAAAATTAGGTCTGCAATTTTATTCTAAAAACCCTAAAAATTCAAAAAAAAATCAAAAACCCTAAAAATACTATAAAATATTCAAAAAAAAAAAATTAAAAAAGAAGTAGGCCCTAAAAGCTCGGCCCTAAACTTTCAATAACCGAAAATTTCGAGCCCTAAAATCTCGGGCGTCTTAAAATCACGGACCTGAAATTTCGGCCCTCCCCTTTCAGGCCTTAAACCCTTCCTCAGCCAAAAAGACCCTCGGCTTGCCTTTTTTTATCCTTGGCATGCCCTCTTAGCCTTCGATCTACCTCCCCTTATCCACGGCAACCTTCTCTAAGGCCTTAACAGTCTCTCCTTGTCTTCTTCCATCCACTTCCTACCCTCATCTCTAGTCTTCCAAATTTGCAGCCTATTCACTCCCTCTGCGACCCTAAACCTCCCACAAACAAAAGCACAAAAAGGGTTAGCATTAATATAATCAAACTTGTGAAAGGAACACCTAACTATTTGCTTAAAGGTTGACCTAAAGGTTCAAATTGTTGTTTTGCATTGGTTAATCAGGCCTGACAGCTGGTTCAAGTACTCCTCAAATGTTCCAGGACTATCTTAAATTGAAACTAAACTTAGCCATTCTCTAGCACTATTGGAAGCACTTAAATACTGTTTAGTAAAGATTGGCATAAAGGGTTGTAATTTGTTATTGTTTATATGCTACAGGATTTGTAAATCAAACCAAATTCAAGTAATTTGTTCAAGTATAGCTAAAGGACTGCCTTTAATCAAGGCAAATTTCATCTAATATTTGGGCTGTTAAATATTTGTTGATTGCATATCACTGTTTGGACTTTGGGATACTAATATTTGGCCAAGTTGTCTTATGGTAGCTCCTACTAACTCTACTAACTCTATTGATTGTCTTGCAATATTTGGAAATGCTCTGTCTTTGAAGATCAAAATATCATACAATATTGAGATTGGTCGTTGTTTGCATCTTCTATACAACTAATGCGTTTAGCCTGCAATAATACATACTGTTTACACTTACAGTAATGGTCTATATACATAAATGGAACTTGTTGATATTAATTCTAAGCATGTTGTTTAACTCCAACCCAAGGTACTGGTCACTAATATAATAGCATAGAGATATTTGGCTTTGGTCCTTTTTAAGTGCTTGCAGATATAAAGGGCTCTCCCCTTGGAGGTCAAGACACTCCAAAGAAGTTAAAGGGTGTGACAGAGGTGACATAGGGTCACAACCCCTTGCATGTGCTGATTGGGCACTAGCCTCGCTAGTTTGCCTAGTAACCTTTTTGGCACAGTTGTCGGGGACATTTCCGAGTTGGGTGAAGTGTTGAATTCAGGACCTTGGCAAAAACGACATTTGGTGAGCCTCGAGGTAAGTCTTTGTTTGATATCATCATATTTTTCTTTGAAGACTATCTTGCAAGTGTGCCTGGCGACTCTGATTAAAGACACCTTCTCCAATATTCAAGTACGTTCTTGTTTTGTACTTGTTGAGATTTGTTTCGTCTAACTTGACAGGTCTCTACTAGCAACTCCCACTAGAGAAAATTAAAAGAAGTGCTCTACAAGAACAAGACCAAGAGATAAGCTTTGCTTTGATAAATCTTTGTTAAAGGCTAACTTTGGAGGCGACTCCATTGAAGAAAGGTAAAGAAGTTCAAAGCAAGCAATCTCAAGCAGAAGATATGGGGATTCTCAATCCGTTTGACTTCTCAATCATTGCAGGATACCCGAATAAGTTTGATAAACATCGTTGTATGGAATCTATCCCAATGTTCCACAAGGGTGAAGATACCATTACAGTACATGTTACAAAGTTCAAAGAAGTTTTGGTGGCATGGGATATCACAGACGAGGAATCCATTATGCGGTTGTTAGTAATGTCCTTCGAACTAGGAGGTGATCGAGATATGGATGTTTGGTATGATGGACTCCCTCCTAAGGGGATATATTCCTTTCTCCAACTGGTTGAGGCATTCCGCGATCAATGGGGTCCCAATACTAAGGAAGAAATCCTGAAGATTATAACGATCATACGAATATTGATGCACAGGTCTGTGAAAATCCTCACAGCAGATCTAAGAGATGATGTATACCTCACAAGAAAGTAATTGATTAAGCAAGAAAATAGAAGAAGAGTGTCAATGCAGTATAATGAGCAACATAATAATAATACAGTAGAACTCGGATAGAAGCAAAAATACTTCACACACTAATTAATTAATCACAATATGGACAAATAAGTAGTACAATGCATGAGGATTCGAATGCCAAGGTGGCAATTCGAATTAGCCTTCATGGAGTGATCAAAGGATCACTGGAGTGTCATCGAAGCACAACTAGTAGTCTATCTCATCATCGATGGAGTCATCAATGCACAAGTAACTGTCAACCGTCAATCAAACTGAGTCTAACTGAGTGTGGTAGGTGTAACTGAATGTAACTGGCACATGGAGACGCTAACTGAATGAAGGAGGCTTAGTGGAGGGCGCATGAGGAGCTAACTGGAGTCAGAACAGGTAGTCATGTCTCATCGGAGGTCAATCAGAGTGATAACAACAGTGAGGAGTCAGTCTGGCCTCGAATCAAGGAAAGACTGGTGGCTAACTGAAGTAAATTGGACTGGTAGGTGAGAAAGGACGAGTGGCTTCCTTAAATCAAGGAGGAAGGGCGCACTAAGCTCTAGGAGGGCTAAAACTGATCTAAGAGAAGCTCTCGGGGGCTGGCTAACTGAGGGCTAGGAGTTGGACTGATGACTGGAATGCATGCAAACCCTAAATGATGCATGCAAACCCTAAAAGCGCATGCATGACTAAAAATGTAAATGATCAAAATACTGGTGGGACTAGGATGGAGTATAGGAATATCCTAACAAGGTCTCAAAGGAGTATGAAGCAATCCTTGACGAGGAAGTTCATCACGAAAATCAAATCTCGAAAGGTTTGCTTAAAGAAACCATTGCTCAGGACCCGGTAAATGACGTAATAGCCCTTATGACAAAAGATGAAGGGATTCCTGAAGATGAAGAGCAAGAAGCCTTAGTTGAAGAAACTGAAGAATATACAGAAATGGCGAGTTCTCCATATCCTCAGGTTTACCTTTTTGGCTCTCTTGGAAGAAAATAACAAGTTTACGGAAAAAACTGATCTACATACACTCCAGTCATATGTCTGGTTGACCCACTGTCAACAACCCATACATGCTCAAAAACTGAGCTACCTACACTAGAGTCAATAGAGGCTAAAGAAAATTCATGCTCAAACTCACCTGCAAACTCATCTATTGCAGTTGCTATTGAATCTCTCTGTCTTCCCTTTCTTCTTCTCAGGACATTTCGTGGCATAGTGTCCTAACTGACCACACTGATAACATCTGATCTGACTCAAATCTTTCTTCTTCTTGTTCTTTGATTTGGCTGCAAGTGCCACATCCTGCTCAGCGTCCTCATTAGTCTGACCAACCTGAGGCCTGTTATCACCAATCTTGTAGTTGCCCCTATAGATGGATCCAAGGTAGATGGTAGAGGGGACAGGCAACTAACGTGGTGAACCAAGAGAGCCTCAGTTCCCAAATGGATGGTTGTCACGCCAACCAAAGCACTCTTCGCTTTAGCTATCAAACCCAAGATAGCAAGGGGAGACCCAGATCTACTCCCGATAGGAGAGATCAACAAAATCACCAGATCAAAGCCTCAGTTCCCAAATGGATGGTTGTCACGCCAACCAAAGCACTCTTCGCTTTAGCTATCAAACCCAAGATAGCAAGAGGGAGACCCAGATCTACTCCCGATAGGAGAGATCAACAAAATCACCAGATCAAATCAATCTAATGAAGCACGTAGGGTGACGGGTATGGAACCCTAGAATTAAGGAAATAGGACCACTATGGAGGCTTAGGAAAGGTGTGATATGATAATGAAAGATAACACACAGTGATTCTAGGATTAAATATGATTCTGGGATTCAGAGCTAGTTTCAAATGATCAAAATCAACTACCTTGGGAAACGTGACCCTTAAAACAGGGAAAGTGTCCCAAATCAGAGAGTTGACAGTTAGGGCTTTCTAGCTTTGCTTGATAAATGGATATGACAGTATCTAAGTGTGCAAGCAACCAGACAGAGACCAACCCACAAGGAAAACCAACAACCCAGGAAAGTCGTGAGGGCTTGGAGAAGGATCAATGCCTTAGAAAATGGGCCAAAAGGAGTCGGATGTCCACCAAAATATAGATCGGGGTTGTTAAGGTGCAAAGCAAGGTGGGTTTCGAAGATCAAGGTCATCCAATGGCTAGATCTCAGTAGATCTAAGATTCAAGATGCATCACCAAGTGACCCAAGTGGGGCACAACCCTCAAAATGAGGAATGGGGCCCACAAGGCAAAAATCAACAAGGTGAAGCACTAGGGGTAGGTTATCAAGTGAGGAGAGTTATAATCAAGTGGGATCTCACCTACCCAGATCTTGGAACCTAGCAAACTCACCCAACCAAGGAGTGCGACCTCACTTGGAGAGGCTAATGTGCCTTGGGAAAGGGGTCAAATGGAAGCCAATCCACACCAAACTATAGATCTGAATTGTTGTGGATGCTATAGAGGTGGGTTTTCAATATCTTACCCAAAATCCTACTAGATCCAAGTAGATCTGAAAAAATGTAAAATGAGGGTTTTAACAGTTATTTGCTTATGCCAATGGATTGGGATCAAGAAATAGTGAACAAACCTGTGGATCTTACCTGGATAACCTTGTAGATGCCTTGATGATGATGATCTATGCAAACCCAATCAATTTGAGAAGCTTTGAGGTAGTTTTCTATGAGATCGATTTAGTCTAAGGAAGCCAATGTGCCCTCTCTACTGCACAACAAACGTCAACAATATCAGATTTGATGCAATCAAGAGATAAGACTAATGCCACAAGAGAAATAACAGAAAGATAGCATAGATCACAATGATACTAATGATAACCCCTGATACAAGCGAATGCCAAGTGAGCGAGTTGAAGAAGCCTTGCAAAAACGCCCAAGTTGAAGTCGCCCTCCTGTAGACAAGACAAAAGTTTCCACAAAGATAGATCTTACCACAAATTTCCAAATGCTAGGATGCAATAGACTTTCCAATCACCACCTAAGAACACCAGATGCAAAGGAGACCCAAGAATTTCCACAAGAATGTTTTTCTATTATCAAGATTCCAAGAGCCAAAGACCCTTTACAATGAGAAGCTCTCTCCTTTAAATAGGATGGAGAGAGACAAAAACCCTAACCACCTTTTGAATGGATGGCTAAGATTATCAGATCAAAGTGATCTAATCAATGATTGAGATGAGCTCAACAATAAAGTACATGGATCAATAATAAAATAATACATCAATGGACCAAATCGCCCTAGGAGAGGGGGTCCCACCAAATCTCAATGAACAAATGCAAGATCTAGCTCATGGTGGGTCCAAGGGGTAATTTCTAACACCCTTGGTCAATCCCCATGGCACAATATCAATAAAATAATGCTCTAAGCAACAAATCATGCCTCTCTGGGAAAGTCGTGAGCCTTAGGAGGCTCCAGAAAACCATAAAAAATACCGGAGTGAAGAGTGTAGGCCCCACTGAAAGCTGAAACTGTTGGAGAAGTTGTGGAAGACATCACTCTCATCATCATTCATCATCCCATGCCAATCCCTCGCCTCAGTAGCCCAAATCGAATCCCTCAGCAGCCATTTTTACCATTTCTGATCTGCCTTGGGAAGTGTGAAACTGCCCAAACTGCCTCCTGGAGTGCCTGCGCTATCAAGGTGAGGCCACTAGACTCTCTGGGAGGGGGGTAATATGGTAATATCAAGTGGCTGGACCACCCCCTCCATGCACAGCGCCCTAGGTGAACCCATCAAATCTCATCACTACTCTGACAGGGCCTCTGATAGGCCAAAACTGCACTAGGTTAGCCAACTAAGGCTAAAAATCACTGTAACTGCCTGGAATTGAAAACAGACTGTCTCATTGGACTCAGAGAGCCCAAATCCATCTAAGATGTGTACTCATACACCATATAGATCTCTGCATGGTCAAAAATAAATATCCATCATATCCGACAAACCAAATAATAATAATCTGTAAAAGTGTTGAAAAGCACAAATCATCATCATAAGTCTAAAACCACCGCATAGAACCACCATGGTGACCTGTACCAAACCATATATCATATCTCTGTATCATCTGAAGTCTGCCACCTCATGTCCTGTGGTTGACTTTTGGTCAAACTGGGTTTGACCAAGTCAACATGACCCAAAATATAACTCAGGCTATCATCAAAACTATTGCAAGTGTCAAAGGTTAATGCATGCTCTACAATTCATTCAAGTAACAATTATAACAAGAAGTAATCATTTCACTGGCGATCAAAAACCAAATATATAAAGGTCTTCAATATTATCTATGACTCAGACTAGACATTCAGGACCATGCTCACTTCATAGTTGTGATCAATTTGCTAGTGAAGGGTGAGGGCTAAAAATCAAAAGGCTAGGCTAAGGGATGACTATTGACTTGACATTGTGACACTTTGGAAATGGAAAGGGAGTACACACTCTAACATATGTTGGACAAGCAGATAACACGGGGGATGGCAGTGTCTCACAGATGGGTAAGTTGTTCAAAGAGTGCTTATTCAACTTAGGCACCATGTCTACTTTCATAAAAGATAATCCAGCTTCATTGGGATCCATTGATTTCATTTCATAACCTTTTTGGCCTGCATAACCCTTCGGATCTCAGGTGTGTTGATAAGCACAACTAATCTCAGCTTGCATCCAGGGCATGTTTGTACATACATATATAAGGTCAGCAATCGTTTAGATATAGAGTTTAAGAACCACTGCTTTTTTGGACCTTTCATTATACTCTTCAAGGAGTATTTTTAGCTTTTCATTGCTCTTGCCCTTTACTCACGTGTGTTGATAAACACATTCTAGAGTTTACAGTTTCCTGGGTGAATTTAGATAAGTTTCCATAAGTAGTACATGAGCTTTCAGTTTTAGCCAACACATCTTAAGTGACTAGAGGGAGTTCATACCAGTGCCAAACATCGGGACAACCGACCAAAATGATTTAGGACTACAATCCAACTCACCATAGGTAAGTTCTGTCACCAACTCAGAGCCGAGACACAATAAACAGGGAAGCTTATCCAACACAGAGGCTAAAGTGGGGGAAGGTCCTCCATGCCACTAGTCAAGCAATAAATCAAGGTAATGAACAAACTGGTAGGTAATGAATGAATGAAGACAGTGAATAATGAGACCAACACTAGCAAGCCAAAGTATGGTGGAATGATCACCTCTATTCTCCCTAGGGAGGGTAAAACCAATGAGTATGGATAGTGAACTTCTAAGTCTAAGTGGGGACAATATAATATATATAAAAGTACAACCAGGTCCACATATCTATATGATCGCCAGATCATGATACTAAATGCCAAGACATGCTACAAAAATGAATATAAAAGCAATATAACCAAAACACCAAAATATACCTGCTAAGTCATATGCTTGAATGCTCACAATCTGAACCAACATCTCTGTCCTCTGAAACTGCTACTGTAACTCTGGGCAATACTGACTGCTCTGTATCAATGGCTAAATGGCTACATCGATCATCTCTTTGAGTGTCCTGAAACTCAATCAAGACATGGGGAATAAAACTGTTGTCCATGTAATAATCATGATCCATAATAGATGCTCATCTCAGCATCTCAATGTAAGGGAACTGGCTGAAAAGTGTACTGGAATCTGAAAAATAGTGTATGGTAGCCCGGCTACTATATATGTGATAACAAGGCCCTTCTCGGATTTCCTCCTGAGTAAAGTCATCCCATAATCTGGACCAATTGAGAAGCTTTTCTCTGCCCATAATACATTTCACAAAGACCTCCCACTTCTTGGTGAAGCCCTTAAGGGCTATCCTTACCAACTCAGAATCAGGGATAGTCTCTCTTACTGCTGCCAACTCGTCTTTGACTTGTGTGACACGAGTCAAGTAGGAGGCTACACCCTCATCTTTGTTCATTTTGATACAGTGTAGCTTGTCTTTTAGGACCATCTTACGATTCTCGTTCTTTGCTTCAAACAACTGGTTCAATGTGTCCCACATATCTTTAGTTATTTTCTTTTATGCTAAATGTGGGATGAGATGGTCTTTAACCCCATCCAGTATGATTCTCCGGGCTTCGGCTTCAAGAGCTTCATACTCCTCAAGCTCATCTTTATCTCCTAGCTTAGTCATGACACTGTTAGTAAATCCCCAACTCTCAGTTCCTTTAACAGAGCAGTGATTCTTACTTTCCATGGGATATAGTTGGATATTCCATCCAACCTATCCTCAAACCTGATACTCACCATGGAAAATACTTGCAACCAAAAACTAATAACTTGAAAGATAAACTTAACACTCTTTTCCACCTCAAAGAATACTTGCTTATTTTCTTCTTCAGTATGGCTCTGATACCAAGAAGAAAATTGACTTAAATATGAAATTTGCTCATTCACACATTTTGTCAAACACTTTGAAAAAACTAGGGTTTTAACTTGAAATTCTGAAAGTAAAACCACAACTTCAAAATGTACTCCAAATACTGAAAAGAACTTCAAGCAAGATGAACATAAGTAATTTTGGTCAAAGATTGGGCAAAACCCCACAAACTTGGGGAAAACCCTAAGAAGAAATTGTTTCTTTAAGAAGAGCAAACTCAGAAAATTCTTTACAATGAATTTTTCTTCCTTTAACCCTTACTAACAAAATTTCTCAAAACAGAACAGCAGCAAAAATACCTCGAAATCTGTACCAAAAAGTATTGTATGATCTGTTGTACGGCTACCCACGCATGTTGTATGGTACTGTGTGCCCACATGTGCCTGCAATTAATGTTGTACGGTTTGCATTTAATGTGTAATCAATTCTTGGGATTCAATCCCACACATGTGACTATCATAAATGCGTTGTACGGCCTGCTATAGGTTTCCTAGGGATGCATGCTACTCCTTTCTCTTGGAAATCGTGCCCTTTCATTGCTAGGGAACTCTTCTTGGTCTTCAATCTTCCTCTTCCTCTCTTTTGATGGTGACTGATCTTCATTTGTCCCTTTGTCTTCTTTTATACTTTATTTTTCACTAACTAACCCTAACTACCAAAGAAACTACCTAATCAATGGCTAGCATTAGATTAGGAGATCTAAGGTTCACAATAGATGCACTTTTTCAATTAATTAAAAAAATACATCACTTAAGTGACCCACTTTTATAAAGTACAAAATATCCCTTTACTTACATAAACGTAAATTTATTACATAAATACACAAAGGACAAAACTTCCTGGTCCTCCTCATCACACCCATACCAAAAATATGGGAGGACCTCCATAGTTATCTTTTTCAACATGTTTTAGGACATGTCCTAGTGTGTCACGTGTCCGACATGTGGGGCACAGACACGGGGACCCTGGGGGACGTGTCATTTTACTTAGGCCATAAGGTATCATGCAACCCACTAGCTAACCAACACCAAAAGGTTGCACGGTACCCCAAATCATTGTAGGCATAGATGTTGGCTAGGCCTAAAAGTCGCCCATCAAGATTAAACATAACCCGGGGTAATCTTTGTGAGAGGTCAATCCCTCACTCAACAACAACGCTAGCTAAATGCAAGGAGACTAGCATAGCAAAACCATCTTTTCCTTCAAACAATCTATTTCCTTCTAACATGACTTAGGCCTCAAAGATTCCATGAGGTTACTTTCATTCCAAACCAATAACATCATGTAAGTTTGTAACTCCACCTTCTTATCCTTGAGGTTGCAAAGAGAACCAAAGGGGGTTATTTGCAATAAATGACGACCAGAGCAAGCAATCCCCAAGGGTTATCTCAATTGTTTCAATTGGCAATCAGCATCCACCATTGTGTCCTTGCCTTGGTCATGGAGGAGTGGTGAAGGAGGTAGCTCTACAACTATCACTCCCATGCTAGACCAAGCCAGCAGAGTGCTGACTAGTTACTGTACACTACTTACTGGTTACTGTACACTACGGCCTACTAAGTCCAAGTGTTGCTATAGAGCTTTAGAGGTCAACACTGTAAGCTTGGGTTCAAGTCGCCCAGCACTTTTCTTCTTACAACCTACGTCCAAGCATCTTCACTCATATTCATTGCTTGGGAATGTTTAGACCCTAGGAAGGGTTTGTATGGGGTCAATGCAAGATTGGCCTAAGACATCAGTGGACAATTACGGATATCCGATATAGTGATTCGGGCTTTGACACTGAAAGCAAGTGTTGGAGAAATTGATATAGCAAACCAGTAGTCGCAAAACCCTATCCCCATCCTGGATGAGCACAAATTCTTTAAAGTCCTTCGAAAATTTGAAAGGTTAAAATTAACACAAGCTCATAGTTGGGGACTAGGGGTGAAACACTGTTATGGATCATGATAGTTGAAACTCCCTAACGCTCCCTAAAGGAGTATAGATACACTCTAGGGTTGGCCAGAAGTGCATTAGGCGGCCAGAAAATTCAACCCAGGCTGGGCAAGACAACTAAGCAACATTATCAATGGAGAAGTCATGATACAAGGCAAACAAAACAACCAAGGTCTCATGGCAGTCGCAGACACAAGGGACTTGACATAAGATTTCCATCACATGGGCCAATTCATCAAACTAAAACCAGTGTTATAAAAACCGGACCGGTTTCGGTCGAACCGGACCGGTTCCGGTCGAACCGGCCGATTCAACTGGTCCAGAGGCGTCACCGGTTCAAATTGGTGTCTCAAACCGGAAATGGCCGGTTCCGTACGGAACCAGCCGGTTCTGACCGGTTTTACCGGTTTCGGCCGGTTTTTCCGATTCCGGTTCCGGTTTTGACCGGTTCAGTACATAACCATACATCAACATTTAAGAGGCCATTTTTTAATTTTTTTTTTTAAATAAACAAGTTGGTTGAGTGGGGAAGGTTCTAGATAACCCTAAGCCCCTAAGAAAGCTATAAAAGCAACCCCAACCGCTCTATTTCTCTCACACTATTCACTTGAGTATTTTGAGTTAAGAATCATTCTTGACATTCTTGGGAAGTGTAGCAGCCTTGAAAGGGTATGCTAAGTACCTACAACAGTCCTGGTTATATCATCATAAATAAAATACACCTAATAGTAGTTATCTACAGCAGTAAAGAGACTTTGAGCAACCCTGGCCCCTAACAACAACTCTAAGCTAATTGTGTAGTTAAAATAAACTTTTGTGGGCATATTCCAAGGTGACTGTCTGTTACAACAACCTTGAAACAACCCTTTCAACAACAACAGTTTCCTCAACATGTTAGACATATGATTCAAGTGAAATATGCTTAGTATGGCACATAGCAAGATACATACAGGAGCCCTTTTTGCAAATTTGTGTATAATAGTTTTGATTCACATGGTTGAACATATATCTATATCTATATATATATAATTTTTCAAAATTTGAACATTTTATGTATTTTTGGTGGACCAGTTTTGTGATCTGGTTTTTTTTCCCGGTTTTGGTCCGGTTCCGGTTCTCGAGGTAGGCCGGTTCGACCACCGGTTCGGTTTTTATAACATTGACTAAAACAGAAAGAATCCCTCGCTTAGACTGCAGTATGGGTGCAGTGACAGTGCTGTGGCTCACACACCTCCCTGAAACATCCTCCAATAACAGCCTCAAGAGGCACAAAGTAACCTGGAATGGAGTTCACACAAAATTGATTGCATAAACTATCATATTCAAACTCAGAAAAATAAATATCAAGAGGGGGGGTCATTACCTCATGATAAACCTTCAGAACAAACTTTGGGGTAGTATTGGGCACTATTACAGTATTACCATTCTGAAGACCAGTCACAGGTCTGAGCAGAACAATGGATTTTCAGGAAATGAGGAACCCATAGTGCTCCTACCGTCCTTATCACTAAAAGGCCATGGCCTGACAAGTCAGCTATGCCAATTCAATGTGAAAGGACTGGACAATAACTCTGAAAAAACCAAAAGATCACAATCCTTCAGACAATGGAAAAACTAGTTGCTCTCCTCAGATCTTTTCCAACGCTGCCATGTTTTTAGCATTAGCTGATTTGAATAGAATGTTTGCTAATAATAGAAGTCAAAGTGTTGAAATTTGTACCTAGGAAGTGTTCTCTTAGTTATTTTTTACCTAAGTAATTAATGAGGGAAAAGGGAACATGACCCTTATATTAATTGCTTGAGATGAGCAATTAATTCACTTTAATGTTATAAAGTGACTTTTGGTTTATTTAAGTAGTAGGTGAATAAATTTAATTTATGGAGAGAATTATGAGCATTTATTCTCATCCATTGATCTAATCTATTGTGGGCCCTTGGATTAGATGAGTCTTCAGTTACCATTGAGTGGCAAACCAAAAGACAAGGAAATTGAATTAAATAGACATTCCCTCTTCCATTTGCACATCATCCAAGAGAATTGGAGCAAGTAAGAATTGCTTGAGAAAAGATTGTGAGGTCGAGTTAGAGAGAGAGAGATTGGCTGGGAGAACTAGCACGAATTCCTAGGAGATTGCAGCAGCAGTAACAGAGCCTGATTTTCTGAGAGACAGGCACGAAAATCGAGGCACTCTTCAGGAGCTTACAGCAGCATGAAATTTGAGAATTTGGCTCAAATTTCGAGGATAATTTCTGGGCATGCATTCCCAGAATTTTGGCACTAAGTTCGAGGAGTTTAATGCAGCATTTAATGTGGCTAGAATTACTGTTGAAGTGATTTCATGCAGCTGAAGTGGGCAGCACGAAAATCGAGGCAGACAGCCTGATTTTGAGGATTAATTTCAGTCTGATGCTGAGCATACATGCCCAGGCATTGGACACAAAATTTGAGACCATTACGTACAGCTGCTACAGGAGAGAATCCGTACAGTCTGAGGAAGAAATCTGGCGCAAACTCCAAGGCAGATTTTATGACTGTTAATGTGGAAATTGCTGTACTTCCTGGGTTAAGATAAGTTGGTTCATTAACTGCTGTTAATTCTGCTGTATAATTTCATTAACAAAATAATAAAATATCTCTCTCAACAGGTTTTCCCCAAGTTGGGGTTTTGCCTGGGCCATATTGGCTAAAATTTATATGTGTCTGAAATTTCATGAGATGAATGTGTTTTCTGCTCAGAATTTTAATTGGTAGAACTTCTTTCTGTGCTTTAAATTCAGATGGTTCATGAGTAAATCTTATTGGCAGCTAGTTGAATGAGATTTTAAATATTGAACTGAGATTATCTGTGCATTAGCTTAAAGTCTGTTTAAGAGGTGAAATTTCTACACAAAGAACTATTTAACTTTGATGAATCTGAAAATGTTCTTGATGAAGATAATTTAAAAATTAAAGAGAAATTTAATCAAATTAGGAAACAAAAAATTATTATTCTAGTGAATTGTAGATAAGAACAAGATAATATCAGTAGACTGTAGAGTTTAGAAACTAAAAAGAAAGAAAACTATAACAACATAACTAGTATCTATTCATAATTTTTTGTTACTGATTTTATATTATGTATTTTTGTAATCATAGTTAGAAAAACAAATTTTATGTAGGATGACGAATGTGAAATAACTGGAAAATAAAGGGTTAAAAACTAAATTTAAAAACAAAGATACAAATAATGGAAAAACTGACAATTTATTCACAAATAGCACTAGAAAAGTTTCAGCTACTGTGAAAAACATTGAAATGATATATCAAGGACACTACCTCAGAAAAGTGTGCTCGCTGAAGATGAATTTGCCGTAACCAACCAGGAGTCACTCCAAGAAAACGATTAGCTACACCTCCAACACCAGGCTCTGCAATATCAGAACTACTGGCAGAATTCACTGTGTTAGTAATCCCACCTCCAACACTATTTGTGCTAACACTGGCAGTAGAATAAGCACTGGAACTGATGGTGATGCTAGTATTGGTGCTGTCAAGAGAACTTCTAGATATTATACTCCATTTCTCTATTTCCTCTTCAGGAATTTCACCATCCTTGGAAAGAAGGGGAAGCCTGAGCCGTTGGGCAGCCTCTGCAACAACTAGCCTTTGTTCTAAAGCTTCATAGACCTGCAAAACTGTGAAGCCATCAGAATAAAGTTTTCACTAAGACATTCCCAAAAACAGTCACGAGTCGTATCAGAAAACCTATCTGTTCAAAAACTGATGTTCGAAGGGCACACACAAACCACCAAAGTCAAATCCAAACAAGACATGGAGCCCACTTAATGGACATAATATTATTTGAAGGGTGGAATTATCGACACCTAGAAAAGCAGAGAAACGCATGGACAACCTGCCACAAGTTCTGTTTGGCAGTTGATTGAGCTTGGAATTCTTGTGCATCTCATAATTGACACTGTTTAAAAGTTAATCAATGTACTCACTTGATAGTCTTTTTTATCAAATTTGATTATAGGGCTAATAAACAAACATCATGTATATTTTCCACTGGCAAAAGCTCAGATGCTCCTCTAGTTATCATTGAGGTATGTAAAGCAATGTCAGGGATTTTTATCTAAAGAAGCAAGAGTCTAGTAAAATTACTTGTGCAATGTTCATTACAGATTTTGTTTTAGAAATCTAAACTGAGATTTGTTTCCTCACCTTCCTATAACATTTTTTAAAACCATTTTTCACATTACTAAACAATTTTGGTATTCTTTATTTTGTGTCCATATTTGTGACTGAATGTGGGCTTAGATGCAGTAAAGACGGATGAGCAATAGCAATATCATAATCATTCTGTATTCTATTTTCCCAAAACACACTTTTCTTCTGCCTACTTTCTTGTTGTCCCAGCATCATTAACAGAATTATCAACAATATGTTGAGATATTGTAACTTCAAAGAATATTATATTTGTACTTTATTATTCCGGAGATGATTCATTCCTCCGTGAAGATCTTATTGTATATCCGGAGATGTTTATTCCTCCGTCGGAATGTGGTAACTAGGGTTATTAGACTTCCCTAGTGGGGGTCGGCCCTGTATGTGTTATGTGGGTCAAAGGGTTATTAGACCACCCTAGAGGGGTTGGCCCAGTCAGTTGTAGTGGGGTATTTAACCCATTGGTTAAATACGAGCCTACATGATTTGTGTAAAAGACAAGTCGGAGTAGTGTATAAATAGAGGAGGTGTATTCCTCATTTTACACACATTCACTCACTTGAGAGTGGCGCACTTGTGGAGGAGAGGTCTGCTATGGAGAAGGAGGAGCTTATGCTCAGGGTTACATCTTTGTATATTGCTGATCATCTATATTGAGGAAGCTTTGCTGGGTTTTCTACCCCATGAGGGTTTCCCAGGATAAATTTGTGTCTCTTGTGTTTATGCTGTGCTTGTTGTTTCTTCAGTGATCCTGTATATGCTATTATTGTGAAATGGAATGCAATGCTGCTATTTTCTGTCTTAGCATATTAAATCTTAACACAATATATGACAGAAATCCAAAGAAATCTGCTGCAATTCAAATTAACAAAGTTGTCAGACATAATGACTCGGCAAACTGGAGGTGTGAGAATTGGCTTGGACTGGAAAAACTCAGCAGTTGACTTGGGAAATCACAAATATATATCTATATAGAAGATTATGCTATAAACAAATTTACAGAGGATTGCATCTCAAATAATAAGATAATACTCATCGTAACCATATCTGCATGTCAATCAGACCTGGGTCAGTTGCAGAGATGAATCTGCAATGCATGCACATGGGAATGGGAAATCTAAATTGAATATGTTCAGGAATTGACCATGTAATGACTTTGATGGGAATTCTGGCAGAGTTTTGAACAGGATTTTGAAAAATGGGTCCAGTGAACAAGGGTTTTGATGGAGGTAGATTAAGAGTTGGTTGATTTTCCCCCTAACCTAGTGGAGATCAATCAGGGAGGTTGCATCTTCCTGTCTCAACAAGAGGTGATAGATGCATGAAGAGACCAAGGTCATAGCCAAGTTGAGCTGGAAAGAACGTCAGTGGAGGTATGAACAACCCTGGAAGTTCAATGTATGAAGGAGAGTTATATGACCTTCCAATGAATGGACTCTTTGGTTTCTGGCAAATTTGAATCCAGATTCAACCCATGTGATGTGATGGGAGGGGTTTCATCCTGCAGAGTAATCAACGATCCTCATGAGCCAACAAATGGACATTGTCATGATATCAATGCCAGGACCTTCCAATGGAGTCAGCAATTTATACCAATGGTGTGAAAAGGACTCTTTGGTTTCTTGCAGATTTGAATCCAGATTCAACCCATGTGATGTGATGGGAGGGGTTCCATCCTGCAGAGGTAATTAATGATCCTCATGAAGCAACAAATGGGCATTATCGTGATATCAATGCCATAGGATCTGTTAGCACCTAGATTGGATTTCTTCAAAATCCAATTGAAGTGTCATTCTTAGTTTGTTCATGGGTAGATTACATGATGGATTGGTTAGTCAGTTCATTAATTCAGCATTAAAATTCATGAGTGCGTTTCAGACTTGGCACATGGTCTCATGTTTTTGTTGCCAGGGGTTAATGCCAAATGGTAGGACAAGTTCCTGAGCAGGTCTCACATATATCTAGGTGTATCTAATGGGCAGAGATTCAGTAGAGCAGGTACCCCATACTTGTAGGTTCGGTGCAGTATTCAAAACAAGTATGGGAGGTCCAAGACCCCCAAAAGGGTATGATCAAGTTGGTTCTTGTGGTGTCTTGGAAATCATCATTTTCACGATTTGATCATGCTTTTAAATACCCTTTGGTGAGATGTGCATGGGTTTCAAATTTGAGGCAAATCTAAGTAGTTGCTATTTTTAGTAAATTCTAGTTTAATTAGTTGTTATTTTTGGCCATTTGAGTTTGGGCCAATTGACAAGATAATTACATATTTGAGTACCCAATGGGAATATGTGCCTATGATTCGAGTTACAGCTAATTCCGAAGGTGTGGATTTTGGTATATTTTTAGGGTGACTAGACTTTTGGATATTTGGCATCTAAGTTGCACGAAACGTGGAAACATGTACAAGTTTCGGAAATGGGAACACTTGGAAACGTGACCCCCCAAAATTGGTACGTCAGGAGAAACGTGGTATATATATTTATATATATATAGTTTTTAATAACACATTATATCACAATAAAATAAGATTAAAGAGGTTAATTCGTAGGTAGGTTTAAAAACAATTTAGAGGTTAATTTGTTTTCATTTTCCATAAACAAAGGTTTTTTTTATTTCCTATGGGTTTGAAGTCGCCCATGGGCCTTTGGAGGTTTCCTAGAAGTTTCCGAGAAGTTTCCAAGTTTCCGCAAGTTTCCGGTACCGATACATGGGTATTCTAGAGGTTTCATGCAACATAGTTTGGCATACAGTTGCAATGTCAAATTTCAAGTCATTCTGAGCACTTGGAAATTTTAGGGACAGATTGTTTTTTAGCATGGTCAAGAGCTAGGTTGCGGGGAAGCGCCCCCCCCCCCTTCGCCCCCGGTCCGGAAGCTAGCTTCGAGCCGAAGCTAAACCGAAGTGCGCTTCCATTTCACTTTCGGATGAGAGCATTTTTCGAAAGCTCGCTTCACTGCAAAAAATTACGCTCCCTGCCTCTGTACGGAAGCGTTGAGGAAGCTATAGGGAGCGATCACTTCCTGATAGCTTCCTCAACGCTTCCATACGCTTTGAACTTCGCTTCCGTACACTTCCAGGGGATTTAAAAAACGCTTCCCATCGCTTCCAAAAACGCTTCCCGTCACTTCTCTCATAGCTTCACGTCAACCCGCATAAAGGGCAAGGAGAAAGGGGGTGGGATCCACGATTTGAGTATTGGAGGGAAGGAAAAGGGCTTTGGGGGATAAAGCCCTCTTCTCCACTCTCATTCCCACAACAATCCGGAGGAGCATAACTTGGAGGATAGAGCCTTATAGCTTTATAGCGCTTGGAGGAAGAGCTTTTGGGCGATGAGTATGACCATGCAGTAGCAATGCCGCCTCCATCTTCTACCTTGTTTCCAGATGCACCATCTTTGCCTAGAGGTTCAACTTCACGACCTCCATCTGCATCAGTGAGAGGGGGTCGTGCAAGATCGAGTCTTAGACGTGGCTCAGCATTGGTGGCTACTAGGGATGATAATCCCACTCCCATTGTTCATAGAGCATGAGAAAAGAAAATGGAAATTTCCCGTGGCAAGAGGAAACATCCATAAAATCTACTTTTCTTGTTTACAATACTTTCAAGTTTCTGCACTATTGACTCTTTTATATTTATTATGGTATATTTTGTAAACCTTACATGGCATTTCAAGTTTGAAGTTTGAAGTTGAAACTTGAACCTACCCTTGAAGTTCACTATTTGCAACTTTGCATGATTGAGTCATTGATTGCATCAAAGCATATTATAACTCTTTGGTAATGAATATGATGCTTCGTGAATTGTTTCAACTTTCAACTTTCATTTTATGGTTGATGTTCTCTGTTATAGACTATGTCACTATAGTTTGGTAAGTTGGTTACAACTTACAAGTACTAGCGATGACAAAATGTTTATATATTGAAAATTTGAAGCTTTAAGGTTGAATCTTGATGTTATAACTTATGGAATCATGGATACTGGACCTATGGTTGATGAATTCAGTAGTAAATGATTAATGATTGATGATTGATGAGTGATGTTATATGGTATTATTGTTTATGTCATGTTTTTATCCTTTCCATAACTAATTCAACATTCTACATGCATTTGTTGACATATATGCAACAAAATATATAAAAATATATATATTATATAAGAAACGCTTCTGGAACGCTTCCTAACCGGAAGCTTTTCAAAATTTCGTTTCTCGCTCCCGCTCCCAAGTAACCTTGGTCAAGAGTTAGAATATAAGGCTTACATGTGTACTAAAATCACCTTAGTGACTTTGACTCTAAAAGCTATGGTTTTGGTTAATGTTAGCTTTTAGAGTTTTGGACAAATAAGACCTCTAGAACTCTTTATCAATGGGAGTTATTGTGTAATCCATCTCATACGCGATGTAACCCTATCTAGGGTTTTGTTATTAAGCCCATCTAGCTCATTTTGTAGTATGCTATCTAAGTGGGTTCGTTATTGACCTAGCTTAGAATAAGTGTGAGCATCGAGCTCTTCTAATGGAGTTTACTGCTAGCAACTAAGTCGTATTATTGGTATAGATCCTTTGTAGTGTTAAAGGGAGCCATTGGACAAGAGGCAAATCACGAAGCTGCCATATCAATTTAGACGAGGGCCATCCAGCCATTGGACAAGAGGCAAATCATGTAAGAGAGCTACCATACTAGCCACCATTTGAAGAGTCATTGAGAACAAAACAAAAAAAGGAGGAGTTGAATCAGAAATTTGGTCGCAAAGTTTTAAATTAAAACAAATCTCATTGCTGAATCAGTGATATCTACACAATTTAACCACTAGATCCATATTGCAATTTATCCACCAAGGATTTCTTGTTAAAGTAAAAAAAGGATGTAGCTACCAAGGGTCTCTGCGAATCGCCACCAAAGAAAAATCATACAAATGCATGTCTATTGTACCTGTATAGTTGGCGGTAGCAAGATTGAAAGTTAATTTTATTATCTGTGATGACAATGGGAAGGGATTCTGTTCATTTTTGCACTGGGATATGCATTATTTCTGGCATTTTTGGACAAGAGACATCCCTGGAAACATTTCTGAGGAATTTCCGGGATGTTCTGTACCAGTTATGGTTTCTGAAAAGCTTCCAGGCAGGACATCGGAGCAGGGCAAGAGTTTCTTGAGACCGAGTCTAACTTAAAGAGTCAATCTGACTCGCATTTGATTTACCAGTTTCAGTCAATATTCACGAGTCGAAATTGCAAGTATGACTGGGGGCTAAGTCAGAATAGGAGCATCCTACTCGGCTTCCTAAAAGAGCAGAATCTAACGACAAGAATCAACTTGAACTTGGAAGTGTCTGGTAACACTGCAAATTCAGCATCCTAACTAAGAATTTCTGAGATCTCAAGAGCAACAGTCTGTGGTTCGGTTTCAGAAAACTTATCAGCAAGTGCTTACAAATTATAAAACCCTCCCCCTTGGGATACAATAGCCTTCTTTCCTTCATTTTACTTTTCAGTGATGTGAAAGATGATGGTTATAGTATATAATGAAACCACCTACAGTAAAATTTTGACATCATAGAAGGCTAATGAGCCAGAAGAGCAGCTGCAAATTTGAACCCGACTGTAAATGAGATTATTTTTCCAAATCGAAATGTGCAATGTTAAAGTTAAACCCAATTGTAAACGACATTACTGTTCCAAATCGAAATGTGAAAAATTGAGGTTAAGGGTTCGAAACCTGTGGGGAGCTCTTTAATCCCAATTGAGAAAACAGGGTTTGAAGGTCTCGAATTCCCCCGAGGTTCGCAACTGACACCGCCTGCTGATACTCTTCCACCATTGCGACTGCTTCACAATACACGGCCTGCATAAACGAAAACAATTTAAGCAATAAGCCTGCCGTGAAAACAAATAAGAACCAGTAAAAAAACAAGTGAGATACAATGGATAACAGATCACCATGGCTTCCAGGTAACGAAGCCTCTCTCTCGCCATCTCTTCCCGCGCCTGCAGATCAAATTGAACATTAATCTGATTTACCAAAATTGACCAAGGAACTAATACTAGCATTAATTATTACCAGTTGAAGATCATAGTAAGTTGGTTTGGCAACGAGCGATCCATCCGGGGCGAGACAATGCCGTTCCAGCTGTTCGATTACTTGGGATACATCCGCCGCGAGGGTCTGCCCGGGAGGGGGCATCAATATTGGTTTCACCATCTTAATAAAATTCCTTTCTGCTTCACATTTTGTGTTTCAGAATGCTATTTATATAGAGAACGCCATGATGAATGAGTGAAATTTACGGCTGATTTTGAAAATTCATGGACCCTCTTCAGCTAATGACGATTGATTGATCGATCGGTTTGAAGTGGGTGGGAATTTCAAAAACTTCATTCGCAGCATTGCTGACGGAAGATCGGGCAAAGCAGATTGGCTTTTAAGTAGTATAACCTATGGCTTTTGTCCATTTTATTTTTTCTCTATAAATTATTATTTTTTAAAAACTTATTTGACATATTGTGTATGTTTCATTTAATGACGAGTATGTGGGTGGATTGATATAGTTTCAAAGCTTTCATGATTAACTTGTTTTACATACATGGAGGAGAGGAGATAATACCTATTTTTAATAGGAGGTTGTAATTAATCAATTATTTTAAAAAAAAAAAGGTGGTTCACCGTTTGTTAGGGGGCTAGTCCACTTGGGGAAATGGTCACCACCTGTTATTCTAGAGAATCAAGGTGGCACGAATTACAATCATTACAATATGGGCTCAACAAGAGCAATATGTCACTTACAAGAATTGAACCTGGGTGGGGAGGGTAACAAACATTCCTCCCAATAGGGAAGATACTATAGGACACGCTGCGAATAAGCTATTCGTGGACTGCAAAGCTAGGGTTTCATGCGCGCACGCTGCTGCGCGTCTCTGCTGAGGATGGGTGCCTCTGAAGGAGGGCACCCCTCTCCTCCTCCGTCGTCCGCCGAGGAAGACGCATTCGCCCGGTTGATTAATGAGTATGGGAAAAAGACGGAGACCGCCCCACCTCCGAAGTTTGTCAAGAAGCTGGAGGCCATACCTGAAATAGAACTGCCACCCGGAGAAACCTATTCACCTGGCTGTCTCTCTTGCTGATAGGGCCCTCATAGGGCAGTTTACGGGATTGTGGCCATCTCCTCGCTCCACGGAAACTTGGATCCAAAACAACTGGCGCCCCCTGATATCCCAAGGAGTCACCAGCTATGCGATTGGCAGAGGGTACTTCCTATTTGACTTTGCTTCGAAAGAGGACAGGGATCTGATTTTCAGAAATGGGCCATATTTTATGGGGCCTCAGGGCTTATACCTGAATAGATGGACTCCAGATTTTGACCCTGCTATGGATGTGCCCAAAGCCGTTCCTGTCTGGGTTCGACTGCCAAACCTCCCCATGCATTGTTGGAGTGAAGAATCTCTAAGAACCATTGGAAACGGACTGGGGAAATATATTGATAAAGCTGACCCTAAAGGTCAATACTCCTTTGCACGTATCTGTGTGGAAGTTGACCTAGAAGCAGGGCTTCCTGAAGCGGTTAAACTTTCAATCAAAGGATGGAAACACTTCCAGCAACTGGACTATGAGCAGTTACCATTTAAGTGCAGGCATTGCCATGAATATGGTCACTTCCAGAGAAACTGTCCAAAATCCCAAAAATCCGAAACAGAGAAGAGACTGGAAGAAGACTGGCAGCAAGCCAAGAAGCATAAAGCTAACCCAAGAAGAAAAGGTCCTAAGGGGAACCCCCTGAACGGGGCCATGAAGGAACCTTCGACCGCAGGCCCGGAGTCTTCAAAAATTCAAGAAAGCAATCCAAACCCTAGATCTGGGAATAGCTTCGTCATTCTCAAAGACCAGACGCCATTGACAAAACCAAGTGAGCTAGAGGAACCCTTGCCTGCGGCGACCCCCTCCTTGGCCAAAAGAAAGGATGCTAGATCCGCAGAACACCTGGATGTGGAAATAGAAGCAACAAACCCAGCAAGGGAAGGCATCCCGCAAAATCCTGTAACTGATGAAGGCACAGAAGAAGAGGATACGGACGAAGATGATCCTGAGTCACCAAAGCCTGCTAAAAAGGATCGTAGAGGAAGGAAAACGGAAAGGGAGAAAAGGGAAGTAGCCACATACAAGGATAGGTTAGCAGGAGTCCAGACCACTCTGGAGAAGCATCTCAATCCTAGAAATACCAGACAGCAGGGAAATGCCTCAAAAGGGGCAACCACCACAACCAAAGGTAAGTAATGCAGATTGTCTCCTGGAATTGTAGGGGGTTAGGAAGTAAGTCGAAAACGTTATCAATGAAAGATTTAATCAAAATCTCGAATCCCTATATCCTCCTGATCCAGGAGACTAAAATGGAAGAGCAGGCCTGCCTTCTGGCTGCTCCTTCTTTTTGGAATCAAGCAGAATGCATTGCGGTCAGTTCAAGAGGGGCGTCTGGTGGCATAGCAACGCTCTGGGATCCCTCGAAGATTGAAATTGTAAGTCATGCTAAATCACCCCACTGGGTTTTTACTGAATTTCTGTTTAAAGATGCTAATCTCCATCTAAGCCTCTTTAACGTCTATGCTCCTATAAATATCTCTGAGAAGCAGTCATGCTGGACTAGTTTGAATGAACATATGACAACCTCCCATTTAGAAAACTTTGTTATTGCGGGGGATCTTAATATTACTCTCTCCTCAGTGGAAAAAAAAGGAGGCAATATTGTTAGAGATCCTGCCAGGGAATGGGTGGAGGACATTATCTCGGAATGGGATCTGGAAGACATCAAACCGGCCAAAGGGAAGTATACCTGGACGAACAAAAGGATAGGACCGGGCCATATTGCCGCCAGACTTGACAGGTTCCTGGTCCAGCATTCTGTCCATATTCATGGGTACGACCTGTCTTCCTCCATTCTTCCCTTTTGTGCCTCGGACCATAAGCCTATCTCTCTCTCCTTTATTAAAGAACAGAACCTTGGACCTATTCCCTTCAGGTTCAACCCAGCCTGGATCCGTATGGAAGGCTTTGAGGAGATTGTGGCAACTGCTTGGGAAACTAATGTCAAAGGGTCTCCCTTTTTTGTCTAGGAAGCAAAATTGCGGCTGGTGAAAAAGGCACTTAAAGACTGGGCAAAACGTCTGAAGTCTCCGAAACAGCAAAGGATCGAAGCAGAAAAAGCCCTGGAGGATCATCTCATAGGAAATGAAGGGCTTCTTTCGCAAACTTCTCTGGATAAAGAAACCTATCTTCACAACAAGCTGCATGAAGCATGTAGGCTGGAAGAAAACTACTGGAAAATAAAATCAAGAAACACGTGGTTGCAGGAAGGGGACAAAAATACCAAATTTTTCCACAAGCAAGCAGAGATCAGGAAACATTTCAAGACTGTCACCAAGATTGAGCATTGGGGGAAGCAACTATCTGAGTTTGATGAAATCAAAAAAGCAGCTCATGAACATTTTCAAGATCTGTATACCGAAACTTCACCAAGGAGGGACTTCAATCAATCTAAGTCCCTTAATAACATCCCGCTTCTGGTTTCTGATCAAATGAATCTCCAGCTCCTTCGGCCTATATCTCTTGAAGAAGTCAAATCAGCTGTTGATGGGATGAGCCCTGACAAAGCCCCTGGACCGGATGGTTTCACAGCAAGATTCCTCACATCTTGTTGGTCCCTCATCCACCCTGATCTGTTCCGGATGGTAAAGAAATCCCTGTCCTGTCTCAAACTTGGCGGAGGAACTAACTCTTCCTTCCTTGCCCTCATTCCCAAAGAAAAAGGAGCCTCATCATTCTCTCGCTTCCGGCCTATCTCCCTCTGCAATATTGGCTATAAGGTAACCACAAAAGTCATTGCCAACAGACTGAAAGCTGTCCTCCCTCTCATCATACCTGAGAATCAAGGAGGCTTTATCAAAGGCAGGCAAATCTCTGACAATATCATCTTAGTCCAAGAGGCCATTCATTCTAGTGTGACTAGAAAAGAAAAAGGAATGGTTGTTAAACTGGACCTTGCCAATGCCTTCGATAGAGTCCGCCATAGCTTTTTGTTTCAGGTAATGACCAGATTTGGGTTTGCTCCAAAGCTGATCTCTTGGATTAAAGCCTGTATCAGCACTCCATGGATCGCCCCTCTGGTGAATGGGAGAGCTGCTGACTTTTTCCAAGCTTCAAGGGGTCTCAGGCAAGGATGCCCTCTGTCACCTCTTCTCTACGCCATCCCAGCGGCCTCTCTCAGCTACATTCTGGACCATTATAGAACCCATGAAGATCTTCTGGGGTTAAAAATTGTGCGTGGGGTTAAAGAAGTTAATCATGCCCAATTTGCGGATGACACCCTCCTCATGAGTGGAGCAAGCCCAACCATTGCTAGGAAGTTCAAAGAGGTACTTGACATCTATCAAGATGTTTCCGGAAGCAAAATAAACTATACCAAGAGCCAAATCTACAGCTGGAACTGCTCCCCAATTGAGTTGCAAGCTATATCCAGAATTCTCATGATAGAAGGTAAATACCACTGGACGGACTTTAAATATCTTGGAGTTCCAATATTCAAGGATAAGCCAAAAGTCTCCAGTTGGGAACCGTTGATTGAAAAGTTGAATCTGAAAATCAAAGCCTGGGGAGCCTCATGGCTAAATCTTGCAGGGAAATCAGTGCTCATCAAATCCGTTCTGGCTAGCATGCTTGTCTTTCAATGCTCCTTGCTTTTGGCCCCTATCACTGTCCTCAAAAAGATTGAAGCTCTTCTACGGAGATTCCTGTGGAAAGGAGGAAAACAAAATGTAAACAAACTTCTCCTGGTCAAATGGGAAAAAGTTACAGCCTCTTATCATGAAGGAGGATTGCACATGCGAGATCTTAGGGCCCAAAATCTTGCCCTGGGGGCTAAGCTATTGTGGAATTTAGTGTCAGGGGGCTCTTCATGGAGTAAACAGGTGCTATGGAAAAAGTACTTTTCAGGGACTAGACTCAGATGCTTGGATCAGGGTCCGAAGGTGATAAAAGGCTCTCCCCTCTTTGCCCTCTGTTCTAAAGCCTACCCCCTCCTTGCTGAGGATCTCACGTGGATCCCTGGAAATGGAAAGAAAATTAGAATCTAGGAAGACTCCATCTATGGTAACCCTCCAATCGGAAACAATGAAGGGATGGATGGAATTCGGAGATTTCTATCAAGCAATGGTATCTCCAAACTTTGGGACATATCAAAATGGCATCCGGACGGTCAACAAAGATGGATAGGTTGGGTCATTCCTAACTGCCCTCCAACCTTAGCTGAGGAAAAAGATCTCCTCCTTCGGTGCCTGGATGGGAAATCCCCGGTTGCCAAAAGATATAAAGATGTAAGAGGGTGGGGCTCCAACTCCGGTCATTACTCTGTCGCCCAAGGTTACAGAAGTGTTAAAGCCATCCCCAATGTTCCTCGAAACCCTGCAGTCTGGAAGTATATCTGGTCAAACAAAACGCTACCCAAAATCAACCATTTTATCTGGACCCTAGCCCATAATAGTGCCCTAACCACGGAAGTCCTGCGAAGGAAAGGATGGGAAGGCCCATCTCGTTGCCCCCTATGCCTCGCTGCTGAAGAAACGTCCCCTCATCTGTTTATATCTTGTCCCTTCTCTACTCTTGTCTGGAATCTGATGACTCTCCCATGGCATATTCCCCTGAACTTTGAGGATGTCCCCTCCCTTCTTTGCCGATGGATGTCGTCTTCTCCTGTCAGGACCCAGCCTAAGGATCCTCTTGCTATTGCATGGTCGGCCCTCCCCAAGTTCATATGCTGGAAGCTTTGGCTGGAACGAAACAGTCGAATATTCCGTGGAACCAGATCTTCTCCTCTACAGGTGGTGGTCAAAATTAAAGCCCTGTTAGGGGACTTCATAAGTTCACAAATCTCCCGTTGCTTAAATTCGGCTTTATCGATCGAAGAAGCCAACTGGCTTCAGAGTATTCCTGGTACTGTAGCTAACCTTCCGGTCAGAGACCCGGTGTTGCACAAGTGGGAAATCAGACTTACGGGGGAGGAGTATGACCAGTGGTGTAAAAATCGTGGAAACCTTTTGTACTTTGATGGAGCTTCAAAAGGAAACCCAGGGGAGGCAGGAGGGGGAGGGGTTTTCATTAGCCCCGATGGACATCCGATATTCACTTATTCCTGGAATTTAGGAGTAGAATCCAACAACATGGCGGAAGCCCTGGCCCTTTGGCAAGGCTTAAACCAAGCTCTTCTCCATGGCGCACAACATGTAACTGTAGTAGGGGACTCCAGGATGATTATCCAATGCATAAACACTATGAAATTACCAGCATCCATGCGACTTCGTCAGGTTCTCCAAAGAATTGCTCTGCTCATTCCTCTTTTCCAGGACATCGAATTCTTCCACGTCCTCCGGAAGAATAATGGACAGGCTGAAAAAGCAGCAAACGAAGCAATTAACTTAAGGAAAGGGCTTCTTAAAGTCAATGAAGAAATCAATTGGGTTTCTATCCCGTAGCTCCTTGAGCTCGTCTCCGAACATGCAAGTTATGGGCAATTGGCATGGGATTATAAAGGCACGTGTCTTGCGCCACCTTTGCCGAATGGAGCTCACTTGGGGGTGTGATATGTTCTTCCCCGAGGACATCTTCCACCCCATCAGCCTGCATTATCTCCCACTCACCTCCGCACGCCTCTCTTCAGCAAGGGTGACGGCATCTCCGCCAAGGCTGATGATGAATTGTACCAGTTTTCGTACCAGGGATCAGGGTGTACAATGGAGAAAGATCTGCTTGCCTTTAATTTACCACCTAGACATCACCATGCGCGGGGGTTTGCCTTCCTCAGCCCAGCTCAGTCTGCACGCCATCGTCACAAGGGTTTTCAAAGCCACATCTAATTATTACAACAGGCTGGTGCATGATTCTCAGGAGCTTACCAATTTCAGCAGTACGAGTTGTTATTCAAGGAACAGTACGATTCTGGGTAAAGGAGCCCCCCGGAAAAGGCTGAAGGATTCGGCGACATGCGAGGATTTAAGGGCATTTATGCCTAATTCATTCCATGGAGTGGACATCAGCATCATAAACGGCAATTCCTCTTGCTTTGGCTCTAAAAAATTTACCATTCTTGCTATAAAAGAGGTTTCTATAG
Organism: Larix kaempferi; assembly: GCA_027924585.1. Lineage (NCBI taxonomy): Eukaryota > Viridiplantae > Streptophyta > Pinopsida > Pinales > Pinaceae > Larix > Larix kaempferi. Next base: position 9,891,646 of record BSBM01000806.1, read on the forward strand.
GAAGGTGGAATCTGTTACTTCTCGACGTCAATCTATGTAACCCGGTTAGTATTTGGTACCTGCTCAAAATCATGGCTGATACTGAAGACTCTGCGGCCTCTTCCCCCAATCCATTGCTGGAATTGGAGGCGGAAATTCGGGTGCTCCGTCGTCGAGTTCGAAGGCAGGGAGAACATATGAACCGCATGGACGCGCAAGGAGGAAGGCGACTGGATAGGCTGGATGATGAAGTGGGTAGCACTCGCGAAGATTTTGCGGTAGCCCTGGAGACCCTGGAGATGAAAATCATGGCCGCCATTGAGAACCTGGATCAAAGGCTACAGAATCTGGAATTAGCTATGGAGAACCTCCGAGGAGCCGAAAATCCAAGTTCGAGCAAGAATCCTTCAAAGGCAAACTCGTCTGCAGGGGCACGCCATCGTTAAATCCTATCTAGGTTCTTCTCTGTTTATCTGTCTGTTTTCAGTTTTACTATTTCAGTTTGAAAATCACAAAAGTCCTGATCAGTTACAGGCACTTGTAATTAACGGTAGCATGACTGATAGACCTGCTATAATTTTGGCTTGTAAAACAGTGGGTGGCTTTGCCACAGATCTTTAATATAAATCTTAACCGTTTTTGTCAAAAAAAAACAAACATTCCTCCCAACCACCTATGTAATTAATCAATTATTATGTAAGTAGGAGATATTATTTATGTATGGTTGTTTTATTGGTATAAAAATCACGTTATATTGGAACTTATCTTTGTAATTAGTCTTATATGTTATTATAGATTAGCCTTGAGGTGGATATTTCAAAAACTAGAAGACAACATCCAGGCTTGGATTGCAAGATTCCTTCATAGGAAGACCCTTCCTCTTTTTGTGATGTGGGGCGTGTGGAAGGCACAGAACGCTTTCGTTTTTGAAAACGTGAAGAAGACTCATTAGATGGTTGTTATGACAGTTTTGAAAATGCATAAGGACTTTTGCAAACTGAGATATAGTAATCGGATTAAGAAAGAGATATTCATTTTTGTTGTAGAGGTAATGTCTTGTGGATACTTTGATGGAGCTGCAAATAATGGTGAATGTGGAGCAAGGATGGTACTGAAGATATCGAAGGAACATTATTTTTGCTTAGACTAGGTTGTGGTTCTGGTACTAACATGAGAGCTGAACTATTGGCTCTTTGGGGCCTATTAAAATTTGCAACATTAAAACAAATGCGATCCCTTCAAGTCTATGGTGACTCCAAATTCATTATCGACTAGTTAATAGGTAAATCATCTTTGCAAATTATGCTCCAGGAGCATTGGTGTTCAAGCATAAAAGGACTGGTGGACAGTTTTGAAATAGTATCTATCAATCACATCTATAGGAACTCAAATACTCAGGCAAATGGCTTGTCCAAACAAGTAATGGGCATGAAAGAAGGGTTGTAAATATTTTAGGAGATTAAATATTGTAATATTTGTGATGTTGGAACTTTCAGTTTTTATTAATTTTGTTTTATAGGCTCTCTTATAAACAGCTCTATTGTTGGTTGCATTGGTACCCAGTTTTTTGGGGCATATAGACTAGTTGCGGGATAGTAGAAGGAGTATCTATAATGATATTTTTTAAGAGATTGGTAGCATGTAGTAAGTTTTTACTGGATGCGATATGGCTTGTGATGCACCTTCAGATGTACAACTTTGATTCTAACCTTGAATAGCAAGTTGTATTTTTTTCAGTTTGAAAAAAAAAGATTAGCCTTCGTAATTAATGTGGAGTAGCAAATAAAGAGGAGAGGATAAGACTAAAGAAAAAAATATGTCCACTAGGAATGGAGTCCACCAACAGAGTAATTTTGATAGAAATTGTAAGGATAATCCTGAGTGATCCAAGAAGATAAACTAAATAAAGAAACAAGTCCACTAAGAATGGAGTCCACCACCAAAATAATTATGACAGAACTTGTAAGGATAATCCTGAGTAGGCATAGTTATAGGTATTTGGAGCATAATTTCACATGTGTTAGAAAGTGTCATCATTTGTGTTAGACTCCTCTAACTACGTCAACCCTTGCATCCCAACACCAAGGTGCACGACATTTTCCACGGTGTCCAAGGCACAATTCTCTTGGTGGCCTTTTATCGTTGTTGACAAGGAAGGTCAAAGCACATCGCACCAAAACCTCTACAACATTTGGTGTAGACACCAAATTCCAACATGCATGCACACAACTCAAGAACTTGCACATGCACAACTCATGAACTTGCACGTGCACATATCAGCAATCCATGCACACCTATAGTTATGAATGTCAAACATTGTGAACATCGATATGGAAGTCCAACAACATGTACATACATATGCAAACCAACAATGGCAAACACCTACAACCAGGAACACGAGCAATGACCAATAAATACAACATCGGATTGCCTTCAAGTATTAAATATTGGTCATGTAATTGAAATATATTCTTATATATGTTATATATGATAGGAAATACCTTTTTTTACAAAATAATGTATAAAACTATCACATATTAATACAAACTTTGTTGCATTAATTTGCTTTGTGTAAGTCTGGTTCATTATTTACTTCATTTTGTTTATATTCATAGTCATGCGTACATAACTTAATCAATCTATTTATTTAAATCGGTTTCCTTTTACATATTAACATATTAATTGGACATTAAATCGTTTAAGTTGCCCTCATATTTACGATGATGAGTGTTTTTCTCTCTGAAAGTCCTTTAGCAAACAATGGTCCAAACCATCAGAGTCATCCATCCATCGATGCATGTTAACCTCCATCTATAGTTTGAGATTTGTCTTGTGTTGTTGTCAAGTCACTGCATGCATTGAATATGACATGTATCATCTCATTCTTCTAATGTAGGTATCATTGTAAGACAATATTGTTGTTGGTAAAACTAGTGTTCTCGTTGAAGAGAAGGGGGAGAAAAATAATTACATCAAGGGTGAAAAGATCTCTATCATTGGGAAAGCATTCATGGATGAGACTCTTCTCACCTAACAACATCACTCTCATGTTGCCACTAGTTCAATGCAACAAATGACTCTTAGTGCTTATGCAACACAAGGTGAAACTAAATATAAACCTACAAAAGGCGAGCAAGAATTGCCATGAAAACAGGGCTTCAAGCAAAATGACCTTGTTCTACAGTAAGAATTCACAACCCCACACTCATGTATAAGCTTTGTGTTGCTTCAATCAATTTAGTTTCGACTCTGACCTGGCAGCTTCATTGACTTTTTGCCTCAATTGCTTGTAGGAAGGGCTTGTTGCAACAACCTATATAATCAAAGTCTAATATATCGCCATCATTCACCCCGGTTGGTCATAAGAAGGCTAAATGCCTGAAGATCTTTCATGACACATTTTTCTATTATGTAGCCTCAGGATATTTTGTTTATTCTCAACTTCTTTTGTAAGAGGACTTACAACGCTATAGCATTTGCTTGAACTCTCATTGTAAAATTAAGAGAAACCATGACCTCTTACAGCATGGGAGATAATTTGTTGCATCCAAAAATCATCAAAATATGTATGAAAATAAGTTCGATTAACTCACTTTAATAATAATAATAATAATAATTCACTATTGGATGTCAATTTTTTTCACCGCTCAATGTCAAGAAAACATGGACAAATTTTACTTTGACTATATGTATCCTTCCTAGGAGCTCATCCTAATTTGCTTATGTTTAATCCGCATGTATTTGTGATGAAAGTTGCAAATTGCAAGCAACTTTTGGCACAGCAAGGACAATGAAGTACATGAGAAAACATTCAAGTATATCAATAATGGTTACACAATGTTACACATAAAATTATGGTCCACGATGTTATAGCACTAATTGGAAATTCTGCAACTACGATAACATATGGATGACCCTAGTCCAAAATTACACACATGTGTCCCTAACCGTCATCCAAACATCCCTAATATTATCGGAAGAGCCCATAATAGTTGTTGATGACTTTGAATTCCACATCATAGTCATCTAAAATGGTTGTCACCTCCTCAAGTAAACATCTTAGTTCTTTTCGGCTCAAATTCTGCTAAAAAACTGAAGATTTTGAGCCCCACACACTTTCCCTTTTAGCAACATGCGTGGCAATGCACCTTTCCCTCCTACAAGGCATGTGGGCAAAGGAAATGCACAAAGAATATAAAAATTCATGAAATGTTGTTGTTGAGACAATAGTTCCTCAGTGATAACCACTCATAACTACTTCCTAACCCTCTCAACCATGTCAAACACTCATTAAAAAGGCATTCATGGGAGAGAAGAGAGGGAGTGAGAACACCCATACTAAAGTTATGATGGAAGAAGCTTCCTATACCCTAAGCTTTTATGCCTAATTCCCCTCTCATAGATCCCTATCTCCGAGACATCATCCCCTTTGTTTGTTGAAGTTGTAGTCATTTTTACGACTTCTTCCTTGTATCTAAGAGGAGACCAAAGGCTTGGGAGCAAGAAGAATCAGTGGCTCGTGTTGTAGAGAGACACCAATTTTGGTTTCGGAATTGCCTGTGATGTGATCATGTATATTTGTACTCGTTGTATTTCATCATGTAATAGAGATCTGTTATCCCCCCAATCTGATTGTCGAGTCTCCTTGTGATTGATTTCTATTGGTTTGAAGGCCTTAAACCTCCTAATAGGTTAACTACGGTAGATCAATTATGTTATTGATTTATGATTTGGTTCATGAATTTATATCATCATAAAGGGATTGTGTGTGGATTCAAAGGTTAATCGAGACAGTTTGCATCAAATCTCTACAAGAGGAGAAGGATTAAGGAAAACTGACAAGGCATAGGTTCCTTCATTCCTCTTTCTCAATCGATTCTATTTTTCTTCTTAAAATTTGGTTAGTTCCTTAAGTCTAGGAATTACCCTAGTGGAATAATAGTAGTGCCCTCTCTCTTACTCTGTCAATAGTCAACCCTAGTTGTCAAGGAAAATTTCCCACAACAGAACTGGTGACTCCACTGGGGAGAATTCAATGAATTTTTCTCTATAGGGCCTATTCGGGACTGTTGTTCCAACCTTGATTAGGTGTTTTAGAAGCAATTTCATCCTTGGCATAGTTTCCAAACCTGAAACTCCCTGGAATTTTACAAAATTTTGAGTTGTTTACCTCTTTAGGCCGGCTACAGGGGTTCTATGCGCCCTCGAGAGGACACAGAAGCATGGACTATGAGATTCAAACACCTTGCCTTTATAGGAAATGTGTGACCACACACCTTGTCTTCATAACATGTGCATTGGGGTATGTAAAGCAAAGCTTTTTACTATGTTTTTCCCCTCTTTCTACTTTTCCTGCTACTGTGTTGGGCCTCTGGAATTGTTTAGAGGGATGCAAGCCAATGTTTAGGGTTTTTTATTGGTTGAATAAATTGTTTTTTAGGCTTTGGATAAGTTCCATTACTAGGAATGAAGAAGAACATAATTTGTTTAGCTTTCCTCTTGGTTCCTTGTGTACATTTAGGTGAAAAGAAAGAGCATAGATTGATTTGTTTTGCATATGTTTTTCTTGCATATAAGTAATCATAGTTTGCATTATTTTCACCCCTTTTATTGCATTTTAGGTGAGTAAGAGAAAAACCTTGCTTGTTGCATTTTTTGCTTTGGTGAGTTTTCGGATGCATGTTTCTTGGGTTTTTGAAAACAAAGTGAAAGAGTAGTTTGACATTGTAGTGTGTTTGTGCATGTAGTTCATAAAAGTTGCATTAGATACCATTTTAGTGAAGAATGAAAAGATGAAACTTCATTAAATGTTCCTAATATCTTTAAAATATTAGCATCTTGTGAACATTCCCTTGCCATGCATTTTTCCTAATCAAAAGATAAGAATCTTTCAAAAGCAATATAAGTAAAATGAACTAGGTTTGTTTTCTTTGTTAACGTTAGCCTAGGTTCTATGGATTTGGTTGTAGGTTTGGAGAGTCAATTCTTCAAGGCCATGTAAAATGAAATTAGGATCTTACTAAGAGTGCAAAACCCATTAGTAGCAAGAAGCACTTGTTGGAAAAGTGTGCCTAACATGTGCGTTAAGCACGAGGCAAAGCTTAACAATGAAGTGAGATTTTCCCCTCGTTTAGTTGATCAGTGGGTGGGGTTCTACGTGAATTGGCAAGTCCTCGGGTGACACCACTTTTCATTGGAGTTTCAGGTATGGGACTTAAGTCCTACATTCCCTACTCATTTGCATACACCTGACCTACCACTATTCCACCCAACTGTCAATTGCAAAGTGGTGGCCATAGTTACTTGTCCTGGGTTTCTCATAGGTGACTGCAAGCTGGAAATGCTTGCAGTACCTGAGACAAATGCATAACGTCTAGCTCAGCTCCCCTGTAGGGTGTTGATATTTATGAGGGCACTTGCACTTGGGTGATTGTTGTGTGAGAGTTATTGAAATTGTCTCCCACACCTTCGTTGGTTGGACTTTGGACTTGATCATCTTGGGATAACATCCAAAAGGAAATATCCTGCCTCTTCATTGATTTAGTTCCAAGTTCTAACCACCCTAGACTTGGCTTTGGAAACGTGATATTGCTCAGTTGCATATTTAGGAATTTTTTATAGTGGTGTGTGGTTTGGTTGATTATTACTTTTAAAGTTTCTCCAATTTTGAGTCAAGTTGGCCAACCAACTCATCCGTAGGTCTAGAAGGATTAGAGGCCTCTCACCAAAGAGGGTGGAGTTTCCTTCAAGGAGGAGCGGGACGGATAATTTAGAGCCTACCCCTCAAAGGCCTAATGAAGAAAACCAATTGATTTCAAACAATCCCACATAAGAGAAAAGAGAGGAAGAGGTTAGTAACTTTGAAAAAATTTCACAAGAAGGATTCTTCAGATATTTTAATGGTCACATTGAGTTACCTACAAGGGGTCCATTCCGTCCTATATTTGATCTGGTTGAGATTGAGGAATTGGCACAGTTGTCATTGATTTGAACACACCTTCCACTAGTTATCAGAGTTTGTCATTCTTCTATAGTTGTAGCTTTGATAATCGAGGCCACACTGCACAACCTAGTCCTTTATACCATTTCGTAAATATGAGTGACACTTGCGGTAGTTCAGGGGTTGGGGGCACCACTACCCCCTCTTCCAAGGATCCCATGGGAGGATTGAATCCCACAGTCTTTTCCATTCTAGCTCAAATTTTGTTTCTCCCTATCTTTGGAGTACCTATGGGGGGGCCTTTCCCCTCATCAACAACTCCTAGTAGTGGAGTAGGAACTTCGACATCCATTCCTCAAGGTAGCAACACTTTTTCTTTCAAAATGTCATCAATTGGAATGCCACATATGGATGTTAGCAATCCTTTTGGGCCAAGTTATAACATGCCATTAGAAAGCTCAAACATCCCCTTCAATGCATTCCTGCTTGGAGGTGAACGCATTCCTCTATCCATACACTTTATAGGAACTAGAGCTCGCATGAGTTCTAGTATGCCTCAAGGGAGCATGCCTTTTTCTGGAATGGGAGGCATGATCAACGGAGCCTTCTCAACTTACATCCAGGTTCCACTCAACCATACTCATGTCCCTAGTTACCAAAACAATTCATCTTCCATGCCTAGTAGTGCTTATATACCGGGTAACTCTTTTGTGAGCACAAACCAATCCTCAGGACATGCTCTTAAGAATGGGAACTCATTCCCTAAAACCAAGTTGTAATTCTTGGCAATGTTAAATCTCTCAGATCTAACCAAGCTAACTACTGATCTGTTCATGCACAATCAAAGTTGTCCTCTTGTCCCAATGATGTTACCTTTGGATATTCCTAAATTAGAAGGGAAAACTGGAGTAGATCCCACCACGCATGCGATGATGCTCCATCTATGATGTTCATCTAATTCATTGATGGACAATAGCATTAGGTTGAGACTCTTATAGATAAATTTGAAAAGGGTCACAATGAAGTGGTATATAGAACTCCCATGAGCCTCTTTTCAAAACTTCAATGCTTTAGCCATGACTTTCTTGAACCACTTCCTATTGCTTGTCCATTATGAGATGAGAACTAAGCGTTTAAGATCCTTTTGATAGGACACGTTCATGCATATATCTAACCATTTTCACGAATGGTATAGGTGAAGTTGATTTATTAAAACTCAAATACCTAACAAGTCTCTAGTAGATTGGTGTATTATGTCTTTGCTACAATATATTGCAAAATAGATTGCACTGTTAGGAGGTATGGTTGAAGAACGAGATATTATTAGGGCCCAACAATTAGACTTGGTATATCCTCTGTCTTGAATGTTATATGATATTTTTCCTATGGCCCTGTGAGCATATACAGATACAACTCGACCCAATCCTGGGTCACATGATAATGACGTGATTGAATCCATGGAAAATGTTACTACTAGTCAAGTTACGACACAAATGAGATAAATTTCATTGAATGCGAACACACCTACAATTGAACAAACTATCACCATCACCCCCAATTCCACTAAATCCTCTGATGTCTTGTCAATACAAAAAACTAATCCAAAAGGGAACCAACAGCCCATGGGGGAAATGAAAGTTAAAAACAAAAAGAATGGAAATGGGGGCAGTAATGCAAACAACAATAATGTTGGTGGGGGTAAAAGGACAAGAAGAAGGTCAAGTTTCCATGTAAACTATGCAAGGAATACCATCCGAATCAATTTTTCCCCAATATGGAGGTTGCCCAATGACTATTGGCACATCAGGATGCTCCTCAATAACTTGTTGGTACCACTACCACCTTTCCTCCTCAACACCAATAAATGATTGTTGGAGTCCCACACAACCTTGTGCCTCCACAAGGGAGCAACCAAAGAGTCTCCTCACAAGGGGGAAACCCATCAAATGGAAACATATACATGTGCGATCATAAAATTAATGTATAGACTAGTGCTCGTAATTACAATGCACCTGGGTCTAGATCCAAGGGAAAATAAGTTTCTACCTCAAAAATGTTGAATCCTATACACATTAAGAAGTCAACAAATGGCACAATTCCATGCATCCCAAAATGTGCATTAATGAGGTGCATGCATAACCCCAGTGCTTGAGCCATGAAAAGTTATAACATTACCGAAGACTTGGCTCAAGCACCATGCATGATGTCCACATTAGAGGTTCTTCAAAGCTTCCCTATGTAGTGGAAGACATTATTATTGGCTGTCGGAGCTCTGGACCCTTTGGATTATCAAATAATAATATTCAAATCGGATAACTGGAAACATTGTCTCCCCCACTACTACCTTTTGGATTCAAGTTTCGACTAGAGGATCAAACATCTTTAGGACTATGGTGGATAAAGGGGCTTATGTGTGTGTGATGTCCTTGTCATGTTGGCAAGACATAGGCTTGATCGAGGCAATAATGTCGGCTACAATGTTAAAAGCATTCGATTGCCATGTTTTAAAGCCTCATGGAATTATCCAGTGGTTAAAATAGAGCTAGGGGCAAGACTGCATTCATAGAGGTAGAAGTGGTTGATGCTCCTCTTGATTACAATCTCCTTTTAGGATGTAGTTGGAATTATGCCATGTTAGCAGTTGTGTCTTCGATCTTTTGTGTTATCCATTTTCCTCATGAAGGAAATATTGTAACTAGACTAACTATTTATAATTTACGTAGGGTGGAGATCTAAATAATGGAATGGAAGTTGCATGAAAATTATTCATGCTCAATGTTTCAAGCCACTAGTTGGGTTCATCATTAGGAGCTAGGTGCATAATCAATCTCCACAATAGGGCCCATTGTCCCATTGGTAGGCCATTCCACGAGAGCCTGTGCGAGTGTTGGAGTGGGGATGTACCCAACCCTGATGGGAACTTTTAATCACCCCCCACCCAACTCTCAAGATAATATTTCCCCAATACATGCAATATCATCACTCACCATTAATCCCATGGAAATAATATGCCACTTCAGAATGTCTTATTGTGAAGAACCATGGGTAGTGTCGGTCTCCTTTGTTTCTTTAGAAGAGACTGGATATGTTGGGGTCTCAATGGTTTTTTCTTCAACCAAATTAACGTATCGAGATATTCAATCAGCCACAACATACATTGATTGTGCTTCTTCGTTTGCTAATGTGCAGATTAACATATTAAGATTCTATTGTTTTTATCAGTGTTAAGTTTCTAGTTTATTATAGATAAGGGATTTAGTTTATGAGTGTAGAATCTACTTATCATGATCTGAAATTAACATGGTCTCAGAGCACATTTGTTTTTATATTCTAGGAAATATGTGTATTAATAGGGATGCTACCCGGGAGAGGGGGTTCCTGTATGTATTATGATCGATAATAAAGTAAGTACGACCAGAATTTGAAGCGACTGAACCAATGACCCCATCCACAGCGTGGGATTCCCATGGCGGATTTGGATGGGAAGAAATGGACCGAGGGGCTTCATGAATAATTTATGTAAAGGTATCCTGACTATGCATAGATCAAATCTAATTGTTGGGCTTAAAAAATGGCTTGCGCCGGTGGTTTCTCTTACAAATCATTTGTACCTCAATTGGGTGTGGAGCCTTCTTCTCTTTCTTTTAAAAGGTGCAAGGGGGGTGGGTTGAAAAAGGGGGGGGGCTCCAAAGTTTAGCCGAGATGTTTTTGGACCTGGTAAATTTAATTCTTAAAGGGTGAGGAAGCTAAATAACTTTCGACCAGGGGGTATCTATGAATGTGTGAGACTTAGGTTAAACCCGCAGGTACCATACCTTACCGTCCATTCTGGATTGCACTGTAACGTCTCTTTACTACTGTACGTTGGAATTACTTACGTATACCGCTACTGACTAGCTAGTGTAACCCTATAATGCATAGCACTGACCTGTAACCCTTACCGCTATAGTAAATTATAATGTAAACTGTAGAATTAATGTATATCATTGCTTGAGTAGATAGAGCCTTAACTAGTGTAAACACAACCCTCGAATTGAGGAAAGTAATTAGTTATGGGTTATGGATGTACGACTGAGCCTGCCTTCCATACCACAACAAAAACAAGTCCCACAGGAAGATGAAGAAAGGAGAAGAATGTGCCTCTCAAAAGCTCTCTCCATGGGTGGTTGTGAAATGTTCCCATTGAAAAAAGAAAAAGAAATGAGAAACAATTCCAAGAGCTCCAACGAATAAACTTCTTGTTGTCTCCTCTCCTCATTATGGTAGATTCCATGAGTTCTCGATGCTTTTTACTTTTAGAGTTATGATGGAGTTAATATCGTATGATAATAATTGTACGTTTCTTTGTGATGAATAGATAGAAAATCAAGGCTAGAGTCCTCCTAATTCCACCTAATGTTGAAACTAACGCCCACCCTCCCATATCTATATGCGAGTCCTAAAACGACCATGTTATGTTCCAACTAACTTGTCTTACATGGGCCCATGGATTCTATTTCACAAAGTGCATAAGAAATAGTTATGCCTAGTAGTGATACTCTCTATCTAACGATTATAACAACTATGGAATAATGGGTGGTGGGTCTAAGGATCACCTATTAAATTAAAAGAGTTCATGCCCCCTTCGGATAGAGGCATGATAGTTAGGCATAGAAGTTAGAGACAGGCTTTAGCGGGGCAGGGGGCTTTGCTAGAGTAAGGTAGGTTAGGTTAGACCCTTAATAAAGTAGGGGTAGACGTTTTATGGGAAGGAAGTTAGTTTTAGGGTAGGAAGTGGGAAATTGAGCTTGATCATAAGAGTAAGTAGTGTGTTAATTAGGGAAATGAGGTACCATCACCTTCCTGTAAACTAGCTACCATATTACCCATATTGTACACATGGGATTCAAGCTACTGGTATAAACCCAATATGAGAGCAAGTTGCTTTCATAGTAATCACCATGTCAGTTCTCATTAAAGTGATATGATTAATGTAATATCCCTTATTTTTATATAACTAAGCTTAGGGGGGGTCTTCCAGATGAGTGGGCAACAAACGGATACAGACTGGACCGAGAAGGTGTGTGAGGTGCGTGGTCACCAATTAGGGGTAGTAATTAATTAAATTGATAGGGAGGCATAGTAGTTGAGGGCATCGTTGCCGGGGACAAGGTCGTTCTAGTGTGACCTTCCCTCTACTCCAATCTCATTCTGATGAGATTTCCCTAAGTATCATATGGTGACTCCACCGAAGGGACGAAACCCTTTTTCCTTATGAATCCAACAGAACCTAAAGATGGTCACTGAATTGTTGGTGCCTAATTTTTATGGGGCTCTCAATGGTGACAAGTTCGATTGATCCTTCAACAAGGATTGGTCCTAATTGGATCACGAAAAACTAGATGAGAACGCCAACGGATGAAGGTCAACAAGGGAATGCCTGGTGAGGTCTGAAGCGAGATCAATCCTCCATCACCCAGGTAAGTGGTATGGGATAGAAGGGTGGCTTTTTTCCCTACAACATTTCAAGCATAATATTGGGGTTTATGGCTCAAACGACCAATCCATAGCAGCATGATCCCCCCCGCTGCGAAGCAGCAACTGGGCACCCCTCATCTTATCTTCATCTCTTTCTCCATGCCGCAACTCCTCTTCCAGTATCACACTTTCCTTCCTTACATTCCTCATCTATTGTTTCCACCACATTTCATAGATTTCTGACCTACTAGTGCAGGGCTCTCTCCAACAACAACAGTTCGCTGTGGTAAAACCCTTGCATGCAAGGGAACTCACTCTACTTCTCCTCAACTTCATTTTACTTTTCTGGGTTTTCTCCATTTGCATTTCCTTTCATTTATTACTCTATTTATAGGCATTTTCTTGCATACTAACTCCGCTTGGGATTTTCCTGTTGGATAGCTTTTTTCCCAATTTCGGTTTTCCATATTTTGGATGATTTCGACTATTTCCAACCTAATCGATTTCTGGGTTTTGTCCGTTGGGTTTGATTTCCTAGATAGTTTTATTTTCAATTATGTTACCCATATTCTCAGTGATCTAACACCATTTTATTATTGCAGATTTATACAAGTGCTCTGGGCTGAGTGTTGCCCCGCCAGATACGATTCAGTCTTACCAACTGCATTCTAGGAAGAGCCCTACTTCTTATTTTAGCACATTCTAACCTACCCACTTAGAGATAGAACTTACCCTACTTACTTATCAACTATTGCTTCAGGTTCCAATCGGGATGGGGGTGTGATTCATTGATTCATAGAGTGTTAATCCTCCCGTTGTGAAATGAATAAGACCAGCAGAACTAGCAGAGTGAACTGTAGTTAGGACAGGAAAGAAGTTAGGACAAGAAAGATGTGCAACAATTGAATAGAGGAACACGATCATTACATTATGCCCATTTGGGCCATCAACTCCTCACCTCACTAGGATCTCTTGAATATGGTATTTCCCTTTGATGAAGCTATTTTAGAGGCCATGCGGATAACCAAGATATCGTGAAATGACATGCATCAACGATCATATTTTATTCCTATGATGAATGGTCTGAGGATTGATAAAAGAAAAGGGATTATCATACCCAAAAACGTTGAATGGTATGGGAGTCCCCTCGCAACACATGTCGTTTATGCAAAAGGGAACATGGCAAACATATCTAAGACAATGCCAATCAATCTTCCTAGGAAACCTGGTGTTGTAAAAAATGTCTTCATAGGATCATGTTGTTCCAATGAGGAAATAGAAGATTATATTGCTCTCTTTAAAGAATATCATGACATTTTTGCTTGGTCGTATGAAAAAAGGTTGGGCATTTATCCAAAAATCATTGAAAATGAGATTGAAATGTATACTAATGGGAAACCTATTCGACAAAAGTTATGACCGGTTAACCCCCGAAAGGCAGCAACCATTAAAGCAGAGGTGGAGAAACTACTAAAAATGAGCTTTATCTACCTGGTGCCCTTGACAGAGTGGGTATCTAATATGGTGCCCATTGACAAAAGCAAGGAAATATCACGATCTATACCGATTTCATGTATTTGAACTTGGATTGTCCAAAAGACAACTATCCTACTCCCTTCATTGACCAAATCATCGATAAGTGTGTCAGAAGCAAGGTCTTTTCCTTCATGGATGGATTCTCTCGTTACAACCAGATTCATAATTGTCCAACAAATCAAGCCAAAACTGATTTTATTTGTCCTTGCGGTACATTTTCCTATAGAAAGATGCCTTTAGGTCTCAAAAATGTTGGAGCTACCTTCCAGCAGGCCATGTCGTATGCTTTCCACTATGTAAAACATATTGTTGAAGCTTACTTAGACTATTTATCTGCATGGTTAGCTAAAAGAAAAGATAATATTGAGCACCTCATGGAAGTCTTTGACAAATGTCGATATTATAGAATTCGTTTGAATCCTAACAAGTGCATCTTTTGTGTCGAATCGGGTCGATTATCGGATTTCAACGTGTCTAAGCAAGGGATTCTGGTAGACCCTTTTAAGGTTGAGGCAATAGTACAGTTGCCTCCCCCACATAATATCCACCAATTGAAAAGTATCCAAGGAAAACTGTCCTGTCCCCAATTTTGGTTCATCCAGTACCATGGGTGAAAGGGGACAAAATCAACCCCTAAGGGAATTAAATGGTATTAGTTCTATTTGCTTAGAATTAATTTTGGCCTAAGTCTCCCAAGTTGGCAAATTTATTTATTAAAGGTAATTTTGATAAATAAAATTAATGGATAATGAGCAAGTGGGCCAAGAGGGCACCCATGTGGAAGATGTTGCCAAATTGGAGTAGGGGTTAAGTTTGAGGCAATTATACCACATGAATTAATTAATTATTAATTAATTGCTTAAATGTTGAATTTGGAATTAATTCTGAGTTGGAATATTTTTATTAATAAATATTGCTAATAAATATTGGCAAGTGGTGATAATATGGCTAGGAGGTCGAATTTGGTCATGTGGACCACTCTTGCCTTAGTGGCAAATCTCAGGAAAAGCAAGGAGTCCAAAGGAGAAAAGAAGACAAGTCAAACAAATTAGAAACTGGCAAAAGCAAACAGAAAAGCTGGCAAAAGTAGAAAAGTGGAAAGTAAATAAAGTGGAAAGAACAAGAAAAGCTGTAAGTAAAGATTTAGCGACATTCAGAAAGCTAACTAAGGCGCAGTTGCTAATCTGGGTGAAGAGAGACAAAAGTTGGCAAGTTTTTCTAAGACAAAACTTGCTAATTATTCCAAGAAGGCGCCTACATGACTTGGAGTAGGATGGGCAAGTGGTAACCTACTCTCACAAGTCACCAAAGATAAGTAACTTACTCAACAGGTCATCATAAAGTGCATAAAAGAAGCCAACCAACTCCAATGAAGAACTTTTGATCATTTATGTTTTCTCATGAGAGCTCTGATGCTTCTCTAGTTGAGTGATGTGCCTCAGCTGTGCTTCTTGGGTGATGTGCTCCAAGGCCCGTAGTTTCCAGTGAGTGTTGTCCAGGTCCATATCAAGATATTGCAACCATTAACATATGCTTCCATCCTCCATTGAAGATCTACAGTCATTCGGGAGAACAGGTTCCTCCAACAGTGATTCTACAGCTAGTTTTAGTGAAGATTCTCATGTTGAAGAAGTTTGATCCAGTGAATGCGCCCAAGACTTGGTGGAGAGATGGTTCAGACATTTTTGCAGACATTAGAAGAGCCACATATCAGAAATCAGCTTCAGAACTGAACTATGCTTCTCTTCTATCTCATTCTCTCAACCGCAGCTAGATTTGGAGAGGATTTCACTAAAGGAGTGAGACAGTTTCATGATGGCGCCCTACTGAAGACCATCAGCCCAGGATGCAGCAAGATCAACCATATAATCATTAAACGGACTGATATTAACATTCCAAAACAGAACCAAAAGTAACTCCTTCTTCTCTTCTCTATTCTCTCAATATTGTAATCAAGAAATTAGCCTGTGAGGCACTATCATTTAAAGAGCAAGTAGTTAAATAAAGGAGGAATGTTTTGAATGAAATATCTTGTGTTTTATGTATGGAATATCTCATATCAGATCTAAATAATCATTAGAACAAAGTTTGGAATTTATAAAAGCAGTTTGCCAATTTAAAATTCAAGACTAGCTACATTGATGCCCATTCTAGACTAGTTTTACCATTTTCACTGCCATTTTCAATCTAAGAAATATTTTTACATTCTGTCAGTTGGAGCAGGTCCTTAATTCATCCCAGTATCCATATATGTCATAAAAATAAGAATTTGGAAGCCTTTAGACCCTGTCTGGAAATATTAGGAAAAGACTAGCTCAGTAATCCCGGGAGAGCCCAAAAACCCCAGTTCTTCCCAAATTTCCACAAGTCTGCAAAATTACCTTACTGAAATTATCTGGCATATATGTGACTGATATAAACTCTGTTATCAACTCCCAGTGACCCTACCCTTCCCTGTATGCATATGCCAGACACCCAGGAAGCCTGGAAGTAGGCATAGGCTTGTTCTATGCTGAAAAGTGAATGGTGCTGGTACCTTGTGCATAAGGCAATCTGATATGACCTCCATGACCTTCTGCTGCACCTAATCCCATATATTTTCCAGAATTAAACATTCTTCCCACCATCCTCATTCATTGTCTCAATCCCCGTCACTTACCTCCTGCCCGGTTCGAAGGAATTGACAGAAAATTTCACTAGTAAAAGTTGTAAAAGTTTTTAAAGTGGAGTTAATATCTGGGTCAGATCTTGCCCAGGATATTACAAAAACCGAACTTGTTGGCGAAGATTCATCGCAAATTATGTCAATATAACAAAAAGTTTCATGTGCCTTTTGAAGAAAGAGGCCCCATTTATTCAGGATTATTTCACTCAAAGATCCTTCTAAGTGTTAAAAAGGGACCTTATGTCCACCCCATTATCGAGTCCTTTGAATTTCAACATAGATTTCTTATTGTATTTAGTGGCATCTGAATCAACCATCAACATGGTTTTGGTTCAGGAATATGAATTGCATCAAGAGCATGTGATTTATTATCTAAGTATGAACCTCGTAAGACCTGAAATGAGATACTCTCATGTTGAAAAGCTAGTGTTGGTTGTTATGCATGTTGTCCAAAGGCTTCAACACTATATTTTTCTTCAACGAACTATAGTTATTATAGCTTATACCAATCCATTTTAAGATATCTTGACCCCACAAATAATCAGGGGCAAATATAACAAATGGATTGCTCCTACATGAGTTCAACTTAGGATTTGCATCAGCGAAATCTAATAAATCCTTGACCTTTGTTGAGTTAATGTTAGAGATACCTAGAATGGTGAGGGACTAGCTGAAAATGAGTTGTTACTTGACAAAAATGTTTTCCTCATCGCCTCGAATGATCATTTGTATGGAGACATTCTGGTGTATCCATAAACAAAAAGGTTTACATCTCAATTCTCTCATGATGATTGACGACGTATTCATAATCATGCCAAATGTTACGTTATAATTGGTGACACTTTGTATTGGTGAGGGATTAATTAAATTTTACGTCGATGTTTAACTCATGAACAAGCCAAGAAGGTTCTAAATGATTTCCATAGTGGAGCAGATGGTGTTCAATGCACTTGACAAAAGCTTAGGACGCTAATTGTTGGTTGATGCTTTGAGTTAGAAGGTGTTGAACATGCAAGTATGTAGTTGAAAAAACTTGATGTTTCTAGAAGTCCCAAATTACAATGTCCATTGTCCAGTGTGGGAGTCGTGGACCAGCGGTGCAGATGATCAATGGATGTGAATATGTCCTCATAGGGCATATGTTGTGAATATTCTAGGACCTCCTTCAACCTTCAATAAGATTAAATCCCTATAAAGCTTAGAATCCTGGGTTTGGCAAAAACATGAATAATTTGAGTGGATCTAATGGTTAAGAATATGTATTTTTTCCTAGTAAATCTTTAACAATCCATAATCCATTATCAAGAACAAGGATAATTTTAATATCATCAAACAATATTTAGAAGTGCTCATATATAGATTATTTTCTAGTTTGATCGATTGATTACAAGGCTGAACATTTGATTGCTATTTTTTTTTCTTTTTCGTTGTCATTTTCAATTCTTCTTTCACTCTCTTATGCATAAGTATTTAAAGAGGAGAGGGGCATCATCTAATTTTTTTATACACGAACTTCGATCACAATGAAATCATGGTAGCAACTTGTATTATGAGTATTCTTGCTAAATTTTTAGTTTTTTTTTATTATCTATTTGTTAGAGAAACATTAACTCCATTATCTAAAAGGTTGATTATTCTTTTTAAATTGTTTAAAAGAAAATGAAATAATATTATTTTATGACTGAAAATTTAATTAACTAACAATTTTAGTTTTTTAAATATTTAATAAAATACGAAGAAATAAATTGTTTTTGTTATTTCTTAATCAAATGAAAATAGCATTAAATTAATATTAACCATTTGTTAAAAAATAATTATATAATATTTGTATTTTACTAATTATAAATTTGTAGATTTTGGCAATTTTAATGATTTAAAAATTGAAAATTAAATAACTGTTTAAATATTTAATAGAAAATGAAGAAATATCTTTTTTTAATAAAATAGAAAGAGTATTAAATTAATGTTAACTATTTGTAAAAAACAGTAATATAATCTTTGTCTTTTACTAATTATAAATTTATAGATTTTTGCAATCATATAATGTTAATTTTAATAATTTAAATAGTACTATTCTAATATAAATATAGATATCAATAGAGATGGAAAAAAATTGTAATGAAAACAAATTAATTTGGCTAAAAAAAAGAAGACATCTCATGATATAGAAATATGTATTTTTCAAATTCTATTAAAATTAAAATATATATGAATTCCTCAAATTTTAAAACTAACATTGATTTTACAATCGTAAAGCAATTTGAAATTCACAATATATAACAATGTGAAGCTATATGAGTACTTTAATGTTTAATGCAAATGAAACAACATGAATATGAATAAATTTTAAATAATAAGTTAAAAGTCCATGCTTATCTCGCGAGTGTAATGTGTAGTTTAAAAAAAAATACAGTAGTAGGAAGCACTTATTAATCAAACTTAATTCAAAATCTTAAGAAGGGGCAAACAACATTTATTTTTACTAACTAATGTTAATGTAATTTCTACAAATTGGATCAACCCAATCCCAAATGAAATCAACTATAAATATGCAAATGATGGCTATAGGATGAGATCGACTAATAAATATGTAAATGATGGATGCTATGGATAAAACGTGTTTTTCTTAGAGACAAGAGAGGAGAGGCAAAACCCTAAGGAATGTTCAACTAATACATATATAAAAGATGCATGCTAGGGATAAAATATGTTTTTCTTAGAGACATGACAACAGAGGTAGAACCCTAAACAATTTTTAACATGATACAACACTGGGCATAATTTATTGGATGACTGATACAAGAGACAGAGGTGTACATCAAGTACTATGCCTAGTTAGCCATACACAATCTACATATGCAACAATATTGTAAATGTGAAAGGGAATTATTATGTGACAAACACTAATACTAGCAAACGATATATAAGATTATGACTTCACGAGATGGAAAAACACCTTCCACATAAATTTGCAAAATCCAAATAATCATGGATGGTCTTCGTCTCTTGCTAAAGTGGGGTTGCTCAATTGCTTAAGCCAAACTCCCTTAGTACAATACAAATTAGAGATGACTCCATAGTTTTAGAAGAAATATGAACATCCAAACCACCAAATAAAAATAGATAATGATTATTCATTTGGCATAAAGACTCCATGAACAACATAAAGTTTTATATACAAAACTAAATCCATTATCATATCAAATTGTGTAATGTACCCAAATTCCTCCATGCTATTTTGGGAATTCGGGTATATATGACAGAAAATATTTGGCTCCCACCAAAGAACTAGCCATGACTTACACAAAAAGATAACAAAAGGTAGAGCATTGGCTCCCATTCGAGAACCAATCCATGATTATACATTACATATAGAACAAAAGGAACGTTGGCTTCCATCGAGGAACCAAGACAAGCACAATTCACTACCCATATTTATATATGTAAATATGTAAAGGTTGGTTCTCTCATGGAGAAGCCAAGCAACCAAACTTACGTAGTAAAAAAAAAACAAAGGTGATGGAGTGTACATTCTAAACGAGAGGGATTTGATGTACTTTTAATGGAATATGTATATATAACAAAGTAACGATGGCTCCCACTGAGGATTCCAACCCAAAACATAATCAACATAAGGTCTGAATATGAGG
Source organism: Larix kaempferi (assembly GCA_027924585.1). Lineage (NCBI taxonomy): Eukaryota > Viridiplantae > Streptophyta > Pinopsida > Pinales > Pinaceae > Larix > Larix kaempferi. The sequence continues at coordinate 9,911,873 of BSBM01000806.1, forward strand.
ATCGATCTCCTATGAGTTGAGGTCATTTCTATTTGTAAACCTACATAGTATCCATTCTTTTCTCTAGATAATTAAACCCACAACGACAGGTTTTGCATCCTTTATTCACTATAGTTATAAGTGAGAAAAAACAATACATTTACCTGAAATAGTCAAATTCTCCTCTCTCTGGCAATAAAACCCCCAAAAGATAGGTACTACTGGAGCGAGCAAAACTTTCTTGGGATTCACCGCTCCTCTTCATCTCGTAAGTCAACTAGAAAAAAATCACCATTATCGTTGCACAATAAACAGAAGATTGGGGTCCTTTCCCCCTTTTGCTTGCGCCTCTCCTCTCTTTCACGGAGATAACCAGAAGATTGATCCAAAGAGATGTGTCTTTCTCTCCTTCACAGGGGCATCAAAAGAAGGGTTCAACTCGAGAGCTGCGCTCTTCATTCAATTCTAGCAAGGTTTTACTAAAGCTGCGCTCCCTAAAGAATGGAACAACTCTCATCCTCTCCTCTGCTTTATCCACAAAAGAGTGTTAACCATCACTATCTGAAAAAGGGGTTACACTGTCTTCCTTCTCCAAAACAACCAAGGATGAGACTCCCTTCGACTATGGTGGAAAAGAACCCGATAAATGTTAATGAAAAATCATTTCTCAAAAGGATTCTAAAGAAATAACCCTAACCACCCTCTCCTTAACCAAAAAACCCTAATCATAAAATAATTTTATATATCTAATATTTCTTTCAAATCTTCCCTATATATATTATATATAATAATAATAATAATAGCAATACATTTCCTTTTTCCTTGTAGAAGAATTGAAGTTGCAGAGGCGGTATTACAAATTGTAAGAGTATAAATCTCATTAAGCCTCCTCCTCTCAAGATCTCTAATTCTTAGAGTTTATTTATAGAATGACAAATCCAATGTGCAGGGGTTGTGTGCTTCTAGGGTGTAGTAGTTAGCCTTTGCCCAATATTAGAACCTATGGCTACCCTCTCCATGGATCCCACAACACCACACCAATATTTATACGCCAAATGCTACAACACCATGTCCATATTGATAAAACATAGATGAAACATTCTATTGTAAAATTTTCTCAGCCCATATCGAGAAGCCATGGATGAAACATTATGTTTTAAATGGTTCTTAAAATTATATTGGAAGGAAATTGTCAATATTATTTGACATTCCTAAAGTTGCTACGATAGTCAATAGATGTTCAACTCCCTTTTGGTGCACGATGATCGACAGATGTTCACGTCCCTTGTGGTCAAATTTCAAAAGCAGATGCAAGTCCATTGCATACTTTGAATTGGATCCATCTTGCATGATCCATATTGTGATTCCATTATGCTACCCATAGTAGAAACATTTCCCTAATTATCAAATCTTCCTCTCATGTTAGACTATTATTCTCAAACGTGACAACTCCAAAAACTGTGTGCATATTAAAACATCTACAAAGATTGCAAAATCTAGGTCTAGAAAAGGAAAAACTTAAACAAAAGTCAATAAATCTAAATCGAACCAAATCCAAGTGAGTTTGATTCTCTATAAATCATAGGTCGTCAAGCATGGCAAAGATTACGGGATGAAGAGCATTGAACGATCGATTGTCATTGGAATAAGGCATGCCATTTACATGTTGTAGACAAGCATATTTGAAGCACCATTGCTCCTTGATGCTGGATGAATGAATTGCTTGATGCCTAGTATATGAGTTTGCAAAGGAAACCATTCAACAATAGAGTTGGGTTAGCTAATATATTTTTGTTGAGCAATAAAATAGGTAGAGATCCTCAAGTAATACCTATTGTTTATTTATAAAAGTCTTAAGGATCTTGATTCAGTGAATTTGTCTTAGTTATGGTTTATTGAAAATAAAATTCATTAGATATGTATGGTAGTTTGTGACTCAAAACATAGCTTTTACACATAAGAAGGCATGAAGAGAGATCAGGAGCATCCATTTTCAAAAAAAAATATTGTCCTAAAAGAATCATATCATTCTAAGAGAATTTTAAGAGAATTATGTAGAATAAAGCTTTTAAAAGAACCATGACCTAATAGTGAGAAAATTCTAAGGAAAGAGCCATGACCTAATAGTGAGAGAATTCTAAGGGAATTATGCTGAATACGCCTTTTGAGTTCAATGTGTACCCATGATAACCATTTGTCATAACACAAATTGGAAAGATGATCCCTTGACGTTTCCTCGTTAGAATCAAATCTTTCTTGTTTGCATACATATTTTACATGTCTTCCCCTCGGGATTACATAATGGTTCAAAAATAATAGGAGGATGATGAAGGCCATGGTTTGACTAAGGTGAGCGTTAGGGTTTTTGTAGGGAGGAATGGGTGGGGTTGGTCGAGGTTGTGGAATTATGTGAATTGCTTTTGACAATTATTAACCTCTTTTTGTGAAGAAGAATACTGTTTTGTTTTTAAAAAATAGATTTCTTCAAATTTATTATATTTTGGGAACATTATTGTTTTAAGGTAATTTTAAAAATTAAGAATTTTATATAACTATTATTCTTGATTGGATGAAAAAATTGATGTGATATATTTTGTCTTTACTAAATTATTAAAAGATATTGATATTTTAAAAAAGAAAATATCAAAAAAATATAATATTCATTTTTGCATTATTTTTGTAAATATAATTTGTTTTTACATATGTTTTTATAAATTGAAAAATAAATACACAACGTTTATTTATTTCGAATTGCTTGGTGGGTGTTCATAGAATATAGGGCCATCAATAACTCTTAAAGAATAGAAAAGCATTTGTAGTAAGCCAACTTATTATTGTTAAATTGAATTTAATATTATACAATTTAATATTCAATTCAATTTAACAATAATATAAGTAAATATAAATGGATCAATGTATTAAAGATTACAAAGACTTGCAATAGACCCTAACTCAAATGCACAAGCCCAAGTCATATGTCTTTTGTTTTATTCCTGCCATACCTATCCACCAAACGCATTTTGTTGTGATTTACAACTATTTCAACATCATAACACACTACTTCTTAATCACACACAAACCAATGGAGTTTCAAGTGAATGCATATATGACTTTTAAATAATTACATCTCATAACTTCCATGTATTTCCATGAACTTGTATGGTCTCATCGAATCCAAAAATGGCTAAAGGAAGAAAAGCAATGACCCTTCACTACAAGGACACACAGATATTTGCCTCAACAATTGTATCAATTGTTGCATGTTATTGTCCATCATAACCATGTGGGAGGGACTTTTTTCAATCCTCATTTCTAATTCGGCCTCTGTCTTCAATGCTTTGTTGTAGTAGCTTGAGGCCATGGATCATGGATTTGTTGATAATGGTAGTATTAGAGACCACTGCAAAGTATAATCACCATGGAAGATTGAAATATTTCTAAATGACTGGATAGGGTTTTGAAATACAATGACTTCAAAGTTCAAGATGGTTGATCCCATTAGATGCAATGGACAGTACAATATACGACGAAATGATAGTTTCCCATTTCATCAATGCATCTTTGTCCAAGCATCATGCTTACCTTCTAATATCACTGCCTTTTAAACTCATACTATGTGTACATTTCAAAATGGTTACTTTTTCCTATTCAATATTTCCTCTACTACAACCTCTACTGCAATTTGATTGTTTTCACTGATTGTTGTTACCAAGGAGTCTACCCAATTTATGGTCAACGTGCAATGATGATCTCCTAGAGACAAAAAAATTCATAAATAATGGAATCTCTCCTAGAGACAGAGAACTGCCTTTCAGAACAAGGGGAGGTAGACTAGGCCAGCTTTGCTACCTTTTTTGGAATCCTTTCGAAGGATAATTAAGCACTGAAAAACCAACCTTCTAATGAGGCCCATATCTAGAGGATAATTTACAAGGTAGTGTTTTCTACAAAGAAATCCAAGGAAATTAGCATGTGAACAAATTCCCTCAAGAATTCTATCGTAATATTATGTATATCCTTAAAGGGATCTATGAAAAACATTAGAGGAATCAAGAATATTATGTAACACTTAAAATCCATGTACTCAATTAAGAAATAGTTTTATCTTTTGAAATACATCTAAGAAGAAATGCACATATACTTATTGCAACTATAGGTTCATTGTAGCTTAGATTCATTCAATGTACAAATACATTTTTAACTAAGTATGGCTATATCCATAAATTTAAATCAAAGTGTTAAAGATCACACAATGCACATAAATATGAGTTGTCTTTCTTTTTAACAGACATCTTATCCATACTTTTATGCTACTTTCATTTAAAGGGCAATGCACATACTTTCTAAAATGGAAACATAGCTCATAAAATCCCAACAATCTCTAGGGCTTGTTGAAATTGAACGTTGTGGAGTACATAACCTCCTTGATGGGAAACAACGGATGAAGGTAGAGCATTTGAGTGTCCACAAGTACCGACAAAATTCTCATTTAAGTGTCCACAAGTACCAAAGCACCAATATGTTTAAATCATCTCAAAAAACACTACACATACATAATTGATAGTCCATGATACAACAAACATGGTGACTCTAGAATCATAAACAAAGAGTTATTGAGTTGCACGACATTGGGTAGAAGATCATCATGGGATTGGGCTCCAACATGTAACAATGATTATTCATAACAAAATGACTATTATCTTTTTTACTTCCCAATTTATTTTTTCCTTTCGGTGTTCCTTTTCACCTCATGGGGCAATTGCTAGTAATTAAATAATTTTAAACTTTTTATCATGTTGAATACATAAAATGTTCTCATAAAGATTGATAGATACATGAAGAGATCAACAAGCAAAGTATATATGCTTCCCCGAACAACATATTTATTGCGACATTTACCATCATCTTAGTTTTTATGCATCGATGAATTTATTCAATGTTTTAATGGCTATGGTTTCCATGAATTGAATATGACTTCAGGATTCTCCGAAAAAATCACTTTAACTTGAGTTTAAATTGGCCTTCAAATTTAAACAATGGGATTTACATAAGGTTTGGGAAGAGCTACAACATTAGCAATTTTCAAAGTGCAATATAAAATATACCTTTTTATGGGTGCTAGGTTTGATCCACTAAAACATCAATTTTGTTGAAGAAAAAACAAGAAGGAACTTTCGTCTACAAAAATTGTGAATTGATAAATGATGTTTAGTAACTAAAGAATTAAACAAATTATTATATATACAACTTGAATGTTGTGCGGGTCAATGAGAAATGACTCGCCAATAATAAGTCAATGAGGATCTTCCACATTTAACACGAGTACAAAAAATGGTTATGATGATACAAACTGAGAGTAACTTGACAATAGGGAAGGTCAATTTGTATGGCCAGGGAAACTGAAGAATGACCGACACATACTAAAGACAACCCTTGAACATTAGTATGAATCAATGGTGACTTGGGCAACATTTGACACAAAGGGAACAATGATATAAAGTTACAATGCAAGAGGCATTAATAGATTCTCCATAATGATCGGAAGAGTAACCAATCATAGGAGTATAAACTCAAAAATCATAGTTCGACTCTTAAGGCAATACAAAAAACCCAACTTGTTGAGAAGACTTGAGGCTAGTGCTTTGTTCAGGGGTGACATGACTTACTTGCTGCCACAAATCATAAGATATATCTAACACTGCTCCCCCCCCCACTCCACCCCTCTCTTTTTTTATTATAAATATTTGATTTTTGTGTCTTTTTTATATTTCCAATCCTGAAAAAGAATAAAAAAATGTTATATTACAGTGGACGAGATGAGTGTCATATGGCATGCGACTATGTTCCAAGTGCACAGAACATACCTATGCAAAAAAAGGGATGTGTAAGATGTGGACCCTCATTTTGCATGTCTCTTATGGTAAAGGTTTCAAAATGTGGCTATAATAAATGCAAAGACTAGCAGTTAGGGAGAATGCATAAGCGATAAGCAACACATGGTGAACTACAATGGGCATTAAACTACAAAAGTGTAAGCAGCGGGATGTGATGCAACAACACAAATTGAAATAAAAATTTTGGGAGCCCCATACAGGGAATGACCAGAAGAAGATTGAGAAGAAGTCATGCAGCTTCAACACAAAGTCATGACAGAGCTAAAAGGGGTTCCCAAGCCAAGTAGAGAACTTTGGCATGTGCACCAATTTAATAACCATGGTTCTACTTAGGGTACCCATGTTTAGTAGGATCTACCACACAAATTATGAGTTTTAATGATGGAGGGTTGATGTCGCAATGCAGTGGGGTGGATCCTAAAGAAGAATGAAATTGATAAGGAAAATGCAAAATACAAGGTGGAAAAATCCTATCCTATATGCCATTTTCAAATTCTATACATGTTAAACAGACCCTTTATAGATTAATGCTTAGCACATAAAGGCCACCAAAGTCTTAAGAACTCATATGAGCATGCAATTGTCATAAAATAGTCTTGGAGAGCACATTAGTGTTGACAAATATATCATGAAAAACATAAATAGGAACTCAAACTATAGACAAGTGGGTAGAATTCAAACTAAATTACGTTTATCAAATGAAATTACTAATTCATTGTTAATTTACCTCTTTTACCTTTGGAGCTCATGTTTTTCCCTCGAATTTCAAGTGAATATTGATGATGATGATGAAGAATATTAACGTTCACTGAGACCCATTTGGTCTATAGGACCTTAAGAGTACAGATAAGGATTACTTAGATTGTTGTAAAATTTTATTCCTATGATAAAAAAGCTTAGAAATAAGTGTTATTAGCTCGCCATAGTTTTGACACATTAGAAGATCATGGAGGTTAGAATTGTAGCAAAGATTAGGAAACTGCGGTCGAATGTGGGTGTACGTAGGGCACTCTAAGAGAAAATGGCATTCGTCCTCAATGCTCGTAAACTCACAAAGTTGGAAAATCCTTTCCACCCATGGTGTTTTAGGAATTTTCCAGCGCCCCGTCTCACTCAGAAGCTCATGGGAGTTTGTTCTTATATTGGATATATTAATTTTCTTCTTTGAACTGGTTAAGATATAGATTTTTGTTTTCTTCCGGCTTAGGGTTAGTGACTTCCTTGTAGTATCATAATTTTCTTTTAACCTCTGAAACTTTCTCGCCCCACATTTTCTCTTTAAACTCAGATATAATAGTATTTTTGATGTTGTTGATATTTTGCAAAGTGACATTTTCATTAATTCCACATTGGTTTAACCAAGCCATGTCATCTTTATACCAGCCTCTTTTGAGTTGAAGATGGTCTTGACTATAATTTAA